>JBBBDQ010001917.1:0-675000 GCA_037127315.1 Ascarosepion bandense | reverse complement strand
TTTTCTCCAGTGTGAATATGACTGTGTTTCAACAATTGTGAATTATCTGGAAATGCTGAGCCACATATTGAACAAGAATAAGGTTTCTCTCCAGTGTGAATTCGAATGTGCTTTTTTAAAGTATCCAATCGTGAAAATGCAGATCCACATATTTCACAAGAATATGGTTTCTCACCAGTGTGAATTCGATGGTGCTTTTTCAGAGAAGAATTATATGAAAATGCTGATCCACATATTTTACAAGAATATGGTTTCTCACCAGTGTGAATTCGATTGTGCTTTTTTAAAGCAGAATTATTTGAAAATGCTGATCCACATATTTCACAGGAACATGGTTTTTCTCCAGTGTGAATTCGAATGTGTGTTTTCAAATCACCATTCTGTGAAAATGCTGATCCACATATTTCACAGGAATATGGTTTCTCTCCAGTATGAATTCGAGTATGCTTTTTCAAATCAGATTTCCCAGAAAATGCTGAACCACATATTTCACAAGAGTATGGTTTCTCGCCAGTGTGAATTCGATTGTGCTTTTTCAGAGAATGCAACTGTGAAAATGCTGATCCGCATATTTTACACGAGTATGGTTTCTCTCCAGTGTGAATTCGAATGTGTGCTTTTAATTGAGAATTATCTGAAAAGGATGATCCACATGTTTCACAAGAATATGGTTTCACTCCGGTGTGAATTTGACTGTGCTTTTTCAAAGTAGCAATTTGTGAAAATGCTGATCCACATACTTTACAAGAATATGGTTTCTCTCCAGTGTGAATTTGAATGTGCTTTTTCAAATGATTACTCCGTGAAAATGCTGATCCACATATTTCACAAGAATATGGTTTCTCTCCAGTGTGAAGTCTAATGTGCTCTTTCAAATGATTACTCCGTGAAAATGCTGATCCACATATTTCACAAGAATATGGTTTCTCTCCAGTGTGAATTCGAATATGTGTTTTCAAATGAGAATTCGATGGAAATGCAGATCCACATATTTCACAGGAATATGGTTTCTCTCCAGTATGAATTCGAGTATGCATTTTCAAATCTGAACGCCCAGAAAATGCTGATCCACATATTTCACAAGAGTATGGTTTCTCGCCAGTGTGAATTCGATTGTGATTTTTCAGAGTATACAACCGTGAAAATGATGATCCGCATATTTTACAAGAATATGGTTTCTCTCCAGTGTGAATTCGAATGTGTGCTTTTAATTGAGAATTATCTGAAAATGATGTTCCACATATTTCACAAGAATATGGTTTCTCTCCTGTGTGAGTTCGACTGTGCTTTTTCAAAATAGCAATTCGTGAAAATGCTGATCCACATATTTCACAAGAATATGGTTTCTCTCCTGTGTGAGTTCGAATGTGTTTGTTCAATTTAGAATTAGACTGAAATGCTGATCCACATATTTTACAGGAATATTGTTTTTCTGCAGTGTGAATTCGATTGTGCTTTTTCAAATCCCTGTTCTGTGAAAATGCTGATCCACATATTTCACAGGAATATGGTTTCTCTCCAGTGTGAATTCGAACGTGTATTTTCAAATGAGAATTAGATGGAAATGCTGAACCACATATTTTACAAGAAAATGGTTTCTCTCTAGTGTGAATTTGACTGTGCTTTTTCAAAATAGCAATGTTTGAAAATGATAATCCACATACTTCACAATTACATGATTTCACTTCACTTTGTGTCTGCATGTCGGATTTTAAGCCTGAGTTCCTTACAAATACACATATACACACTTCACAAAATAGTGCTTCTTCCAGTATGCAGTGTACATGTGGTTTGTTAAATCTGAAATTGGTGAATATATTAATCCACACACTTCACAAGAATGATGATTCTCTCCTCTCTATATAAACATGTTTTTTTTACATTTGATAACTGTAAAAATCTTAATTCACATACATTACAAGTATATGGTGGTTTCTCACCAGTGTGTGTTCACACATGGAGTTTTTAAATGAAAATCCATGAAAATGCATATCAACATTCATCCCAAAAATGAGGTTCTTCACTTGTTTGCTGCTTCATGATTGTTTTTCTTTTAATGAAAACCTTGTGGAAATACTAATTGACACGTTATTTTTTCGTTGATTCTTATAGTCAGTTCATGACAACCAGGCCTGTAAATAAACAATGGTATCATTAAATCAGATTTGTGCATTATTTCCAATAGAATATTCCAAGACTACTTTAGTTAGGTTCACAATACTTGATATTTCATTGTCAGTTATGAATAAAGTTGACAGACCAAACAATCAAATTATATCTAAATTTTTATACATTTTACTTTTCGTAAACATAAAATATTACTGGTTAAAAAAGGAGAAAATTGCTTATAATTTACTATTTAATCCAGAAATATCAATAATGAATTATCAAAATACTTTATTCCTTCTACAGTTTTGAAGTTTTTGAAAGTAAATTATAATCAATATTCATTTTAGAATTTGTAGCTAGTGAGCATATATTTCTCAATTCCAAAAATAGAGTCGCTAGACATTTTTGAATTTCCAAATTAATGTCTTTCACTGTAAATACACTAAAATTTGTTAGGAATTACTAATTATAATTAAATTATAATTGACAATTATATAATTAAAATATGATTTTTAATAAATATTTCAAATAATCTAAAAAGGTTTAAAAGCTTTAAATATTGAAAATACTCTGACCTTACCTTTAAAAGTATGTTCATGAATTTGCTGAAAATATGGCATATTATCATAAAAGAATGCCTTAATGTTGACAAAATATAGATTTTGTGGTCCAAATCATTATGTCATTGTTAATTATATTTAATTATTTTCGACTTGATGATTATCATAAATTTTTTCTTCCATTTTAGAACAATCAAAACTTTCATTAAAAATCTTTTTATTTGCAGTAGTGAATAAAGTATAAAATAACAGCAAATTTAAGAATCTTTTTTGCAGTGAAAGATATATTGATTCAAAATATCTTGTAAAAATGAGATATTTCTTAAATTTTCATTAAACATTCAGAATTTATTCATAAATGAATTATATTGTTTTAAAAGCATGTTTAGCAAGTTTTGGTAAAAGTGTGACATTATCTCCTGCAGGTGTACTTTCTTTTGTTTGGTTTGATGCAATGGAGAGAGAGAAATTAATATTAGTGGTATTATTAGTTGTGCTTTATTGCAATTCGTGATGTGAGCTTATGAAAAAAAAAAAAAAAAACATTTTAATACTATCACGTACTTGTAAAATCCAGAGAATAGAAAAATTATTCTAATACTATCATACACTTGTAAAATCTGGGGAAGAGAACAGTTAGCTGACAATTTGAGGGAAGGAGAGAGATATAATTTTCTTTCTTTTTCATATATGATACACATTATTTTGGACTAGGTGGAAATTTGGCAAAATAGTCACAGTCATAATAAAATGTCATGATTATTTGATGAGGTCAAGTAAGGTTGGATCCCTCAACAGATGTTCCCTGAGAACAGAAAATTGTGAGAATTTAAAAATCTAATCAAAAGTGAGCTGTAGATATTTCATTAGTCAAGCTACCCCCCTCTCGCAAATTGAGTGGGTGGAAAACAATGTCATTGGTCAAAAGCTTTGAGTCGGCCAAATCCCCCCGAGAGGATTGGAGAAGATTATAAAAATCTGAACTCAGCAAGAAAAAATGAGTAGCTGTGAGTTTTTTCAGTTTTCAGTCTATTTGCTGAAGAGTTTGAGTTTGTTTTTCGTTGTTGGTGAGTCGAAATGTAACGACTGTGGAAAAGGGTTCACAACTTGGGGAGCCATGACCCATGGCTGGTCACCTGCCACAGAACTTATGGCTAAAGAGTTAATGTTGAATGAAGCCTGCCATCAATTAACTTAAATAGTTAATTTCGAATAATGCACCTTTGATATGAATCCCGAAAGAGCGTCATTGTTTTTTTTTATCACGGGTGAATCGAAAATTCTGATTTCTCGTTCGCTCTACTTTGGTAAACTCAGTTAAACTCCGATAAGAACCTGAAAGGACTTTGTTATTTTAGAAGTTGCATAAAGAATTGACAGCCCTGATTATAGAGAAAACGTGAAAAGACTTTAATGAATACATGAAAAGACTTTAGTGAAAATTTGAGAAGCTCTGTTTACATCAACGAAACCTGGAAAAGACATTTTTATTTAAGGATTAAAAGCTCTGATATTTTTAAACAAACTCTCTCTCTCCATTGTAAACTGGCATTCTGACAACTGTATTGTCTGCTCCTGTGGAAAAAAAAAAAAAGAAAGTGTTTTTTTTATATAAAGACATTCTTCGTAACTCTCCAGGTATGTTCGACCTTATTCATTCATTTTATTAATTTTTTTTTGGTGACGTGTTTGTTTTTGGCCACAAGTGTGCACCAATGTCCAAACTGGCTTTTTGTGGAAAGACGCCTACTGAAATTGAACAACACAACCTCTGAGATCAATTCACAATGTGAGAAGTAGCATGTTGTTGCAGTAGACGTCTTGAAACCATCTTTTGTGACAACATTATTGGACGAGATTATCACGACCAGCAACAGCGACCAAACCAACTGGCCAGCCGGGTGGCAGTGTCATAACTGGTGCCGTCACGACCATCAACGAGTACAAGCATCACAATTAACGAGTCAGCGTCAGGCATACAGTGCCACAAAAGTATGATTTTACATCTGTTACTCTACACCTTTATTTTTACGATTTTATAAAATACACAACTCAATAAGCTTAAAACATTAATTCAAAAAGCTTTTATTGTCTGGTGTATTTCAAATAGAAAATACATTTATTGCAATCTCAACTTTTTTAAAATTCATCAATTTTTCATCCATTTTGATAGGTTCATAAATGCCTTAATTCTCAGTTCATTTTTGACATGTTCATAAACAAGTTAATTCATTTTGAACAGGTTTCTAAACGCGTCCTCAGTTTTAAAAATATTGCAGGAAAAACATATCTATGACAAGTTATTTTTTTTTAAATTAATCTGATTTACAGAGGGATGATGAATTTATGGCATAAAATTTAGAATAAAATTGTTAATCACAGAGTTCATATCTTTCTGACATGTGTAAATGGTGTTGTGATAAGTTAAACATGGCTGCCCACTTTTTTGTGTAAGGGAAAGAAACCATGAAATTGTGACATTTAATGTAACAGATGAAACATATGTATTTTTTCCTACTTAAAAAAGAACACTTTCTATACATAAAAATAAAAACATTAAAAATCTTTTAGCTCAAAGATTTGTATTAATTTTTTAAATTGTCAGTTAGTAAATACAGTCTTCACTTAATAAATGAATAACCTAACCACAACATAGCATTGAAGAATTTTTTAAATATTTGTGAAAATATAAATTATAAGAGACAAAAAAATACAATCTGTTCTCATGAAAATTCATTATACGTGAAAATTTTTTTCTCCATTTAATAATGCCTATATATTTAAAGTAATAAAAACCCTTTCTAATCAAATAATGTCATAGTTTTATTGCATTTTTTATTTTACTCAGAGCAGATTTTTGAAAATTTACATTCTCCAAGGAGTTCTGCGTTTATCTAATGAAACAAATTTTTTATACAAAATTGAATTTCTTCAAATTTCATGAAATTACTTGGAGTGTAGTAACTGATAGAAAAAAAAAATCTATTTTTACAAAGATTTTAATTTGGAAAATATTTTACATCATTTGTGAATAAGTCTGGAAAATTTCATTAAAATCTGACAATTATTTAAATTTTGCAAGAATTTTCAGATTCATTTTTTGCAGCCAGGAAAAAAGAGTTTCGTCATATTATATTATCCATAGCAAAGTCTGGTAAATATTTTCCCCACTGCTGACAAAAAACCCCCAGAAAAACAAGCTGTTTTTATGAAAATTCCAAATATGTTAGAAAGGATAAAATTTTTTTTAAAATAATGAACAATTACTTTGGTCTTTCCTCTTAATAATAACATAAGCATTGTGACAGAAAATCTTAGCTTTTACTAGGTTTGGGCCCTTTTTTGCTTCATGGTATGCTGATTTTTAAGCAAATTAGTGAAGGTATTAACTTCACTTATTAAAATACATATTTTTTGGTTTTACTTTTTAAAATAAACATATTTTGCTGATAAGTTTGTTTTTATCAAGTTTGGAACCCTTTTTCATCATGCTGTTTTTTCAGTGAATTATCATTGAAATACGTTGTTTAAAATAGGTACCAACACTCATTTCCTGATAAAACAGCATGATGCTGAAGAAGCCCAAAATTAATAAAAACTAAGTTTTATTGTCAAAATGTTTATGTAATTATTAAAAGGAAAAATCAAATTTGTTTTTTCATTACTTTTTTAAAATTTTTAATCTTTTCTAATAGGTTTTAATTTTGATTTTTTTTGTCTGCAATTCACCTAATTTTTATTAGAGGTTACTACTGCTTGCTGGAAGTCCTCCTCCATGGTTCTAATAAATAAAAACAATGTTTAACACTGACCCCTCTAATTATTGCCCTATCAGCCTCCTACTGATTTTGGGCAAAGTGTTTGAAGCCGTCATCAACATTGACATGGTTCAATATCTCACAGCCCACAGACTCTTCTCTGACAAACAGTATGGTTTCCACTTCACGAAATCTACTGCTGATATGCTCATGAACATCACTGAATATATACACTACACTCTCAACAAGAACAACAAAGCTTGAACTGTTACCCTACATATCTCCAAAGCTCTGGCATGCTGGCCTTCTACGCAATCTGCGGGGCTATGGTATAACTTATCCAGTCATTCTTTCCATATCACACAATGAAAGTAGTATTGGGAGGCATGTTCATCTAATATTATCATACAAATGCAGGTGTCCCTCAGGGCTCTATTCTCGGTCCCTATGATTTTCCTTATCTACATTAACAATATCCCTGATGTAATAAGATACCAAGAAGACATATATGCTGACAACACTAAGGTTTAATCTCAACTCAATCAAAAATCTGCTGAGGCTGACAAAGCAAACCTAGCTACTGAGCTTGGAAAGGACCTCCAATCTGTTGCCAACTGGGGTAAGAAATGACCCTTGAATTTTATTTCTTCCAAAAGTAAGCTGCTATCTATTGACCATCAGAGACAATCGCTCCTACCACCCCAAAAACTTAAAATAAACTCTTTCCATCAAAATGGATATTTTTAAGAAAGATCAAAGTATTTTTTAATTATTTTTTAAAGATTATTTTATCTTTACAAACATGTTCAAAACTTTAGTAAAAAAATATTGGTTTAATTTTTGTTAGCAGGTAACCAAATAGTTGTATTTGCAATGGATAATGTAATATTAGATAACTCAGTTTTTTTCTTGTGAAAAACAGATTAAATTGAACATTCTTACAAAAATCAAACAATTGTTTAATTTTAATGAAACTTTCAGGGATTATTCAGAACTGAATGAAATTATTTTTTAAGTCAGTATTTTTAGAAAATTGATAAAAATATTTGTCTTTTTCATCTGTTAAGCCCCCTCCATGTTAATTCATAAAATTTCAAGAAATTAAATTTTGTGATGTAAAGGTGTTTTATTAGTTAAACTATGGGGAATGGAAATCAAGCATTATATTTTTCAACCATTTGGCCTTTTTTCTAAAAAGTGAGTTTTAAATTGAAATTTTTAAAGTAAAATTTTTTTAAAAACTTATTTTAGTTTTAATTGAAAGCTAGATGATTAAATTTATTATTCCTAGTAAGAAAATACCCAGGTGTATTCCAAACATGTATTGATTGGAATTCAAAATTTTGAGAATTTTCTTTTAAATTATTCAAGTTTTTGCCCATTTTTAAACAATCGACACATTTGTAAACAAGTTAATTCACAGTTTTAAAAATCTTGCAAAAATAGAATATAGATCTGTGACATTATATTTTTGAAAATTAGAAAATTTAATGTTAAATTAATCTGATTTACAGAAGTATTACTCATTTATAGCATGAAATTTAGAATAAAACTATTTTTTAAACACAAAGTAGAACTTTCTAACCTTTCGTCTGTAATTGAAATGTGATGGCAGCTTGACAGGTGTGAGATAAGATAAGTGTATGGCGATCAAAAGTGACATAATTGTAGTAATTTTTTCCTGTAAGGGAAATAAAACATGAAACATTACTTTTTAATGGACATATATAATTCCTATACAAAAAATAAACTTCAAATACACAAAAAAAAAGTATTTTGAAAATACAATGGTGAGATGACTTGTATTAAACTTATCAATTTCTGATTAATGAACAGTTTTCACTTAAAAAATTACCAACATAACGTCTACAAGTTTTTGAAATATTTTAAAAATACTTTTGAAAGTTTACAAATTATTATAATTAGAAAATAAACAAAAAAAAAATAATTCTTTTAAAATTTCATTTTTAATCCAAAATTCTTTTTTCCTCAAACTATAATGTGCTTAACTTATATTTATTAAAGCAATTAAGTTTTTCTTATTAAATAATGTCAAAGTTTTATTGCATTTTTTTATTTTACTATAAAGAGCAGATTTTTGGTAAAAGTGGCTAAACAGTTTTAAAAAATAATACATGATTTACATTCCCCAATGAGTCTAGCATTTAACTAATAAAACCAATTTTGCCTAGAGAAGTTAATTTCTTGAAATTTCAAGAATTTGTGTGAAAATGGGTAACAGATGTAAAAAGAAAAAAGTCATCAAGATTTTTTAAAAGTAATGATTTCAAAATAATTTCTTTCATTTGTAAAGAAATCCTGAAAGTTTCATTGAGCTCTGACAATTATTTTATTTTTGAAAGAATTTGCAAATTAATGTTTGTCACCTGAAAAACAAAGTCATGTAATATGTTTTCCATTGCAAATTTTCGTAATTTCTTGGAGAATGTAAATAGTCTGTATTTTTTTTGTGTTACAAAGGATTAAAAAAATTTTTTTTAAATAATTAAAAATATCCTCTTAATAATAACAAATATTTTGATGAAAAAAGTTCGTTTTTATTAAATTTGGGACTTTTTTCTTCATACTATGCTGTTTTTAAGTGATTTAGTTGAAGTACCTATGAAAATGAGTGAAGGTAACTATTTAAATTTCTAGAAACCAAACCAATGTTTAAAACTAGGTACTTCCACTCATTTTCAATACCTTAATTTAAATTAAATTTTTAAAAGTAAAAAAGTTTTATTGAATCTTTAATTGAAAGCCAAGAGATTATATTTACTAATTCCAGCAAGCAAAATAACCTGGTATATTTCAAACCAAAATTATACTGATTGGAATTTAAAATTTTTTTGATTTAAATAAAAAATTCAATTTTTCAGCCATTTTTTTATCGATTGACACATTTTGTAAACAGAAGCCAATTCTCAGTTTTAAAATTCTTGCAAAATAAAATACACCTTGCTGACACATTAGTTTATTCAAATTACAGAATTTAAACTTAACATAATCTGTTTTGAAACAAGAATTCTTTGCTTACTGCCTGAAATGTACTATAAAAGCGTTTCTTAATCACGGCATCCTTGTTATCCGGTTTATCATTGCCTTATCCGAGGTGGTAATTAACATGACAGTAGGTGTCAAAAAGTATGAAAGACGAATTTGACATATTATTCATACACTTTCTTTTTTGATTTTTAACTATATTTTAAAATTAAAAATTTCACAATATTTTCAGCAATTTTCCAATTTTACAGAATTTCTGTTAGTTTAGCTTTATAGCCTCATATTTGAAGATGTTTTATGAAATTATATGATGCCAGAGGTAACTCAATTTCTGAAATGTTATGGTATTTATTAAGTTTTATTTTTAATATCTATTTTTCATATTCTTTTTAGGTACCTCAACAAATTGTGAATTTCACAATTACTTTTTTTTTTTAACAAAATTTGGAATTACAATATAAAACTTGCTATAAAATTTTGAAGGGATGATTTGCAAAGCCCGTTAAATGATGAAACATAGGGCAGATGGAACACTGAAGCGAGGTGAAAGAATTTTACCCTGCCAAAAATGTCTATATTGGTTTTTTTTCATGGATGGAGCACAACCTTTGAAACACATGACCTTTTAATGATATTTATCATGTACGGCCACCCATAACAAAAAAATATGGGTAATCACCATGCATACAATTAAAATGTTTTAATTATTTAAAAAAATTTATTCGCTAAATTATTAAGTATTAAGCTTTTCAATTTTCACTTAGCAAATGTAGTCTTCATGCATAAATTTAGGTACCTCCACTCATTTTTCTATGCCTAAATTTAAATTTTAAAAATAAATTAGTTATCCTGAAATTTTAAAATTAGCTTTAATTGAAAGCCAAGGGATTAAATTTAGTAATTTTAACAAGCAAAATTACTCTGGTGTATTTTAAAATGCAATTATATTGATTGGAATAAAAAATTTTCTAAATTAAAAAAAAAAGTTTTTAAAATTTCAAATTTTTTGCCATTTTTCATCGATTGTAAACAGAAGCCAAAAAAAAGAAAAAAATCTAACAAAAATAAAATGCACCTCGCTGACACATTATTTTCTTCAAATTACCAAATTTAACCTTACTTTAAGTTAACTTGAAACAAGAATTACTTGCTTACTGCTTGACAAATGTTTCAAAAAGCATTTCTCAATTACAGTAGCCTTGTTATCACAACCGTCAACACCTTATCAGCCTCTTAGCAGCAGCCGACAACTGATGATTTACAGTAACCGGGCAAAAGTATGGAAGATGAATTTGGTATAAAACTTATTCATACAAATAATTTTTTTTAAATTTTTTAACTGTTAAAATTTAAAATTTTACAGTTTTCAGCAATAATCCAATATTTGATGGAATTTTAGTTAGTTTAGCTTTGTAGGCTTATGTTTGAAGATGTTTTATGAAAAATAAAATTAAAATAATATAAAACTTCCTTTTAAAAATGTACAATTTAATAACAGAATGAAAATAATGACATTGGTAACTCAATAATTTATGAAATTTATTAATTTTTATTTGTAATATCTATTTTTCATATTTTAGGTACCTCCACAAATTGTGAATTTCACAATTATTTTTTTTTTAACAAAGTTAGAATTAAAATGTAAAAGTTGCTTTAAATGTTTAATGAATGACTTGCAAAACAGGCTATTGAATTTTATAAACGTCTTGAAGAGACTTGAATCAGAATGAAAGTGCAGTTTCTGTCGTTTTCCATGTAAGGGAAATAATCCAAAACACTTGTTAACTTCTAAAATAAAAAAGACCCCTATGGAAACTTATGACCCATATGGAACTTCGTATTTAAATGAACATATTTATTTACACACACAAAAATTTTTTTTTATTGTTTTAAAAATATAATAGGTGAAAATATTTTATTACATTTTTTTTTTTGATAGGCAATATAATCATCAATTCTTAACTACAAAAAAAAGGACAACAGTTCTTTAAAACATTTTAAATAATAGTTTAAAAACTTTATGAATTATTATAAAACAAATGGAAACAATTATTTTAAATTTTTTTTTCTTAAGACTATAATGTCCTTAATTATTATTATTTATTCTAGTAATTAATACCAAATTATATCAGATTTTTATTGCATATTTTATTTTACTCTTCGGAGCAGCTTTTCAGATAATGCCGAATAATTTTAAATAAAATAATAGACGGTTTATATTCCCCGATGAGTTCTGCGTTTAACAAATAAAAAATAATTTGCAGAAATTAAAATTTATTAAAATTTCATGAATTTACGCTTAGAGGAGATAACAGAGTTAAAAAAAAAATTTTCATTAATATTTTTATAAAATAATAATTTCAAAAATCATTTCATTCATTTGTGAATGAGTACTGAAAGTTTCATTCAAATCTGACAATTATTTTATTGTTGCGAGAACTTCCAAATTAAATGTGTTTGTCACCAAAAAAGTGAGTTACGTAAAAATTACGTGATCGATTGTAAAACAGTTGTAAGGATTTCTGCAACGCTAACTCAAAACAAAATTTTCTGCCAAAATTTCGAACATGTTAAAAGGGATTAAAAAAAATTTATAAAATAAAAATTACTTTGATCTTTCCTCTTAATAATAAAATAACATTTCCATGGAAAAAGTTTGTTTTAAGGTTTGGACCTTTTTAATTCATACTATGCTGGTTTTTTGTGATGTAAAAATTTAACACCCTAGCCACGTTAACGACGAAGGAGGAAATTTAAAAAGTTTTTTTGAAACTTTATAAAAAATAATAAAAAGGAAAACAATTCTTGTAAAAATACATTAATCATTGAAAAAAACTTTTTTACTTTCAGATTATGATATCCTTACTTTAGAGTTTATAAAACTAATTAAAACTTTATCTAAATGCAATAAAACTATGCCATTTTTTAAAAAATGATTTCAGTCAATTAAGAATAATTCCTGAAATTTTCCTCAAAATCCGACCATTATTTGATTTTTGCAAGAATTTCTAAATTAATGTGTCTTTCACCGGCAAAAAAGTGCCTTGGGCAACATTACGTTAAGTCGTTACAAACAGTTGAAAAAAATACGTCACTCACGGACGAAAGAAAAACAAAATTTTCTACTAAAATTTCCAACGAAGAATTAAAAATATTTTTTAAAATAATTTTAAAATACTTTGATCTGTTCTCTTAAACATTTTGCTGATAAATCTTTGTTTTTATTTAGTTTGTGGCCTTTTTCCTTCATATTCAATGCTTTTTTTCAGGGGGTGCTTATAAATTTTAAAACTTTTGTGTCATCCAAAAATCAATTTTGAAACTCCTAGCCTATTAGATTTTATCTTTTAAAGGAAACTGAAATTTAAGTTACAAAAAAAAAAAAAAACTAAAAATGGGAAATACTGAAATGATTTCAAACAAAATAAATGCTTTCAGTCTTATAGGAAGCCTAATTTAGATTTTAAGGGCGAATTTTAAAAAATAATAAGAAAGCCAAGTGTTAGTTGTTTTATGTACCTCCACTCATTTTAGGTTTTGCAAAATTATTTTGATCTTTCTAAAAATATTTTCAAGTTCGGAATTAATTATTACAATGACAATAAAATTTTAAAAATGCTTAAAAGGCTTTTGCCGTGAGTCTTACTCTTTTCTTTTAAAAAGTCCATGACAGTTCGTCTAACTTACCTTCTAAGGGCGAATCTAAAAGCTTTTAGAAAAAAAAAAGGATTAAAACTAAAAGTTGTTCTTGTTTGAATTGATATTTCTTTCTTTCAACATCGACAATATTTGGCAATCAATAAAATTTGAGATTTTTTAAAGAAATTGCAATTAACAAAGACGAAATATTTAAAAATTAAAAACAGATATCAAGTTGACTGAAGTGAAAACAGAGGTATTTTAGAAAACGGTTTAAAAAAAGATTAGTTCCTTGCTCAAAAATAGTCCAGTTTAAAACATTAAACATAAAAAAAATCTTATTATTGATGAAAAAAGTGAAAATGAAAACAGCAAAGCTGCAAAATTAAGAAAAATATTAAAAAAATAAAAAATAAAATAAAAATAAAAATAAGAAAATAAAAATAAAAATAAAAAAAAACACTTAAAAAACACTTAAAAATCCAACATTTGTCCAAGAGATTTTTATTCAATGAAAATTAAATTACTTTTTTAATAATTGAATGCAGGTACGCAAATTGCCAAAAAATAGCTTACGAAAAGGGTTTAAAAAATACTTAATAAAAACAAAGTTACAAAAGTTTTACCATCAAAATGTTTAAGAGGAAAGATCAAATTGTGTTGTCATTATTTAAAAAAAAATGCCAATCTATTCTAACATGGGTACATTTGTTTTGTTCCCCCGAAGGCCTTTACTCATTCAACTCTTTCCAAAACATCCTTAATTCAGTGCAAATGTACAATCATGCTGAATTCAAATCGATAATTGTTCATAGAAGAAACGTACCTTTTTTTCATGTTATCGACCAGAAATAAATCGGACTATATATCTAACTCGTTACCACCAATCTCATATCTGACTAACCGCTGAATGACTTGAGGCGTAGGATACTAAATAAGTTCTATTGTGAGAAATATTCACACATAACTCAGTGCTTAGGCAGAGGAAGGAAACAGTCAGACAAACAAGACATACCTGATAAAGTAAAACAATTTATTGTCTTGCAAAAACTGATTTTGCGGCTACTTCGTAGCCTGGTATAGTCCTTCTCGCTGCGTAGCTTGTTAGTTCCTTCGTCTGAGAAGGGTATGGGAAACCACGTGGAACGGCGGTCCGCGACGTACAGGAAATTCTGGGGTCAGCTTCTTCTGCAGTTCCATTCGGTCGAAAGTCGATAGTTCTTAGAGAATTTTTCTCTCAGATGGATAGGCATTGCCCAAAGGGTTTCCTTATAAGAAAGGAAGGATGTCGAGATATTTTCTCTGATAAGGTTGAGGCTGTTAGCCCAATGGGTCTCCAATACTATGGAGAGATGGTCTCGATATAGCGAGACATGAGGGTGCCAATTGTTGGCCCCGCTGGTTGAATCTCGGCACGTTGATCTCCGAAGCTGTCCGTGCCAACCGAGCAAGCAAGTCGTCGCAAAAAAGAGAAAAGGCTAAAAAAAAAGGCGCGAGCCTCTTCCTGGCGTAAAGGCCCGCCTCAAGTCCAAGACGAGGTTCGGGTCTTCGGCCAATCAGGAGACCTGTTATATCTGTAAATTTCCAACACTATTTACCTCCTTTTTTAGCAATTCCTCCGCGATTTGTTGGGTGTCGGAATTCATTTTCCGCGTATTAATCGCAAACTGGAAGTGAAAAATCGGAAATCTACGCGTGAAGTCAGTCTGCAGTGAATAATATTTTGTAACCATGGTTAGGGGGTGAGATAAACAGCGACAAGAACTTCCATATTTTTCTTCTCGATAAAATGAAAAAAAGGGTAGGTTTCTTAAACAATTATCGATTTGCGTTCAGCATATACATTTTCACGAAAATAGGGATGTTTTGGAACGATTAAAACCTTCGGGGAACAAAACAAAAATTTACTCAAAAACATTAAAACTGAAATTTCAAACATTTTAGAAAAGATTGAAATTGTTTCAGAAAATGAAAACAGAATTTGATCTTTTCTCTTGATATAAAAATTTTGATGGTAAAACCGTAAATTTTCGTTTTAAATCCCGTTGCTTTTCCCCTTCAAATTTATCCAAAATAGCATTATTTCTGTGCAAATGTATATGCTGAACTCAAATCAAGTGTTGGTTATTGAAGAAACTTACCTTTTTTTTTTATCTAAATGTCCATAATAAACGAACTATATCTTGCACCTTTTCTCTCCCGTAACTCTCACGAAGTCATGTAATTAACTGCAGAATGACGTACTGTGTAATGCAACGAATTTGGGCAGATTTTTGATCGATTTTTTTTCATTTACTGATACTTCCGGCGATGTACTTCTGGGAATTAAAGTAATGCGCTATTGTATTTCTACACTTATTGCTCTCAAAACAGGAAATACATCGCCGGAAATTTGAGTAAAAGACGAAATTCGACCAAAATTGCTGCCTACTTAGAACGTCATTTTGCAGTTAATTACATGACTTCGTGAGAGTTACGGGAGAGAAAAAGTGCGAGATATAGTTCGTTTTTTTTTTTTAATTTTTTTTTTTGACTTTCAAAATAAAAAAGGTAAATTTCTTCAATAACGAATTGTTGATTTGAGTTCAGCATATTTGCACAGAAATAATGCTATTTTGGATAAATTTGAAGGGGGGAAAATCCGTCGGTACCTAAAACGAAAATTTACCGGTAAAACTTTGTAACTTTGTTTTTATTAAGTTTTTTTTTAACCCTTTCGCATGCTATTTTTATATTATTTTATTGGCAATTGCGTCTAAAAGTACCTTAATCCAGTTATTAAAAAAGTAATTCATTTTCATTGAAAAAAAATAATCATATGGACAAATATTGGATTTTTAAGTGTTTTTCTTTTTTCTTTTTTTTTTTTTTCTTAATTTTGCTGTTTTCACTTTAATTTTTTTTTTTTTCATCAACAATAAGATTTTATTAAGTTAAGTTTATTGTAATTGTTTTGACCTGGACTATTTTTGAGCAAGGAACTAATCTTTTTTATACCGTTTTCTAAAATCCCGCTTTTTTTAGTCAACGTGTGATCTGTTTTTAAATATTTCGTCTTTGTTAATTGCAATTTCTTTAAAAATCTCAAGTTTTATTGATTGCCAAATATTTTCGATGTTGAAAGAAAGAAATATCAATTCGAATAACAAGAACAATTTTTAATCCTGTTTGTTTTTCTAAGCTTTTAGATTCGCCCTGAAAAGGTAAGTTAGACGAACTGTCACGGACTTTCTACTCACGACAAAAACATAAGCCTTTTTAAAACTTTGATGCATTTCTTCATCATCATTGTAATAATTAATTCCGAACTTTAAAAGATCAAAATAATTCTTGCAAAAATCCAAAATGAGTACAGGTAACAACTAACACTTGGCTTTCTTATTGAGTACTTTTTAAAATTCGCACTGAAAAGCTAAATTTACCACAGTTTTATCAGCAAAATGTTTATATTATTATTATTAAGAGGTATTAAAGTATTTTAAAAATTATTTTAAAAAATATTTTAAGTTTTCGTTCGAAATTTTAGTAGAAAATCTTGTAGTGACATAATTTTTTTCAACTGTTTAAAAGTTTATAATGGCAACCTCCACTTTTTCGCTGGAAAAAGCAGCATAGTCTGAAGGAAAAGGCCTCAAACTAAATAAAAACAAAGTTTTCTCGGCAAAACATGTTTATGCTATCATGAAAAGGATAAATCAAAGTATCTTTTAATTATTTTTACAAATTTTTTAAATTGTTCTAGCAGGTTCAAACAGGCTCTTTTAGTGGTAGAAATTTGTTTTTCTCTAGTCAGTACAAGCGATAAATTGACGCTAAAAACGTACGCGAAGGTACTTTTTGACTGTGAAAGACACATTAATTTGGAAATTCTTGCAAATATCAAATAATCGTCTGATTTTGATGAAAATTTCAGGACTTATTGACTGAAATCAGTTTTGATATAATTATTTTTAGAAAATATTGGTAAAAACATTTTTTTAAAATATGTTTCCCCCGCACAAATTAATTTTCAGAAATGTCGAAAAATGTGACTAGGTCTCAACATTATAATTAATTATTTTAATTAAATTCAGGTAGGAGTCATTGGGGAATGCAAATCAACTGTCTTTTTTCTTCAAAACCTACCACTTTTTAGAAAATCTGCTCCGAATTAGGAAAACAAAAATGCAATAAAACTATACCATTTTTTATTTGGATAAACTTTTAATTGCTTTTATAAACATAAATTAAAATTATATCATCGTCTGCTGAATAAAAAAAAAAAATTTCCATTAGTATTGAATTTTTACAAGAATTGTTTTTATTTTTATTATTTTATTTAAATTTTTATTAATTAATTTCTAAAAAGTTTCATAAGTCTTTTAAAATTTCCTCCTCATAGGTCTCTCAGATTTTTTTTTAATTAATGTGTGGCAAATATATTTATTAATCGAAAAATTTAAACACTTACTCCAAATAGGGGTTTCTTTTTTGTAAAATAATTAAAACTTTTTAATTTTCTGCATGTTGATTTCCTTTTTTGTTTGTACTGGTGGCCATAAAAGGTCAGGTGATTCAAGTGTTGTCTTCCCTTACATGAAAAAAAAAAAAAAAAAAATCCATATATAAATCTTTTTTATAACAAATTCATCTTCCATACTTTTGGCCATCTGCTGTAAATCATTCAACAACACCTCCTGAAGGCTAGCATAATTGAGGATTGCTTTTTGAAACATTTTAATATTTTTATTATGTATTATTCATATTATTAATAAGTTATCATTAAGTTTAAGGCATGGTAAAAATATCTGATTTAATTCTTATTGAAACATGTTATGACTTCTATGAAACATCATACTTAGTCAAAATAAACATATTTAGACACACAAAAAAAATTTTAAATTATTTAAAAATATTTCTGGTGGATGATTTTATTAAACTTTTCAATTTTAGATAGGCAATATAATCATCAATTCTTAACTGAAAAGCAATTAAGACGATTCCATAAAAGATTTTTAAAATATTTGTAACATTTTATGAATTATTAAATAATAATAATAAATTAATGTGTTTGTAACTGAAAAAAGTGGTTTATCCAATCATTAGGTTTCCATTGTAAAACAGTAGTAAACGTTTCTTAGCCACTAACTCAATTAAAACAAAACATTCTGACAAAATTTCCAAAACGTTAGAAGGGATTAAAAAATATTTTACAATAATTAAGAATTACTTTGATGTTTCTTCTTAATAATAATATAAACATTTTGAAGGAAAAAGTTTGTTTTATTAAGTTTGGGGCCGTTTTTATTCTTAGTATGCTGTTCTGTTATCTATTTGACTGGAGGTACCTAGTTTATAACATCAAATGTAGTATTACCAAAGTCACATTTTTGCTGGTGAAAGACACATTAATTTGGAAATTCTTGCAAAAATCAAATAATGGTCAAAATTTGAAGAAAATTTCAGGAATTATTCATAATTGACTAAAATCATTTTTGAAGGAATTTTTTTAGAAAATTTTGGCAAAAATATTTCGAAAACAAAAATGCAATAAATAAAACTATGCCATTTTTTATTTAGATAAACTTTTATTTACTTTTATAAACTCTAAAGTAAGGATATCATAATCTGAGAAGAAAAAGTTTTTTCAATTGTCAATGTATTTTTACAAGAATGGTTTTCATTTTTATTTTTTATAAAGTTTCTAAAAATTTTAAAAATTTCATCCTTCATTGTTAATGCTAGGGTGTTAAATTTATGCATGAAGACTATATTTACTCATTGAAAAGCTTAATACTTAATAATTTAGCTAAAGGACTTTTTAAATAATTAAAACATTTTAATTCTACGTTTGCTGATTACCAGTATTTTCTTGTTACGGGTGACCGTACATGATATATATCAGTAAAAGTTCACATGCGTCAAAGGTTGCACTCCATCCATGAAAAAATACCAATATAAACATTTTCGGCAGTGTAAAATTCTTTCATCTTGCTTCAGTGTTCCGTATGCCCTATGTTTCAACATTCAACGGGCTTTGAAAATCATCCCTTCGTATGATAGTATTGGAGGCATGTCCATTTAATACTACTTTCATTGTGTGATTTGAAAAGAATGACTGGATAAGTTATACCACAGCCCCACAGATTTCATAGAAGGCCAGCATGCCAGACTGTCAAACGCTTTGAGATATCTAAGGCAACAGTTCAAGCTTCACCATTCTTGTCGAGAGCTTACTGTATATACTCAGTGATGGTCGTGAGCATCTCAGAAGTAGACCTGGTGAAGTGGAAACCATACTGTTTGTCAGAGAAGAGTCTGTGGGCTGTGACATATTGAACCACCTCAGTGTTGATGATAGCTTCAAACACTTTGCCCAAAATTGGTAGGAGGCTGATAGGGTAATAATTAGAGGAGTCAGAGAGTTCACCAGTGTTTTTATTTATTGGAAACATGGAGGAGGACGTCCAGAAAGGAAAAGCACAGATGCAGAAGTTACAGAGTTTGGAGAGAACAGAGGAAAGTTCAGGGGAACATTTCTTCAGAACAATGATTGGGATTCCATCACAGCCGCTCGCTTTATGGGGGTCAAAAGTTGAAATTATGTTAGAGACCACTGAGAGTGTAATGTGGATGTCATTCAGTTGGGCCTCAGTTCTATGTGGGAAGTTGGGTACAGATACTCCAGATGAGTTCAATGTCAAGTTGGTGGAGAATCTGTGAGCAAAGTGTTCAGCTTTGTCTGTTGTAGAGGTAAGGACCAAAATAATTGATTAGAGCAGGGATTGAGGGTTTGCTGTTGTTTAGCACACTTTTACAGAGCTAGTCTTTGAAACCGAACTTACTGGTGATTTGTGCTGCTTCATTCTGGCTGCAAACAGCAGCTTAGCTTCTTTAAGTATCTTCTTGCACTAACTACGAGCAGAGGCAAAGGGGCACCTATTATGGTCTGACGTGTGACTCTGATAAAGCCGGAAGAAGTGACTTCAATGAGCGATGACGGCTGAGCAAGTGGGCGAGAACTAAGGGGACAAGTTGGATTTAAGTCTCAACTTTCTGGCTGGGATGAAAGCTTTGATGCCAGCCTTAACCCAAGAAGAGACCTCAGCTGCACAATCTTCAATGGAATTGGATTTCAATTGGAAGCTAAATAATTGAATTTACTATTCCCAGTAAGCAAAATACTCTGGTGGATTTCAAACAGAAATTATAATAAGTAGAATCTGAAATTCTGAAATATTTTAAAAGTTTTCAAATTTTTTGGCCATTTTCGAGGGCTCGATATATTTGTAAACACATTTAATCTTCAGTTTTAAAAATCTTACAAAAATAAAATATACAACTGTGACACATCAGTATAAAAAAATTATTACATGATTTACATTTCCCAAGAAGTCCTGCATTTAACTAATAAAACAAGATTTGTGATCAGTAGTGAATTTCTAGAAATTTCATGAAACTCATTGTAGGTGGTATGTGGTAACATATGTAAAAAAATATTTATCAAGATTTTCTAAAAATGATAATTGCATTATTCATTTATGAATAAATTCTGACAGTTTCATTAATTTCAGAAAATGTTTTGATTTTAAAAAGAATTTCAAAATTAATGTCTTTCCACACTAAATAAAAAATGAGTTGCATATTACCTTTGCCATAATAGTAACCTCTAATAAAAATTAAGTGAATTGCAGACAAAAAAAATGTTTCTAACCAAAATTTCAAACCTGTTAGAAAAGATTAAAAATTTTAAAAACGTAATGAAAAAACAAATTTGATCTTTCCTCTTTATAATTACATAAACATTTGATGATCAAACTTAGTTTTTATTAAGTTTGGGCTCCTTTAGCATCATGCTGTTTTATCAGTAAATGAGTGCTGGTACGTATTTAAAGTATGTACATCAATGATAATTCACTGAAAACACATAATGAGAAAAGGTTCCAAACTTGATAAAAACTTTCACGAATTCGCTGAAAAAACAGCATGCCATGAAGAAAAAGGGCCCAAACCTAAGAAAAACTAAGTTTTTCTGTCACATTGCTTATGTTATTAAGAGGAAAGTCCAAAGTAATTGTTCATTATTTAAAAAAAAAAATTTATGCTCTCTAACGCATTTGAAATTTTCATAAGTTTTTCTTTTTTTTGTCAGTAGGGTAAAAAACTTTTACTATGGACAATGTAAATCAGACTTTTTTCTTTTTTTTCTGGCTCAAAAAATTAATTTAAAAATTCTTACAAAATTGAAATTATTGTCAGTTTTATTGAAATTTTCCAGACTTACTCAGAAATTAATTAAAATATTTTCCTAATTATTATTTTAGTAAAATCTTAGTAAAAATGCTTTTTTTCCATCAGTTACTGCATTCCAAGTAATTTCATATAATTTAAAGAAAGTAAATTTTGTATCAAAAATTTGTGTTATCAGTTGGGTCTCTGTTTTTTTTTTTTTTTTCAATTAGTTTGTATTTTTTGAATATCTGTTCTGAGTAAAAGAAAATGCAATACAACTATCTAATTATTTAATTAGAAGGGATTTTTATTACTTTAAACACATACATACATATATATGTATATATATGTATCTAATCAGGACATTATTGTCTCGAGAACAAATTTTTCAAGTATAATGAATTTTTACAACAATTGTTTTCATTTTTTTTCTTAATTTTAATTATTTATACATTTACAGATATTTTTTAAATTTTTCAAAGCCATGTTGTGGTTCTGTTATTACCTTAAGTGTAAACTATATTTACTAATCAACAATTGAAAATATTAATACAAATCTTTTAGGTAAAAGATTTTTTGAGTTATTTTTATTTTTATGTATAGGAAGTGTTCGTTTTTAAATATGAAAACTATATGTTTCATGTGTTGCATTAAACATCACAATTTCATGGTTTCTTTCATTTAGAGAAAAAATTGGTCAACCATATTTATCACATCATTTACACAGGTCAGAAAGATATGATCTCTGTGATTAACAATTACATTTATTCTAAATTTTATGATATAAATGAGTAATCCCTGTGTAGATTAATTTAAAATAAAAATTTGCAAATTTTCCAAGAATAACTTGTCACAGATGTTTTTTTTTCTGCAATATTTTTAAAACTGAGACTTTTTGTTTATAAACATGTCAAAATGGATGAAAAAAATTTGAAAACTCTGAAAGTTGAGATTCCTGTAAATATAATTTCTATTTGAAATACACCAGACAAAGCTTTTGAAATAAAAGTTTTAGGCTTATTGAGTTGTGTATTTTATAAATTTATAAAAATAAGGGTGTGTAGTAACAGATGTAAAATCATATTATTAACAAAACTTTCTAAAACATGTTTCTAAAAGAATATCATTCATTTATGAATAAATTTTGAATGTTTAATAAGAATTTAACAATTATTTGATTTTTACAAGAAATTTCAAATCAATATATCTTTCACTGCAAAAAAGATGTTATTTTATAGTTCATTCACTAATACAAATAAAAAAAGATTTTTAACCAAATTTTTTATTATTCTAAAAGGGAAGAAATAATTTATTGAAAATAATCAAGTCAAAATCAAATGTAATTAGCAATGATGGAATTATTTGGACAATAAAATCGATATTTTGTTAAGATTAAGGCATTTTTTCATTATACTATGCCATATTTTCAGCAACTTCAGGAACGATCACAGATGTAAAATGATATTATTACCAAAACTTCTTAAAACATGTTTTTAAAAGAATATCATTCATTAATGAATAACTTCTGAACGTTTAATAACAATTTAACAATTATTTGATTTTTACAAGAATTTTTAAATCAATATATCTTTTACTTTCACTATAAAAAGATTCTAACGTTTGTTATGTTATTTTATAGTTCATTCACTAATGGAAATAAAAAAAGATTTTTAATCAAAGTTTTGATTGTTCTAAAAGGGAAGAAAAAATTTATGAAAATAATCAACTTAAAAACAGTTAAATATAATTAACAATGACATAATGATTTGGACAATAAAACATATTTTTTCAAGATTAAGGCATTTTTTCAATATAGTATGCCATATTTTCAGCAACTTCATGAACATTCCTATAGAGGAACGATCAGAGTAGTTTTATTATTTAAAGCTTTTAAACCTTTTTAGAATATTTGAAATGCTTATTCAAAATCACATTTTAATTAAATCATGATATAATTCTTAGTTATAATTTAATTATAATTACTAATTGTTAACATAATAAATTTTAGCATCTTTTGCAGTGAAAGACATTAATTTGGAAATTTTAAAATGTATAGCAACTCTATTTTGGGAATTGAGAAATATATGCTCACTAGCTACAAATTCTAAAATGAATATTGATTATAATTTACTTTCAAAAACTTCAAAACTGTAGAAGGAATAAAGTATTTTGATAATTCATTATTGATATTTCTGGATTAAATAGTAAATTATAAGCAATTTTTCTCCTTTTTTAACCAGTAATTTTTTATGTTTACGAAAAGTAAAATGTATAAAAATTTAGATATAATTTGATTGTTTGGTCTGTCAACTTTATTCATAACTGACAATGAAATATCATTAACTATCATTAACCTAACTAAAGTAGTCTTACAATATTCTCTTGGAAATAATGCACAAATTTGCTTTTTTAATGATACCATTGTTTATTTACAGGCCTGATTGTCATGAACTGACTATAAGAATCAACGAAAAAATAACGTGTCAATTAGTATTTCCACAAGGTTTTCATTAAAAGAAAAACAATCATGAAGCAGCGAACAAGTGAAGGACCTCATTTTTGGGATGAATGTTGATATGCATTTTCATGGATTTTCATTTAAAAACTCCATGTGTGAACACACACTGGTCAGAAACTATATACTTGTAATGTATGTGAATTAAGATTTTTACAGTTATCAAATGTAAAAAACATGTTTATATAGAGAGGAGAGAATCATCATTCTTGTGAAGTGTGTGGATTAATATATTCACCAATTTCAGATTTAACAAACCACATGTACACTGCATACTGGAAGAAGCACTATTTTGTGAAGTGTGTGGATGTGCTTTTGCAAGGAACTTGGGCTTAAAAACTGTCATGCAGACACACACTGAAGAGAAATCATGTAATTGTGAAGTATGTGGTTCATCATTTTCAAAGATTGCTATGTTGAAAAAGCACATTCAAATTCACACTAGAGAGAAACCATTTTCTTGTGAAATATGTTGTTCAAGATTTCTATATAATTCTCAACTGAATATACACACTCAAATTCACACTGGTGAGAAACCATATTCTTGTGAAATATGTGGATCAGCATTTTCAGATAATTCCCATTTAAAAACACACATTCAAATTCACACTGGTGAGAAACCATATTCTTGTGAAATATGTGGATCATCATTTGCAGATAATTCTACTTTAAAAAAACACATTCGAACTCACACTGGTGAGAAACCATATTCCTGTGAAATATGTGGATCAGCATTTTCGCATAAGGGTAATTTGAAAATACACATTCGAATTCACACTGGAGAGAAACCATATTCTTGTGAAATATGTGGATCAGCATTTTCGTGTAGTTCTGATTTGAAAAAGCACAATCGAATTCACACTGGAGAGAAACCATATTCTTGTAAAATATGTGGATCAGCATTTTCATATACTTCTGATTTGATAAAGCACAATCGAATTCACACTGGAGAGAAACCATATTCTTGTGAAATATGTGGATCAGCATTTTCGCATAATGGTAATTTGAAAAAGCACATTCGAACTCACACTGGTGAGAAACCATATTCTTGTGAAATATGTAAATCAGCATTTTCACAGATTGCTGAATTGAAAGTGCACATTCAAATTCACACTGGAGAGAAACCATATTCTTGTGAAATATGTGGATCAGCATTTTCATGTAGATCTAATTTAACAAACCACATTCGAATTCACACTGGAGAGAAACCATATTCTTGTGGAATATGTGGATCAGCATTTTCATCTAGTTCTCATTTGAAAAGGCACAATCGAATTCACACTGGTGAGAAACCATTTTCTTGTGAAATATGTGGATCGGCATTTTCACGTAGATGTAATTTAAAAAGCCACCATCGAATTCACACTGGAAGGAAATGATATTCTTGTGAAATGTGTGAATCAGCATGTTTATGTAGTTCTCATTTGAAAAAGCATATTCAAATTCACACTGGAGAGAATTCATATTCTTGTGAAATATGTGGATGAGCATTTTCAGATAATTCTGCTTTAAAAAAACAATCGAATTCACGCTGGTGAGAAACTATTCTTCTGAAATATGTGGATCAGCATTTTCACAGAGTGGTAATTTCAAGACGCACATTAAAATTCACAGTAGTGATTAAGCATATTCTTGCAAAAGATATGGCTCAGCATTTTCCGATAGTTCTTCTTTGAAAAACAATCGAATTCAGTATTTTTACTTCTGTATGTGGAGATATAGAATTACATTTATGATTATTTTAAGATTATATATATATATATATATATATGTGTGTGTGTGTGTGTAGGTAGGAAGAGATTTTATTGTAATATTCTTGATATGGAGTGTGGATATTCCCAAAATCTCACTTAAATTGAGCAGGTTTGTGCCAACTTCAAAATTTATTTACAGTTATGACGCCCACACTCGTAGAGGCTGTGTAGTTGAAGTGACAAACTACTTGTGATTATATATAGTAAAAGTGTGAGAGGCCATAAATGTTTAGTTTGAAGGGTATATTTATTGTAGTATAAAGATATTACACATATTATGATATTTTAAGTGTCCATAATGGTACTTGTGATGCTACAATCTTAGATTGACTCTCTTCAGGCAAATAAATTTGTGGCTTTACATGCCGCGTTATCCTGGAAGGTCTCTAGCTGCAACGTTCTGTCAAGTTGTAGCCCTACCTGTATTGTTCCAGTTTGTTGATGAAATATTAATTACAATTAACATTGATGAAACGTTAATTACAATTACCTTTTTGGTGATTGAGGATTTTGAATTGTAATTATTAAATAAACTGCCATGATTACATGAAGTTTAATTACATAAAAATTTTGATCCTATGAAAGTTAAATTCATCCTATTGTTTCATCCATCATTGGTGACTAGTAATGAATTTTAATTTGGTATCAAACTTTATTCATTTAGAAAAGTTTCTTGAAGTGATGCATGAATACTTTTAATGTTTTCTTGAAAATATTTTAATCTTTTTCATTTCTATTTTTCTTTGAATAAACTCTTTTTGATATTTACATTTCTTTGAGTGAACAGTTTTTGATATTTACAAATAATTACAGAATATTAGTTCCAGGTGAATTTCCTGTTTTTTTTAATAATATTAATGTGCATTGTATTATTTTTGTTGTCTTTAATTTTCTTTTATATTTTAGAAGGGGACATATTTAGTTGTTTCTGATTTGTAGTCGTTCTCAGGAAATATACAAAGAATAAAAAACAATTGAATTTCTAATTTCATTGGTATTATGTAATAAGTAGTGATACCAAACATGAAATTTATATCTTTTAACAATTTTATGCATTTACTTTTAAAGATTGTCAGATATATATATATATATATATAGAAATACCTAATTTCTGCAGGTTTTTGCTTACAAACTAGCATGAAAATTGTAGTATTTCAAGAATAAATCTAAATGAAGTTGATATCTTTTGTATTAGTGTTGTATTATTATTTATCATGTCAAACCCAAACTTGCAATTTGAATGCAGTACCTGGTTTCTAAAGCCGACTTTTTCTAATGTGTTCGTACAAATTGAAAAATATGCTTTGATATAATGTTAGGGTCAAGGAAGCTTCTTGCTTGTGGAATAATAAAAACTGAAAAAAAGCAAAATAAAATACACTATGATGAAGTTTGAGTTTCACTCAATTTGGTTAATATTCTGATGGAAGCAGTTTTTCCCTTGTAAGCTTTACATTGAACTTATTTTTTTTAACATTAATTTATTAAATATTATATGTAAAATGTTGCATAAATTTTGAAATATACTCGTATGTCAGTTAATATTTCGCACTCACCCCTAGATATTTAGCAGTAGACATTTTGATAGCAAGAATATTTTTAAAGATATTCTGAAGTGAATGTTTGACCTTAAGTGAAATGTTATCTTACAATTCTCTTGTACAGACTAGTAAGGTTCTCATGACTTTAACAAGTTAAACATTACTAAATTAGTTTTCCTTATTTTTTTTTTAAATTAGAGTAGATAGACCCTACTATCACCTGGGTCATACTCCTACACCTTCTTTTGAATAGGCATATTCCTTGTTCCTGATTTAGGTAGGGTTTCCCAGTTTCTTTTTCTTCCTCAGTTCTTGATAGTGATGGTGTTGCAAGTTTTTTTATAAAGTATGTGGATGGTGGCAATGTCTCTTTATACTGAGGGTGGCAGGTTCTGACTGGTAGTTAGGAGCCTGAACTCTTGCATTATGTCTTAACACTACTCTGATCAACAACTCAATAATATCAGGGTTCTTATAGTGCCATGTTGTGCATGAATGGGTGTCCCTTCAAGTGCCTTTGGTGGGCAGCCCTTTGACTACTTTTTTCTGCAGTGTGTACCAGTTCCCTTCCCACACATTGCATTTGACGATACTATTAATCTAAGCCTTTCTTTACCCCCAAAAATCTAATTATGACAACACACAATAAGAGAAATAAAACTTACCATCTAAAGAAAAAGCACCCAACCATCTCAACATCTCTTTCTCAAATGTTTGTCGTATCCGTACCAGCATTTGCTGCGTTGAATCTTTCCTCCATGAAAACTCCCGACATCTTAGCTGTCTCTAAAACTAACTTTGACCCTTCTACTCGTTTTTATATTCCTGGTTACCTACCTCTTTTCAGGAAGAACTCTAATGTCCATATGCATGGACTTGATGTTCATGTCAGCAAACATCTCCCTCTAGCTAGGGTGATTTCTCTTAAATTTCCAGATTATTCCTATATGTGTCTCCATGTCTTTCTACTAAGCTCGGTTAGCTATCTTTTCTTTCTCTCCCACTCCCCTTTTTCTCCTCACTGTTCCATATTAGACAGCATTTCAAACAGTACAGATTGGACATTTCTTCTCATCCATTCATTAATATCTTTGTGTTTAGTGACATTATTGCCACATCAGGTGATTGGAAAACTCTGTTACAGAACTTGTTGGTGTCCATGCCATGAACTTTTCAATCACTCAATCCTTCCTGTAATTGATGGATTTTCCCACACATTTCTTTAATAACCCTAATGGACTTGGCTAGATTTCCACTCTTTCCACTCCCCCACCTTCCAGGAACCTTTTACTAGCTGAATATCTTACTTCTATCTTAGAGCGGACTTGGAGGCATTCTGCAAATTTTTGTGTTGCATCTTGAAACAAAGTTTTTAGTAAACCTGTTGAAGACTGTGCACTTGCGGTCTCCTCTTAGGTGAAAGCCCGCATTTATGCTTTCATCCAATCCAGGAAGTTCTGACTCAATCCTCATTCTTCCTCTTGGTTCTCTTCTGTTTGCTCAACCGCCATTGCCCACAGGAACCCCTTTTTCCAACTTTACCTGAGTGATGTGTCTAGCCATTGATGCGTAAACTACCATAACCATGTACATATATCAGGCCCTTGATAAGAATAGCAAATCCCTGGCTGTTTGCCCTGGATATCTCAAAAGCATTTGATAGGGTTTGACATGCTGCTCTTCTTCTCTTGATACAGTATTTCCCTATAAGTAAACATTTGGTATTTCCCTATGAGGAAACATTTGGTATTCATTGAGTGAGCAGTCAGTACTGCTTTCATTTGAAATTTATAAAATATTTCTCTTAAAAAAATTTTCAGAAAAATATTTCTTTCAAGGCTTGTTTTCATACTGTATCAAATATGATACAAATGGCCCTAGAGGGTTAAATGATGTATCAGTGGACATGGATGTGTGGGTGTTTGAATGGGCCTAAGTAGAAAAAGACAAAATCAGGAAGAAGAGTTCTAGCTTAGGAAAATAACAACTTGGAAATCAATAGGATATATTTTATTGTGGATGGTATGTAAAACTAGAGCAGATTTGCCAATAGATTATTATTAAATCATGTATCAGTGGACATGGATGTGTGGGTGTTGGAATGGGCAATGGAAGAGAAAAACAAAATCACTAAGATGAAATGAATTGTACAATGCAATAGGATATATTTTATTCTGACTGGCATGTAAAACTAGAGCAGATCAGGCACCAGATGATTATTAAATCATGTATCAGTGGACATGGATGTGTGGGTGTTGGAATGGGCAATGGAAGAGAAAAACAAAATCACTAAGATGAAATGAATTGTACAATGCAATAGGATATATTTTATTCTGACTGGCATGTAAAACTAGAGCAGATCAGGTACCAGATTATCATTAAATCATGTATCAGTGGACATGGATGAGTGGGTGTTGGAATGGGCAATGGAAGAGAAAAACAAAATCACTAAGATGAAATGAATTGTACAATGCAATAGGATATATTTTATTCTGACTGGCATGTAAAACTAGAGCAGATCAGGCACCAGATTATTATTAAATCATGTATCAGTGGACATGGATGTGTGGGTGTTGGAATTGGCAATGGAAGAGAAAAACAAAATCACTAAGATGAAATGAATTGTACAATGCAATAGGATATATTTTATTCTGACTGGCATGTAAAACTAGAGCAGATCAGGTACCAGATTATCATTAAATCATGTATCAGTGGACATGGATGAGTGGGTGTTGGAATGGGCAATGGAAGAGAAAAACAAAATCACTAAGATGAAATGAATTGTACAATGCAATAGGATATATTTTATTCTGACTGGCATGTAAAACTAGAGCAGATCAGGCACCAGATTATTATTAAATCATGTATCAGTGGACATGGATGTGTGGGTGTTGGAATGGGCAATGGAAGAGAAAAACAAAATCACTAAGATGAAATGAATTGTACAATGCAATAGGATATATTTTATTCTGACTGGCATGTAAAACTAGAGCAGATCAGGTACCAGATTATCATTAAATCATGTATCAGTGGACATGGATGAGTGGGTGTTGGAATGGGCAATGGAAGAGAAAAACAAAATCACTAAGATGAAATGAATTGTACAATGCAATAGGATATATTTTATTCTGACTGGCATGTAAAACTAGAGCAGATCAGGCACCAGATTATTATTAAATCATGTATCAGTGGACATGGATGTGTGGGTGTTGGAATTGGCAATGGAAGAGAAAAACAAAATCACTAAGATGAAATGAATTGTACAATGCAATAGGATATATTTTATTCTGACTGGCATGTAAAACTAGAGCAGATCAGGTACCAGATTATTATTAAATCATGTATCAGTGGACATGGATGTGTGGGTGTTGGAATGGGCAATGGAAGAGAAAAACAAAATCACTAAGATGAAATGAATTGTACAATGCAATAGGATATATTTTATTCTGACTGGCATGTAAAACTAGAGCAGATCAGCCACCAGATTATCATTAAATCATGTATCAGTGGACATGGATGAGTGGGTGTTGGAATGGGCAATGGAAGAGAAAAACAAAATCACTAAGATGAAATGAATTGTACAATGCAATAGGATATATTTTATTCTGACTGGCATGTAAAACTAGAGCAGATCAGGCACCAGATTATTATTAAATCATGTATCAGTGGACATGGATGTGTGGGTGTTGGAATGGGCAATGGAAGAGAAAAACAAAATCACTAAGATGAAATGAATTGTACAATGCAATAGGATAGATTTTATTCTGACTGGCATGTAAAACTAGAGCAGATCAGGCACCAGATTATTATTAAATCATGTATCAGTGGACATGGATGTGTGGGTGTTGGAATGGGCAATGGAAGAGAAAAACAAAATCACTAAGATGAAATGAATTGTACAATGCAATAGGATATATTTTATTCTGACTGGCATGTAAAACTAGAGCAGATCAGCCACCAGATTATCATTAAATCATGTATCAGTGGACATGGATGAGTGGGTGTTGGAATGGGCAATGGAAGAGAAAAACAAAATCACTAAGATGAAATGAATTGTACAATGCAATAGGATATATTTTATTCTGACTGGCATGTAAAACTAGAGCAGATCAGGCACCAGATTATTATTAAATCATGTATCAGTGGACATGGATGTGTGGGTGTTGGAATGGGCAATGGAAGAGAAAAACAAAATCACTAAGATGAAATGAATTGTACAATGCAATAGGATATATTTTATTCTGACTGGCATGTAAAACTAGAGCAGATCAGGTACCAGATTATTATTAAATCATGTATCAGTGGACATGGATGTGTGGGTGTTGGAATGGGCAATGGAAGAGAAAAACAAAATCACTAAGATGAAATGAATTGTACAATGCAATAGGATAGATTTTATTCTGACTGGCATGTAAAACTAGAGCAGATCAGGCACCAGATTATTATTAAATCATGTATCAGTGGACATGGATGTGTGGGTGTTGGAATGGGCAATGGAAGAGAAAAACAAAATCACTAAGATGAAATGAATTGTACAATGCAATAGGATATATTTTATTCTGACTGGCATGTAAAACTAGAGCAGATCAGCCACCAGATTATCATTAAATCATGTATCAGTGGACATGGATGTGTGGGTGTTGGAATGGGCAATGGAAGAGAAAAACAAAATCACTAAGATGAAATGAATTGTACAATGCAATAGGATATATTTTATTCTGACTGGCATGTAAAACTAGAGCAGATCAGGCACCAGATTATTATTAAATCATGTATCAGTGGACATGGATGTGTGGGTGTTGGAATGGGCAATGGAAGAGAAAAACAAAATCACTAAGATGAAATGAATTGTACAATGCAATAGGATATATTTTATTCTGACTGGCATGTAAAACTAGAGCAGATCAGCCACCAGATTATCATTAAATCATGTATCAGTGGACATGGATGTGTGGGTGTTGGAATGGGCAATGGAAGAGAAAAACAAAATCACTAAGATGAAATGAATTGTACAATGCAATAGGATATATTTTATTCTGACTGGCATGTAAAACTAGAGCAGATCAGCCACCAGATTATTATTAAATCATGTATCAGTGGACATGGATGTGTGGGTGTTGGAATGGGCAATGGAAGAGAAAAACAAAATCACTAAGATGAAATGAATTGTACAATGCAATAGGATATATTTTATTCTGACTGGCATGTAAAACTAGAGCAGATCAGGCACCAGATTATTATTAAATCATGTATCAGTGGACATGGATGTGTGGGTGTTGGAATGGGCAATGGAAGAGAAAAACAAAATCACTAAGATGAAATGAATTGTACAATGCAATAGGATATATTTTATTCTGACTGGCATGTAAAACTAGAGCAGATCAGGCACCAGATTATTATTAAATCATGTATCAGTGGACATGGATGTGTGGGTGTTGGAATGGGCAATGGAAGAGAAAAACAAAATCACTAAGATGAAATGAATTGTACAATGCAATAGGATATATTTTATTCTGACTGGCATGTAAAACTAGAGCAGATCAGCCACCAGATTATTATTAAATCATGTATCAGTGGACATGGATGTGTGGGTGTTGGAATGGGCAATGGAAGAGAAAAACAAAATCACTAAGATGAAATGAATTGTACAATGCAATAGGATAGATTTTATTCTGACTGGCATGTAAAACTAGAGCAGATCAGCCACCAGATTATTATTAAATCATGTATCAGTGGACATGGATGTGTGGGTGTTGGAATGGGCAATGGAAGAGAAAAACAAAATCACTAAGATGAAATGAATTGTACAATGCAATAGGATATATTTTATTCTGACTGGCATGTAAAACTAGAGCAGATCAGCCACCAGATTATCATTAAATCATGTATCAGTGGACATGGATGAGTGGGTGTTGAAATGGGCAATGGAAGAGAAAAACAAAATCACTAAGATGAAATGAATTGTACAATGCAATAGGATATATTTTATTCTGACTGGCATGTAAAACTAGAGCAGATCAGGCACCAGATTATTATTAAATCATGTATCAGTGGACATGGATGTGTGGGTGTTGGAATGGGCAATTGAAGAGAAAAACAAAATCACTAAGATGAAATGAATTGTACAATGCAATAGGATATATTTTATTCTGACTGGCATGTAAAACTAGAGCAGATCAGGTACCAGATTATTATTAAATCATGTATCAGTGGACATGGATTTGTGGGTGTTGGAATGGGCAATGGAAGAGAAAAACAAAATCACTAAGATGAAATGAATTGTACAATGCAATAGGATATATTTTATTCTGACTGGCATGTAAAACTAGAGCAGATCAGGTACCAGATTATTATTAAATCATGTATCAGTGGACATGGATGTGTGGGTGTTGGAATGGGCAATGGAAGAGAAAAACAAAATCACTAAGATGAAATGAATTGTACAATGCAATAGGATATATTTTATTCTGACTGACATGTAAAACTAGAGCAGATCAGGCACCAAATTATTATTAAATCATGTATCAGTGAACATGGATGTTTGGGTGTTGGAATGGGCCTAAATAGAGGAAGACAAAACATGAAGAAAACTTCTAGACTTGAAAAATAACACTTTTAAATCCAAAATCATATATGCTTTTGTTTCAGATAAATGTGACATTGTAATTTCAAACTTGACCATCAAATGAACTGAAGGTATTGATTTATGGTTATTCACAATCACTGAGTGCACAGTAGAAGGATGTGAGCTCACACCAGCATCCAGCTTAGCAGGCAAAAGAACAAGATTATTGGGGAATTGGATATAAAACAACAGCTGCAGAGATGATACAGGCAGTCTCTCTCACACTGTAGAAAGAGAATATGAGGTCTACGTGCCAGACTTGGGATATTGGATGAAAACAAGTACTGTATGTCATAAACTGACTGAGAAGAAATGATGAAAAATTGGTGTGAATAAAAATTAAATATATAAAGGCAGATGCCTTGTGTCATCATTTAATTAATCACCTCTATTCATTATACCCTAAACGCTTATTTGGACATTTGGGAGTTATGTCTTGTCCCAGTTAACAACAGATAGATGGCCATTTTGAAACCTGCTCCCAATTTGACTTTATCAAGCCAATAAAATTTACCATTAGGAGTAAATAATTTCATCATCAGTATAGATACCAAGTTGAGAACTGATAACATCCAGAAAGTAATTAATGAAAATTTTGAACAATGTAAGTCCAGAGAAAGAGCCTTGGCAGTCACGTGCATTAACGCAAAAATGATATAAAAGATATAAAAGATTTCATTTTTTTATTTGATAGGAAAGACTGAAATCAGATCAATATGTCCAAGGAAAGTGCCTTGGAAGACACTTGGATTAATGCAAAAAGATCTAAAAGATTGGCTATTCAAAACAAATTTAATTTCATGATTTGGTAAGAAAGAACAAAATCACTTAATAATTTAATAACATAACTGCAGCAATGCATAGTAAAAAATTTTTAATTTTAAAAATTATCATTAAAAAAGAAAAAAATGAGAATAATTCTTGTAAATATTGATTATTCATCAAATTTTTTCTTCAGTGTATAATGTCTTTAATATACTTCTGTACATATCTATCTATCTATCTATATATATATATAACTGTTGCTCTACGTCACTGCCTCTTAGTTAATCCTTTTTGGTTAGTTTAGTATTGAGCACTTTTCTTTCTTTGTGGTTTGTTCCGTTTGAGGGTTTTTTTCTTTGCTGTGAAGTGCTGTATGTATTGTCGGTGCTCCGCAGTTTTCTTTTTTTCCTCTCGTTGTCCAAAGCTTTATAGCCGAGGGCGATAACGGAGTTAGATTCTGCCGGTTATTCGTGGTTCTTAAAAATTACTTGTGTAACATTTTAAGATTTGAATACGTACAGAGTCAATTTATTATTATCTATATATATATATATATATATATATATACAACTTATCTAATTCAATAATGTCATAGTTTTATTGTATATTTTCTTTTACTCTTCAGAGAAGATTTTTGAGAAAATAGCCAACTGAATAAAAAGAAAAGATGATTTACATTACCCAAGGGGTCCAGCATTCAACTAACAAAACAAATTTTATGATACAAATGATAATTTCTTAAAGTTTTACGAATTTTTGTGGAGGAAGGAACACTTGTATAAAAATATTTTTAATAAAAATTTTTAAACCGTTATGCATATGCCAGCAAGGATTCAAATTAAAAAAAAATAATTTAAAAATACTTTGATTTTTTTTTTTCTTAATATAATAACTTAAACATTCTGATGGAAAAACTTCTTGCAAGAATCAGATAATTGTCTGCTGTTAATAAAACTTTCCACTGATTAGGCTACTCGGACCACAAACTCGTTTGTGCCCGGATAGATTTAGAAATAAGCCTAGAATGGCTGGTTACTGGAAGTTCAACGTGTTCTTACTGTACAGGTGGGACTTCCAGCACCAGCTAATTAACTTAGTGCAGCGGGCATTAACGTGGGACAATCTAAAAGATCTATGTCAGCTTTACAAACTAACATTCTATCCAGGTAGCTAACCACCCGGGTAGAAGGCCAACTATTATCCCACGTCCACATTCTCCCACCCTTGTGAATGCCCCAGTATCTATCAACGAGCATGTACTCTTCGATGAGATCGACCATGCTACGATCACGTGCCTTCCCACTAGCTCCCCACTAGCTCCCCACTCTCTATCCCACTTGGGGTTCAGGATGGCATTCCAGTCCCCCACTAAGACGAGTCGCATTAAATCCACCAGGAATGGCCCTAACCACCGAAAAATGAGACGTGTTCCTCCCGATCATTGGGCGCATAAACCACAACCAGTCAAAATGCATTGCTTTGCACTGCAATATTGGCCACGATCAGCCACCTTGGCACTGACATAGACAAGATCCACCTTCCCGTCCAGGGTACGCTTAACCAGCAAAGAAACTTCTCTGGTCAGCTGGTCCCCTTATGCTGAATAGATGACAAAGTTGTTAGACAGCACACAAGAATCGACCTTGCAAACAAAGTGAGTCTCTTGGATCGCAGCGACATCCACTGTGAAGGACAATAGGTCCCGAAGCAGGCGGGCAGCCTTACTTCGATCCCTAAGGTATTTTGCATTCAAACTGGCTAACTTAATTGACATCTTTTAGATCTGAAAAGAGAAAGCAAAAAGTTATGTACAGGAAGGAAATCTATGGCAATAGGGACGCCGACGGATTGTCCTCAGCTTCCCATATCAATATCGGATGTAATTCATCCGTCCAGGACAATGCCGCCAACGTCCATGGGAACGTTAGCTTTACAGCCCTATATAATGAGAGATGGAGGATGATAGGGACCCTCCCAGAACAAAAATGAGAAAGTTTCTGTACATATTTGGTCCCGGTTTGAGCCATTCTTATTTTGGGGAACTCTTCCACGTGATTTGAACACGCACACACACACACACACACACACACACACACACACACACACACACACATATATATATATATATATATATATATATATATATATATATACACAAAAAAAAATTGTACTTCCAGCAAAATTTGAATATTTCCTGTTTCGACACAAAACTCAACATGTCAACGGACGCGGAAGAAACTTCAACAAATCCAAACCAACCAATTCAAGCTATTACGATAAAACCGCCAAACTTCCTTGAATCAAATGTAATGGCTTGGTTTGCAATAATGGAGGCGCAATTTAATATTGCAAGTATTAGACAGCCCCATCAAAAATTTTTCAACACTCTGGTAGCACTCCCCGTGGACATAGTAGGAAAAATACAACCAATTATACTACAATCAAAGGACTACGATGCACTATAAGAAGGAGTGACGGGCGCTTACGTAAAAACAAAACCCGAGATGCTGGACAAATTAATGGCAGACGACTTACTATTATATTTTAATACACGAGACACCACATATATTCGACAGATTTCCAGGATGGACAGCAAAATAAAGCTGAAACTAAAAGAACACATGGCTTTTCCCACAGTGAAAAAAATTCACTATCAGCATTCACCCTTTCAACAAGGACCAAAAACACAAAATCTGCCGAACGCATTTATATTTTGCAGAACGTGCAAAATTTTGCAAGCCGTGGTGCAGATGGCCTAAAAAACGGAATATTTAAATGTTAGCTTCCGTTTCCTCACCACTTCTCATCGTAGCTGCATGGTTAGGAGCTCAAAGATTAAATTTTATTGTGGATACAGGAGCTGCTGTATCTATACTGCCAAAGAGATACTTAAATGGAGCCGTAATATACCCAACCAATATCTCTTTAGTATCTGCAAACGATAAAAAAATTGAATGCTCAGGACAAACACTACTGAACCTAACGCTACAGAACCTAAGACAGGAATTCACCTGGACATTTATAATAGCCGAAACTGCTGAGCCACTCCTAGGATATGATTTCCTAAACCATTTCGAATTAGTGGTGGATTGCAAAAACCAAAAACTATTCGATAAAATGACTAACAGACAATCCAATGCACATCCATCATCTAATTTTATGAATATAGATGTAGTACCGAACAAAGATGATAACAAAACGGTACGAATAATCCTGGAAAAATATCCCAACTTAATTTCTCCTCGTCGCGACACGAATGCAATAGAAATATACCACAGAATAGAAACTGGTAGCAATCCTCCTACCTTCTCCAGAGCCATACAGCTATCAGCTCAGAGATGCGAATTTGTGAAAGAGGAATTCAAGAAACTCCTAAAAACAGGAATAATTTCCACTTCGAACTCAGAATGGAGTTCAGCCTTACACATGGTACCGAAGTCAGACGGCACATATAGACCTGTCGGTGATTACAGACATTTAAATACTATAACAAAAGCCGATAGATATCAGGTCCCAAACATAAATTCCTTGGCTTCAAAGCTTCATAACGAGAAATTCTTTTCAAAGATTGACCTATCGTCAGCTTATCACCAGATACCAGTTCACCCGGATGATATCTGTAAGACAGCCATCTCTACCCCTTTCGGGTTATTTGAATACAACTGCATGCCTTTTGGAATACGGAACACATCATGCACTTTTCAAAGAATGATGGACAATATCAGAATCTTTTGAAAATATAAAAGCACTTTATCAAAGGTAACTGTTCTAGCTTTCCCTTGTGTAACCGTTCTAGCTTTCCCCAGTTTGAAAGCTAGCAACTATCACCTAGTAACAGACAGATCAACTTATGTGGTGGGTGCAGCACTTCACCAAATGATTGATAATCAACCCATCCCCATAGGGTTCTTTTCAAAGAAATTATCCCAGACCCAACAAAAATATTCTTTCGACAGAGAACTATTAGCTGCCTATCTAGCAGTATTCCATTTTAAACATTTAATACAAAGCAAAAATGTAATGTTGCTGATGGATCACAAACCACTTTGCAGTACTTTTAAAAGCCAATCTTCCCTAAAATCATATAAACAACAGCATCACCTCTGTTTTATCAGCGAATATGTAAATGACATTTCACATATAAAAGGATCAGAAAATATAGTAGCTGATTGTTTATCATGACCTGTAAATGTGATAACTATTGGTGTGTGCGACTTAGAAGAAATAATGAAACATCAAGCTACTGACAATGAAATTCAGGCATTCAAATATCAACTGAAACCATACACAATAAATAAAAATGAAACCATATTATGCAACCTTTTGTGACAGAGAAGCTCAGAAAACCGGTATTTGACAGTCTGCATAACCTATCACATCCGGGAATAACATCCTCAAGAAAAATGATAAAATCCCGATACTATTGGTCGAATATGGACAAATCAATAAAAACTTGGTGCACAGAATGCCAGCATTGCCAACAATCAAAAATAATAAGACACACAAAGAGCAAAGTAAATCCATTTGAATTACCTTCCAGCTGTTTTCAAACTGTACATGTTGACATTGTCGGTCCCTTACCACCAGTAAAGAACCAAACTGACTCTTATTTTTTGCCATACCAATATTTATTAACATGCATTGTTAGAAACACGAGGTGGATAGAAGCATGCCCAATAACAGAAAATATGGCAAGATCAATATCAATGGCTTTTGTCAATCTGTGGATCTCCCGATTCGGGGTTCCTCTTCATGTCATTACAGACAGAGGAAGCCAATTTGAATCCAAACTATTCACAGAAATATAAAAAATAATAGGTTTCCACCGATGAGAAACAACAGCGTACTATCCACAAACGAATGGAATAGTTGAGCAAGCTCACAGAACCCTAAAAACTGCTATAATAGCCAGGAAAGAATCGTGGTTATCAGTTCTACCTATCGTTCTTTTAGGAATGAGGATAACTCCCAACGAATCAAACTATTCTCCATTTACTGCAGTAACAGGGAATCATGCACAAATTCCATGATTATTATTTGACCCCACCAAAAACGAAAAAAAAAAAAAATAACAAACTCGCACATTCAAATTTGAACCGACGAAATGCAGAAATTTGATATCGACAAATTATCCAGCGGACACCTACATTCAACACCTAATTCCTACATTCCAAAAGATTTGCAAACTTGTAAAAGTATTTGGATAAGAACTGACAGAGTAAGAAAACCTTTGGCAGCTCCATACACAGGTCCATTCCAAGTATTACGTCGTCACAAAAAATATTTAACTATAAAAAGATCAGACGAAGTCCATAGTAATGACTCAATAGACAGACTAAAACTGCATACATTTCTGAATATAAAATCAAAAGATTCCATCGAATCAAGACAGGATTTGGATAACTCCCTATCTTGTACCGAGGAAACTAATGAAAACAAACCAAAAATGAAAACAAAGTCGGGTAGAACGATTAAATGGAAGAAAGAAAACACATTTTTATTTCTAACAAAAAATAAATAAATAAAACAAACAAAAAAAACAAAAGAAAACGAACAAAAAAAAATAGAAGGAAACAGCAAAACAAAATGAAAACTACCATTTGAAAAAAAACGAAGCAAGAGAAGCAACAGATACTAAAAAACAACTCCGTTTTCTGGGGCGAAAGTTATGTGGTGATACTGACCAAGCATAGCAACGCACCAGATGTTTGCACTCTCACAACCAAAAAGCAAATGACCAAAACTTGTTGGTGTGCATCTGGCTTCGTGCAGATGTTCTGGTTGAAAACTAAAAATTAATTAAATATTAAATTCCAGTTCGCGAGCCTATGCAAATTTTATTTATCAGCCAGTGGGAAGCCCAGAATCAAATACAAGTGTGAATTCCCAAATGATCTGCTGCAATCCAAAAAGAAGTTATAAAAAGCTGATACAGAAAGCATCGACAGGCAGACCCAGACAGACAGACCGACCCAGACAGACTCGAGAGAGACAAGTATAATCAGTAGCTCCCTTGACCAAGTCAAGCAGCTTACTATGCTTGTTGCCCTTGCCTCTCTTTTCCCTCTTCGCTGTCTCAAACCTACTTACTGACCAAAGGAGCAGATACATCAAAGACATTCCTTACTTACAACGCTCCCACATACCTAAGCATTAATTCTCTTCTCAGCATTTTATTGCTATGAACATTTTAACATCCATTGGACCCATATTTAAAGGATTACTGTAATTGTAAAAACCTTAATTGATATGTGTATGTATGAAATGTTATTTCTCAACTCAATTTACTTTTCTTGATTTATAATCTTTTTATGATTTGTAGCATCTGGAGCTCCTCCTGGTGTGGCCAGAGTATGAAGGTGTCATCAACGTATCTCAGCCATAGAGTTGGCTTTAGAGTTGTGGATTCTAATGCCATCTCTTCAAAGTATTCCATGTATTTTGTTAGCCAATGATGGTGATAATGGTGAACACATTGCTAAGCCTTCATCCTGCAGATATATGTCTAATTCCATTCCGAAGTGTGTTGTTTGTGTGCCAAAAGTAAGCATCTACATCAGGTTATCTAGTGTAATAGTGGTACATTCTCCTAGGGATGAGCCCCAAGCCAGTCTGTCCCTGACTACCGATATTGCCTTCACTGTGGGTACCTTGATGAACAGAATCACCATATCCAGGCTCACCATCTGGTTGCATTGGATGGGAGTATATTTGATAAGTTCCATGAAGTGGGTAGAGTTTTGAACATATGATGGTGACTTTCCTATCAATGGGTCAATTATATCTACAAGGAAGCGACTCAGAGGGTGGCACACCAAGACTAGGCTACTAACGATCAGCCTGAGCAGAATACTTGAACTTTGAAACGAGGGTCCACAATAATGTTCACCACTTTAGAAACTGACCTTGTGTCACAAATCACTTTTGTGGGGGAGTGAATAAACATTCTTCCAGTTCATAAACACAAATTATGAGTTGTTTGATAGAAAAAATTAAGTTGCATTGAATTCTCAACTTAAATTAATTTTCTTCAAAATAATTTGGGGCCATCGAAAATGAACCTTACCAATTGGGTATGGATTAAAGTCATGAGTACCAACAACTCCTTCAGCTAAACATTTGTACAAAACAAAAGCCTTATTTTGTTTTTAATCATTTCACCCCAAACAAGGCAAAGCTGCCACTGGTGCGCAGGGGATTACAGAAGAGGTGAGTGATGAGAAAGAGGAACAAGTTAGAGGGGAGTCAGAGAATAAATAAGAAAAAGTTAGTGTACCACCCCAACAATTTCTCCGGCGGCCGTTCTCCACGCTGTGATGTTGCTGGATTTTTGTAGAAACCGTCGGACGAACAGCTGGGGGTACACGATTGACTGTAAGGAATGAACTTCCACAATTTGGATGAGTTGAAAAGGATGCTTTATTCGTTTAGAGTTAGCCTTGTCGGTTGGGGCAGGCGAATGTGACACACAGCTCTAACTCTAATTAATGGAGATCAACAAACCCAAACTGAACAAAACAAGACGAACGGAGATCCTTCCTTCAAGCTCGCACCCAGCTGACTCCCTTCACTTAACTCGTCTTAACTTAACTTACTCGGAAAAAACACCTGAATTTATCTAAAATTGACCGGAAACCCGGAAATCCGGAAATGCTCTAGACCACCGGCGACTGTAAGTCTGAAATTTCAGTTATCTTTTTTTTTATCTTAATAAGGCTTCCGCCGGAAAAGGCTTAATGTGTGGTCAAGATACAGTAAAGGACAGCCTTTGACCGGGTCATCGAAAACCTACCCGCTGACCTTTATTACTGATTCAAATATTTACCGGAGGACAATTTTCCTCATAAAAGAAAAAGCGTTTATTTTTTTCCTCTTCTTTTTCACTTTTGTTAAATATGTTTTTAAACTATTTTCTATTCTAATCTATTTTCTATTTTAATCTATTATAATAAAATACATATATGTCTAGTTATCGTGTCACGTTAGAATGCAGATGTGAAGAGAGCTGCAGGAGAGTAAAGTGGAAAGGAAGAACATGATACAAGGCTTGTCATGGAAAGGATGTGAGTCAAGAAGTGATGCCAATTGACTTTGCATTTAAATTCTTGGAGATTGTAGCTTTCAGGGAAGCAGGTATATGGAGGGGAAATCCACAGGCAGAAAGTGCGAGCAAAGAAGATTCTAGAGTAGAAATTGCGGTTACATTTGATTGGTTTCACTCTAAAAGGGTGGGACCTAGCCGCTAGTCTAGTAACTCAAGTAAATTCATGCAGTGGGGGAGCTAAATTCTTCATCAGAGCAGAAGCCATGAAAGTATTTGTAGAAGAGACAGAGGGAAGCCACATTACATCAATGAGAAAATGACTGGAGTTGAGCTACCAGGTCGGAATCACTTACATTTCAGATTCTTTGTTGGATTTTGTCAAGAAGCCCGAGATGAATAGCAAGGTCACCCAACCATATGTGACTGCATGGGCAGATGGTAGATTTACATATGTTTAAGATAGATTTAGATGAGAAAAACTTCCTACCCTACAAAAGGAACAAACTTTCCGAGCGACAAATTTAAATAAAGATTCAATGTATTCATTCCACTTGAAGTCAGCTGATAGATTTAGGCCTAGGACGTGCGGTGTTTTGCTTTTAGTGAAACTAGCCTGATCAATTCTGATGGGTGGGGGTAGGAGCAATTGTCTATGGTGGTTAAATGATAGCAGCTTCGTTGTGAAAGCATTAAAATTTATGAGCCATTTCTTACCCCAGTCCACTACAGATCGAAGGTCCTTTTCAAGATCAGCAGTGAAATTTGCTTTGTTAGCCTCAACAGAGTTCTTATCAAGGCAGGAGTGAATTGTTGTGTCGTCAGCATAAATGCCTACTTGGGATCTGATTACATCAGGGAGATCATTGATGAAGATCAGAAAAAGTGCAGGACCTAGAACAGAGCCTTGAGGGACATCCACATTCATATGATAGTATATGGAAGCATGCTCATTCAATACTACACGATTTGAAAGAAAAGACTGGATTAGATCAAACAATTGTCCAGTTATACCATAGCCATAAGGCCAGCATGCCAGAATTTGTCAAAAGCTTTGGAGATATCTAATGCAATAGCTTGAGCTTCACCGTTCTTATTAAGAGCCTGGTATATATTTACTCTGTGATGGTCATTAATATATCAGCTGTAGACCAGGTGAAGAGGAAACCATACTGTTTATTGTAGAAGAGGCCATAGAGCTGTGAGATCTTGAACCACTTCAGTATTAATAATAGCCTCGAGCACTTTGCCAAAAATTGGTAGGAGGCTGATAGGGTGATAATTGGAGAGGTCTGAGGGTTCTCCAGCATTCTTAAATACAGGAACCACAGAGGAGAACCTTCAGAAGGCAGGGAAGCAAGAAGCAGAGAGGCAGTTGTTGTAGAGTTTGGAGAGAGCAGAGAAGAGTTCAGGGGCATATTCTTTAGGACAATGATTGGGATTCTGTCACCTCCGCTCACCTTATGAGGGTAAAGCTTTGAAATTATGTTAAAGACTAGCGAGGGAGTTATGTGAACGTCACTGAGTTGAGCCTCAGTTCTAAGTGGGAAGTCGGGTGTAGATACCCCGGATGAATAAAATGTCGAGTTGGTGGAGAATCTGTGAGCAAAGCATTCAGCCTTGTCCACTGAAAATGTGAAGACCTCAAATTTATTGATTAAAGTGGGATTGAGGCCTTGCTGTTTTTAAATACATTTTTACAAAGCCGCCAGCAGTCTTTGGAGCCAAACTTGCAAAATGCTATACAATGTTTCAGTCTTTCAGCAAACAACAGCTAAGCATCATTTAGGATCCTCTTGCATTGATTATGAGAAGAGGCAAAAAGGCACCTATTGTTATATAATGACAGACAACAAACAAGCATGTATATAAAAATATGACTTGTGTTTTTATTAATGACGATGGACCGTGTGGCCTAGTGAACAGAGAGCTGAGGAGCGCGCCTCTAATTGGGTTCGACGGGAGTGTAGCCTCTCTGCTTAGCTCTTCTAGCTTCTTCTTCGACTTCTCTGACTCTGACTGGCGAATCCGTGTTTTTCGCAGTCTTTATATATCTTCCAAAACCGGGACTCGTTTCTTCCGGCTTTGCCTTGATCACGCGACGCCTACACGACACCTACGTAATTCTCAGAGTCACCTGTCTGTTTGCCTGCGTAGGCATTTCCGCCGCTGTCGGAAATAGGGTCAAAGTGACATCCGCTACTTTTCATCAACTGGGAACACCCACGCTTCATCAGCCTTCTTGGGTGGGGCCAGACCGTTATATTACACTATTATGGTCAGACGCATGTCTCCAATAAAGCCAGAATAAGTGATTCCTGTGGAAAATGGTAGCTGAGCAAGCAGGGCAGAACCAGGGGATGAATGTGGTTTAAATCATAACTTCCTGGCTGTCATGAAAGCATTGATGTCAGCTTTAACCTCTGAAGAGACCTTGGACTACAGTCCTCAACAGGAATACTAAAAAGTTGTTTTTTAGCACATACAAAAAACATTCTTCTATGTGCCATTGTCCCTTCAGAATGTAGGCAATCATGGCTTTCTACATCTCCCTATCCCATTTACAGATATTCGCAGCATCCTTCTGTAGTACAACATTTCAGTTGCTTCAAGTTTTTCCTTCATCTTTGATGATATTGTCCAGCATTCACTGCCCTTTTGAAGAACTGACAACACATAGCAATCCAGTACTCTCTTCCTTGTTTCTAGCAAAATTGTCCTGTCTCTTAATACTTTACTCAACTTCTGAAATGCTTCCTTCGCCATGCAAATTCGCCTTTGGATCTGTGTCGCATTTTCCATCTTCTGTTATAACACTTCCCAGGTATTCAAAAAACATAAATAAAACTGATTTTTTTCTGTTAATTCACCCCAAAATAAAAAGCCTGGAAGCCCGTAATAATAAAGTTACAGGAAAAGAATGAAAGAAAAAAAGTAAAAAATAATCTATAGTGGCCTGTAATATTTGATGTATTTTAGTTTCATTTTACTTTTAACTTTATTCTACAGAAGTATAAAATTGGGCTTTGTACTGAATAATTCAAATTATTTTTTTAATTAAATTTAGATATTTTTATGAGGTAGTTTCGTATTAAAACTTTAAATTAAAAAATTATTGCTTCATACTTAAAAAGTTTTCGAAGTAATTTTTAAAAACTATTTTTAATATATAAAGTTGTAGTGGATAAAAAATTAATTAAAATCAACCTTCTTCACTTTTACAAAATTCACAATGTGTGAAATCCTGGTTTTCCCAAATAGAAAAAGGATTGACTGCTTTGAAACCAGATTTTGCAAGTAGGTGTTAAAATGATTTTTGACCAATGGGAGCAACTTGTAAGACATGAAAAGACTTATCGATCCAGTGCAAAATTCAAAAAGACTATATAAATGACCTCGGTGTCAGTCAAGAGTCAGAGATGGGAGCAGCAAGAGAGACACATCTAAAATGTAACTTCAAACTTCAAACAACCGGGACATTGTCCTCTTTCTCTTTCTCCTTATCTATTTCAACAATTACTATGAGAACATTTTGTACGACCTCTACCCTTAACCTCTTAATGTTTCTAATTGCACATTAACTTCTACAACTTATGTTATTCCTCCCTTTAATAAATTTCTATTTTAACATTCAAAATGTATATTTTATTATTCCACTCTTCTACACTAATCCACACATTCCAAATGACTACCAACCTTCTGATGATGAAAAACCTTCTGATGATATATTCTGCATAAAACTTTAAACTGTAGGGAGTTTGGTTGAGTAAGACACAAGGCCGAATCAAAGAAAAATTAACCAGCTCCCCTATAGCTTCAAAGTAACTTTATAAAAATTTTTAAAATTTAATTTTTGCAGAATAATAGAACTTTTAAATTAAAAAAAAAAACTTCAGAGTATTATTGATTAACCACTAACTTATCTGATTAAAAACTACATATTTAAAAAAATTATCAGATTTAATTTTTAGAAGAAGGGGCAGTTTTATACATTAATTTGACATAGATCAAACCCTCTTTTATCATTTGAAAAATGGTGTATGCAATTTTAATTTATTGGGGTGAATTAATAAATCAAATAAATACACCAACTTCCAATATTCCATTTTTGTAATAATTTCCAAATTAATGTTTTTCATTTTTTCAGTAATATTAAATTATTCATAGTAACATGTGGTTAAATTTTGATTACCCACTGATAAAAAAATCACAAAAAAAACAAAAAAGAATTGTTTCATTTTTTTTATTATGATAATCATATTTCTTGAAAATGATAAGAAAAATGTGCTCACCCATAATTTTCTTAAATTATATTTCAACAGATAAGTCACCGCAGAAAAATAAACATGTCAACATCAGTGCTTCTAAAGTGATTGTCATTGTTCATTAATTATTTGGGAATTGCTGCTGGTTAAAAATCACTGGTACAGTTTATTTTAAACATGGATTTCTGTGTTACTTCAAAACTTAATACTTTTTTTACAAATCAGATTAATTATGCTTTAATTCAGCAATATTTCACAAATAATATTTCAGAAAATATATTTTATTTTGGGGAGATTTTCTTCTGTTTGCAAAACACCAGAGTATTTTCCTGACTGTAAATAGCAAATTTAATCCTTTAACTTTCAATTAAAGCTAAAATAAAAGCTTCAAGAAAACATTTTCAGTCATAAAATTTCATTTAAACCTTAACTTAAAGTGAAATTTTAGTGGAAAAGAATGGCATTAATGAATGACAAAATTGGATGCAAATAGAAATTTTATAAAAAACTTGATAAAAAGAAAGGAAAATATTGAAATTAGTATTAATTTGTTATATTTTCTGTACCTAAATTATTTTTGAGAAAGGAACAAATTTTTCTTTTACAGCGGTTATTGTAATTTTTTTTTTTTTTTTTTTTTTTTTATAAGCGTTTCACCCCGAGCAAGGCATGTCACTGCCACTACTGTGCAGGGGGCTATGTAGAGTGGAGAAAGGCTGGTTAAATATAGGAAATAACAGAGGGTGGGTGATAGGCGGGTGAGGATACCGAGAATGAGGGTTGGGTAGATGAGAGTGTTGTGAGAATAGTTGGGAGTTAGTGTGATAGGAGGTGTCTATTGACCCTACATTTAAACACCTGGAGATTGTAACTGTCGGGAAAGCAGACTTGTGGAAGGGAGTTCCACAGGCGGGAAGCGCGAGAAAAGAAGCTGTTGGAGTAGAATTTATGGTTACATCTTATTTGTTTAACTGTAAAAGGGTGGGACCTAGTTGCTAATCTAGTATCTCGTGTAAATTCATGCTTAGGCGGCACCAGTGATCTAAGCTCATCAGAGCAGAAGCCATGAAAGTACTTGTAGAAGAGGCACAGGGAAGCTACATCACGCCGGTGTGAGAGCGGCTGCAGCCGGTCTGCCAAGTCAGTATCAACCACGTTACAGATCCTCCTTTGTATTTTGTCAAGAAGCCCAAGGAGTTTGTTCACTACAGTGAGAAATTAAATGTATTTTGTTAACAACTATTTTTGCAATTGCATTCTGTTTGATGACAAAGTCAAATCAGCAACAGATCTCAAAATGACCTAAAATCTGTTGTTAACTGAGGCAATAAATGACTTGTTAATTTTAACATCTCCAAAATGAAACTGTTTGCTTTTAATTGTCTTACATGACCTGTTTTTCCTTATATCAAGATGGATGATGCTAACGTCTGGAGAGTGAATCATTGCATTTTATGGGCTAAAGTTTTAAGCTGCAGTAAATAAATTTGGTTCACTATGTCATGCAAGATAATTTTTATCACTAGAATATATCTTGCAAATTTATAAGTCTATCAATCATCCATGTACTGAATATTGCTGCCATATCTGGAACTCTCTTTCTCAACATAATATCGAATCTTACCTGTGCCTTCTCTATAAATATTTTAAGTTTCATTTCTATTGTTCTGAATAACTTTTTTCTGTGGAAATGAAACTTTATGAATTTAAGAGAAGCACTGGATTGGGGTCATTTCACAAGTGTAATGGCTAGATGTAACTGCAAGTTCCATGCTAAGAGTTTCTTCTTAGGAACTCTATAATGGCTTTTTGCTTTCCTGTCACATTCTCCATGCATAATGAATGGTTGACTGAGCTTTTTTAATCTATAAATTACCCTGACAATTTCATAAAGATATTGGAGAAATTTCCAGTGGTTTTCCTTCTTCACACATAATACTTTTAGTACATATAGTCTCCTTAAAGCCCACCAAACTGGCATCCCAATAATCCCCACCACATAAAAATTGCTAAAGCCATAGTTATAATTCTAACCCTTTGCCTTAGAATTAAGCTATTATTTCAATTCACCTTCATTTATACCTTCATTAAGTATTATTTTTCTATGGCTTAACCCTAAAGACAATACTGAACAGGCTTGACATTGCTTAACTTTGGTGATTGTACAGAAACCAATGTTTCAACATTTACATTTCAGACTAAACATGTATTAAATCGACAAGCAGGAAATTACTTTGCGATTGATGCTAAGCCATTACTTCTGTTCTTCTTTGTGTTGTTTTTTTAATAATTGTTTCACCTCAAACAAAGCAATACTGCCACTGGTGCACAGAGGGTTACAATGAGAGGAAATAGACGACAGAAAAGAAAACAGCATCTCCTTAAAAGTGAAAGAGAGAGGTTGGAGTCACAGACATGGAAGATGGCAATTGACATTGCATTTCAACTTTTTTTTCAAGCATGAGAAAGAGAGTTCCACAGGCAGGAATGCAAGGAAAGAAACTGCTAGAGTGAAATTGGTGGTTGGATTTGTTTTTTTTAATGGTAAAATGCTGGGCATTATGTGGTGCTTCACATACAATATTAAAAAATCCAACATTCAGAAAAAATAGGTTCCATGTAAAGCTTACCAGGGAAGAAATCTGCTTCCATCAAAATATTAAATGAGTTGAGAAAAAGAAGATATTTGCGGTTTTGATGAACCAGAGGCTGATAGGAAGAAGCCTTTACAGGTACCAAATTGCTTAACTTTGATAATCATATCAGAACCAATGTTCCAACAAAAAATAACATTTACATTCCAGATTAATATATACGTTCATGAATGATTCATTTCCAATGGCTTAACCTTAAAGCCAATACCGAACAGGTGCAAAACTGCTTAAATTTGGTGACTGTATGGAAACCAATGTTCCAACAAAAAATATTTACATTTCAGATTAAACATGTATTAAATCGACAAGCAGGAAATTACTTTGCAATTGATGCTAAACCATTACTTCTGTTCTTCTTTGTGTTTTTTTTAATAATTGTTTCACCTCAGCTTTGCCAATAAGTGGTAAGAGGCTCATAGGTTGATAGTTAGAAGGGTTGGCAGTGTCATCTGTGTAGATACCAACTTGGGAACTGACTACATCAAGCAGATCATTGATGAATATAAGGAAAAGTACAAGACCTACATTAAAGCCTTGAGGAACACTCAAGTTCACATGAAAGTTTTGAAAGTAAGCCCATTCAGAATGACCATCATTTTACAATTTGACAGGAATAATTTGATTAAATCAAACAATCCTCCAGTTATATCATAGCCCTGTACTTTGTGTGCAAGGGCCTGATATATATACTTGGTTATTTGTAGATGCCAACTTGAGAACCAACAACATCAGGAAGATCATTGATGAATATAAGGAAGAGCTTAGGAACGAGGATAGAGTCTTGAGGGACACCCAAATTCATATAGCTTAGTATCTTGGGCAGAAGACCAGCATGCCAACCCTATCAAATACTTTCGAAATATCCAGAGCAACAGCCCGAGCTTAGCTGTGCTTATCAAGGGCCTAATATATGTACTAAGTGATGGCTGTTTGCACATAAGCAGTAGACCTAGTGAAGCAGAAGCCATACTGCTTGTCAGAAAATAATTTGTTTCATGTGAGATGCTGAATCATTTCAGCATTGACAATGGCCTTAAACACTTTGCCTATAAGCGGTAAGAGGCTCATAGGTTGATAGACGGGTTGGAGGGCTCTCGAGAGTTTTTAAAGAATGGAACTGCAGAGGAGGACTTCTAACAAGTAGGAATCCAAGAGGTAGAAAGGCAATAGATACAGAGTTTGGGGAGGGCAGGAGAGAGTTCAATGGAATATTTCTTAAGGACAATGATTGCAATACCATCGCATCCACTTGCTTTATGGGAGTCAAGTTGATGTGATCAAAGTTTTGCTGTTGTTTAGTACACTTTTGCAGATCCGCCAATAGTCCTTAAAACCAAACTTGCGGGATGCTATAAGCTGCTTTATTCTATTATCAAACAACAGCTTAACATCATTTAGGACTCACTTGAATCCACTGCAAGCAGTGAAAAAAAGGGGCCTATTATGGTTAGACCTGTCACTCCAGTAAAACTGGAAAAAGTGGTTCCTGTGGGCAATGGCAGTCAAGCAAACAGAAGTGAACCAAGTGAGAAGAATGGGGCTTAAGTCAGAACTTCCCAGATAAAAGGAAAGCATCAATGCCAGCTTTCACCTAAAAGGAAACCTCAGATGCACAGTCTTCAACAGGGAAACTAAAAACATTAATCCAAGTGATATCACAAAGGAAGTTGCAGAATGCCTCCCAGTCTGCCATTTGATAGCCGTAAGATCTTCTGCTGGTAGGATGTTACTGAAAGGAGGTGGAGTGAAAGGAGATATTAATAAAAACCGCATTTTGATCTGAGTTGCCAATAGGGCAGAGCTGCATGGCATGTCAAGAATCAGGGATAGAAGTGAAACAGGGATCTAGCAGTGAGCCTAAGTTCATTAAGGTTACTAGGGAAATGTGTGGGGAAATCAAGCATTTCCATGAGAGACTCAGTGATTAAAAAGTTCATGGGATAGACACCAACAAGATTTGTGACAGAGTTTTCCAGCCACCTGATGTGATGGGCATTAAAGTCAGCAAATGCAAATATATTAGCAAATGGATGAGAGGAAATGGCCTTGTCTACATTGAGATGCTGTCTAATACAGTCAGAAAAGGAAGAGGAGTGGTAGAGAAAGAAAATATGGTTAACCGAGCTTAGTAGAAAGAGACAGAGACACATGAAGGAATGGTCAGGAAATTTAAGGGAAATCAACCTAGCTAGAGGAAGATGTTCACTGACATAAACGCCAAGTTCATGCATGTGGACATAAGAATCCTCCCTAAAGAGGGAAGGGTAACCAGGGATATAAAAGGGATTAGTTTCACAGACAGCTAAGATGTCAGGGGGAAGGTTTTGTGGAGGAAGGATTCAATGCTGCAAATGCTGGTACAGATACCCACATACATTCAAGAAAAAGATGGTGATGGGGTTTAGGTGTTTTTTGTTTAGCTGGTCTGGTTTTATTTCTCTGATTGTGTGTTGTCATGTTTGGAGATTTTTTTAAAGAGAGGCCTAGAGTAGTAGTATCAGTGAGTCATCAAATGCAACACGTGTGTGTGAATGGAACTGGCATAGACTGAAGTATAGTGGTTTCATGGTTACCCACTGGAGGCACTTGAAGAGACACCCATCCATGTGCGAAATGGCACTACAAGAACCCCAATATTATTCAACTGTTGATTAGAGCAGCTTTTCAAGATGCTATGCAAGGGTTCAGAAACTGCCCACTTGGTGCCCTCAGTATGAAGAGACTTTGCCACAATCCACACACATTGCAAAAAATTTGCAACAGCACCACTATTAAGCACCTGAGAGGAAAGAAACTGGGAACCCCTCTTTCCTAAACAAGGAATAAGGGATGAATCGTTACTTCTGTTCAAAAGAAGAGGACGGAGTATGACTCGAGTGATAGTAGAGTCTATCTACACCAATTTAAAAAAAAAAGTTAAGGAAAACAACTTTCGTCAGGTTTAACTAGTTAAAGTCATGAGATTCCTTACTCTTCCCTACAAGAGAATTTTAAGATACTTTTCATGTGAGGACAAACATTCATTTAAGAATATCTACAAAAATATTCTTGCTGAAAGAATGTATCAGGCTGAGTGTGAAATATTAACTGACACATGAAAGTATATTTCAAAATTTATGCAAAGTTTTCCATAGGTTATTTAATAAATTAATGTTCAGAAAAAAGAGATTCAATGTAATGCTTACCAAAAAAGAAATCTGCTTCCATCAGAATTTTAAGTGAGTTGATCAGATATTTACTGCAACTGTACTTCATGTATTCATGACAGTTTATTTAATTAATTTAATAATTACAAATCAAGAACATCAATCACTTAAATGATGATTATAATTAACATTTTATCTACAAAGAATGGAATGATATAGGGAGTATAACAACTCACCAGAATGTTGTAGCTAGAAACCTACAAGGCTGTCTTTCTCTCTCTCTCTCTATATATATATATATATAGATAAGCAAAAGAAAATCTACATGCAATTGCTCTATCACATCACCAACAACGGTTCTCAGTTAACATCTGGTCTGGTGTTGTTGGTGATAGGTTATTATGGCCTCATGAACCTCTGAACAGGCATACAGGTTATGCATACAGGCCCTTCTTGGAAAACAACATGCCTGATTTCTTGGATGATGTTCCACTAATCACTCATTGACAACTGCACTTCACGCATGATGGTACTTCTGCACACTTTAGTCACACAGCCTCGCAAATACCTAGATCAAAGGTTTACTGATCAGTAAATAGCAAGAAGTGGACCAATTGCATGGCCTTCAAGCTCACCAGACCTAAAACACTTGGATATCTACCTGTAGAGCCATCTGAAATAACTGGTGTATTCATCTTCAGTTGATGATGTGAACATTCTCTGCAACTAAATTGTAGCAGGGTGCAAGACAATATGAAACATGACAGGAATTTGAAAGTGTGTTTGTGAGTCCATGAGACGTCAATGTAATGCCTCTATTAGGGCAGAGAGTGCTCATTTTGAACACTTGCATTTAAAAACACTATGTGCTTGATGTGGAAATTAAAAACATTTTTGTTAGCATATATTTGAAAAGGCTATAACTCGGACCAAGCATTTTTTTGGATACATGTTCCCTTATTTAAATATAGGGAACACAATCCTGAAGTTATGCCATCTGTTTTTGAAACATCCTGTATTTATAATTATATGTATAAGCACAAGGGGTTTGTCACTTTAACTGAGCAGCCCCAACAAGTGACAACATCATAAACTTTGAAGTTGGCATGAACCTGCTCAGTGACAAACACTTTATAATTATCAACATTATCTCCACCTCAATATCACGCATATTATGATAAAAAAAATCAGTCAATCAGTTAAGTGCAATCCATGATACTTTGGGCGATCATGTCTCGAATGACTGACTGGGCAGAAGATTATCCCGCAGTAAGTTGCCCTTGATTTCTGCAGTAGACTGGTTGCCAGCCAAGGCTATAGAACCCAATCTGTCCTATTATTTAACCCATAACAGGAGGGAAGAGATAGATTAATATCTTTCCCAAGGGTATTTGTGCGCAAATGATCATTTTATCAATAAAACCAATTTAAATTATATATGTATATCTGTGTGTGTATATATATATATATATATATATATATAAATATAAAAGATAAAAGTACACCCTATTTTAAATTCAAAGAACAGGGAAGATGTAGTATTTAATCCAGGTAACAGGCGCCAACCTAGCCCAAACTATATTGAAGACAAGCAGAGACAAAAAAGACAATCGACATCCACACACCAAAAAGAAAAACAAAATGTTGGTCCCTAAATCCACAGACATGGATCATTAATCAAAGACATCCGTATTCATCCTCACAACAAAAAGAACAAATAGTAAAACTGTGGCACATAAATATTGGCAGATTTATTTTTATTAATGTCTATAGAGTCTATGAGATGTGCTTCATCATTTAGAATGAAATCAGCAAATATCTACAATATATTTTCATCATAATTACGTTATTAATTCAAACATCAATAAACATGCTTGTTTTTAACACTGGTCTTCATGAAAAATTCTTGTAGATTTGCTTTATGAGCAAGAAGCCCTTTTAAAGAGAATTTACCTACTACTTTTAGAAAGTGTTTTTCTCTTATCATTTAAAGTACATACATTTCTGGATGAGGCAATTAACTCACAATGTAGATTTGTTTTCTCTACACACACTGCACTAAAATACAGTTTCACTCAGGAGTGCCAACATTTGCATTTCAGTTGTTTGTGTGAATTTTCAAATAAGGGCTATCTGAAAATGCTGATTTGCATATTTTACAAGAATATGGTTTCTCACCAGTGTGAATTTAATAGTGGTCTCTCAAAGTATCAAACTGTGAAAATGTTAACCAACAGATTTCAGAAGAACATGCTTTCTATTCAGTGTGAATTTGTATATGTCTTTTAATTGAGAATTAACTGGAAATCCTGTTCCACATATTTTACAAGAATATGGTTTCTCACCAGTGTGAATTCGAATGTGATTTTTCAAATGACCACTCTGTGAAAATGTTGATCCACAAATTTCACAGAAATACGGTTTCTCTCCAGTGTGAATTCGAATATGAATTATCAACTCAGAATTAGATCGAAATGCTGATCCGCATTTTTCACAAGAATATGGTTTTTCTCCAGTATGAATTCTAAGATGCTTTTTTAAATCAGACCCAGCTGAAAATGTTGATCCACATACTTCACAGGAATATGGTTTCTCCCCAGTGTGAATTCGAATGTGTCTTATCAGTTGAGAATTAGATCGAAATGCTGATCCACATGTTTTACAAGAATATGGTTTCTCTCCAGTATGAATCTGAAAATGCATTTTCAGATTACCACTCCTTGAAAATGCTGATCCACATATTTCACAAGAATATGGTTTCTCTCCAGTGTGAATTCTGATGTGCTTTGTTAAATCAGACCTAGCTGAAAATGCTGATCCCACATACTTCACAGGAATATGGTTTCTCTCCAGTATGAATGCGAATGTGTTTAATCAATTGAGAATTAGATTGAAATGCTGATCCACATATTTTACAACAATATGGTTTCTCACCAGTGTGAATTTGAATGTGCCTTTTCAGATGACAACTCCGTGAAAATGCTGATCCACATATTTCACAAGAATATGGTTTCTCCCCATTGTGAATTCGAATGTGTCTTATCAGTTGAGAATTAGATAGAAATGCTGATCCACATATTTCACAAGAATATGGTTTCTCTCCAGTGTGTGTCTCCATGTGGGATTTTAAGCCAGAATTTTTTGCAGAAGCATATTACACAATTCATAAAAAGGTTTTTCTTCCAGTATGGGATATGTTCTTTGTCAAATCTGAATTTAGTGAAAATGTTAATCCATACACTTAACAAAAATGATGATTCTCTCCTCTCTGCATAAACATGTGTTTTTGAAATTTGATAACTGAGAAAACCTCGATTCACATACTTCACAACTATATGGTTTCTCACCAGTGTTTATTCACCCACAGATGTTTAAAGTTGAAATCCATGAAAACTTAGTGGTAATGCTGACACATGTTATTTTAGTTGATGAGGATTTTATGACAATCAGACCTGTAAATAAACAATGGCATTATTAAAGAGATGTATTTGTGCATTATTTTCAACAGAACATAGTAAGACAGTTTTAATCAAGTTCACAATTTCTGATAATTATTGGTCAGTTATAAATAAAATTGACAGACCAAATAATCAAGTTATAACTACATTTTTATACATATTACTTTTCATAAACATAAAATTGGTGAAAAAAGAAGAAAAACTGCTAACAATTTCTTATTTGATCAACAACTGTGAACTCTTTTATGATCTAAGAATTAATGAAATAAAAGAAAGCTAAATTTTTATCTGATGTTAACCAAAATATGAGTCAATAAAAATCTTTCCAGTTTTGTCTTTGTTTGAATTAAGATAAAATTTAGACCACCTTTCTTCTTGCATAAAGAGGAAAGGTTTTATTTTGCAAAAAGAAAAATATTTAGAACAAACATAAAAAAGTGAATATTTGGGTTAAAGAAATTAATTAAAAAATATAGTTATCGACAAAATACCATAAGATTTTGATGTAATCAGAAAACGATTTCAATAAAAGAAAAAGTGTTGGTGATCATCAACAATATATTGTTACGTATATAGATAGCTACACACACACCTACACACATATATTGAGAATGGTCTCTGCATGGTAAAAAGGACATGATCATGTGGGAGCCTAGAGTCAGTTTTGGGATAGCAGGTCAAGACTGGTTGACCCAGATGCCCTTAGTAACACATGTCTAGACAGTAAATATACAGAAGCTAGACATAGAAGTCGTGAAACAGCAGGAGCTAGAATTCGCACCAAAAATAAATCACGTGGAAAGCAAAAATTTGGAAGTTAGTTGTAGGTCGAATCTTGAAAGAGCAAGTCGTATTTGCTGGGCGCTGATAAATGATGAATGAATTGAAAACACATTTGAGATAATAGCGTAATTTAACCAATTCATCTTAAGCAACTCCAGATGAGAAATAAAGAATGAACTTATAAATTCTTATTCGTTAAAATGAGAAGAAAGAAATATAGCGACAAAGATAAGAGAAGAAGCTGAAATGTTATTTGTATGCTGATTCCTATTTGTTGAAGGAAGAGAAAGAAAGTGATGCTGAGCTGTTAATAAAGAAAAGGAAGAAAGATAGCAACGAAGATAAGAAAAGAAGAAAGCTGTAATTCATATGCTGATTCATGTTTATTCAAAGAAGAGAAAGAAAGCAAAGTTGTTTATCAAGGAAAGAAAAAATAAAAAAGAGAGATAACGACGCAGAGCAGTCAACGTATAAAGGAAGATATTTTGAAGATAAGAGAAAAGGCAGAATTGTTTGAGTACAGAAAATACAATGCTAATTTGAATAAAAGAATAAAGAAGAGTGCGGACAGAATATTTGTATGTTGAAAGTACAACACTCAACTGAAAGAAAATAGAGACCGTCGTAACTACATACCTTTGAGTCTGAAGTTGTATAAAGAAAGAAGAGGAAGAGAGAAAAGACAGTAGAATAAAAGAAAGAACTGATATAAAGATAAATTATGTTCTTAGACCCATGTTAGAACAAGCATACACTTCCATGAATATTATATTACCGCATCCACCATACTACGTGTCTATGAATTACATGGTTCTCACCATTTTCATTTTGTATTAATCTCTTGCATTCGTATTCGCCTGTATTTATTCATATTTGTTGATATTTGTTGTAAATTGTTATTTCAACTACGTTGGGTAGTCAAATATAATTTTGAGCTTCAGGCCATTGGACATACTTATATTTTTTATTTTAATATTTCATTACTTATTAAAGTTTTATATCAAAATCATCTCGTCTTGACGTTCATCCTTGAATTGTTGGTCAGCGCCTGTGTTGATATATTAAAGCAGACGTTGGAAGATTGCCATTCAATTATATCAAATGAACAGCAATCTTATTTCATTATTTTTGTTTATCATTGTCCATTTGTCATGATCTAGGACAGATAACCCGTATCTGTCCATAGAAGTGAAAATGTAAATATTCCTGAATCGATGTGTAAGCATCTTGATGGTTATCATCGAGACAGGCTTATGACGATATCCATTTGTATAGATGAAAAAAATCTTGTAAAAAACAAAGCATCTCATAAGTGTCATTTTAAAAGGTATGCGAATAATCAAAATACTTCATTTCTACTGCAGTTCATGAGTTTTTGTAAGTAAATTAAGATCAAAGTTTATTTATGACTTTAGTTAGTGAGCATGTATTTCTAAATGCCCAAAACAGAGTCGCTAGACATTTTAGAATTTCCAAATTAATGTGTCTTTTACCACAAAAAGGATGCTAAAATTTGTTGTCATTGTTAACAATTAATAATTATAATTAAATTATAATTAATAATTACATTATTTAATTTAAACAGTTCAAATATTCTAAAAATGTTTAAAAAATTTAAATATGAAAAATACTCTGATCTTTCCTCTATAGGGATGTTTATGAAAATTGCCTTAATCTTGACAAAATATAGGTTTTATCATGCAAGTCATTATGTTGTTCGTAATTATATTTGTTTTTGACTTGGTTATTTCCATAAATTTTTTCATCCTATTCAGAACAATCAAAACTTAGATTAAAAATCTTGTTTTACTTGCATCAGTGGATAAATTATAACATAGCGAATACAGTATTTACATTATTCAGACTACTGTCCTCATCTTTGTTGCCATTTCTAGCACCTGAAGATGGCCAAAGTGTAAAAAGGCCAAAATGTCTTACAAATGGCAACAAAGAAGAGGAGAATAGTCCAAATAATGTAAATACTACCTCATCTCTGAAATATAGACAACATAATGAATGTTAGAATCTTTTTTGCAGTGAAAGATACGTTGATTTAAAATTTCTTGTAAAAATCAAATAACTGTTAAATTGTCATTAAATGTTCAGAATTTATTCATAAATGAAAGATATTTTAAAAATGTGTTTTAGAAACTTTTGGTAAAAATATGTTTTCTGTTATGCCACTCACTGATTTTTATGAATTTATAAAATACAAAACTCAATAAACTTAAAACATTAATTAGAAAAGTTTTTATTCTCTGGTGTATTTCAAATAAAAATTACATTTCTTTGAATTTCAACATTTTTAGATTTTTCAGAATTCATCATTTTTTTATCCATTTTGACAAGTTCATAAAGAAATGTTAATTCTCAGTTTTAAAATATTGCAAAAATAAAATATACATCAGTGACAAGTTATTTTTTTGAAAATTAGCAAATTTTCACTTTAAATTATTCTAACTTACACAGTATTACTTGTTTATAGCATAAAATTTAGAATAAAAGTAATTCTTAATCATGTAGGTTATAACTTTCTGACACATAAAAAGTGATTTATGACAACCAAATGGCCTGATAGCTAAGTATGGTTACCCAGAATTGACATAATTTTCCTATTTTTTAATGCAAGGGGAGGAAACCATGAAAACGTGGCATTTAATATAACATATAAAAACATGTATATTTTTTCATGATTTAAAAAAAACAATTTCTATGCATAAAAAATTAAACTAATATTAAAAATCTTTTAACTCGAAGATTTGTATTAAGCTTTTCAATTGTCAATTAGTAAATATAGACTTCACTTAATAATTTACTAACCTAACTGCAAAAAGCTTTTGAAGAATTTTAAAAATACTTTTGAAACATAGGTATTGAAAATGAGTGGGAGTACCTATTTTAAATCTAGGTGTCAATTGCAAAAAAAAAAAAAAAAGAAACACACTATGAACAAATCTTAAGAAAAATAGACTTTTTCCATTGAAATACATATGTTTTTATTAAGAAGAAAGATCAATGTATTTTGTAATTATTTTTCAAAAGTATTTAATCTTTACAAACATGTGCAAAATGTTGTTAAAATATCTTGTTTTGATTTTCATTAGCATGTAACCAAATCATAACAAGTGTTTACAATGGATAATGTAATATTACGTAACTCAGTTTTTTATGGTAAGAAAACACATTAATTTGAAAATACTTGCAAAAATAAAATGTCTGATTTTAATGAAACTTTCAGGTCTTTTAGGTATTAAGCTTTTCAGTTTTCATTTAGTAAATATAGTATTCATGCATTAATTTAACTTACCATTAATGATAAAAGAGGAAAGTTTGAAAGATTTTTGAAATTTTATAAATTTAATTATAATAAAAAATAATAAAAATGAAAACATTTCTTGTAAAAATTCATTATTCATTGAATTTTTTTTCCTTTTTAGCCCCTATGATATCCTTAATATATATACTTTATAAAACCAATTAAAAGTTTATCCAAATTAAAAATGGCATATGTTTTTGCATTTTTGTTTTCACAATTCTGAGTAGATTTCCTAAAAATAGGCTAATGTAGAAAAAAAAATGACAGGTGAATTTAGCATTCTCTAATGACTCCAGAGTTCAATTAATATTAGGTATATGGGGAAACTCTTGCCAATTTCTAGACATTTCAGGGAATTAACAGGTGTGTATGTGTGGGGAGGGGTTAATATATGAAAAAAAAAGAACAAAAAAAAAACAAATTTTCTGAGTATAGTTATTTAAAAAATATCATTTATGAATAAGTCCTGAAATTTTCATAAAAATCCGACCATTTTTGCAAGAATTTCCAATTAAATCAACAAATAAAGTGCCTTGCGTAATATTATGTTTGCCGTTATAAACTCTTGTAAAAATTGCGTCACTCACGGACGAAAGAAAAACAAGATTTTATACCAAAATTTCGAACGTGTTAGAAAGAATTAAAAAAAAACAACTTTAAAATACTTTGACTTGATTTTCATTTTATCGATCGGATAAAATATTGTTTTTGTTTAGTGTTTTGGGACTTTTTCTTCCTACTATGCTGTTTTTTGTTTCAGTGTTTTAGTGGAGGGACCTGTAGGCTACTCATCTTCGGTAGATAACTTTTAAATTGAATTTTTAAAAGATTTTCTTGAATTTTTTTATTTTAGTTTTAAATTGAAAGCTAAATGAAATTATTTATTTCCTCTGATGTATTTCAAACAGAAATTATATTGAATGGAATCTAAAATTGAGATTTTTTTTTAAAAATTTTCAATTTTTCGGCTTTTTTGAGCGATCCATACATTTGTAAACAGAAAGGACATCTTACCTTTTCACTGCGAATCTTAGATTTTAAAGTTTAAAAGCTTGTTTTTAAAAAACAAACAGGATCAAGCTGCTCTTGTTGTTCGACTTGATATTTCTTTCTCAACATCGACAATATTTATTTGGCAATGAATAAAAATGCCGATTTTAAAAGAAATTGCATTTAACAAAGACGAAATATTTGAAAATAGATCGCATGTAGACAGACGCTAAGGAGAAAACGGTGTAAAGAAAAGATTAGTTCCTTACTTAAAAATCTTTCATGTCAAAACAAAACAAAAATTTTTTTTATTATTGATGCAAAGTGTAAACAGCAAAATTAGGAAAAGAGATTTATTTCAATGAAAATTAATTGTTTTAATAATTGATTGACATAATTTATTAAAAATTTGTCGAAAATATAATACAAATTTTCAACTACGATTTTATGCCTTTAAGGGCCACCATACTTACGAACGGAAGCCATTCTAGAAATATCAGCACGGAGGCGAGCAATTGATGTTTCAAAAAAGCATTTTTTAATCAAATTTCGTGATAAATAAAGTTGAAAAGATTTTTATTTGTATCAGTAATTCCTTTAGGAAAAACATTTGAAAATCTTTTAAAATCTTTGAAAAATGCCTGGAAAGTAAAGATAAAGAAACACTTATTTAGAGGCGGAAATTCAGTTTTCTTTTTCATTCTCATTCGTTTTTTTGTTTTTAAAGAAGGCTGTTATCTTTTAAATATAAGCGAATTTCTTTCCAAGAAGAAGACATTTAATAAATTATTTCAAATACTTTTATTGTTGGTCTTTTAAAAAAGTCCTTGACTGTTCGTCTAACTTACCTTTTCACTGCGAATCTAAAAGTTTTTCATAGAAAAACAAACGGATTAACTTGCTCTTGTTGTCCAACTTGATTTCCTTCTCAACTTCGACAATATTTGGCAATAAACAAAACTTAAAAAGTAATTTCACTCATTCGCTAAATAGCATCAAGATTTTTTTAAGGCATTTAATTTAATAAAAACAAAGTTTTATCGTTAAAACGTTTGTTAAAGACTCTTAAGAGGAAAGATAAACCAATTTTTTATTATTTTATTAATTTTTAAATCCTTTCTAACGTGTTCAAAATTTTGTTTAATTTTTTTTTTTTTGCGAATGCAGATTTTTACAAGAGTTTACTACAGCAACCGTATACACAACTCGCTTTTTTGTCGTTTAAAAGCATTAATTTGGAAATTCTTGTGTAAAAATAATCAAATAATGGTTAGATTTTAATGAAACTTTGAGGACATTTGGTAGAATGACGAGTAAACACCTATCTTTAACAACACAAAATAAGGAATAAGGAATTTATTAATAAATTTGCAGTTGTAATTTTCAGCAACTAATTTCAAGACAAGTAATCACTCGCCATGTATCGCGTATGGCATTTAACTGACTGACTGAATCACACATTAAAAGTTTGTAGAGTTTAAAAACAGAGAAAAAGTTCATATTATTATCAGACACTAAGTACATGTGGAGAAAATTGTGAAAACGGCTTACCTCGAAAACGCCAACGACTCTGATCCATTTTACACGACGCACAAACTAGATAAAGCTGACAATGTGAAGAGTTGAAGACACTTAGAGCTAATTACTCCCGGGCAGAGGCTGGTGGGGATCCTCAAGAGATAGCCGTAGCTAAGGAGGCCCTGGAGCGGTCGACTAGCGATCGTTACATGGGCTAGGTAATCAGACATAGGTTGATGTCTTCCGAAGCTGTGAACATGGGCGCAGAACTGCGCAAGGAAGAGATTCGCCAAGTAGGCGACCGGTACATTCGAGAGGTTCGCAACCCGGAGGGACACACTCTTCGGTCGACTGACAACATGTGCGAGGCGTTTCGGCGGCATTTCGAGATCCTGTTTACCAAGGAGCCTGGTCTCCGTGATGAGAAGTTTCGCAGCTATTTGGTTGACTTCCCACGGCTTTTGTCGGCTGATGCAGCTAGCTGCGAGGGAGAGATTACGGAGGGCGAAGTCTACGCGTCTTTGAAGAAGGTTGGCAGAGAAAAATCGCCGGGTCTGGATGGTTTGCACTTTGAATTTTACTTGAGGCTGTCGCACATCTTTGTCCTGATTATGACTGTCGTGTTCAACAACTCGTTTCGGCAGGGGACCATCCTCAACAGGTTCACCAGGGGTGTGATCACGCTGTTGAGAAAAGGCAAGGATGTTGGGAAGGTGTTAGAGGGTTACCGGCCCTTAAGTCTGCTCAACACAGATTTAAAGATTTTGGCAAAGATCTTGTCAAATCGTTTGCAATTAGTTGCTGAGTCTCTGTTGGGACCTGAGCAGACTTGTGCTGTGAAGGGCCGAACAATTCAGAGCAACCTGCATATAATACGCACGATCATAGAGGGGATAAAAGACGAGGAAGAAGCCGCGCTGATCAGTTTGTATCAGTCTAAGGCATTTGATAGGGTTGACCATCGTTACCTGGCGGCTGTCCTGCAGGCCGCTGGATTCAAAACCAACTTCCGCCGCTGGATTATTCTCTCCTGTCTCAATCCCCCACGGCTGTGGTACAGGTGAACAGGAATCTGTCGGGCATTTTGCCGCTGTCTAGGTCAGTTCGACAGGGTTGTCCACTGTCAACCTTAATTTATGCTTTGGTGTTGGAGCCCCGCCTTCGCCGGCTGAAGGACAGGGCGTGCAGTCCGGCCCTACGTGGAATCGCTGTCCCTGGTGGTGCTCGAGTCAGGGTTTCCGTGTACGCCGATGACGTCACTACTTTCGTGTCCTCTCGGAGTGGAGCGACATCGAGGTGGTACAGAAGGCGTTTGAATGGTACGAACGGGTTACAGGAGACAAGATTAACCGCAACAAGTCGTCCGGATTGGGGTTATGTGTCTGGAGCTCTTTGGACGGACGGTCCTGTCCGCATTCTTGGAGTGTGGTTTGGACCCGACCTCCAGTTGGAGAAAAATTGGTCAGAAGTACTGGCAAATGTCGGACCGTCGGTCAAGATTTGACGTCAAAGGCGGTTGTCCTTAAAGAGTTTGAATGAGGCGTGTATTACATACGTCTTTCTCATAATCCTTCACCGGTTGTCAGTTCTTCCACTTTGTAAACGGTGTAGGGAGGCGATCGAGCGTTTGCTATTCTCCCTTCTGTGGAGAGGACGCAAACGTGTCTGTTACCAACGTCCGTGTCATGGGGGTCTGAGAATACCGTACCTGATGAGCCAGAAGGTTGTGTCAAGGTTGGTTTTTCTCAGGCGTGCGATTTTGGAAGACTCATTGCTGGCGGGGATAGTGAGGGACATGTTCCCTATCCTTACTATCACTCCTACCATCTCGAGGCAGTGCTGTAAACCTCGAGGGCGTTCGAGTTTTCTCCTCGAATGTCTGGTGGCCTTGTGGGCCATTCCACGGTCCAGTGACCTTTCACAGCCTAGGAGAATCTTCTATCGTGGGTTAGTGGAGGGCGTCGCAAAGATTCATTACGTGATGTATGCCGCTTGTCGGAGGATGAGTTTCGCTCCATCTGGTCTTGGACGCCGGGTACCGAATATCTCAGCAACGCTGAATTTTCACTCACCTGGCGATTGGCTCGGAATCGGTTGTCCCTCAATGACAAGGCTTCATATGGGGCCTGGCGGATTTGCCAGATTGTGAACGCTGCAACCATGGTTTGGAATAAACGGCTTCGCACGCCTTCTACCATTGTTCGCGGGTTCGCCCTCTATGGGACCGTGTCGCGAGAGCTTGTGCTCATTGATCGTGCATTCGCCTGCGACAATGTGTTGCCCCCCCGTTTTCTGGGATGAAGCGTATGGTGTTTCTGTCGCTGCTGGCCACGGCTCGAATAATTATTTGGACAACGCGAAAGGAAGAAGTCTTACGAGGTCAGGAACTGATCCGATACTTTGAGCATCAGCACAAAATGAAGATTAGAATTGATTGGAAACGTTTGACTTCGACAGACTTCAGCAAAAGGTGGGTAAATGTAGTGAGCCTGGTTCGCGTGAACGGGGCTAGCCTTGATTTTCTCTTTTAGATCTTCTGGTTACATCGGGGTTTCTTTGGAACGCTCCCCTGATTAAGGTAGCTCTCTTTTGTGTACCTAGTTAATGTGAATGAATGTGTTCCTAGCCTGTACCCGACTTGCTCTTTTGTTATGATACAAGTCGAGATTCCCAACCTCCCCAGTTTGTTTTGGCTGCCTTTTATCTCGATTGGTTCAGCCTTTGATTGTTTCATTCCATTAATTATTTTACTTCCCGCCCACTCCCTTAGCGAGTGTGCTCCTTGATTTCGCCGGTTGGCGGAATACAGCAGCCACTCTTTTTCTGGGATGGACGGGTCTTACTAAGGTTGTTTATTATTTTAGTTAAAAAATTTGTTGTATTTTAGTTTGTTTTTGGGTCCATCTCCCTCCAATCATTTCATCTTTCATTAAAAGGTTTAAATTATATATTATATTGTATATAAATGCATTTTTATTGTCATCGGTCCCCCACCACTTTTTTAGGAGCCGCTTGTAAATTTGTGGTATTGTGGTGTATGAAGGATTGGGAGGTGATGGACGGGTTCTTATGGTGAATGAAAAATTGTAAAGTATTTCTTGCTAGAAAATCGGATTAGCTAGGTATAGGATAGTTATTGTTAAACAACTCGTGTTTTTGCCCCACTCCTCGCCTAAATAAATTGGCTTTGTGCCACAATTTTGTATTCTATACGAAATAAATATCGATAGTTGTTGCTTGTTGCTGACCGTGATCAGGTTGTTAGAAGAAGATGAAGAAAGAGAAGAATACGACGAAGAAGAAGACGACAAGAAAGACGATTCTCGCCTGTTTATTTCCACTATGTTTTCTGTTTTTCTATTCACACCACAGTACATTTCTAAAATTCGTTTTCACACAAAGAAGTATTACAGTTGAATTCCACATAAACGAAGGTTTCCAAAATGATTAAAACAAATTGAAAGATTTCATTTTTCACATTAAAGTATTACAGTGAAGTTCAATATAAACGATGTATTTTTGGGTACCTTGTCCTTGCAATTCTCAGTTGATATTAAAGGCTAATAATGTATCTGCGTGAAATGTGCTACCATCGATATTCAGAAGTATAGTCTCTACTTTTCTTTCTCTCCGAATATTTATTATTGTATCTGCCGAGTGCCCAAACCACACTCCAAGAATGCAAACGGGTTTGTCAGTCCAGCAGAAGGGCCAGGGAACCGCGACCACCTTCCAGGCACATAACCACAAGCCGGAAGCCTTGTTGTGATTCATTTTGGCCCTCGTCACTTTTTTGTACAACTCAAGCACCTTCTGTATTGCCTCAATGTTGTCCCGAGACGACATGAAAATGGATACGTCATCGGTGTACGCACAATCCCTGGCTACAGCCCAACCAGGGACAGCAATTCCACGTTGGGTCGGACCGTACGCCGTCCTTTAGCTGGCGAAGGAGGGTCTCCAATGCCAAAGTATAGAAAAAGGACAACAGCAGGCAAAGAGATATTTAAATGGAGCTGTAACATACCCAACCAATATCGCTTTAGTGTCTGCCAACAATCAATGCTCAGGACAAACAGTACTGAATCTCACACTACGGAACCTCATATGGGAATTTACCTGGACATTTATAACAGCCGAAACTGCTCAGCCACTCCTAGGATACGATTTCCTAAACCATTTCAGGTTAATGGTGGACTGCAAGAACAATAAACTAATTGATAAAATGACTAATAGACAATCCAATTCACGGCCATCATGTATTATCATGAATGTAGATGTAGTACCGAATAAAAATGGTACGAGCAATTCTGAAGAAATATCCAAACTTAATTTCTCCTCATCGCGACACGAATGCAGCAAAACCAAAGATATTCCACAGAATAGAAACTGGTAGCACATGGTACCGAAGTCAGATGGCACATATAGACCTGTTGGTAATAACAGACATTTAAATACCATAACAAAAGCCGGTCCGATACCAGGTTTCAAATATAAATTCCTTGTCTTCGAAGCTTCATAATAAGAAGTTCTTTTCAAAGATAGACCTGTCGTCTGCTTATCATCAGATACCAGTTCACCCGGAGGATGTCTGCAAGACAGCCATCTCTAACCCTTTTGGGTTATTTGAATACAACTATGTCTTTCGGACTACGGAACGCATCATGTACTTTTCAGAGAATGATGGACAATATCTTTCGTGATACTGATTATACCTTTGTATATATCGACAATATCCTTATATTCTCAGAAGATGAAGAAACCCATTCCAAGCATATCGACCTAGTACTACAAAAACTGAATGAGTACGATTTTAAAATTTGTCTCTCCAAATGCATATTTAGTGCTAATGAGTTAGATTTTTAGGATTTCACATTTCTGCTAATGGTCTCAAACCCAGTTGCTAACCCAGTTGAATGAATTAAGTGAATTTCTTCAACGAAGCGATTCTAAATCACTACGCCGATTCCTCGGAATGGCAAATTTTTATAAGAAACTTGTGCCAAATTTCAACAATATCATATTACCTCTCAAGGAAAAAATACGTTTAAACCAAAATTCAAAAGGAAGAAATTGAAGCTTTCGAAAATATAAAAACTCTTTATCAAATGTAACTGTTCTGGCTTTCCCCGGCTCGGAAGTTAACAACTATCAACTTCGAATTATGCGGTGGGTGCAGCACTTAACCAAAGGTTTCTTTTCAGGAAGAATTGAATGATTGAAAATTTCATGGTATGGACACTAACAAGATCTGTGACAGAGTTTTCCAGCCACCTGATGTGGCATTAATATCACTAAACACAAAGATATTAATGAACGGATGAGAAGAAATTGCCAGTCTATACTGTTTTAAATGCTGTCTAATATGAAACAGTTAGGAGAGGAAAGGAGAGTGTTAGAGAAAGAAAAGATAGCTAACCGAGCTTAGTAGAAAGAGACTGAGACACATGTCGGAATAATCTGGAAATTCAAAAGAAATTACCCAAGCTAGAGGGAGATGTTTGCTGACACGAACATGAAGTCCATGCATATGGGCATTAGAGTTCTTCCTGAAGAGAGGTAGGTAACCAGGGATATAGAAAGGAGTAGAAGGGTTAAGGTTAGTTTCAGAGACAGCTAAAATATCGGGGAGTTTTCATGAAGGAAAGATTCGACGCAGCAAATGCTGGTACGGATACCACATACATTTGAAAAAGAGATGTTGAGGGGTTTGGGTGTTTTTTGTTTAGAGGGTTAGTTTTATTTCTCTGATTGTGTGCTGTCATGATTAGGGATTTTTAGGGATAAAGAGAGGTATAGAACAGTAGTATTAATTGGTCGTCAAATGCAATGTGTGGGAAGGGAACTGGTACACACTACAGAAAAAAAAAATTATGCATTATGAGTCAACGTGTGTCACACATTTTTTTAATGTTGTTGGAAACAAGTTGTCTTCTTTTTGCATGGCTATAAATTCTCCGTGTCATTTACGAGACGCTTCAATAAAATTATACACCGTATCTATAATACATATACAATTCCGTAATACTGAAATCAGTTTAACGGTTTTTTGAAGAGCCAGGTTCAGACGATGTGCATTGCAGTGAGCGAAAATTGCATTGTGGGATTTTTCTTTCATTAAACCTCCAACTCTCTTTACTTCGCTTTTCATAGCAGTTGCCCCATCAAATCCTAAACCTACAAGTTTGTTAAAATCAAAGCCATGCTTCACCAAGATATCACAAAGCAACTTTGTTAAAGCTTCTCCTGTTGTAGAAATTGTATTATAAAACCCCAAAAGTCTTTCACCCACCATTCCATTCAACATAAACCGTAAACAAACAGATATTTGCTCTCGATTGGAAATATCATTTGTTTCATCTGCAATCAGTCCGAAAAATTCTGCCTTTTTCACTTGTTCAGTAATACGATAAAAAACTCTCTCAGCAATGAGATAGATGAGTTCATTTTGTATATCAGGTGACAACCACTGATGTCATTGCTGAATGAATACCCTTTTCAACCGCCACTTTAAAATTACTGTCGCTCCTACATTGGAAACTAATTAATTCCAAAAAGTTTTTGCGATTCTCATTACATTCACGAAGTGCAATATTCTGTTGGATACAAAATATGAGTTTTGATGGTTACTTTAAAAAAATTAGGGTTTTCAATTTTTTCTTTCACACATTTAGAGTCAATTAAGCTAAGAAATGAGTTTCCCTGATGATGGTTGAGCCACTTCGCCATGCAATCCATATGATGTTTTGATTTTGAATGGCGAGACAAATATTCGGTATGAACCCATTTTGTAAAAATAAATCAGACTGTAACTCTTATCAAACTCGCTACAGAGAAAACAAGTTACTTGGCCGTCAATTTCTGAATATTCAATCCATGGCTACAGCTTGTACCACTGAAAATTGAATTTCCTATTTTTGTACTTCCTTTCAAAGTGGATAGGATTCCAAGTATTGGCTGTTTGGAGACTTTTATGGAAAGTGTACTGAGATTAGTTCTTGAACTACAGTCAGTTTCAGTCTGAGCAACTTTCGCCTCCATCTTCAACAACGTTTGAGTTGATTTCCATTTGATTTTCGATCTGTTTGATATTCGATTTTTTGTCCTTGTTCTGATTCAATTTCAGTCTTTCTGACATCAAATTTCTCAATTATTTTCTAATTTTTCGCAAAAAAAAAAAGATCTATGTTGCAAGAACCTGAAGAGGCAAGGCGCTTGAAGAGAATTTTTTCCTTGGCATCAACTCTTTTCTTATGAAACCGATTATCATGGTCTGGCTTATTGTCTTTCTGTACTTTTCTATTGCACACGAGACATAATTTCTTCTCGGCAGAGTTTATTTCGGGGCATTTTTACAATGAGTAAGTAAACTGTAACAAAGAGAATACAATTGATAGCAATTGTTTATCAAATTTTAAAATTAAAGATAAATACGTAATTTCAATGTTTCTGAACCTAAATGAAAACTTAAGTTTCCATTATTGTAAACATAGAACTCAACCTTATTCATTCACTCTGAAATCCATAAATAAGATTGCACGATTAGGAATGTTAAAAAGTAACAACTAAAGGGAAAACGTGACATTAGGCGGGTCGTTTTTTTGGCGTTGAAAGACAGGCTAATTTGAAAATTTTTGAAAGAATCAGATAACTGTCTGATTTTAATAAAACTTGCAGGACTTCTTCACAAACAAATGGAAGTATTTATGCAATTATATCTTTAGAAAATCTTGGTAAAAATATTTTTTAGTCCAATAAATTTCATGAACTCATTAAAAGTGAATCACTTAACAGAAAAGTTTTCTCATTGGACAATATATAATATTTTTCAGATTTTTGAAGCGATTTTGAAAACTGAGAAGAAAGTTAACAAGCCTAAGTTAAAACTGTCTTTAGCTATTAAAAAAAAAAAACAAAAAAAACAAACAAAAATAAAACGAATCAGTCAGCGAAATGGAAGCCGCGATATCATACGCCACCAACACGTGACAAATGAAAATTCACGTCTGACCCGGAAATATAAAGTCCTGACATACATTGTTTCTCCTTCTTCACTCGTGCTATTTCCTTTACCTCTTCTTCCATCCTCAAAATTCTCGCTGTCAACAAAGAAGAAAACAACAACAAGATGCTTCAACTGATTCTTAAATATTAACGTCCATAACAACAATTTCCTTTATTGCTTCACCTTCTTTTTCACTTTCTCACCGGCCACAAAAAAAGAAAGAAACACAGACTTTATTAGTAACCTATTAATCTTTCTGCATACACACATTTTACTACCTATGACTGCAAGCTCTGGATTCACTTGACTCCTTACATCTACTTCTCTTTGAATATTTAACTTCTACAAGTTGATGTTTTTCTGTTTTGTTAATAAAATTCCGTATATTTTATAAATGAAACACTCATTCTTCTACATATCCACACATTTCAATTTTTTTAATGTTGATAATTCTGATAATTACCAAAAGAAAGTTGTAGGGAGTTCGGCTATGTTTGACACAAGGCCAATTTAATAAACATTCAACCATCTCCCTACTACTACACTGGTGGCCCTGCAAAGAACATGATTTTTTTTTTATTTGATTTCAGTCTTTCCTATCAAATCATGAAATGAAGTCCATTTTGAATGGCCACTCTTTTAGATATTTTTGCATTCATGCAAGTGTCTTCCAAGGCTTTGTCCTCGGACTCTTTATCTGATTTCAATCTTTTTCATTAAATCATGAAATAAAATTTGTTTTGAATAGCCTATCTTTTAGATCTTTTGCTTTAATGCGAGTATCTTCCTTGTACTTTTTTTTTTCTGATTTCAATCTTTCTCATCAAATCATGAAATGAAATTCATTTTGAATAGCCATCATTTTGCATTGATGCAAGTGTCTTCCAAGGCTCTTGTTTTTTTTTTTCTGATTTCAATCTTTCTCATCAAATCATGAAATAAAATTTGTTTTGAATTGACTTCTTTCGGTGACTTGCATATGAATACATTGCTTATATACAACACATTAAAATTTTCCTTTTCTGATTCCATGCACCTATGGCACAGTGGGTATCGATTCTGACTAACACCAAATCGGTCAAGTTTCGATCCCGGCCAGAAGCAAGTGGATGTGTCTAGCCACACTGATACAGCAAAACAGGATGAGAGACAGAGTCAGTCAGTTAAGTGCCATGCGCGATACACGCTTGGGTGATCATGTCTCGAAAGAGACATGACTGACCGGGCAGAAGATTATCTCGCAGTAGGTTGCCATTGCTTTCTGCGGTAGACTGGTTGCCGACCAAGGCTATAGAACCCAATCTGTCCTATTATTTAACCCATAACTGGAGGGAAGAGACGGATTAATACCTTTCCCAAGGTGTTGCGCGTAAGTGAATGCAAGGAATTTAACTGGAATTCGAACTCAGTTCCCCGATTTCTCGTTCCGAGCCGATATCCACTGCGCCACAACGCACATCCCGAGAGACAGTTAAAAAAAAAAAAAAAAGAAAGGAACAGAGACTATTTTTTAATGTTATTTACATGCAAACTTGATAGAACCTCTTGGATTCCACAAGGCATGTATTGTAAGAATTATTTTCTGTATTTCAACTAAATGGAAATTATTTTTAATATTTTATTGAAAAATATTTTCACGGTTGAATTTTTTCAATTATAAGTTTTTGTTGCTATTGTTAAAGCGAATTTTTGTATTTAAATTATATGAACGCTTGACGGTTTCAGGATTTATTTCAAGTTTCTTATTTGGAATATGGGCGTTTTTTGTTTGTTTTTTTGGTCTCAAGAACAAATTTAAAAATGTCGTTATAATTGATCGCTGCTGTGGACATATGTACTAATTTCAAAAGTTGTCGCAATGCGGAAAAATTTTAGCGTTTGCTAAATTTTTCGTTATACGTCAGCTTGACAAAATGTTTTCAGAATGTATCTGCACGTATCAGGCTAGGGATGTGTATCAGATCTTCTCTGGTTTCTTTTAGATATCTTGTAAGAAATCGTTAATTTCTAAGATGCAAAAATATATATTTTTCACAACTTAATATATTGTTTATTACTTTGTAAATAGAGGTAGAATTGTATTGTAAATCACTATAGACGTATTACAAATGCCCTCTATATCAATATTTATATATATTAACTGTGTTAATATGTAATTTATTTCAAGTTAACATTATTGTTTTCATAACTTGAATGGCTCTTTCGACTTTCCGCCTAATATAAAAGTCACTAATATAGTTAATATTATGAGTATTTAATTTACGTATATATTGTGTTAGAAAAAAAAACATCGGTAAAGTTTTTTTTTGTGTAAAATCATTAATATATTATTGCTCAAAATTAAATATTGAGCTTTTAATAATACTGTCTTTTTTTATATGTAAAAGACGATGTAAATTGGTTTCCGTTTTGTGTAATTTACGAAAAATTTTTATCAACTGTTTTTAACTAGTCAAAGGGACTTACAACTTAGAACATTTCAGTAAGAACAACTTAGAACATTTACAACTTAGAACATTTCTCGTTCTGAGCCGATATCCAATGCACCACGACGCACAAGTGCATTGTGGTACAGTGGATATCGACTCAGAACGAGAAACCAGGGAACCGAGTTCGAATTCCAGCTGAATTCATTGTATTCACTTACACGCAAATACCCTTGGGAAAGGTATTAATCCGTCACTTCCTTCCAGTTATGGGTTAAATAACAGGACAGATTGGGTTCTATAGCCTTGGTCGGCAACCAGTCTACTGCAGAAAGCAATTGCAACCTACTGTGGGATAATCTTCTGCCCTGGTCAGTCATGTCTCTTTCGAGACATGATCGCCCAAGCGTGTATCACGTATGGCACTTAACTGACTGACTGATATTTGTATCGTGCCTCTTCTATAAATACTTTCATGGCTTCTGCTTTGATGAACTTCAATCACTGATGCCCCCCACCAGGTATGAATTTGCACGAGATACTAGATTAGCAACTAGGTCTCACCCTTTGACAGTGAAACCGATAAAATGCAACTGCAATTTTTACTCCAACAGCTTTTTTTCTTGAATTTCCTTCCACATACTTGCTTCCTCGACAGCTACAATCTCCAGGAGTTTAAATGTAAGGTCAATAGACACCTCCTAACACACTAACTTGCATACATTCTCTCAAACACACTTCCCATCTACCCAACCCTCATCCTTGGTATCCTTACCCGTCTATCACTCTCCTTCTGACATTTCCTATATCTAACCAAACTTTCTCATCACTTTCCCCTATGTAACCCCCTGCGCGATAGTGGCAGTGGAATGCCTTGCTTGGGGTGAAATAATTAAAAAAAAAAAAAAACTTTAAAAATATTCTTACTATCAAAATGTCTACTGCTAAATATCTAGGGTTAAGTGCAAAATATTAACTGACATACGAGTATATTTCAAAATTTATCCAACATTTTACATACAATATTTAATAAATTAATGTTAAAAAAAATAGGTTCAATGTAAAGCTTACAAGGGAAAAACTGCTTCCATCAGAATATTAACCAAATTGAGTGAAACTCAAACTTCATCATAGTGAATTTTATTTTGCTTTTTTTCAGTTTTTATTATTCCACAAGCAAGAAGCTTCCTTGACCCTAACACATATCAAAGCATATTTTTCAATTTGTACGAACACATTAGAAAAAGTCGGCTTTAGAAACCAGGTACTGCATTCAAATTGCAAGTTGGGGTTTGACACGTTAAATAATAATACAACACTAATCTAATACAAAAGATATCAACTTCATTTAGATTTGTTCTTTAAATACTATAATTTTCATGCTAGTTTGTAAGCAAAAACCTGCAGAAATTAGGTATTTCTATATATATATATATATATATATATATATATCTGACAATCTTTAAAAGTAAATGCATAAAATTGTTAAAAGATATAAATTTCATGTTTGGTATCACTACTTATTACATAATACCAATGAAATTAGAAATTCAATTGTTTTTTATTCTTTGTATATTTCCTGAGAACGACTACAAATCAGAAACAACTAAATATGTCCCCTTCTAAAATATAAAAGAAAATTAAAGACAAGAAAAATAATAGAACGTACATTAATATTATTAGTAAAACAGGAAATTCACTTGAATCTAATATTCTGCAATTATTTGTAAATATCAAAAACTATTTACTCAAAGAAATATAAGTATCAAAAAGTGTTTAATCAAATAAAAATAGAAATGAAAAAGATTAAAATATTTTCAAGAAAACATTAAAAATATTGATGCATAAATTCAAGAGATTTTTCTAAAAAATCATCAGTAAATAAAGTTTGATACCAAATTAAAATTCATTATTATTCATCTACAATGGAAGAAAAATTTAACTGATGTAGGATCAGACATTTAAGGTAATTAAACTTCATGTATTCATGGCAGTTTATTTAATGATTACAAATCAAAATCCTCAATCACCAAAAAGATAATTATAATTAACGTTTCATCTACAAAAAATGGAACAATATAGGTAGAACTACAACTCACCAGAACATTGCAACTAGAGACCTTCCAGGTTATATATATATATGTAATGAATTATTTTGAACATTATTTTTACCAATACTCGTATTTAAGTAGATATTCTGTTTTTAATTAAACAGTATTTTATATTTATATCTACCGACCTGATTATTTACGATAAATTGTTATTACGAAAATAATAATCAGGCCAGTAGATATATATATATATATATATAATACTGTTTAATTAAAAAACAGAATATTTACTTAAATACGAGTATCGGTAAAAATAATGTTCAAAATAATTCATTACAAATTGTCGGTTGTTTATAACCAAGTTTCATTGAAAAATTCGTTAATTTCTATTTACATTTGTTGACATTACGATACATTTCAGAGCAGATATGTTTGTTTACGATGAATTGAAAATTGTATTATATAAGCATGATAAAAACCTTGTCTGATCAGGAGGCTATCTATGGTCGAGCGGTCTAAGACGTTACCAGATCAAATGGTAGCTTCCCCTATGTAAATAGGGGTCGCAGGTTCGAATCCTGCTTGATAGCACACATTTTCATAATAAAAATTTGTTGTAAATAATCAGGCCGGTAGATATAAATATAAAATACTGTTTAATTAAAAACAGAATATCTACTTAAATACGAGTATCGGTAAAAATAATGTTCAAAATAATTCATTACAAATTGTCGGTTGCTTATAACCAAGTTTTGTTAAAAAATTCGTTAATTTCCATAACATATATATATATATAATCACAAGTAGTTTGTCACTTGAACTGAGCAGCCTCAAAGTGTGAGGACGTCATAATTGTGAATAAATTTTGAAGTTTGCATGAAGCTGCACAATTTTAGTGACACTTTGTGAATATTAACACACAATTTCCACCTTCATATCAAGCATATTACGGTAAAAAATATTCCTACCTACACACATTTCATCATATATATATATATATATATATAAAAAGTTTAAAAGAATTATTGAGCACTCTGGAAGAATGGTAGACTTCGAAGAACAGAAGCTACTCTGGCATGTACGCATCGCTCAATCCATAATGAATTAGAGCACTCTGGCAATTGGGTGTGTATAAGGATAATGTATATGCTTAAAAGCTTGCCTTCTTCTACCGAGCACCCATAGCCCAGCGGTAAAATTGCCAACTGACGCCAATTTGGTCGGGTTTCAATCCTGGGTTAAAAGCAATCGTAGTCTAACCGTACTGATGAGTTGTGATACAGTGAAATAGATCTGTCTGCGGATGACTATATATACATATATATATATAAATATCCACATATAAAAATAAAAATATTGAATTCAATTGTGTTTTTCAAATAAGAACTATGGGAAAATGCTGATCCATATATTTCACAGGAATTTGAATGTGAATTTTCAATTGAGTATTAGATGAAAATGATGAACCACATATTTTACAAGGAAATGGTTTCTAGTATGAATTTGAATGTGTTTTTTCAAATCAAAACTACGTGAAAATGCTGATCCACATATTTCACAAGAATATGGTTACTTTCCAGTGTGAATTTGAAAGTGCCTTTTCAAAAGAGAACTACTTGAAAATGCTGATCTACATATTACACAAGAATATGGTTTCTCTCCTGTGTGAATTTGAATGTGCCTTTTCAAAAGAGAACTACTTGAAAATGCTGATCCACATATTTCACAAGAATATGGTTTCTCTCCTGTGTGAATTTGAATGTGCCTTTTCAAAAGAGAACTACTTGAAAATGCTGATTCACATATTTCACAAGAATATGGTTTCTCTCCAGTGTGAATTCGACTGTGTTGTTTTAAAGCATGATTATCTGCAAATGATGATCCACATATTTTACAAGAATATGGTTTCTCTCCAGTGTGAATTCGAAAGTGTCTTTTCAGACTACCATTAATTGAAAATGCTGCTCCACATATTTTACAAGAATATGGTTTCTCCCCAGTGTGAATTCGAATGTGCATTTTCAGATCATGATTGCTTGAAAATGCTGAACCACATATTTTACAAGAATATGGTTTCTCACCAGTGTGAATTTGAATGTGTGTTTTCAGACTATTATTGTGTGAAAATGCTGAACCACATATTTTACAAGAATATGGTTTCTCTCCAGTGTGAATTCGATTATGGCTTTTTAAAGATGATCTTTGTGAAAATGCTGATCCACATATTTCACAAGAATATGGTTTCTCTCCAGTGTGAATACGATTATGGTTTTTAAAAGCAAATCTTTGTGAAAAAGCTTTTCCACATATTTCACAAGAATATGGTTTCTCTCCGGTGTGAATTCGAAAGTGTATTTTCAATTGATAATTAGATTTAAATGCTGAACCACATATTTTGCAAGAAAATGGTTTTTCACCAGTGTGAATTCGAATGTGTATTTCCAATTTAGAATTAGACCGAAATGCTGAACCACATATTCTACAAGAATATGGTTTCTCTCCAGTGTGAATTCGAATGTGCATTTTCAAATTACAATTCTGTGAAAATGCTGTCCCACATATTTCACAAGAATATGGTTTCTCACCAGTGTGAATTTGCATGTGCTTTTTGTACATAGCAATCTTTGAAAATGATGATCCACATACTTCGCAATTATATGATTTCTCTTCAGTGTGTGTCTGCATGTCAGATTTAAGCCCAAGTTCACTGCAAAAGCACATCCACACACTTCATAAAATAGTGCTTCTTCCAGTATGCAGCATATATGTGGTTTGTTAAATCTGAATTTGGTGAATATGTTAATCCACACACTTCAAAAAATGATGATTTTCTTTCTTCTCCACATAAACATGTTTTTTACATTTGATAACTGTGAAAATGTTGATTCACATACATTATAAGTATATGGTTTCTGACCAGTGTGGGTTCACACATGGATTTTTTAAATTGAAATCCATGAAAATGAAGATCAATATTCATCACAAAAATCAGGTTCTTCTCTTGTTGGCTGCTTCATGATTGTTTTCCTTTTAATGAAAACTTTGTGGCAATAATAATTGACATGTTATTTTTTTGTTGATTCTTATAGTCAGTTCATGACAGTCAGGCCTGTAAATAAACAATGCTATCATTAAAAATGTGAACATCGTTTCCAAGAAACTATTGTAAGACAACTTCAATTAGGTTCACAATATTTGATATTTCATTGTCAGTTATGAATAAAGTTGACAGACCAAACAATCACATATCTACATTTTTATACATTTTACTTTTCATATACATAAAAAAAATTACTGGTAAAAAATGACAAAAATTGTTTACAATTTAATATTTAATCAATAAGTATCAATAATAAAAATACTTTATTTCTTCTAGAGTTTGGAAGTTTTTGAATGTAAATTAAAATCCAAATTTATTTTTGAATATTTAGCTAGTGAGCATATATTTCTCAATTCTCAAAATAGTGTTGCTATACATTTTAAAATTTCCAAATTAATGTCTTTCACTGCAAAAGATGCTAAAATTTATTATGTTAACAATTAGTAATTATTATTAAATTATAACTAAGAATTATATCATGATTTAATTAAAATATGATTTTTAATAGGCATTTCAAATATTCTAAAAAGGTTTAAAAGCTTTAAATATTAAAACTACTCTGATCGTTCCTCTATAGGAATGTTCATGAAGTTGCTGAAAATATGGCATACTATAATGAAAAAATGCCTTAATCTTGACAAAATATGTTTTATTGTCCAAATCATTATGTCATTGTTAATTATATTTAACTGTTTTTGAGTTGATTATTTTCATAAATTGTTTCTTCCCTTTTAAAACAATCAAAACTTTGATTAAAATCTTTTTTATTTGCATTAGTGAATGAACTATAAAATAACCTAACAAAGTTTAGAATCTTTTTTACAGTGAAAGAGATATTGATTTATTTCTTGTAAAAATCAAATAGTTGTTAAATTGTCATTAAACATTCAGAAGTTATTCATAAATGAATGATATTATTTAAAAAACATATTTTAGTTTTTGTAATAATATGATTTTACATCTGTTACTACACATGCTTATTTTTATGAATTTATAAAATACACAACTCCATAAGCCTAAAACATTAATTTAAAAAACTTTTATTATTTGGTGTATTTCAAATAGAATTTATATATCTTGAAATATCAATTTTTTAGAGTTTTCAAATTCATAATTTTTTTATTTTAAATTAATCTACACAGGGATTACTAGTTTATATCATACAATGTAGAATAAAAGTAATTGTTAATCACAGAGATCATATCTTTCTGACCTGTGTAAATGATGTTGTGATAAGTATAGTTGACCAATTTTTTCTCTAAATGAAAGAAACCATGAAATTGCCGTTTAATGCAACATGTGTTTTTTCATACTTAAAAACGAACACTTTCTATACATAAAAAATAAAATGTCAAAAGTCTTTTAGCTCAAAGATTTGTATTAATTTTTTAATTGTCAATTAGTAAATATAGTTTACACTTAAGTTAATAACAGAACCACAATATAGAATTGAAGAATTTAAAAAATATTTGTGAATATATAAATCATTTAAATTAAGAAACAAAAAATGAAAACAATTCTTGTAAAAATTCATTATACTTGAAAAATTTCTTCTCCAGACAATAATGTCTTTATATCATATCGATGTTTAAAGTAATAAAAACCCTTTCTAATTAAATAATGTCATAGTTTTATTGCGTTTTTCATTTTACTCAAAGCAGATTTTTGAAAAAAATACTAACTAGTTGAAAAAAACAACAAAGAAAAAAACACAGACCCTTTACATTCCCCAAGGAATTCTGCATTCAACTGATTACACAAATTTTTGATTTCTTTAAATTTCCTGAAATTACTTGGAGTGTAGTAACTGATGAAAAAAAATTAATTTTTATGAAGATTTTACTAAAATAATAATTTGGAACATATTTTAATTCATTTGAATTAGTCTGGAAAATTTCAATAAAAACTGACAATTATTTCAATTTTATAAGAATTTTCAAATTAATTTTTTGGGGTCAGAAAAAAAGAAAAAAAGAGTTTGATAATATGAATTTGTCCATAGTAAACTCTGGTAAAAATTTTCTTCCCTGCTGACAAAAAAAAAACAAAAAAAAAACAAGATAATTTTATGAAAATTTCAAATGTGTTAGAAAGGATAAAATTTTTTAAATAATGAACCATTAATTTCATCTTTCCTCTAAATAATAACATCAGCAATGTGACAGAAAAACTTATGTAGTCTTAGGTTTGGACAACTTTTTTTATGGAATGCTGTTTTTTCAGTGAATTAGTGGAGGTACTTAACTTTATTATTAAAGTACATATTTTTTGGTTTTGCCTTTTTAAAAATAACATATTTTGCTGGTAAGTTTGTTTTTATCAAGTTTGGAACCCTTTTTTTCATTATGATGTGTTTTCAGTGAATTATCATTAAGGTACATATTTCAAATAGGCATCAGCACTCATTTGCTGATAAAACAGCATGATGTTAAACGAGCCCAAACATAATAAAAACTAAGTTTTATCATCAAAATGTTTATATAATTATGAAGGGGAACAATCAAATTTGTTTTTTTCAATACATTTTTAAATTTTTAATCTTTTCTAATAGATTTGAAATTTTGCTTAGAAACATTTTTTTTGGTCTGCAATTCACCAAATTTTTATTAGAGGTTATTACTTTGGCAAAGGTAATATTACTCAACTTACTTTTTGAATTAATTTTGAAATTCTTGAGAAAATCAAATAATTTTCTTAATTTTTTGGGGGCCAGAATAAAAGAGTTTCGTAATATTACATTATCCATAATAAACTCTGGTAAAAATTTTCCCCACTGCTGATAAAAAAAATGAAGGAAAACAAGCTATTTTTATGAAAATTTCAAATGTGTTTGAAATAATAAAAAAATATTTTTTAAATAATAAACAATTACTTTGGTCTTTCCTCTTAATAATAACATAAGCATCATGACAGAAAATCTTAATTTTTATTAGATTTGAGGCCTTTTTTTCTTCATGGTTTTGCTTTTTTTTTCAGTGAATTAGTGGGGGAGGGGGCACTGAACTTTCATTATTAAAGTATGTATTTTTCGAGTTTTCCTTTTTGAAAATAACATAATTTGCTGATAAGTTTGTTTTTATCCAGTTTGGAACCTTTTTTCATTATGATTTGTTTTCAGTGAATTATAATTGAGGTACATAGTTCAAATAGGTGTCAGAACTCATTTACTGATAAAACAGCATTATGTTGAAGGAGCCCAAACTTTATAAAAATTAAGTTTGATCATCAAAATGTTTATGTAATTATTAAAAGGAAAGATCAAATTTGTTTTTTACATTACTTTTTTAAATTTTTAATCTTTTTTAAAAGGTCGGAAATTTTGCTTAGAAACATTTTTTTTTGTCTGCAATTCACCTAATTTTTATTAGAGATTACTACTTTGGCAAAGGTGATATTACACAACTCATTTTTTATTTAGTGTGGAAAGATACATTAATTTTGAAATTCTTGTGAAAATCAAATAATTTTTTGAATTTAATGAAACTGTCTGAATTTATTCATAAATAAGTTATGCAATTATTATTTTTAGAAAATCCTCATGAATTCTTTTTTTTTTTACATATGTTACCACCTCCTACCTCTAATTAGTTTTATGAAATTTCTAAAAATTCACTACTGATCATAAATCTTGTTTTATTAGTTAAATGCAGGACTTCTTGGGAAAATGTTAATCATGAAATATCATTTTAAACTAATTTTTTAATTTAAGTGAAGTACCTATGAAAATGAGTGGAGGTAACCATTTAAATTTCTAGAAAATGCAATAATGTTTTAAACTCGATACCTCCACTCATTTTCTATACCTAAATTAAAATTGCATTCTTAAAATAAAAATGTTTTATTGAAGCTTTAATTGAAAGCCAAGAGATTAAATGTGCTAAATTCAGTACGCAAAATAACCTACTGTATTTCAAACCTAAAATATATTGATTGGAATCTAAAATTTTTTTGATTTTAGAAAGAATTTCAATTTTTCGGCCATTTTTTATCGATCAACTCATTTTGTAAACAGAAGCCAATTCTTGGTTTTAAAAATCTTGCAAAAATAAAATACACCTTGCTGATACATTATTTTATTCAAATTACAGAATTTAAACTTAACTTAATCTAATTTGAAACAAAGAATTACTTGCTTACTGCCTGAAATGTACTATAAATACTTTTCTTAATTCTGGTATTCCTTGCTATCGAGGTATACTTGCCTTATCAGAGGCACTAATTGACATAAGCCATCAAAAAATGTTAAGTATGTAAGATGAATTTAACAAATCTTATTCGTATGCTTTGTTTTTTTAATATTTAACTGTAAGTTAAAATTAAAAATTTAACACAATATTTCCAGCAATTATTCAATATTTTATAGAATTTTAGTTAGTTTCGCTTTATAGCCTTATATTTGAAGATGTTTTATGAAAAATAAAAATTAAAGTACTATAAAACTTTGTTTTTAATAAACTTTTACAATTTAATAACAGAATGTCATTATATAATGGCAGAGGGAACTCAATTTATGAAATGTTATGGCATTTATTCATTTTATTTATAACATCTATTTTTCATATTCTATTTAGGTACCTCCACAAATTATGAATTTCACAATTACTTTTTTTTTAAATTAGGAATTAAAATATAAAATTTGCTTCACATTTTGAAGGGATGACTTGCAAAGCCCATTGAATATTGAAACATAGGGCATAGTAAACAATGAAGGGAGATTGAAGAATTGTACTCTGTCGAAAATGTTTATATTGTTTTTGTTTTTTTCTCATGTATGTATTGCAACCTTCGAAATATGTCACTTTCTAATGTAGTCTCCATGCATAAATTTAACACCCTAGCGTTAGCGATGAAGGAGGAAATTTAAAAAGTTTTTAGAAACTTTATAAATTATTATAGGTACCTCCACTCAATTTTCGATACCTCAATTCAAATTAAATTTTTAAAAATAAAAAATTTCCTTCAAGCTATAATTTTAACTTTAACTGAAAGCCAAGAGATTAAATTTACTGATTACAGTAAGGAAAATACCCTCGTGCATTTCAAACCAAAATTATATTGATTGGAATAAAAAAATTTCAGGTTAAAAAAATTTTTTTTTAATTTCAAACTTTCCGCCATTTTTCATCGATTGTAAACAGTAGCCAATTCTCGGATTTAAAAAGTCTTACAAAAATAAAATACATCTTGCTGACACATTATTTTATTCAAATTAACGAATTTAAACTTACCTGAAGTTCCCTTGAAACATGAATTGCTTGTTTACTGCTTGAAATTTTTCAAAAGAACGTTTCTCAATTACGGTAGCCTTGTTATCACAGTTGTCAACACTTGATCAGAGGTGACAACTGATGATTTACAGTAGTGGTCCAAAAGTATTAAAGATGAATTTGGCATAAAAGATTCATACACAGATTTTGGCAGAACTGAAAAAGATTAACACCACATTTAAATTTGCTATTTTCCAATTTTTTTATTTTTTTCCTGTGAAATCTGATCGATTACACCCTAACCTCTCCAAATGACTAAATAAATTTTTGAAAAATTTCAATATTTAAACAATTTTAAGGGGGTTGCTCAGTTTTTCATACAATGTTATTGTAAATCGATCCTCCATTTTGGAACCACTTGTCGGTACGACGTTACCACCACTTGTAAATTTGTTGATTATCAATTTTTTTTTACTTTTTCTGTGCAATCTTATTGAATAAACCCTAAAATTTCTGATTGACAAAGAAAATTTGAAAAAATGTCAATATATAAACAATTTGTGCAGGGAGGGGGGGGGGCTCAGTTTTTTTCATACAACCTCATAGTAAATAGATCCTGTACAATTAACTTTTTTTGCTGAATCCTTTGTGAAATTTTTGAACAAAACCATTCTTAAAGTTTACGAGGAAGATGCCATCGTAAGAACTGAAAAAAAAATTGAAAAAGGCAAAAACAAGAGTAAAAATTCATCCTAAATAAAAACAAAACAAAGCAACCCCAACGCGGGTTGTTCCAAAATGGAGGAACTTTTACTATAACATTGTATGAGAAACTGAGCCCACCACCACCTAAAATTGTTTAAATACTTGAATCACGTGACATTTTAATGATAAAATATCGCGTATGGCCAACCATACAAACAAAATACGCGTAATCAACATGCAGAAAATTAAAAAGTTTTAATTATTTAACAAAAAATGAGTACTCATTTTTAGAAAATGTTTCAAATTTTTCAGTTAGTAATGTTTTAAATTTTTCGGTTACTAAATATATTCGTCACACATTAATAAAAAAAAATCTTAGCGACCTCTGAGGAGGAAATTTAAAAAGATTTTTGAAACTTTTTTAAAATTACGTAAGAAAAAAATAATAAAAATGAAAACAATTCTTGTAAAAATTCAGTATTAATGAAAAAAAAAATGTTTCTATTCAGACTATGATATCATTTTAATTAATGTTTATAAAAGCAATTAAAAGTTTATCCAAATAAAAATGGCATAGTTTTATTTTTGTTTTCCTAATTCGAAGCAGATTTTTTGAAAATGAGCAGGTTTTGAAGAAAAAAAGGCAGTTGATTAGCATTCCCCAATGATTCCTTGAATTTAAATAAAATTATCTATATGTTGAGGGTCTACTCACATTTTTCAACATATCTGGAAATTAATTGGTTGGGGGTAACTTATGTACAAAAATGTTTTTACCAATATTTTCAGTCAATTATGAAGAAGTCCTGAAATTTTCATAAAAATCAGACGATTATTTGATTTTTGCAAGTATTTCCAAATTAATGTCTTTCACAGTCAAAAAATGCCTCTACGTAATATTCTGCTTTGACGTAATTAAGTTTAGTGTCAACTAATCACTCGCACTGACTAGAGAGAAAAAAAGATTTTCACTGAAAATAGAGTATGAAGGAAAACGAACGCAAACTAAATAAAAATAAAGTTTTATCAGCAAAATGTTTATATATTATTATTAAGAGCACATCAAAGTATTTTAAAATTATTTTTCTTTGTAACACGTTGGAAATTTTAGTAGAAAATCTTGTTTTTCTTTCTTTCGTGAATAACGTAATTTTTACGGCACAAACGTAAGTCAATTTTTCCACGGTGAAAGACACATTAATTTGGAAATTCTTGCAAAAATCAAATAATAGTCGGATTTTGAGGAAAATTTCAGGACTTATTCATAACTGACCGAAGAAATCATTTTTGAAGTCATCATTTTTAGAAAATCTTGGTAAAAAAATAAAAATTGCGAAAATAAAAATCTGCCATTTTTTAAACTTTTAATTACTTTTCGAAACAATAAAATATGTATATCATAGTCTGAAAAGAAGAAAATTTCAATGAATAATGAATTTCCACAAAAATTGTTTTCATTTTTATTTTAACCCAAGTTTTAAATACAATGTTGTATTTTCATCCGAAAAATCAATTTTGAAGAAATCCCTATTAAAAAAAAAACAAAAAAAAGAAACAGGAAAGACTGAAATGATTTCAAACAAATAAATGCTTTGTTGTAGGCCTTTTCGTTTTAGGAAGTTTAATTTAGCTTTTCAGGGCGAATTTTAAAAGTAATCAATAAGAAAGCCAAATGTTTTGTTTTACCTCCACTCATTTTTGAATTGAATTTTGCAAGAATTATTTTAATCTTTTTAAAAATCTTTTAAAGTTCTAATTTAATTATTACAATGACGATAAAATGCATCAAAGTTTTAAAAAGGCCTTTATTTATATGTTTTGTTGAGAGTCATTTCTTTTTTAGGAAATCCGAAACTGTTCGTTTAACTTACCTTTTTAGGGCGAATCTAAAAGCTTTTTCAGAGAAAAACAAACAGGATTAAGTTGTTTTTGTTGTTCGAATTGATATTTCTTTCTTTCAGCATCGACAATATTTGGCAATCAATAAAACTTGAGATTTTTAAAGAAATTGCAATTAACAAAGACGAAATATTTAAAAACAGATAGCAAGTTGACTGAAGTTAAAAGAGAGCTATTTTAGAAAACGGTTCAAAAAAAGATTAGTTCCTTGCTCAAAAATAGTCCAGTTTAAAACAATGAACACAAAAAAAAAAAAAATCTTATTATTGATGAAAAAAGTGAAAGTGAAAACAGAAAAATTGAGAAAAATATTTAAAAAAAAAAACTTAAAAATCCAACATTTGTCCAAGAGATTTTTTTCAATGAAAATTAATTACTTTTTTAATAACTGAATGCAGGTACCTACGCAATTGAAATAGCATACGAAAGGGTAATAAAAAAAAAAAAAAAACTTGATAAAAACAAAAATGTTTAAAATATTAAGAGGAAAGATCAGATGGTAAATTTTCGTTTTCGGTCCTGAAGGCTTTTCCCCCTCTTCAAATTTTATCCAAAACAGCATTATTTCTGTGAAAATGTATATGCTGAACTCAAATCAACAATTAGTTATTGAAGAAATTTACCTTTATTGATCATAACGACCAGAAAAAAAATCGAACTTCATCTCGCACTTTTTGTCTCCCGTAACTCTCACAAAGTCATGTAATTAACTGCAGAATGACTTTCGGCGTAGGCTTAAATTTCGGCCTATTTACTTCCTGTAATGAAAGTAATACGCGTAGGAAAAAAATCGCTTATTACTTTCATTACAGGAAGTAAATAGGCAGAAATTTCAGTAAAGGAAATAAATAGGCCGAAATTTGTTGTCCTCCGCCGAAAGTCATTCAGCAGTTAATTACATGACTGCGTTAGAGTTCTTCTTCTTCTATGTGCCCTGTCCCTTCAGGACGTGGGCGATCATGGTTCTCCACGTCTCCCTATCCCTTGTGGCTCTTAGTATGTTTGCTCCTATTACTCCTGGCTACCCCCGTTCCGTCATCCACCTGATCAGGCCTTGCAAATATGTTATCCGCTGCCTTCCTCTGTCTCCCTTTCTTCTATCTGGCCAATCAGTATCAGGTTCTCCAGGCTCTCCTTCATCATTGCGTGTCCCAGGAACTTCAGTTGTCTCTTCCTGATACTCAGTATTAATTTCCTTTTTGTTGCCATTCTTTCCAACACCTCATCGTTGCTTGCATGCTCAGTCCACGATATCCGCAGCGTCCTTCTGTAGAGCCACATTTCCACCTGCTTCCAGTTTTGTCCTCATTTTCAATGATATTGTCCAGCATTCACTGCCGTATTGAAGAACTGACATCACCTAGCAATCCAGCACTCTTTTCTTTGTTTCTAGTGAAATTTTCCTGTGTGTTAGTACTTTACTTGGCTTTTGGAACGCGTCCTTTGCCATGCCAATTCACCTTCGGATCTCTGTCACACTTTTCATCTCCTGTTAGAACACTACCTAGGTATTTAAATTTTTGTACCTGCTTTATTCTGGTATCCCCCACCTGTATTTGGCATTTTGGGTTGCACCTTTTGCTGATGACCATGCATTCAGTTTTCTTAGTTTATTTGTAGTCCTTTTTTGTCACTCTCCACCGCTACCTTCTGTAGGAGGTCTTGTAGTTTCCTTTCTGTGTCTGCAATCAGCACTGTATCGTCTGCATACTTCATGTTGTTCAAGTTGTGGCCTCCAGTAACAAATCCTGGCGTGTCATCTAGGGTCCTCAAAATATTCTCGCTGTACAGGTTGAACAAATCTGGGGAAAAGACACATCCTTATCCTTGTCTTACACCTCTTTCTATCTTTGTAAATCTACTGAGATTGTTACCTGTCCATATGCATGCCGTTTGCTGCCAGTCGAGATTCTTGATTACTCATGTCTTTCCCGAAAACGTCGAGGCTACCAAGCATCTCCATCAATTCTTTGTGTCGTATCTTGTCGAATGCCTTCACATAGTCAATGAAACATAGGTACAAGTCTTTCTTCATTTGTATTGCCCTTTTGGAGAGCATCCTAATCATGAATATGGCGTTTCTTGTTCCAGTTTCTTTGACGAACCTGCACTGTTCCTGCCCTATCTCTGGCCTGATTCTGCTTCTTGCTCTATTCATCAGGATTCTGACAATCAGTTTTGTAATGTGACTCATTAAGCTGATAGTTCTGTGTAGTTCACACTCGTTTGCACCTGGTTTCTTTGGCAGTGCTATAAATATCAACTTGCATAGGTCGTCTCATATTATTCCACTGCTATAGATTTCGTTTATTATGTCGGAAATTTTTTCTATGCCATATTCTTCTAAGGCTATCAGCAGCTCTATCACTATGCCATCTGGACCAGCTGCTTTGTTTCTGTTCATTTTGGCCATTGCAGCTTCCACTTCAAATTTTAGTATTTCTGGTCCATCCATCTCCTTGTGTATTCTCGGATGTTCTCTCCTGTCGCAAAAAGATCCTTTATATACTCTTCCCATCGCTGGAGTATTTCCTCTTTCTCCAATATGATTGTTCCATCCTTGGATTTTATGCTGTTGAGGAGCAGGTTTTTTGTCCTGTCAGTTCTCTTATCTCTTTATGCATCTCTGCTTTATTCTTCCCGCTCAGTCTCTCTACTTCTGCGCATTTGTTGTTGAGCCATTCCTCTTTAGCTTGTCTGAATTTGTTCCTTATCTCCCTGTGAAGTTTCTTGTACTCTGCTCCATGTCTTGGCGTTATTTTTTGTCTCCTTTGCATCATGTGGAGAATCTCTACGGTCATCCACTCATTTTTTCTTCTGCGTCTGATTTTCTTTGGGGCTATGTTGTTTGCTGAGGTCACCATTGCTTCATTTAGTGAATCCCATTTTGAGTGCCCTTTTCCAATTTGTTCTTCATATTTCTTTCTCATGCTGTTAGTGTATTCTTTCTGCAGGGTGAGGTCATTCACAAGCATGTTGTATTGTAGCCTTGGTGATGTGCTGGGCTTCTTCAGTCTTCGGAGTTTCACCCTTAGTTTGCAGATGACTGGGACATGGTCACTTCCACAGTTGGCACCTGGATATGTTTTGCATTGGACCACTGCATTCCTGAATCTCTTGTTTATAGTTATATAGTCTATTTGGTTCTTCGTGTCGCCTCCTGGGTTTCTCCATGTCCATAAACGTCGTGGATGTTCTTGAAACCAGGTGTTAGTAATTACCTAGTCATTGGCTGAGCACCATTGGACCCATTTTTCTCCTCATTCATTGTGATCCCCTAGTCCAAAGTGGCTGGACTTGTCTCCTTCTCTATCTTTATCTACCTTGGCATTCAAGTCCCCCATTATAATCCTAATTTCTTTGCTTTTGCACCGAGCCTTGGCACTGTCCAGTATTGAATAGAATGTTTCTATTTTGTCCACCGAACTTTGAGTTGCCGGTGCATAAACTACTATAATAGCTATATTGAAAGGCCTTCCCCGCAGTTTAACTAAGACGACTCTCTCTGAAAGCTGACAGTATCCAAGAACGCATTTCTTTACTTCATTGTTTAGTATTAAACCGACCCCTTTTTCTTTGTTTTTGCCTCCTGCATAAATTATCCTGTGGGTGTTGCTCCTGAGATCTCAGTAGTGTTAGGGTTACGGGAGACAAAATGAACGAGATGTAGTTTGATTTTTTCTGGACGTTCAGATCAATAAAGGTAGGTTTCTTCAATAATTAATTGTTGATTTGAGTTCAGTATATACATCTGCACAGAAATAATGCTATTTTGGATAAATCTGAAGTGGGAAAGTCATTATTTTTAAAACAATTTCAATCTTTTCTAACATGTTCAAAATTTCAGTTAATGTTTTTTCTTTTCCAATAACGATTGACGCCATGTTTACGTTATGTTAATAGTAACATGATATTGTTACATTCAAAGTCATGGTAAGCAGGACAGACACAGGTTTCAGCTTTTGAGTGAGAGCCGACAGTGTACGGGAAGAGAGAGAAAGAGTAGTTATGGAGAAAGTTGACATGCCTGGGAGCAAGAAAGTTGATTAGGGAGCATACATTAATGGTAATGCAAAGGAAGTATACATAAAAAGATGGTGTAACAAAAATGAAGAAAAACATGATATTGGGTGAGTCGTTTTTTGGCGTTGAAAGACAGGTTAATTTGAAAATTCTGAAAGAATCAGATGATTGTCTGATGTTAATAAAACTTTCAGGACTTCTTCACAAATAATGGAAGTATTTATGCAATTATATCTTTAGAAAATCTTAGTAAAAATATTTTTTTAGTTCAATTAATCATGAACTCATTAAAAGTGGACCGCTTAACAGAAACCTTTTCTCATTGGACAATATATAAATTTACCAAACATATTTACTTTCATCTTTTCCCCTGCACGTGCATGTAAACAAGTGTTTACCACAACTAATTTCCTATCTGGTCACATGACGATCAATGTAAATTCATTGTCTTGAGACAAAGCCTTTCCTGAGAATTTCAAAAACAAGCAGCAGGCACTTGAAACTTTGTTCTATTTGGACCTAAAATGTACCATTTATTGTACGATCCTTTTGCATCTCACTCAGCAAAAATTGACAAGGTAATTAAGAGTAAATTTATGGTAAAATAAAAAAAATGCATTAAAACTACGCCATTTTTAATTTAGATAAACTTTTAACTGATTTATGCAATTATTATTTTTAGAAAACCTTGGTAAAAATATTTTTTTTACATGTTACCCCCCCCCCCCCACTCACTCACACACACACACACACACACACACACACACACAGTTTAATTAATTGCATAAAAGTTCCAGCAATACGTTAGTATAGACTAATTTTTTGTTTAATAGTTAAATGCTAGGGAATGTAAATCATGTACTTTTTTTTTAAATTACAAGACCATTTTTTCCCAAAATCTCTTCTGAATAGTAAAATCAAAAATTCATTAAAACTACACCATTTCTAATATAGACAAAGTTTTAATTGATTTTATAAATAATATAATTTTATGATATCATATTATGAAGAAGAAAATAATTAATAAAATAAATAATTTTATAAGAATTGCTTCCAATTTTTTATTTGCTAATAAAACATCTTTTAAATTTCTTCCATTTACTCAGTGTCTTCGGTTATTAATTCATTAAAATTTATTAAAATTTATTAAAAAATTATTAATTCATTAAAAATAGACTTTATTTACAAATTGAAAATTCATAAGATTAATACAAACCTTTTAGAAATAAGATTTTTAAAATAATTTCATTTTCTTCTATTATGTTAAACTGCATATTTTGTTTTGCTATGGAAACTTCAAAGACACTTATCATTAAAAGGTCACAAGTTTTAAGGGTTGTACAAACTGGGTTATGTTAACTTTTGGTCATCATGATGCTTGCAAATTGACTGATAGGTGCTGTCATTGCCTACTTAATAGGTCAACGTATCAGACATTTGGGATTAAGAAATATACAAGAAATATTAGTTTCAAATCAGATTAATTTAACTTTAAATTAGATAATTGTCCAAAAACAATGAGTGAGAAAGATATATTTTATTTTTCCAAGATTTTTGAATTCAAGAACTTTTGTTTACAAATGTGTTGATTGCAGGAAAATGGCTGAAAATGGAAAATGTTTTTAAAATCTCAAAATTTTTCAATGAATAACAAATTTTTATAAGAATTTTTCCCATTTTTATTTTTTGATTATAATAATTTATAAAGTTTCAAAAATCTTTTAAAATTTTTTCCAGTCATCATCTCAATTAGGTTACTAAGTTAGTAAGTGAAAACTATATTTTGTAATCGAAAATGGAAAAGGTTAAATAAATATGTTATATATTCTCTGATGGCACTGCATAATTTTGATCAGAAATGTATTGGTCGGTTTGATGTGCTGTGACTATTTTTGTTGGGGGAAAACAGAGTGAAATAAAATCTGGAGCCATCTGCAAGATAACACTAGGTGATTGTGCTTACAATCTCATTTTAGTGTAGGTGACTTTTTGTTTTGGCGTATGTGTACTCTGCTCTAGTGGTTATTATAGAAGAAAAAGTTGCTAGTTCAAACAAAAAGTTAAAATGGAAAAGAATACTTTTTGCAGTTTTATGCTGAGTTTGACTGTGGAGATAGTGTTGTATTTTTTCAAATAAATTAAGGAAGGCAGAGAGCATTGTTGGTAAAAGCAAAAGAGTTGATGGAGGAGAAGAAGTTGACAGAAAAATACGTTTGGCAGAGGAGGAGGAGTTGAGGGAGGGAAGAAATAGAATTCTCAGAAGTGTAATAAACGCAAAATTAAAAGTAACTCTTCTCTTTTTCACTTTTACAAGAATTCACAATTACGTGTAAAATCTTATTTGACAAATAGGAAAAGGATTGAGCTCATACTTAAAGAAAAACATAAAACCGGATTTCGCAATCAGATGTCAAATTAATTTTCTAAACAATTAAAGGAAGCGATTTGCAAAGAGAAAAGTTAACAAGCCTATGTTAAAACTGTCTTTGGCTATAAAAACAGAAAGAAAGCCAAATCACTCAGTGAAATGGAAGCTGCGATATCATAGCCCAGCAACATGTGACAAAGGAAACTTCAAGCCTGACCCGGGCATATAGAGTCCCGACACACATTCATTCGCATTCTTCACTCGTGCTATTTCCTTTACCTCTTCTTCTCCATCCCCAACTTTCTTGCAGCAAACAAAGAAGACAACAACAAAAAGATACTTCAACTGATTCCTAAATGTTAACATCCGATAAGTACCATTTTCTTTTTATTGCTTCACCTTCCTTTTCACTTTCTCACCAGCCATAAAAAAGGAAAGTAACACAGACTTTATTAGTAACCTTTTAATCATTCTGTTACATATGACTACAAGCTCTGGATTCACTTGAGTCCGTACTTCTATTTCTCTTTGAATATTTAATTTCTACAAATTGATGTTATTCTGTTTTGTTAATAAAATTCCGTATATTTTACAAATGAAACACTTATTCTTCTACATATTCACACATTTCAACCTTCTGATAATTCGGATGATTACTAAAAGAAATTCCTAAGTTGTAGAGAGTTTGGTTATGTTTGACACAAGGCCAATTTCAAAAACATTCAACCATCTCCCTACTACTACATTGCAAAGAACATGCAGTGGAAGAACCCCTACTACTAAAAAAGAAATAAACCTGAAGGAAGAGATGAAGTTGTAAAACAAGGAAATACTTTCCAACACATCCAGCTGTTAAGTTGGGTTTCAACTCAAATCAATTTTGGGCATCCCTTCAAATCAGATTAATTTAAATTGCTAATTTTCCAAAAATAACATGTCACAGTTGTATATTTTAATTATGTTTTTAAACTGAGAATTAAATTTTCTTTTCGAATATGTTGACTACTAAAAAGTGGTGGACAAACAGAAAAAAAAAAACAATTTTAATCTCAAAATTTTAAATCTCAATCAACTGCTTGAATTCTACAAGATAAATAAATTATTACTCTGCTTACTGGAAATCGTAAATTTAATCATTTAGCTTTCAATTAAGCTAATATTAAAACTTCAAGAAAACTTTATTTTTGAAAATTCAATTTAAATTAGTATGAAGAAGCTTTTCCATCAAACGTTTATGCTATGATTTTAATAGGAAAGATCATAGTATTTTAAGAGTATTTTTTTTTAATTTTAATCCTTATTCGTAAATTTTTATAAAATCTTGTTAAAAATATTTTTACCAAGCGCCCATAGCCCAGAGGTAGAATTGCCGACTGACGCCAATTTGGTCGGGTTTCAATCCTGGTTTAAAAGCAATCATAGTCTAATGGTACTGATGAGCTGTGATACAGTGAAACAGATCTGTCTGCAGATGACTATATATATATATATATATATATATATATATATATATATATATATAAAAACTGAATTCATTTGTGTTTTTCAAATAAGAACTATTGGAAAATGTTGATCCACGTATTTTACGAGAATATGGTTAACCATTAATGTGAACTTGATTGTGTTTTCTTAAAGCAGAACTATGTGAAAATGCTGATCCACATATTTCACAGGAATATGTTTTCTCTCCAGTGTGAATTCGAACGTGAATTTTCAATTGAGTATTAGATGAAAATGATGAACAACATGTTTTACAAGAAAATGGTTTCACTCTTGCATGAATTTGAATGTGCTTTTTCAAATCAAAATTACGTGAAAATGCTGATGCACATATTTCACAAGAGTATGGTTTCTCTCCAGTGTGAATTTTAATGTGCCTTTTCAAATCAGAACTACAAGAAAATGCTGATCCACATATTACACAAGAATATGGTTTCTCTCCTGTGTGAATTTGAATGTGCCTTTTCAAATGAGAACTACTGGAAAATGCTTTTCCACATATTTCACAAGAATAAGGTTTCTCACCAGTGTGAATTCGATTGTGTTTTTTTAAAGCATGATTATCTGCAAATGATGATCCACATATTTTACAAGAATATGGTTTCTCTCCAGTATGAATTCGAAAGTGTCTTTTCAAACTACCATTAATTGAAAATGCTGCTCCACATATTTTACAAGAATATGGTTTCTCTCCAGTGTGAATTCGAATGTGCATTTTCAGATCATGATTGCTTGAAAATGCTGCTCCACATATTTTACAAGAATATGGTTTCTCACCAGTGTGAATTCGAATGTGTATTTTCAATTTATAATTAGACGGAAATGCTGAACCACATATTCTACAAGAATATGGTTTCTCTCCAGTGTGAATTTGAATGTGTGTTTTCAGACTATCATTGTGTGAAAATGCTGAACCACATATCTTACAAAAATATGGTTTTTCTCCAGTGTGAATTCGATTATGGCTTTTTAAAGAAGATCTTTGTGAAAATGCTGATCCACATATTTCACAAGAATATGGTTTCTCTCCAGTGTGAATTCGATTATGGTTTTTTAAGGCAGATCTTTGTGAAAAAGATGTTCCACATAATTCACAACAATATGGTTTCTCTCTGGTGTGAACTTGAATGTGCCTTTTCAAATCAGAACTACAAGAAAATGCTGATCCACATATTTCACAAGAATATGGTTTCTCTCCTGTGTGATTTTGAATGTGCTTTTTCAAATGAGAACTACTGGAAAATGCTTTTCCACATATTTCACAAGAATATGGTTTCTCTCCAGTGTGAATTCGATTGTGTTTTTTTAAAGTATGATTATCTGCAAATGATGATCCACATATTTTACAAGAATATGGTTTCTCTCCAGTGTGAATTCGAAAGTGTCTTTTCAAACTACCATTAATTGAAAATGCTGCTCCACATATTTCACAAGAATATGGTTTCTCTCCAGTGTGAATTCGAATGTGCATTTTCAGATCATGATTGTTTGAAAATGCTGAACCACATATTTCACAAGAATATGGTTTCTCTCCAGTGTGAATTCGAATGTGTATTTTCAATTTATAATTAGACGGAAATGCTGATCCACATATTTCACAAGAATATGGTTTCTCACCAGTGTGAATTTGCATGTGTTTTTTCAACATAGCAATATTTGAAAATGATGATCCACCTACTTCGCAATCATATGACTTCTCTTCAGTGTGTGTCTGCATGTCAGATTTAAGCCCCAGTTCACTGCAAAAGCACATCCACACACTTCACAAAATAGTGCTTCTTCCAGTATGTGTTATACATGTGGTTTGTTAAATCTGAATTTGGTGAATATGTTAATCCATGCACTTCACAAGAAAATGATGATTCTTTCCTCTCTACATAAACATGTGATTTTTATATTTGATAACTGTGAAAATGTTGATTCACATACATTACAAGTATATGGTTTCTCACCAGTGTGTGTTCACACATGGATTTTTTAAATTGAAATCCATGAAAATGAAGATCAATATTCATCACAAAAATCAGGTTCTTCTCTTGTTGGCTGCTTCATGATTGTTTTTCTTTTAATGAAAACTTTGTGGAAAATACTAATTGACACATTATTTTTTTGTTGATTCTTATAGTCAGTTCATGACAATCAGGCCTGTAAATAAACAATGCTATCATTAAAGATGTGAACATCGTTTCCAAGAAACTATTGTAAGACAACTTCAGTTAGGTTCACAATATTTGATATTTCATTGTCAGTTATGAATAAAGTTGACAGACCAAACAATCACATATCTACATTTTTATACATTTTACTTTTCATATACATAAAAAAATTACTGGTAAAAAAGGACAAAAATTGCTTTCAATTTAATATTTAATCAATAAGTATCAATAATGAATAATTAACTTACTTTATTTCTTTTGCAGTTTGAAGACTTAAAACTAAATTAAAATCAAAATTGATTTTTGAGTTTTGACCTAGTGAGCATATGTTTCTCAATTCCCAAAATAGAGTCACTAGACATTTAAGAATTTCCAAATTAATGTCTTTCACTGTAAAAGACGCTAACATCTATTATGTTAACAATTAGTAAATTATAAATAAGAATTATATCATGTTTTAATTAAAACATGATTTTTAATAAACATTTCAAATATTCTAAAAAGGTTTAAAAGCATTAAACATTAAAAATAATATGATTGTTCTACTATAGGAATGTTCATGAAGTTGCTGAAAATATGGCATACTATATTGAAAAAATGCCTTAATCTTGAAAAAATATACATTTTATTGTCCAAATCATTATGTCATTGTTAATTATATTTAACTGTTTTTTAGTTGATTTTTATAAATTTATTCTTTCCTTTGAGAACAATCAAAACTTTAATTAAAATCTTTTTTATTTGCATTAGTGAATGAACTATAAAATAACCTAACAATCTTTTTTACAGTGAAAGAGATATTGATTTAAAATTTCTTGTAAAAATCAAATAATTGTTAAATTGTCATTAAACGTTCAGAATTTATTCATAAATGAATTATATTATTTTAAAAACACATTTTAACAAGTTTTGGTAATAATATCATTTTACATCTGTTACTAAACACCCTACTTTTTATAAATTTATAAAATACACAACTCAGTAAGCTTAAAATATTAATTCAAAAAGTTTTTATTGTCTGGTGTATTTCAAACAGAAATTATATTTATTGAAATTTAAACTTTTTAGAGTTTTCAAATTCATAAATTTTTCATCCATTTTGACACGTTTATAAACAAAAATTAATTCTCAGTTTTAAAAATATTGCAGAGAAAACACATCTGTGAGAAGTTATTTTTTAAAATTTGCAAATTTCTTATTTTAAATTAATCTACACAGGGATTACTAGTTTAATAACATTTAGAATAAAAATAATTGCTAAACACAGAGATCATATCTTTCTGAATTGTGTAAATGATGTGGTAAGTATGGCTGCCCAAATTTTTATTTTTAAGAAACCATGAAATTGTCATGTGTAATGCAACATATGAAACATATATGTTTTCATACTTAAAAACGAACACTTTCTATACATAAAAAATAAAAATAACTTCAACAATCTTTTTTAGCTCAAAGATTTTCATATATATTTTCAATTGTCGATTATTACACTTAAGTTAATAACAGAACCACAACATATTTTTGAAGAATTTTAAAAATATTTGTGAATGCATAAATCACTAAAATTAAGAAACAAAATATGAAACCAATTCTTGTAAAAATTCATGCATAAATTTGAAACACCCTATCGTTAATGATGAAGGAGTAAATTGAAAAAAATATTTTGAAACTTTATAAATTATTATAATAAAAAATAATAAAATTGAAACCAATTCTTGTGAAAATTCATTGCTCACTGAAAATTTTTTCTTTTCAGATTATGATGTCCTTATTTTACTGTTTATAAAAGTAATTAAAGTTTAGATAAAAAATGGCAGAGTTTTTTTTTATTGCATTATTGTTTTCGCAATATTTTTACCAAGATTTTCTAAAAATGATTACTTCAGTCAGTTCCTGAAATTTTCCTCAAAATCCAACCATTATTTGATTTTTGCAAGAATTTCTGATGTGTCTTTCACCGGCAAAAAACAACCTTTAGTACCCGGTAATATTACATTTGCCGTTATAAACAGTTGAAAAGCTTACGTCACTCACGGACGAAAGAAAAATAAGATTTTCTATTAAAATTTCGAACGAAGAATTAAAATATTTTAAACAATAATTTTATTTTTAAAATACATTGTTACGTCTTCTTGATAATAAACATTTTACTGATAAATCTTTGTTTTTATTTAGTTTGCGGCCTTTTTCCTTCATATTCTATGCTGTTTTTACAGCAATTTTAAATCAATTTTGAAATTCCTATTAGAGTTTTTATCTTTCAAAGAAAACTGAAATCTAAGTTACAAAAAAAGAAAAAAAAAGGGAAAGACTGAAATGATTTCAAATAAATAAATGCTTTTAGTTGTAGGTTTTTTAGGAAACCTAATTTAGCTTTTCAGGGCGAATTTTTAAAACAATCAATAAGAAAGCCAAAAAAAGTGTCAGTTGTTTTATGTACCTCCACTCATTTTTGATTTTTGCAAGAATTATTTTGATCCTTTTAAAAATATTTTTAAGTTCGGAATTAATTATTACAATGACGATAAAATGCATCAAATGTTAAGAATGCTTAAAAGACTTATTTATGTTTTTGCCGTGAGTCTTTTCTTTTAGGAAGTCCGTGACGGTTCGTCTAACTTACCTTTTTCAGGACGAATCTAAAAGGTTTTCATAGAAAAACAAACAGGATTAAAAATTGTTCTTGTTGTTCGAATTGATATTTCTTTCTTTCAACATCGACAATATTAGCAATCAATAAAACTTGAGATTTTTAAAGAAATTGCAATTAACAAAGACGAAATATTTAAAAACAGATAGCAAGTTGACTGAAGTGAAAAGAGAGGTATTTTAGAAAAAACGGTATAAAAAAAAGATTAGTTCCTTGCTCAAAAATAGTCCAGTTTAAAACAATAAACATAAAAAAATCTTATTATTGATGAAAAAAGTGAAAAATTGAGAAAAATATTTTAAAAAAAACAACTTAAAAATCCAATATTTGTCCAAGAGATTTTTTTCAATAAAAAAATTAATTACATTTTTAATTGAATGCAGGTACCACGCAATTGCCGAAAAAATAGCATACGAAAGGGTAAAAGTTTTACTTAAAACAAACTTGATAAAAACAAAGTTACAAAGTTTTAACATCAAAAATGTTTAATTAGGAAAGATCAAATGGTAAATTTTCGTTTTAGGTCCCGAAGGATTTTCCCCGCTTCAAATTTTTTATTCAAAATGACATTATTTCTGTGCAAATGTATATGCTGAACTCAAATCAACAATTAGTTATTGAAGAAATTTACCTTTATTGATCAAAATGACCCCCCCCAAAAAAATCGGACTTCATCTCGCACGTTTTGTTTCCCGTAACTCTCACGAAGTAACTGCAGAATGACTTTCGGCGTAGGCATAAATTTCGGCCTATTTACTTCCTTTATTGAAATTTCCACCTATTTACTTCCTGTAATGAAATTAATACGCGTAGAAAAAAAAATCTCTTATTACTTTCATTATAGGAAGTAAATAGGCGGAAATTTCATAAAGGAAATAAATAGGCTGAAATTTGTTGTCCTCCGCCAAAAGTCATTCAGCAGTTAATTACATGACTGCGTTAGAGTTACGGGAGACAAAATGAGCGAGCTGTAGTTCGATTTTTTCTGGACGTTCAGATCAATAAAAGTACGTTTCTTCAATAACTAATTGTTTATTTGAGTTCAGCATACACATTTGCACAGAAATAATGCTATTTTGGATCAGTTTGAAGTGGGAAAAGCCTTCTGGACCTAAAACGAAAACTTACCGATCAAATTTTGTTGTCATTATTTTTAAAACAATTTCAATCTTTTCTAACATGTTCGAAATTTCAGTTAATGTTTTTTCTTTTCCAGTAACGATTGACGCCATGTTTACGTCATGTTAATAGTAACATGATGTTGTTACATTAAAAGTCATGGTAACAAGACAGACACAGGTTTCAGCTTTTGAGTGAGAGCCGACAGTGTACGGGAAGAGAGAGAAAGAGTATTTATGGAGAAAGTTGACGTGCCTGGGAGCGAGAAAGTTGATTAGGGAGCAGACATTAATGGTAACGCAAAGGGAGTATACATAAAAAGATGGTGTAACAAAAATGAAGAAAAACCTGATATTGAGTGAGTCATTTTTTGGCGTAGAAAGACAGGTTAATTTGAAAATTCTTGAAAGAATCAGATAATTGTATGATTTTATTTTAATAAAACTTTCAGGACTTCTTCACAAATGAATGGAAGTATTTATGCAATTATATCTTTAGAAAATCTTGGTAAAAATATTTTTTTAGTTCAATTAATCATGAACTCATTAAAAGTGGATCACTTAACAGAAACCTTTTCTCATTGGACAATATATAAATTTACCAAACATTTACTTTCATCTTTTCCCCTGCACGTGCATGTAAACAGCTGTTTGCCACAACTAATTTCCAATCTGGTCATATGACGATCAATATAAATTCTGTGTCTTCAGACGAAGCCCATAATGAGAATTTCAAAAACAAGCAGCAGGCACTTGAAACTTTGTTCTATTTGGACCTAAAATGTACCATTTATTGTACGATCCTTTTGCATCTCACTCAGCAAAAATTGACAAGGTAATTCATAGTAAATTTATGGTAAAATAAAAAAAATGCATTAAAACTACGCCATTTTTAATTTAGATAAACCTTTAACTGATTTATGCAATTATTATTTTTAGAAAATCTTCGTAAAAATATTTTTTTTACATGTTACCCCACTCCCACCCTCACACACACACACACTTTAATTAATTGCATAAAAGTTCCAGCAATACGTTAGTATAGACTAATTTTTTGTTTAATAGTTAAATGCTAGGGAATGTAAATCATGTACTTTTTTTTTTAATTACAAGACCATTTTTTCCCAAAATCTGTTCTGAATAGTAAAATCAAAAATTCATTAAAACTACACCATTTCTAATATAGACAAAGTTTTAATTGATTTTATAAATAACATAATTTTATGATATCATATTTCATATTATGAAGAAAATAATTTTATGAATAATGAATTTTTATAAAAGAATTCTTTTCAATTTTTTCTTTGCTGATTAAAGTTTCAAATATCTTTTTAAAAACTTGCAAGTTCAAACAAAAACTTATGATAGAGCAGCATACGTTTTGCAGTTTTGTGCAGAGTTTAACTGTGGAGACGGGGGGGGTATTTTTTTTAATAAATTGAGGGCAGAGAGCATAGTTGGTAAAAGCAACTAAGTTGATGGATGAGAAGAAGTTGACAGAAAAATACGTTTGGCAAAGGAGGAGGAGTTGAGGGAGAAATAGAATTCTCAGAAGTGTAGTAAACTAAAATTAAAAATTAAAAGTAACTCTCTTCTCTTTTTCACTTTTACAAGAATTCACAATTACGTGTAAAATCCTGTTTGACAAATAGGAAAAGGATTGACCTCATACTTAAAGAAAAACATAAAACCGGATTTCGCAATCAGATGTCAAATTAATTTTCTAAACAATTAAAGGAAGTGATTTGCAAAGAGAAAAGTTAACAAGCCTATGTTAAAAATGTCTTTGGCTATAACATTTCTTGCAGCAAACAAAGAAGACAACAACAAAAAGATACTTCAACTGATTCCTAAATGTTAACATCCGATAAGTACCATTTTCTTTTTATTGCTTCACCTTCCTTTTCACTTTCTCGCCAGCCATAAAAAAGGAAAGTAACACAGACTTTATTAGTAACCTTTTAATAATTCTGTTACATATGACTATAAGCTCTGGATTCACTTGAGTCCATACTTCTTTTTCTCTTTGAATATTTAATTTCTACAAATTGATGTTATTCTGTTTTGTTAATAAAATTCCGTATATTTTACAAATGAAACACTTATTCTTCCACATATCCACACATTTCAACCTTCTGATAATTCGGATGATTACTAAAAGAAATTCCTAAGTTGTAGGGAGTTTGGTTAGGCCAATTTCAAAAACATTCATCCATCTCCCTACTACTACATTGCAAAGAACATGCAGTGGAAGAACCCCTACTACTAAAAAAGAAATAAACCTGAAGGAAGAGATGAAGTTGTAAAACAAGGAAATACTTTTCCAACACTTTCAGCGTCCCTTCAAATCAGATTAATTTAAATTGCTAATTTTCCAAAAGTAACATGTCACAGTTGTATCTTTTAATTATTTTTTAAACTGAGAATTAACTTTTCTTTTCAAATATGCTGACTGCTCAAAAATGGTGGACAAACTGAAAGAAAAATATTTCATCTCAAAATCTTTTCTTTTTAATCACTTGGCCCTTTTCCCAAAAATCATTTCTGAAGAGTAAAAAAGAAAAATACAATAAAAATAATACATTATTAAATTAGATGAGCTTTTAATTGTTTTATATATATAGATATGTATACATATATATTAAAGGCATTATACACTGAAGAAAAACATTGATGAATATTCAATGTTTACAAGAATTGTGCTCATTTTTTTCTTTTTTAATGATAATAATTTATAAATTTTAAAATAATTCTGCAAAGTACTGCTGTGGTTAGGTTATTAAGTTATTACGTGATTTCAATCTTTCTTACGAAATCATGAAATAAAATTTGTTTTCAATAGCTACTCTTTCAGATCTTTTTGCACTGATGCAATTGTCTACCAAGGCTCTTTCCTCGGACTTTTGATATATGATTTAATAATAATCTATCGGCAATTCTGCTCTAGTTTCACATGCCATCCACAATAAAATATATCTTATTGTCCAATTAATTTCAAAGTTGTCCTTTTCCTAACCTAGAACTCTTATTCATTATTTTGTCTCTCTCTACTCATGCCCATTCCAACACCCAGACATCCATGTCCACTGATACATGATTTAATGATAATCTATTGGCAAATCTGCTCTAATTTTACATGCCATCCACAATAAAATATATCCTATTGTACAACTAATTTCAAAGTTGTCCTTTTCTTAACCTAGAACTCTTCTTCATGATTTTGTTTTTCTCTATTTATGCCCATTCCTACACCCACACATCCATGTCCACTGATACATGATTTAACCCTCTAGGGCCATTTGTATCATATTTGATACAGTATGAAAACAAGCCTTGAAAGAAATATTTTCCTGAAAATTTTTTTAAGAGAAATATTTTATAAATTTCAAATGAAAGCAGTACTGACTGCTCAGTCAATGAATACCAAATGTTTCCTCATAGGGAAATACCAAATGTTTACTTATAGGGAAATACTGTATCAAATATGATATGAATGGCCCTAGAGGGTTAATATATCCTATTGCTAAATCTGCTCTAATTTCACATGCCATCCACAATAAAATATATTGTACAACTAATTTCAAAGTTGTCCTTTTCTTAACCTAGAACTCTTCTTCATGATTTTGTTTTTCTCTACTCATGCCCATTCCTACACCCACACATCCATGTCCACTGATTGTAGCTATCAAGGGAAGCAAGCATGGGAAAAGGAGTTCCACAGGCGGGAATGTCAGTAAAGAAAATGCTGGAGCAGAAGTGCTGGTTAGATTTGCCAATTTTCATGGTAAAAGAGTGGGCCCTCATTGCCTGTCTAAATGCATGGGTAAATGGATGAGGGCCAGGCACCAGGGAATAAGTTACATCAGAGTAGAAGTCGTTAGAATTTTCATAGAGAAGACAGAAGGAAGCCCCAATCTGTCAGTGAGAAAGTGGCTGAAGGTAAGCAGCCAAATTGAAACCAGTTACATTGCAGAGACGCCTTTGGATTTGTCAAGAACCCTGAGGTGAAGAGCATGAACACCTGACCTGATATGGCAACAGTATTCAATACATGAACAAATGGTAGATTTATAAATGTGCATAGCAGCCCAACACTCTTAGCAGTAGATGTAGCTGTTGATTCAATGTATTTATTCCACTTAAGATTGGCTGAAAAAGTGAGGCCAAGGAGGAGCAGTGAAATTGCTTTCAATGCGACTAGTGTGATCCATATTGAGGGAATGTAAAAAAGCTTCCTTATGATGATTAAAGGAGACAAGCCATTTCTTACCCCAATTCATCACAGAATGGAGGTTTTTTCCAAGTGCAGAACTACTTTGTCAGCTCAGGCAGATTTCTTATTAAAACAATAGTAGTTGCTGGTGTCATCTGCATAGATAACAACTTCAGAAATGACTACATCAGAATGATCATTGATGAAAATAAGGAAGACCTAGGAGAGAGCCTTGAGGAACACCCAAATTTGCACGAATGAATTTAAAAGTAAACCCACTCAAAATGACCATCACTTTACGATTTGACAGAAATGATTGAATTAAATTGAACTATCGTCCAGTTATACCATAGCCCTGTAACTTATGTAAAATGACAGCATGTCAAACCCTATAAAATGCTTTTGAGATGTCAAGGGCAAACAGCAAGGGATTTTCTGTTCTTATCAAGGGCTTGATATATGTACATGTTTATGGTAGTTTACACATCAGCAGTAGATCTGGTAAAGCAGAAGTTATACTGCTTGTCAGAAAATAGTTTGTTGCATGTGAGATGCCGAATCCTTTCAGCATTGATAATAGCTTTGAACATTTTAGCGAAATGTGGTAAGTGGCTGATAGGTTGATAATTAGTTTGGAGGGCTCTCTCCAGTTTCTTTAAAGACAGAAACTACAGAGGAGAACTTCCAATAAATAGTAATGCAATAGGTGGCAAGGCAATAATTATGGAGATTGGAGAGGACAGAAGAGACTTCAGCACCACTTAAGGACAACAAATGAAATACCATCACACTTGCTTCATGGGAATCAAGCTTAAAAATAATGTTAAACACCAGAGACAGGTTTAGGTATATATCACTCAGTTCTAGAAAGGAACTTGGGTGTGGGTAATCCAGATGAATCAAATATGGAATTTTAAGAGAATTTTTGAACAAAGCACTCAGCCTTGTCTGCTGTGGATGTGAGAACCTCAAAATTATTGAATAGTGGAGGGATCGAAGGTTTGCTGCTGTTTAGTACACTTTTGCAGATCTGCCAGTAGTCCTTAGAAGCAAACTTGCAGTTTACTATATGCTGCTGCATTCTATTAGCAAGCAAATTCAAAGCATCATTTAGGACTCACATTCATTGCTAGCAGAGACAAAAGCTGCCCATTATGGCTAGACACGTCACTCCGGTAAAGCTGGAAAAAGTGGTTCCTGTGGGGAATGGCGGTCAAACAAGCAGAAGAGAACCAAGGGGAAGAATCAGGCTTGAGTCAGAACTTCCTGGATTGGATGAAATTGTGTTTTTCAAATAAGAACAATCTGAAAATGCTAATCCACATATTTTACAAGATTATGGTTAATTACTAGTGTGAATTTGAATGTGTCTATTAAACTGACCACTCTGAGAAAATATTGATAGATATTTTTCAAAAGAATATGGCTTCTCTCCTGTGTGAATTTGATTTTTCCTTTTCAAATAAGCTATATATGAAAATGGTGCTGCACATATTTCACAAGAATATGGTCTCTTACCAGTGTGATTTCAAAACTGTTTTTTCAAGTGAGAACTACCTGAAATACTGAACTAGATATTGTTTAAGAACATGTTTTCTCACCAGTGTCAATTCAATTGTGTTTTTTCCAAGAAAAACTACCTAAAAATACTGATCCACATATTTTACAAAAACATGGTTTCACAGCTGTGTGGGTTTGAATGTGTGTTTTCAAATGAACAGTCTGTAAAAATGCAGACCCACATATTTCACAGAAATCTGGCTTTTCTCCAGTGTGAATTCTGCTGTGTTTTAACAATAGAATTATTTGGAAATGCTGATCCACATATTTAAAAAAATATGGTTTCTCTCTTGTGTGAATTCGGAATGTGCTTTTTTAAAATATCAAATCGTGAAAATGCTGATCCACGTATTTTACAAGAATATGGTTTCTCAACAGTGTGGATTCGATAGTGCTTTTTCAAAGCAAAATTATCTGCAAATGCTGATCTACATATTTCACAAGAATATGGTTTCTAACCAGTGTGAATTTGATTGTGTTTTTTAAAAGCAGAATTATCTGAAAATGCTGAACCACATATTTCACAGGAATACGGTTTCTCTCCAGTGTGAATTTGAATGTGCTTTTTCAAATTAGAACTACCTGAAAATGCGGAACCACATATTTCACAACAATATGGTTTCTCCCCAGTGTGAATTCGATTGTGTTTTTTCAGATTATACAACTGTGAAAATGTTGATCCACATATTTTACAAGAATATGGTTTCTCTCCAGTGTGAACTCGAAAATGCCTTTTCATACTATCATTATTTGAAAATGCTGATCCACATATTTCACAAGAATATGGTTTCTCACCAGTATGAATTTGATTGTGTTTTTTTAAGGCAGAATTAACTGAAAATGCTGATCCACATATTTCACAAGAATATGGCTTCTCTCCAGTGTGAATTCGAATGTGCATTTTCAAAGTACCATTATTTGAAAATGCTGATCCACATATTTCACAAAAATATGGTTTCTCACCAGTGTGAATTCGATTGTGTCTTTTTAAAGCAGAATTATCTGAAAATGCTGATCCACAGATTTCACAAGAATATGGTTTCTCTCCAGTGTGAATTCGAATGTGCATTTTCAAAGTACCATTATTTGAAAATGCTGATCCACATAATTCACAAGAATATGGTTTCTCACCAGTGTGAATTCGATCATGTCTTTTTAAAGCATAATTATCTGAAAATGCTGATCCACATATTTCACAAGAACATGGATTCTCTCCATGGTGAGTTCGAATATGCTTGTTTAATTTAGAATTAGATGCAAATGTTGAACCACATATTTTACAAGAATATGGTTTCTCTCCAGTGTGAATTCGAATGTGCATTTTCAAATTACTATTCTGTGAAAATGCTGATCCACATATTTCACAAGAATATGGTTTCTCTCCAGTGTGAATTCGAATGTGTATTTTCAATTGCGAATTAGATTGAAATGTTGAACCACATATTTTGCAAGAAAATGGTTTCTCTCTAGTGTGAATTTGCATGTGCTTTTGCAATATAGCAATCTTTGAAAATGATGATCCACATACTTCGCAATCATATGATTTCTCTTCAGTGTGTGTCTGCATGTCAGATTTAAGCCCCAGTTCACTGCAAAAGCACATCCACACACTTCACAAAATAGTGCTTCTTCCAGTATGTGGCATAAACATGTGTTTGTTAAATCTGAATTTGTTGCATATGTTAATCCACACATTTCAAAAAAATGATGATTCTCTCCTCGCTACATAAACATGTGATTTTTATATTTGATAACTGTGAAAATCTTGATTCACATACATTACAAGTATATGGTTTCTCACCAGTGTGTGTGTTCACATATGAATATTTTAAATTGAAATCCATGAAAATGAAGATCAATATTCATCACAAAAATCAGGTTCTTCTCTTGTTGGCTGCTTCATGATTGTTTTTCTTTTAATGAAAACTTTGTGGAAATACTAATTGACACATTATTTTTTTGTTGATTCTTATAGTCAGTTCATGACAATCAGGCCTGTAAATAAACAATGCTATCATTAAAGATGTGTGCATTATTTCCAAGAAAATATTGTAAGACAACTTTAATATTTGATTGTGAACCTAATTAAATTTGATTGTCAGTTATGAATAAAGTTGACAGACCAAACAATCAAATTATATCTACATTTTTTTACATTTTACTTTTCATATACATTAAAAAGTTACTGGTGAAAAAGGACAAAAATAGCTTACAATTTAATATTTAATCAATAACTATCAATAATGAATAATTAAAATACTTTTTTAATTCTTCAGTTTTGAAGATTTAAAATAAATTAAAATCAAAATTGATTTTTGAATTTTTAGCTGGTGAGCATGTTTCTCGATTCAAAAAAGAGTCGCTAGATATTTTAGAATTTTCAAATAAATGTCTTTCACTGCAAAAGTCGCTAAAATCTATTATGTTAACAATTACTAATTATTATTAAATTATAATGAAGAATTATATCATGATTTAATTAAAATGTGATTTTGAATAAGCATTTCAAATATTCTAAAAAGGTCTAAAAGCTTTAAATAATAAAACTACTCTGATTGTTCCTCTATAGGAATGTTCATGAAGTTGCTGAAAATATGGCATACTATATTGAAAAAATGCCTTAATCTTGAAAAAATATACGTTTTAATGTCCAAATCATTATGTCATTGTTAATTATATTTAACTGTTTTTGAGTTGATTATTTTCATAAATTGTTTCTTCCCTTTTAAAACAATCAAAACTTTGATTAAAAATCTTTTTTATTTGCATTAGTGAATGAACTATAAAATAACCTAACAAAGTTTAGAATCTTTTTTACAGTGAAAGAGATATTGATTTAAAAATTCTTGTAAAAATCAAACAATTGTTAAATTGTCATTAAACATTCAGAATTTATTCATAAATGAATTATATTATTTTAAAAACACATTTTAACAAGTTTTGATAATAATATCATTTTACATCTGTTACTAAACACCCTACTTTTTATAAATTTATGAAATACACAACTAAATAAACTTAAAATATTAATTCAATTGTCTGGTGTATTTCAAATAGAAATTATATTTCTTGAAATTTCAACTTTTTAGACTTTTCAAATTCATAAATTTTTCATCCATCTTGACACGTTTATAAACAAAAATTAATTCTCAGTTTTAAAAATATTGCAGAAAAAACATGCATCTGTAACAAATTATTTTTGGAAAATTTGCAAATTTTTGATTTTAAATTAATCTACACAGGGATTACTAGTTTATATAATAACATTTAGAATAAAAATAATTGCTAAACACAGAGATCATATCTTTCTGACCTGTGTAAATGATGTTGTGATAAGTATGACTGCCCAATTTTTTCTCTAAATTAAAGAAACCATGAAATTGTGATGTTTAATGCAACATACGAATCATATATGTTTTCATACTTAAAAATGAACACTTTCTATACATAAAAATAAAAATAACTTAAAAAAATCTTTTTAGCTCAAAGATTTGTATTAATTTTTTCAATTGTTGATTAGTAAATATAGTTTACACTTAAGTTAATAACAGAACCACAACATGGCTTTGAAGAATTTTAAAAATATTTTTGAATGTATAAATCATTAAAATTGTAAAAGTTCATGCATAAAGTTGAAACATGCTAGTGTTAACGATGTAAGAAGAAATGCAAAAAAAATATTTTGAAACTTTATAAATTATTATAAAAATATAATAAAATTGAAAACAATTCTTGTGAAAATTCATTGTTATTTTTTCTTTTCAGCTTATGATGTATTTATTTTATTGTTTAGAAAAGTAATTAAAAGTTTAGATAGAAAATAGCACCGTTTTTTTATTGCATTATTGTTTTTGCAATATTTTTACCAAGATTTTCTAAAAATGAGGACTTCAAAAATGATTTCTTCAGTCATTTAAGTCCTGAAATTTTCCTCAAAATCCGACCATTATTTGATTTTTGCAAGAATTTCCAAATTAATGTGTCTTTCACCGGCACAACAGTGCCTTGGGTAATATTACATTTCATGTTATAGATGGTTGAAAAAATTCCATCACTCACGGACGAAAGAAAAAAGATTTTCTATTAAAATTTTGAACGAAAAATTAAAATATCTTAAAATAATTTTAAAATACTTTAATACCTCTTAATAATAATATGAACATTTTGCTGATAAAACTTTGTGGTAAATTTTCCTTTTAGGTCCCTTCAAATTTTTTCGAAATATCTTTATTTCCCTGCAAGTGTATATGCTGAACTCAAATCAACAATTAGATATTGAAGAAACTTACCTTTATTGAAAAAAATCTTCTTCTTGCTCTTTTTGTCACCCACCACCTTCACTTTTTCAACTAATTCACTGCTGAGTGACTTTAAGTGCAGGAAGCCAATTTCAGCTTATTTACTTCCTTTATTGAAAGGTCTTTGAAGAAAATACTACGCAATTTATTTTTTTTTGGAACTCAATTTCACTGGAAAATTGTGTGTATTTGCATGTTTTTTTCCTTTTTTTTTGTTGGTAATTAATTTAAGAAATTTATGTATAATTTATTTGAGAAGAAAGTTAACTTTCAAGTATAAAATAAGTGATAATTTTAGTTTTACTGAATTTTTTCCGATGAAAGTTAACTTTCAAATATGATTGAAAATATATGATTTTTTTTTAAGAAAGTTAACTTTCCAATATATGAAAATAAGTGTTAAGTGTAGTTTAATTAACCTTCAAAGATATTGCAGGTATTTGTGTGTTTTCCCTTTTTTTGTACTTAATTTCAGAAGAAAGTTCACTTTCAAGTATATGAAAAAAATAAGTGATAAGTGTAGTTTTACTTAACCTTAAAATATATGAAAATACAATAAAGCATTTTTTTCATCTCGAACCCTAAAACAACTACATTTTTGTTTAATTGTCAATGTCATTTTTTCCAGTTTTTAACTTTTAAGTACCTTTACAATTGATGTAATTAATGTTTTATTTTCAATGTTAAGTATTAAAAAAATGCTTTACTGTACTTATTTTATTCTTTTTGTTATTTATAATTTATATGTATTTTCATATATTTGAAAGTTAACTTTCTTCTGAGATTATTACCAAAAAGGAAAAAAAAAACAAAAAACAAAACACGCAAATACATGCAATATATTTGAAGGTTAATTAAACTACACTTGTCACTTATTTTCATATATTTGAAAGTTAACTTTCTTAAGAAATTAAAAAAAAGAAAAACAACACACAAATACATGCAATTAAACTACCCTTATCACTTATTTTCATACATTAGAAAGTTAACTTTCTTAAAAAAAATTCTATATTTTCATGTATTTGAAAGTTAACTTTCGTTGGAAAAAATTAAGTAAAACTACAATTATCACTTATTTTCATATATTTGAATGTTAACTTTCTTCTGAAATTAAGTACCAAAAAAAGAGGGAAAAAAACACGCTATATATTTGAACTTGAAGGTTAACTAAACTACATTCATCACTTATTTTCATATATTTGAAAGTCAACTTTCTTAAAACAAATTCTATATTTTCATATATTTGAAGGTTAACTTTCGTCGGAAAAAATTAATTAAAAAAAAAACATGCAACTTTCTACTAAAATTGAGTACCAAAAAAAAAAATTTGCGTATTAAATTTATTACAGGAAGTAAATAGGCCGAAATTTGTTGCCTACGCCGAAAGTCATTCAGCAGTTAATTACATGTCTGCGTGAGAATTCTGGGTGACAAAAAGAGCGAGATGAAGTTCGATTGTTTTCTGGTTGTTAAGATCAATAAAGGAAAGTTTCTTCATTAACTGATTGTTGATTTGAGTTTAGCATATACATTTGCACGAAATTAAGGCTGGAAAAATTTGAAGGGATAAAAGCCTTCGGGACCTAAAACAAAAATTTATTAACTTTGTTCTTATTCAGTTTGCGGCCTTTTTCCTTCATATGGCATATGTTGTTTTTACGGCAATTTTTTGGAGGTGCCTATAAAAAAAAAAAAAAATTTAAAACTTGTATTTACATCCGAAAATCAATTTTGAAATTCCTATCAGATTTTATCTTTCAAAGAAAACTGAAATTTAAGTTACAAAAAAAGTAAAGACTGAAATGATTTCAAACAAAATAAATGCTTTTAGTTGTAGGTTTTTTAGGAAGCCTAATTTAGCTTTTCAGGGCGAATTTTAAAAGTAATCAATAAGAAAGCCAAAGTGTTAGTTGTTTTATGTACCTCCACTCATTTTTGATTTTTGCAAAAATTATTTTGATCTTTTTAAAAAAAATGTTAAAGTTCGGAATTAAATGATAAAATGCATCAGTTTTAAAAATGCTTAAAAGGCTTATTATGTTTTTGTCGTGAGTCTTTTCTTTTAGGAAGTCCGTCACGGTTCGTTTCGGTTTAACTTACCTTTTTTAGGGCGAATCTAAAAGCTTTTCATAGAAAAACAGGATTAAAAGTTGTTTTTGTTGTCCGAATTAATATTTCTTTTTTTCAACATCGACAATATAGGCAACCAATAAAACTTGAGATTTTTAAAGAAATTGCAATTAACAAAGACGAAATATTTAACAACAGATAGCAAGTTGACTGAAAAGAGAGGTATTTTAGAAAACGGTTTAAGAAAAGATTAGTTCCTTACTCAAAAATAGTCCAGGTCAAAACAATAAACATAAAAAGATCTTATTATTGATGTAAAAAGTGAAAGTGAAAACAGCAAAATTAAGAAAAGCATAATAAAAGAACACTTAAAAATCCAACATTTGTCAAAGAGATTTTTTTCAATGAAAATTAATTACTTTTTTAAGTGAATGCAGGTACCTAGACGCAATTGCCGAAAAATAGCATACGAAAGGGTTAAAAAAAACCTTAATAAAAACAAAGTTACAAAATTTTACCATCAACAAAATGTTTAAAGAGGAAAGATCAAATTTTGTTGTCATTATTTAAAAAATAGCATACGAAAGGAAAGGGTTAAAAAAAAACTTATAAACAAAGTTACAAAGTTTTTAACATCTTCAAAATGTTTATATTATTAAGAGGAAATATCAAATTTTGTTGTTATTATTTTAAAAAAAAATTTCAAAGCATTTGTAACATGTTCGAAATTTCAGTTAATTTTTTTTCTTCTTTTCTGTCAACGATTGACGCCATGTTTACGTCATGTTAACATGATGTAAACATGGCGTTGTTACATTAAGTCATGGTAAACAGGATAGACACAGGTTCGTTCCAGGTTTGAGAGAGAGCTGACAGGATACTGGAAGAGAGAGAAAGAGACAAGGGGTTATGAAGAAATTGGATGTGCCTGGGAGAGAGAACGTTGAGTAGGGAGAATACATTAATGGTAATGCAAAGGGAGTATACATAAAAACGATGATGTAGGCGGGTCGTATTTTGGCGTTGAAAGACAGGTTAATTTGAAAATTCTTGAAAGAATCAGATAATTGTCTGATTTTAATAAAGCTTTCAGGACTTCTTCACAAATAAATGGAATTATTCATGCAATTATATTTTTAGAAAATCTTGGTAAAAATATTTTTTAGTCCAATGAATTTCATGAACTCATTAAAAGTGAATCACTTAACAGAAAAGTTTTCTCATTGGACAATATATAATATTTTTCAAATTTTTGAAGCAATTTTGAAAACTGAGAGAAAAGTTAACAAGCCTAGGTTAAAATTGTCTTTGACTGTAAAAAAAAACAAAAACAACCCAATCAGTCAGTGAAATGGAAGCCGCGATATCATACGCCGCCAACATGTGACAAAGGAAAATTCACGTCTGACCCGGAAATATAAAGTCCTGACATACATTGTTCCTCCTTCACTCATGCTCTTTCCTTTACCTCTTCTTCTCCATCCTCAACATTCTCGCTGTCAACAAAGAAGAAAACAACAATAACAATAAGATACTTCAACGGATTCCTAAATATTAACGTCCGATAACAACAATTTCCTTTAATGCTTCACCTTCTTTTTCACTTTCTCACCGGCAAAAAAAAAAAAAAAAATCCTAAGTTGTAGGGAATAGCCAATTTTTTAGATCATCTTGCATTAATGCAAGTGTCTTCCAAAACTCTTTCTTTGAACTTTTTTGATTTGATTTCAGTCTTTCTAATCAAATCATGAAATAAAATTTGTTTTGAATAGCCAATCTCAGATCTTTTTGAATTGATGCAAGTGTCTTCCAATGCTCTTTTCTAGTTTTTTTTTTCTGATTTCAATCCTTCTCATCAAATCATGAAATAAAATTTGTTTTGAATTGACTTCTTTCAGTGATTGGCATGTGTATACACTACTTATATACAACACGTTAAAATTTCCCTTCTCTGATTCCATGCACCTTATGGCACAGTGGGTATCAAATCTAACACCAAATCTGTCAAGTTTCGATCCCGACCAGAAGCAAGTGGATGTGTCTAACCACACTGATACAGTGAAACAGAATTGTATGTGGATGACTATATATATATATATAGGAAAAACTACTAAAATGTTGTAAGTTTAAAAATGTATTTTTTTGACAGTATTTATTTATTTATTTCTATTATTATATTTGATATTTCAGACCGTCCTCGGCCTTTCACCAGAAATAAATGATTTTAAAATTTAAATTGGAAGCGTTTTCGCGAGGAGCGTTCGTTGAGAGATCACGTGACGCAGAAAGCGACAGATTTTTTAAATATTTGTAAACGTAAACCTATCTTTGATAATACTTATAAATGTTGTTTTAAAGAAATATTTTTTTAAACGTTTAACATTTTTTAGATGTAAACATCTTTTAGATATACTTTAAAAATTTTCAAAAAATCTGTCGCTTTCTGCGTCACGTTATCTCTCGACGAATGCTCATCGCGAAAACGCTACTAATTTAAATTTTAAAATCATTTGTTTCTGATGAAAGGCCGAGGACGGTCTGAAATATCAAATATAATAGAAATAAATAAATACTATAAAAAAAAAAAACATTTTTAAACTTACAATTTTTTAGTAGTTTTTCCTATACATATTAAAACAGTATACGTGGATCATCACTATATATATATATATATATATATATATATATATATAGGTATCCAGTCCATAAAAGTGAGGGTAATCCAACAAGATTGCATTAATATAAAATATTATTTGGTAAAACCTATGTAGAGAGCTCAATGGGTGTTAACCAGAGCGATATGAAGTCTATAAAGGAAAACTCAACATGTCATTTCAATTGGTTATAAACTATAGCTCATTTCAATGAGTTTAATTAGCTCATTTCATCAAACCTTACAATATACCATCCATCTGGTACAAAATTTTTGCCAGAATGAGTTTTTTCTTAAAATGAAGAGAGGAATAATAATAATAAACATAAAATTACAAACAAACAAATATAACAACAAAAGTAAGGGGAAAGAGGAGAAAGAAGGAAAGAGGGACAGAAAGAAATCAAAAAGGAAAGAGAGTCCAGTTTCAAATTGGCGCTAGGTCTGTTTGAAGCAGCTCAGGCTGTCATGAAAGAGTTTGACCTCTGGAAAATAAACAAAAAAACAATTCTATTGGCTGTTGGCGCCTGTTTGACCCCATTAGGCCAACCTACTTATATTAACCTCTCTCCACATATACATGCGTACATTCCCACATATACTTACAATGTAACTTTGCTTAAGTCTACCTATATCCACAGATTCCTATCTTCTTTTTTTCTTTATGGGTCTTAGCTTTTTCATACTCACACAGATATCAGTCAGTTAAGTGCCATACGTAATCCACGCTTGGACGATCATTTCAAGAAAGAGACATGACTGACTGGGCAGAAGATTATCCCGCAGTAGGTTGCCATTGCTTTCTGCAGTAGACTGGTTGCCGACCAAGGCTATAGAACCCAATCTGTCCGCTGTACCACAACGCACATCCCACACACATATATATACGTTTCATAAATATAGGGTTTCCGCGTGCCCAAGTAGTGTTGTATATATATATATATATATATATATATATATATGTGCACACACATAACACTGCTAAAGAAATTTTTACACGCATTCTCAATCCCGCATATACTTTTATATACACAATATATATGCTGGACAATCACGTACATTATATATGCCCATATACCCAAATACGATTATATATATGTGCATACGTGCACAAACATGACTACATATTAAAGCATATATATATTATATATATATATATATATATATATATATATAAATTACATAAGTGTACTTGTGGTTTTCTATATCCCCATGTATAAAGACGCTGCACGTTTGTGTACATTTAATTTCCAAATGAGGTTTGTAACTTTCTTTTTATATTTCTTAATAAACATTACTTGTTTATATCTATTTATACCATTCTACTTCACTTTACTTGGGTTGGGTTTGTATCTATTTATACCATTCTTATACCATTAGGTGTTTGCGCAAAACAGAAAAAATTTTACCTAATTATCTAATTAGTTCATAGACGTATGTATTATTTTATGCATTATGGTATGTAAAATGGGGCACCTAAATAGATGTGTACTTCATAGGTAAGAACTAATTAGATAATTAGGTAAAATTTTTTTCCATCGTACGGGAACACCTCATGAGATGCAAGGTATGTCAACTTTAGATAAAATCAATTATGCATACTCGAACTAAATTTGCCCTCGTGTAAAGAATTTTCTACCAATCTATCTAAATCTAAATCTAAACTTATTTATAAATAGAACTTTGGTCTGTGTGTGTGTGTGTGTGTGTGTGTATGTCTGTGTATTCGTTACCTATAGACTCCGAAACATCTGAACCGATTTTCTTGAAAATTTACAGTTGTACTATAAGCGTCTTTGCGAGTGTTCTTAGCTAGGTTTTGTGTCAAGGTACCCCTGATAAATATTAAAAATCGAAAAAAATCGGGTTATAAGGAGTGATCCAATTTTAATCAAATTTGATACTCATAGACAAAGACATACTAAACGATATTCAGAAGTTTCAAGGTTGCAGTTCTTACAATAGTGCAGAAAATTGGATATCGATAACAGGAAATCAAAATTTGACTTGCATCCATTTATTTTTCTTTCAGTCTACGGTTTCACTTTAACTGGTAACAACTTTTGCTTTTTAGTCTTTCGTGCCAAAGTCCAAAGAGTCTGAACTCCAGGACCATGGATTAGTTTTAAAGCTTTCATTAAACCCGAGCAACGCTGGGCTATACTGCTAGTATATGGATAAATCAACAACAAGTGAAGTAGAATAGTATAGATATAAACAACTTAACAAGTAATGTTTATTAAGAAATAGAAAAAGAAAGTTACCACCTCATTTGAAAATTAAATGTACGCAAACGTACAGGGTTTTTATACATGGGGATATAGAAAAGCACTAGTACACTTATGTAAGTTATATATATATATATGTATGTATGTATGTATGTATGTATGTATGTATGTATGTATGCTTTTATATGTAGTCATGTTTGTGTACGTATGCACATACATATAATCGTATTTGGGTATATGGGCAGATATATGTACGTGATTGTCCTGCATATATATTGTGTATATAAAAGTATATGCAGGATTGAGAATGCGTGGAAAAATTTCTTTAGCAGTGTTATGTGTGTGCATATATATATACAACACTACTTGGGCACACGGAAACCCTATATTTATGAAACGTATATATATATGTGTGGGATGTGCATTGTGGTACAGTGGATATCGGCTCGGAACGAGAAATCGGGGAGCCGAGTTCGAATTCCAGCTGAATCCATTGTATTCACTTACGTGCAAATACCCTTGGGTAAGGTATTAATCCGTCTCTTCCTTCCAGTTATGGGTTAAATAGCAGGACAGATTGGGTTCTATAGCCTTGGTCGGCAACCAGTCTACCGCAGAAAGCAATGGCAACCTACTGCGGGATAATCTTCTGCCCAGTCAGTCATGTCTCTTTCGAGCCATGATCGCCCAAGCGTGTATCACATATGGCACTTAACTGACTGATATCTGTGTGAGTATGAACAAGCTAAGACCCGTAAAGAAAAAAAGAAGATAGGAATCTGTGGATATAGGTAGACTTAAGCAAAGTTACATTGTAAGTATATGTGGGAATGTACGCATGTATATGTGGAGAGAGGTTAATATAAGTAAGTAGGTTGGCCTGATGGGGTCAAACAGGCGCCAACAGCCAATAGAATTGTTTTTTTTTTCCAGAGGTCAAACTCTTTCATGACAGCCTGAGCTGCTTCAAACAGACCTAGCGCCAATTTGAAACTGGACTCTCTTTCCTTTTTGATTTCTTTCTGTCCCTCTTTCCTTCTTTCTCCTCTTTCCCCTTACTTTTATTATTATTTATTTGTTTGTTTGTAATTTTATGTTTGTTATTATTACTATTTTTATTCTTATTCCTCTCTTCATTTTAAGAAAAACTCATTCTGGCAAAAATTTTGTACCAGATGGATGGTATATTGTAAGGTCTGATGAAATGAACTAATTAAACTCATTGAAATAAGCTATAGTTTATAACCAATAGAAATGACATGTTGAGTTTTCCTTTATTGACTCTCTCTCTCTCTCTATATATATATATATATATATATATATAATGTACACGTATGAGAGACAGAGACTATGTTTTGTAATGTTATTTACATGCAAACTTGAAAGAACCTCTTGGATTCTACAAGGCATGTGTTGCTTCCTGGAAATTGACTCCTGTGGTTCCAGTCCTTCAGAATTCAGGTGAACCATTTTCATCTTTCTATTAGACTCTTTGCCTTCTAATTCTTCTTGGCAAAGTACTAGTGGCTCTTATCAAGACTGAATTAATTTTGGCAATACTTAAAGCCACAAATTTCAGTGAAATGGTTTCTTTCCAGTGTGAGTTACCATGTGTTTTCTGAGAGTTAAACTGAAGGAAAATTTATATCCACAAATTACAGAGTGAAAGGGTTTCTCTACAGTGTGTGTAAACATGTGTTTTCTGAGATATGAATACAGGGAAATTTTAAATCCACAGATTCCATAGTGGAAAGTGTAGAATAACACTTACCGGCATAAGGGTTCCAGCTCGCAGACAAAAATAAAGCAGACTGAAACTCAATACATCTCTGCAATAATGCTAAAAATAAATATTGCACAATGTTTTTCATGATATACTTTATTTTTATTTTTTCAGGTATACAAAATATTATATACATTTTTGAAAGTATGGTAGACATTATGACTGAAGTAAATTGAAAGTAATATTCCTAAAATGATTACACAAAATATTTCCCAAAATTTTAAAAACATCAATCAGTACTTCAAAGTTATATAAAAAAGGTGAATGCTATTTTCTTACAGGAAGTATCTCTACTCATTTTCTATAGCTAAATTTTTGAGGTGCAGTAGATATTGGCTTGGAACGAGAAATCAGAAAGGTACGCTTGCATTCCAAATGAATTCATTGCAAATACCCTTGGGAAACGTACAAATCTATCGCTTCTCCCTCCAACTGTGAGTTAAATAGCGGGACACACTGGGTTTTATAGCCTTGGTTGACAACCAGTCTACTACAGAAAAGTAATGGCAACCTTACTGCTGGAAAACCTTCTGCCCAGTCAGTCATGTTGCTTTCAAGACTTAATTGCCCAAGCATGTATCATGTATGGTATTTAAGTGACTGAAGTTTTAAAGTGAATGTTACAGGGCTCGATTTTAACCTTTCAAACTTTTGTTGAATAAGACTGTGTGAAACAGCAAATGCAATTAGGAGATAGAGATGAAGATGTAAAATTTATCAAACATCAATTTTTATGATGATAAAAATGACAAGCAATAACAATCAGTCAAAAATCAGGAAGAGCAATTGGCAGGAAAGGCACAGGCTAGTATGTAGTCAGCCCGAAATGAACAGGTTTGAACATTGTCAGCAATCGGCAGGAAGGTAATCAGCATCTAGCAGGAACAACACACTGGAATGTGATTTGTGGTCAGGTCTCAGCTGCAAGCTGAGCATAGTCCAAGGAGAACAGGTATCGGCTGCAACCTAAAATAATGAGTCAGTCAGGTAAGTGCCATACGTGATACACGCTTGGGCGATCATGGCTCGAAAGAGACATGACTGACTGGGCAGAAGATTATCCCGCAGTAGGTTGCCATTGCTTTCTGCGGTAGACTGGTTGCCGACCAAGGCTATAGAACCCAATCTGTCCTGCTATTTAACCCATAACTGGAAGGAAGAGACGGATTAATACCTTTCCCAAGGGTATTTGCACGTAAGTGAATACAATGGATTCAACTGGAATTCGAACTCAGCTCCCTGGCTTCTCGTTCCGAGCTGATATCCACTGTACCACAATGCACATCCAAAATAATGAGTAGAGGTACTTAAATTAATGTCAGTTTTATTTCGTTTTTTTATTTGGTTTAGATTTTTGGAAAAAAAAAAACAGTTTGAAAAAAAAATTTTTTTAAATTTAATAATTTACAAGGAGTCCTGCTTTTAACTAAAAAAACAAATAAATCAAACAGAAATTTCTTAAAACTTCATGAAATAACACAAATAGGGAGTAACACATTTAAAGAATATATATTTTTATGAAGATTTTCTAAAAATGATTTTATTCATTTGTGAATAAGATCTGCAATTTCGTTAAAATCCAACAATATGATTTTTGTAATAATTTCCAAATTAATGTTTTTCATGGGAAATAAATTAGTAATATTAAATTTAAGCACAGTGAACTCTGGTCAAAATTTGTTTACCCACTGACAAAAAAAAAAAAGAAGTTTTTCTTGAAAATTATATAAAAAAGGCATTCCATCATTATTTTCTTAAATTATATTTTAACAGATAAAGTTGCCGTAGACAAAAAAAAATTGTCAATATCCTTATCGATGTTTCTAAAGTGATTGTCATTGCTTGTTAATTATATAGGAATGGTTGTTTTAGATTAAAAATCACCATGACTGTTTATTCCAAAAATGAATTTCTGTGTTATTTCAAACTTCAATAATACTGTTTTTATAAATAAGATTAACTATTCTTTAATTAATTCAGCAATATTACTCAAATAAAGTTCCAGAAAAAATATTTTATTTTTGGAAGATTTTTTCTGTTTGCAAAACACCAGAGTATTTTCCTTACTGAAAATAGTAAATTTAACCCTTCAACTTTCAATTAAAGCTAAAATGAAATCCTCAAAAAAACCTTTTCATTCATAAGATTTAATTTTAATCCTTAATTTAAAATGAAGTTTTAGTGGAAAAGAATGACATTAATGAATGACAAAATTGGATGCAAATAGAAATTTTATGAAAAAACCTGATAAAAAGAAAGATATTGAAATTAGTACACACATTTGCTTTGTTATATTTTCTGTATCTAAACTATTTTGAGCAAGAAAGAAATTGTTAATTTACACCGGTTACTGTAATACTATGTTTTTTTTTGTTCACTTTATTGAGAAACTAAGTGTGTTTTGTTAACAAATATTTTTTCAATTGCATTCTGTTTGATGACAAAGTCAAATAAGCAACAGATTTCAAAATGAGCTAAAATCTATTGTTAACTGGGGCAAGAAACGGCTTGTTAATTTTAACATATCCAAAATGAATGTTTGATTTTACTTGTCTTATATGACCTTCCTTCCAGCAACATGGCTAATGCTAACCTTATGGCACTGTATGTGGTAAAGTTTTCAGCTGCAGTAAATAAATTTGATTCACTATGTCATGCAAGATAATTTTTATCGTCAGAATACATCTTGCACATTTATAAGTCTATCATATGTCCATATTTTGAATACTGCTGCCACATCTGGAACCTGTGCCTTTTCTATAAATATTTTCATTTTCATTTCTATTGTTCTAAATAACTTGCTCCTGTGGTACTGAGTCTTTATGAATTTAAGTGCAGCACTGGATTGGGATCATTTCACAAGTGTAATGGCTAGATGTAACTGCAAGTTCTATGCTAAGAGTTTCTTCTCAGGAACTCTATTTTGTCTTCTTGCTTTCCAGTCAGACTTTATGAATTAAAGTGGAGTACTGGATTGGGATCATTTCACAGGTATAAAGGCTAGATGTAATTGCAAGTTCTATGCTAAGAGTTTCTTCTCAGGAACTCTATTTTGGATTTTTGCTTTCCTGTCATTCTCCATGCATAATGAATAGTTGACTGAGGTTTTTTTTAATCTATAAATTGCCCTGATATTTTCATAAAGATATTAAAGAAATTTCCAGTGGTTTTCCTTCTCCAAGGATAATAGAGCTTAGTGAATATGATTTTCTTGAAGCCCACCAAACTGGCATCCAAATAATCTCCCCACACATACATTGGTTAACCCTGTACTGAAAAGGCTCAAAATTCCTTAACATTATTGACTGTATGGGAAAGAATGTTTAAAAAAAAAAAAAAAAAATTATATTTCAGGTTAAACATGTATTAAATCGACAAGCAAGAAATTACTTTTCAATTGATGCCAAACCATTCCTCCTGTTCTATTTTATGCTTAATAATTGTTTCACCCCAAGCAAAGCAATACTGCCACTGGTGCACAGGGGGGTTACAATGAGAGGAGAAATATTACTTAAAAGAAAACAGTATAGGTAATATTGTAGAAAGGGTAAGAGAGAGGTAGGAGTCACTGAGATGAAAGATGGAAATTGACATTGCATTTAAACTTTTGAAGATTGTAGCTATCAGGGAAGAAAGCATGAAAAAAGGAGTTTCAGCAGAATTGGTGGTTAGAGTTGCCAATTTTGATAGTAAAAGAGTTAGCCCTCACTGCCAGTCTAAATGCATGAGGGCCAGGCACCAAGGAATAAAGCTCATCGGAGTAGAAGTCGTTAAAATATTTGTAGAGAAGACAGAGGGGAGCCCCAATGTGTCAGTGATAAAGTGGCATGCAGACCTCACATTCTCTTTCTACAGTGTGAGAGAGATCGCCTGAATCATCTCTGCATATGTTGTTTTATATCCAATTAACCAATATTCTTGTTCTTTTGCTTGCTAAGCTGGATGCTGGTGTGAGCTCACATCCTTCTACTGTGCACTCAGTGATTGTGAATAACCATAAATCAATACCTTCAGTTCATTTGATGGTCAAGTTTGAAATTAGAATGACGCATTTATCTGAAACAAATGCATATATGATTTTGGATTTAAAAGTGTTATTTTTCAAGTCTAGAAGTTTTCTTCATGATTTTGTCTTTCTCTATTTAGGCCCATTCCAATACCCACACATCCATGTCCACTGATACATGATTAAATAATAATCTATTGGCAAATCTGCTCTAGCATCACATACCATCCACAATAAAATATATCCTATTGTACAATTGATTTCAAAGTTGTCCTTTTCTTCATGATTTTGTCTTTCTCTACTTATGCCCATTCCTACACCCACACATCCATGTCCACTGATTGTGGATATCAGGGACACAAGCATGAGAAAAGGAGTTCCACAGTTGAGAATGCGAGGAAAGAAAATGCTGGAGCAGAAGTGCTGGTTAGATTTGGAAATCAAGCTTAAAAATAATGTTACATACCAGAGAGGTATTATGTATATATCGCTCAGCTGGGCCTCACTTCTAGAAGGGAAGTTGGGTGTGGGAACTCCAGATGAGTCAAACATTGAATTTTAAGAGAACTTTTGAAGAAAGCACTCAGCCTTGTCTGCTGTGGATGTGAGAACCTCAAAAGTATTTAGTAGTGGAGGGATCGAAGGTTTGCTGCTGTTTAGTACACTTTTGAAGATCCGCCAGTAGTCCTTAGAAGCAAACTTGTGGGATGCTATACGCTGCTTCATTCTATTAGCAAACAACTGTGAAGCATCATTTAGGACTCACATACATTCATTGCTAGCAAAGACAAAAGCTGCCAATTATGGCTAGACACATCACTCAGGTAAAGCTGGAAAAAGTCGTTCCTGTGGGCAGCGACACACAAGCAAGCAGAAGAGAAACAAGGGGAAAAATGAGGTTTGCGTCAGAACTTTTTGGATTGGATAAAATTGTGCTTTTTAAATAAGAACAATCTAAAAATGCTGATCCACATATTTTACAAGAATATGGTCAATCTTTCCAAATGACCACTCAGTGAAAATGTTGAAACAAATTTTTCACAAGAATATGGTTTCTCTCCAGTGTGAATTCAAAACTGTTTTCTCAAGTAAGATCTACCTGAAATAATAAAAAAATATTTTTTAAGGACATGTTTTCTCACCAGTGTGAATTTGATAGTGTTTTTTCAGAATAAATAACCGTGAAAATGTTGATCCACATATTTTACAAGAATATGGTTTCTCTCCAGTGTGAATTCCAAAGTGCCTTTTCAAACTAGTATTATTTGATAATACTGATCCACATATTTCACAAGAATATGTTTTCTCACCAGTATGAATTCGACTGTGTTTTTTTAAGGCAGAATTAACTGAAAATGCTAATTGACATATTTCACAAGAATATGGTTTCTCATTAGTATGAATTCGATTGTGTTTTTTTAAGGTAGAATTAAATGAAAATGCTAATCCACATATTTCACAAGAATATGGTTTCTCACCAGTGTGAATTCGATCGTGTCTTTTTAAAGCAGAATTATCTGAAAATGCTGATCCACATATTTTACAAGAATATGGTTTCTCTCCAGTGTGAGTTCGAATGTGCATTTTTAAACCACTACTATTTGAAAATGCTGATCCACATATTTCACAAGAATATGGTTTCTCACTAGTGTGAACTCGATTGTGTTTTTTTAAAGCAGAATTATCTGAAAATGCTGATCCACATATTTCACAAGAATATGGTTTCTCTCCAGTGTGAATTCGAGTGTGATTTTTTAAAGAAAATCTCCGTGAAAATGCTGATCCACATATCTCACAAGAATATGGTTTCTCACCAGTGTGAATACGATTGTGTCTTTTTAAAGTATAACTATCTGAAAATGTTGATCCACATATTTCACAAGAATATGGTTTCTCACCAGTGTGAATTCGATCGTGTCTTTTTAAAGCAGAATTATCTGAAAATGCTGATCCACATATTTTACAAGAAAATGGTTTCACTCTGGTGTGAATTTGCTTGTGTTTTTTCCACATAGCAATCTTTGAAAATGATGAGCCACATACATCACAGTTATATGATTTCTCTTCAGTGTGTGTCTGCATGTCAGTTTTTAAACCCGAGTTCCTTGCAAAAGCACATCCACACAACTCACAAAATAGTGCTTCTTCCAGTATGCAGCATATGTGTGGTTTGTTAAATCTGAAATTGGTGAATATGTTAATCCACACACTTCACAGGAATGATGATTCTCTCCTCTCTACATAAACATGTGTTTTTTACATTTGATAATTGTGAAAATGTTGATTCACATACATTACAAGTATATGGTTTCTGACCAGTGTGTGTTCACACATAAAAATCAGGTTCTTCTCTTGTTGGCTGCTTCATGATTGTTTTTTTAATGAAAACTTAGTGGAAATAATAACTGACATGTTATTTTTTCGTTGATTCTTATAGCCAATACATGACAATCAGGCCTGTAAATAAACAATGGTATCATTAAAAATCAGATTTGTGCATTATTTCCAAGAGAATATTGTAAGACAACTTCAATTAGGTTCACAATAGTTGTCTCTTATGAATAAAATTAACAGACGAAACAATCAAATTATATCTACATTTTTATACATTTTAATTTTCATATATATAAAAAATTACTGGTGTAAAAAAGAAAAATTGCTTACAATTTAATATTTAATCAATAAGTATCAATAATGAATAATTAAAATACTTTATTTGAGTTTGAAGTTTTCAAAAATAAATTAAAATCAAAATTTATTCTTGAATTTTTAGCTAGTGAGCATATGTTTCTCAATTTCCAAAATAGAGTCGCTAGACATTTAAGAATTTCCAGATAAATATCTTTCACTGCAAAGATGCTAAAATTTGTTGTTAACAATTCATAATTATAATGAAATTATAAGTAACAATTATTTCAGGATTTAATTAAAACATGATTTTTAATATACATTTCAAATATTCTAAAAAGGTTTAAAAACTTTAAATATTAAAAATACTCTGATCATTTCTCTATAATATAAAGCATATTGCTGAATATATGGCATACTATAACAAAAATGCCTTAATATTGACAAAATATGTTTTATTGTCTAAATCATTGACATTGTTAATTATATTTAACTGTTTTCGACTTGATTATTTTTCATAAATTTATTCTTTCCTTTGAGAACAATCAAAACTTTGATTAAAATCTTTTTTTATTTGCATTATTAGTGAATGAATAAAATAACCTAACACATTTTAGAATCTTTTTTGCAGTGAAAGTGAAAGATATATTGATTTAAAATTTCTTGTAAAAATCAAATGATTGTTAAATTGTCATTAAACATTCAGAATTTATTCATAAATGAATGATATTCTTTTAGAAACATGTTTTAGCAAGCTGTGTGAATAATATGATTTTACATCTGTTACTACACAACCTTATTTTTTATAAATTTATAAAATGCACAACTCAATAAGCCTAAAACGTTAATTCAAAAAGCTATTATTGTCTGGTGTATTTCAAATAGAAATTATATTTATTGGAATCTCAACTTTCAAATTCAAAATTTTTTTTATCCATTTTGACATGTTTATAAACAAAAGTTAATTCTCAGTTTTAAAAATATTGCAGAAAAAACATACATCTGTGACAAGTTATTTTTGGAAAATTTGCAAATTTTTTATTTTAAATTAATCTACACAGGGATTACTAGTTTATATAATAACATTTAGAATAAAAGTAATTGCTAAACACAGAGATCATATCTTTCTGAATTGTGTAAATGACCTTGTGATAAGTATGGTTGACCAATTTTTTTCTCTAAGAATGAAATTGTGATGTTTAATACAACATATGAAAGTATGTATTTTTTCATACTTAAAAACGAATACTTTCTATACATAAAAAATAAAAATAACTTCAAAAATCTGTTAGCTCAAAGATTTGTATTAATTTTTTCAATTGTTGATTAGTAAATATAGTTTACACTTAAGTTAATAATGGAACCACAACATGGCTTTGAAGAATTTTAAAAATATCTGTAAATATATAAATAATTAAAATTAAGAAAAAAATGAAAACAATTCTTGTAAAAATTCATTATACTTGAAAAATTTGTTCCTGAGACAATAATGTCCTTATATATATATATATATATATATATATATATATATATATGTGTGTGTGTGTGTGCATGTTTAAAGTAATAAAAATACCTTCTAATTAAATAATTAGATACTTTTATTGCATTTTTTTTTATTACTTAGAGCAGATTTTTAAAAAATACTAACTAGTTGAAAAAAAACAACAAAGAAAAAAAACACAAACTCTTTACATTCCCCAAGCAGTTCTGCATTCAACTGATAACACAAATTTTTGATACAAAATTTAATTTCTTTAAATTTCATGAAATTACTTGGAGTGCAGTAACTGATGGAAAAAATGCATTTTTACCAAGATTGTACTAAAATAATAATTTGGAAAATATTTTAATTCATTTCAATTTTGTAAGAATTTTCAAATTAATTTTTTGGGGTCGGGAAAAAAAGGAAAACGAGTTTGATAATATTAAATTGTTTATAGTAAAAGCTGGTAAAAGTTTTCTCCCCTGCTGACAAAAAAAAAGAAAAAAAAAAGAAAAACAAGACAATTTTATGAAAATTCCAAATGTGTTAGAGAGGATAAAAACATTTTTAAAATAATGAACAATTACTTTGGTCTTTCCTCTTAATAATAACATCAGCAATGTGATAGACAAACTTAGTTTTTCTTAGGTTTGGGCACTTTTTTCTTTATGGTATTCTGTTTTTTCAGTGAATTAGTGGAAATACTTAACTTTATTATTAAATTACATATTTTTGATTTTTCCTTTTTAAAAATAACATTTTGCTGGTAAATTTGTTTTTATCAAGTTTGGAACCATTTTTCATTATGATGTGTTTTTAGTGAATTATCATTGAGGTACATAGTTCAAATAGGTGTCAGCACTCATTTGCTGATAAAACAGCATGATGTTAAAGGGGCCTAAACTTATCATCAAAATGTTTATGTGATTATTAAGAGGAACAATTGAATTTGTTTTTTCATTACTCTTTTTAAATTTTTAAACTTTTCTAACAGGTTTGAAGTTCTGCTTAGAAACATCACTTAATTTTTATTAGAGGTTACTATTATGGCAAAGGTAATATTACTCAACTTATTTTTTGAATTAACTTTGAAATTCTTGAGAAAATCAAATAATTTTCTGAATTTAATGAAACTTTCAGGATTTATTCATAAATAATTTATTTATGCAATTATTATTTTTAGAAAATCTTGACAAAATTTATTTTTTTACATATGTTAACACCCCCACCACCTCCAATTAGTTTAATGAAATTCCACAAAATTCCCTAATGACCATAAATCATGTTTTATTAGTTAAATGCAGGACTTCTTGGGTAATGTAAATTCAATTTAGTAGAGCTACCTACAAAAATGAGTGGAGGTAACTATTTAAATTTCTAGAAAATGCAACAATGTTTTAAACTCAGTACCTCCAATCATTTTCTATGCATAAATTGAAATTGAATTTTTTAAAGTAAAAAGTTTTATTGAAGCTTTAACTGAAGGCCAAGCGATCAAATTTACTAGTTCCAGTAAGTAAAATAACCTGGTGTATTTCAAACCAAAATTATATTCATTGGAATCAAATATTTTTTCAATTTTAAAATGATTTCAATTTTCAGTTATTTTTCATCAATCAACTCATTTTCTAAACAGAAGCCAATTATCAGTTTTAAAAATTTTGCAAAAATAAAATACACCTTGCTGACACATTATTTTATTCAAATTTCAGAATTTAAACTTAACTTAATCTGATTTGAAACAAGAATTACTTGCTTACTGCCTGAAATGTACTATAAATATGTTTCTTAATTATGGTATCGTTGCTATTGAGGTATAATCATTTTATCAGAGGTACTAATTGACATATTGAACAATAGCCTTCAAAAAATTTTAATATGTAAGATGAATTTGACATAATCTTATTCGTACTGTTTTTTTGATTTTTAACTATATGTTAAAATTAAGAATTTAACAATTTTTTCCAGGAATTATTCAATATTTTTTAGAATTTTAATTAGTTTAGCATTATAGTCTTATATTTGAAGATGTTTTATAAAAAATAAAAATTAAAGTAATATAAAACTTTGTTTTTAAAAAATTTTTACAATTTAATAACAGAATGTCATTATATAATGGCAGAGGGAACTCAATTTATGAAATGTTATGGCTTTTATTAATTTTTATTTTTAACATCTATTTTTCGTATTCTATTTAGGAACCTCCACAGATTGTGAATTTCACAATTACTTTTTTTTTTAAATTAAGAAATTAGGAATTAAAATATAAATTTGCTTTACATTTTGAAGGGATGATTTGCAAAGCCCATTGAATGTTGAAACATAGGGCATAGGAAATACTGAAGTGAGATTGAAGAATTGTACTCTGTCGAAAATGTTTATATTGTTTTTTTTTCATGTATGTCACGTGACCTTCGAAACCCGACCTTCTAATGATATAGTCATCATGCATAAATTTAACACCCTAACGTTAACAATAAAGGAGAAATTTTAAAAAGTTTTTTGAAACTTTATAAATTATTATAATAAAAAAATACGTACCTCCACTCAATTTTCGATACCTCAATTCAAATTGTATTTTTAAAAATAAAAAAGCTTTCTTGAAGTTATAATTTTAGCTTTAATTGAAAGCCAAGAGATGAAATTTACTAATTACAGTAAGGAAAATACCCTGGTGCATTTCAAACCAAAATTTTATTGATTGGAATCAAAACATTTCAGGTTAAAAAAATTTTTTTTTCAATTTCAAACTTTCCGCCATTTTTCATCGATTGTAAACAGTAGCCAATTCTCAGTTTTAAAAACTCTTACAAAAATGAAATACATTTCACTGACACATTATTTTATTCAAATTAACAAATTTAAACTTACCTGAAGTTCCCTTGAAACAAGAATTACTTGCTTACTGCTTGAAATCTTTCAGAAGAAAGTTTCTCAATTATGGTCAGCTGTCAACACCTTATCAGATGTGACAACTGATAATTTACAGTAGCGGGCCAAAAGTATGGAAGATGAATTTGGTATAAAAGGTTTATACACCGATTTTGGCAGACCTGAAGGAGACTACCACTACATTTAAATTTGTTGTTTTCCAAATTTTTATTTTTTTCAGTGCAATCTGATCGATTACACACTAAACTCTTCAACTGACTAAATAAATTTGGAAAAATTTCAATATGTAAACAATTTTAGTTGGGGCTCTGTTTTTCATACAACGTTATTGTAAATCGATCCTCCACTTTGGAACCACGGCCGGTACGACATTGCCACCACCTGTAAATTTTTTGATTATCAATTTTTTAAAAACTTTTTTCAGTGCAATCTTATCGATTAAACCCTATACTTTCAGACTGACAAAGAAAATTTGGAAAAATTTCAATATTTAAACAATTTTAGGGGGGCTCAGTTTTTCATACAACCTTATAGTAAAAAATCAATCCTGTAGTGTACAATTAACTTTTTTGCTTGCGCATATTCAACAACTGAACTGAATCCTTTGCGAAAATTTTGAATAAAACCATTCTTAGAGTTTCAGAGGAAGATGCCATCATAAGAATTGAAGAAAAATTGAAAAAGACAAAAACAAGAGCAACAACTTGTCCTAAAAAAAAAACCAAGACAAAGGGACCCCAACGCGAGTGGTTCCAAAATGAAGGATCCATAAATGTTGCTTGAGAAACTGAGCCCCTGCCACCTAAAATTATTTAAATATTTAAAATTTTCAAAATGTTTTTCATAACTGAAAATTTTATGTAATAATCGATAAGACGCGTTGAAAAATTAAAAAAAAATGAAAAAAACAAATTTAAAGGTGGTGGTAGTCTCCTTCATGTTCGCACGGATTTTTTTTTTCATATAAGGGATAACAAACCGTGAATCACGTGACGTTTTAATGATAAATATCGCGTCTGGCCACCGTTACAAACAAAATACAGGTAATCAACATGCAGAAAATTGAAATGTTTTAATTAAAAATCTGAGAGATCTCTGAGGAGGAATTTTTAAAAAATTGTTTAAACTTTATAGAAATTACGTAAATTAAAAAAAAAATGATAAAAATGAAAAAAAAACAATCCTTCTAAAAATTCATTATCAATGGAAGAAATTTTTTTCTATTCAGACTATGATATCATTTTAATTTTTAATTAAAAAGCAATTACAAGTTTATCCAAATAAAAAATGGCATAGTTTTATTGCATTTTTTTCGCAATTCGGAGCAGATTTTCTAAAAATGAGCAAGTTTTGAAGAAAAAAAGACAGTTGATTAGCATTTCCTAATGACTTCTGAATTTAATTAAAATTATCTATATGTTGAGTTGAGAGACCTACTCGTATTTTTCCACATTTCTGAAAATTAATTGGTGGGGGCGTAACATATGTAGAAAAAAATGTTTTTACCAATATTTTCTAAAAATAAAACTGATTTCAGTCAATTATGAATAAGTCCTGAAATTTTTATCAAAATCAGACCTTTATTTGATTTTTGCAAGAATTACCAAATTAACGTGTCTTTCACAGTCAAAAATGCCTTTGCGTAATTACGTTTTGACGTGAGGCACCTCCAAAAAATTGCTGAAAAACAGCATTCTGAAGGAAAACGACTCAAAAAAAAAAATTTTTATCAGCAAATTGTTTATATTATTAAGAGGACAGAAAGTATTTTTAAAATATTTGAATTTTTTCCTAACACGTTCGAAATTTTAGTAGAAAATCTTGTTTTTCTTTCGTTCGTGAGTGACATAATTTTTACAACCGTTTATAACGGCAAACCGAAGTCAATTTTTTTTACACGGTGAAAAACACAGAAATTCTTGCAAAAATCAAATAATGGTCGCATTTTGAGGAAAATTTCAGGACTTAAACTAAACTGACTGAAGAAATCATTTTTGAAGCCATCATTTTTAGAAAATCTTGGTAAAAATATTACGAAAACAAAAATGCAATAAAAAACGATACCAATTTTTACCTAAACTTTTAATTACTTTGATATACATATTTTATTGTTTAAATGTTTTTTCAAAAAATCGATTTTTTGGACAGCATAGTCTGCCGGAAAAGGCCTCAAAACTAAATAAAAATGAAGTTTTCTCGGCAAAATGTTTCTGCTATCATTAAGACGATGGATCAAAGTATTTTTTAATTATTTTAAAAAAAAATCGATTGTTTCTCAGGTTCGTTTAGTGGTAGAAAATTTTTTTTCTCTCTCTCTTCAGTGAGGGGGATAAATTGACACTAAAATTTTCACAAGAATTGTTTTCATTTTTATTACTTTTTTTTTTTAACTACAATATTTACATCCGAAAATCAATTTTGAAATTCCTATTTTATCTTTCAAAGGAACCTGAAATTTAAGTTATAAAAAAAAAAAAGTAAAGACTGAAAAATGATTTCAAACAAATAAATGCTTTTAGTTGCAGGTCTTTTAAGCCTAATTTAGCTTTTCAGGGCGAATTTTAAAAATAATCAAATAAGAAAGCCAAGTGGTTTTTATGTACGTCCACTCATTTTTGATTTTTTGCAAGAATTATTTTGATCTTTTTAAAAATCTTTTTTAAAGTTCTGAATTAATTTTTACAGTGATGATAAAAATGTTTTAAAAGGCTTATTTATATGTGATTTTGCCGTGAGTCTTTTCTTTTAAAAAATCCTTGACAGTTCGTCTGACTTACCTTTTTAGGGCGATTCTAAAAGCTTTTCATAGAAAAACAAACAGGATTAAAAATTGTTTTTGTTGTTCGAATTGATATTTCTTTCTTTCAACATCGACAATATTTGCCAATTGGCAATCAATAAAACTTGAGATTTTAAAAGAAATTACAATTAACAAAGACGAAATATTTAAAAACAGATAGCAAGTTGACTTAAAAAAAAAAGAGAGGTCTTCTATATAAAAAAAAGATTAGTACTTGCTCAAAAATAGTTCCGGTCAAAATAATAAACATAAAAAAAATCTTATTATTGATGTAAAAAGTGAAAAACGAAAGCAGCAAAATGAAGGAAAAAATTAAAAAAAAAAAAAAAAAAAAAATCCAACATTTATCCAAGAAATTTTTTACAATGAAAATTGATTTAATTGAATGCAGGTACCAAGACGCAATTGCAAAAAGAAAAAAATAGCAAAGGAAAGAGTTAAAAAAAAAAAAAAAAAAAACTTAATAAAAACAGTTACAAAGTTTTTTTATCATCATTCAAATTCTTTAAGAGAAAGATCAAATTTTGTTGTCATTATTTTTAAAACAATTTCAACCTTTTCGGTAAATTTTCGTTTTAGGACTCGAAGGCTTTTATCCCTTCAAATTTTTTCAAAATATTCTTATTTCTGTGGAGATCTATATACTGAACTCAAATCAACAATTAAATATTGAAGAAACCTACCTATTTTATGTTAAGGACCAGAAAAAAATCGGACTTCTTCTCGCTCTTTTTGTCACCCATTACCGGCTTACATTCGCTGCTGAATGATTTTATGCGTAGGAAGAACATTTTGGCTTATTTACTTCCTTTACTGTAAATTCTTTGCAGAAATTACTACGCGGTTTTTATTCGGTACTCGATTTCAGCAGAACGTTGCGTGTTTCCCCCTCACTTTTTTTTTTTTTGGTACTTAATTTCAGAAGAAATTTAACTTTCAAATATATGAAAATAAGTGATAAATGTAGTTTAATTAATCTTCAAATATATTGCCTTTATTTGCATGTTGTTTCAAATATAATGCAACCCTGATATAAGAGAGTTGTCGGGCCCCTGATAAAGTATCTTATATTCCGGGTTTGGTCTATTTTATCTAAATTACCACAGGCTTTAATTTGGGACCAGAGAAAATATCTTATATTCGGGTTTCTCTTATATCCGGGTTATACTATATGAAAATATAGATTTTCTTTTTAAGAAAGTTAACTTACAAATTATATGCTAATTAAAGTTTCAAACATCCTTTAAAATTTCTTCAAGTTACTCAATGTCTTTGGTTATTAATTCATTAAAAATAGACTTTATTTACAAATTGAAAATTCATAAGCTTAATACAAATCAATTAGAAATAAGATTTTTAAAATATTTTCTTTTTTTTCTATTATGTTAAACTGCACATTTAATTATAGTATGGAAACTTGTAAGTGACTTATGATGAAAAGGTCACATGTTTTAAGGCTTGTTCCCTTCACAAAATGTTAAACTGGGTTATATCAACGGTTGGTCATCATACTTCCAGATTGATTGATAAGTGCTGTCATCACCTACTTGATAGGTCAACAAGTCAAACCATTGTGATTAAGAAATACATTTATTCTAAATTTTATGCCATATAAAAGTCATATTTGTTTCAAATTAGATTAATTTAACTTTAAATTTGATAATTTTTTATTTTTAAAAATTTAATTTAAAATTTAGGTATCAAAAATAGAGTGAAGGTACCTCCCTAAAAGATTCAAGAAAGCATTTCTTTTTTGAAAAATTCAATTTAAAAGTTATGCACCAAAAATGAGTAGAGGTACTTACTTATCAGGCATTTTTCAAACATTTTTCTCATTGTCCATTGAATCCCCATTTTAGACAAAGTAAAAACAACAAATTTCAAAATCCCTTCACCATCCAATATTGTAAGAGTGTGGACTCTTGAATTGTAATCAGCATTTTCATTTAGGATTAGGAAATAGTTTTCTCTTAATCCATGTACCTCCACTCATTAGCTGAAAAAACAGCATAGCATGATGTTAAAAGGCCCCAAACTTAAGAACAAAGTTTTGTAGTCACAATGTATGTCAAAAGGAAAGAACAAATCTTTTTTTTAATTATTTTACCAAATTTTTATCTTTTCTAACACTTATTCACAAAGGGACTGAAATTAATTTTGATTTTTTTCCATCTGTTACATGCCTCCAGTTAATTTCCTGAAATTTGTAGAAATTGACTATCATCACAGAACTTTGTTTTATTATTTAAATACAGGACTCTTTGGAAAATGCAAATCACATATTTTTTATTCTTACAGTACTTCTTTTCCAGAAAATTGGCCCCAAATTGTGAAAACAAAAATGCAGTAAAACTATTTTTATTTAGATAAATTTTTAATTGTTTTTATAATCAATATATGTTAAAGATATCATGGTATGAAAAAAAAATTTAATGAATAACAAATTTTTATAAGAATTGTTTTCATTTGTATTTTTTATTATAATAATTCATTAAGTTTCAAAAATCTTTTAAAATTTCTTCCAGTCATCATCTCAATTAGGTTATTAAGTTAATAAGTGAAAACTATATTTTATAATTGGAAATGGAAAAGGTTAAATACATATGTTATATATTCTCTGACGGCAGTGCATATTTTTGCTCAGAAATGTATTGGTTGGTTTTGTGTTCTGTGACTTTTTTTTCATGGGGGGTAACTGAGTGAAACCTGGAGCCATCTGCAAGATAACACTTGATGATCGTGGTCACAGTCTCATTTTAGCGTAGGTGACTTTTTGTTTTGCGTATGTGTACTCTGCTCTAGTGGTTATTATAGAAGAAAAAAGTTGCTAGTTCAAACAAAAACTTATGATAAAACAGCATACTTTTTGCAGTTTTGTGTAGAGTTTAGCTGTGGAGACAGGGTGATGTATTTTTTTTAATAAATTGAGGGCAGAGAGCATAGTTGGTAAAAGCAACTAAGTTGATGGAGGAGAAGTTGACAGAAAAATACGTTTGGCAAAGGAGGAGGAGTTGATGAAGGGAAGAAATAGAATTTTCAAAATTGTAGTAATCATGAAATGAAAAGTAACACTCTTCTCTTCTTCACTTTTACAAGAATTCACAATTCCGTGTGATATCCTGTTTGACAAAAGGAAAAGGACTGACTCCATACTGAAAGAAAAAGATGAAGCCGGATTTCGCAATCAGATGTTAAATTAATTTTCTAACCAATGAAAGGAAGCAATTTGCAAAACTAAGAGAAAAGTTAACAAGCCTATGTTAAAATTGTCTTTGTCTATAAAAACAGAAAAAAAGCTGAACCACTCAGTGAAATGGAGGCCAAGATATCATACACCAGCAACATGTGACGAACAAAACTTCAAGTCTGACCTGGACATATAAACTCCGGACAAACACTGTTTCTCCTTCTTCACATGTGCTATTTTCTTTACCTCTTCTTATCCCAACATTCTCATGGTCAACAAAGAAGAAAGCAACAACAACAAGATACTTCAATTGACTCCTAAATATAAACCCCCGATAAGTACAATTTCCTTTATTGGTTCACCTCCCTTTTCACTTTCTCACTGGCTATAAAAAAGGAAAGGAACACAGACTTCTGCATACACACATTCTGCTACAAATGACTACAAGCTCTGGATTCACTTGACACCTTACTTCTATTTCTCTTTGAATATTTAACTTCTACAAATTGATGTTATTCTGTTTTGTTAATAAAATTCCGTATATTTTACAAATGAAACACTTATTCTTCCACACATCCACACATTTCAACCTTCTGATAATTCTGATGATTACCAAAAAAAATTCCTAAGTTGTAGGGAGTTTGGTTATGTTTGACACAAGGCCAATTAAATAAACATTCAATGATCTCCCTACTACTCTGGTGACCCTGCAAAGAACATGCAGTGGAAGAACCCCTACTACTGCAAAAGAAATAAACCTGAAGGAAGAAATGAAGTGATAAAATGAGAAAATACTTTCAAACTCTTCAAGCTGTTAAGGTGGGTTTTGACTCAAATCAATATTAGGCACTCCTTCAAATAAGATTAATTCAACTTGCTAATTTTCCAAAAATAACGTGTCACAGCTGTGCGTTACAATTTCAAACCGATAATTAACTTTTCTTTTCGAATATGTTGATTGCTCAAAAATGGCAAACAAACTGATAGAAAAAAATTTTATTCTCAAAATTTTAGATCTCAATCAACTGTTTGACTTCCACCAGATTAAGAAATTATTACTCTGCTTACTGGAAATAGTAAATTTAATCATTTAGCTTTCAATTAAGCTAAAAAGAAAAAATTTTATTTCTGAAAATTCAATTTAAATTAGTATGAAGAAGTTTTTCCATCAAAATGTTTAAGTTGTTATAATAAGAAAAAAGATCAAAGTATTTTTAAATTATTATTTTTTAAATTTTAATCCTTGCTAGCATATTAATAACATTTTAAAAAATCTTGTTAAAAATATTTTTATACATGTGTTCCTTCCTCCACAAAAATTCATAAACTTTTAAGAAATTATTTTTTGTATCAAAAAATTTGTTTTGTGAGTTGAATGTTGGACCCCTTGGGTAATGTCAATCATCTTTACTTTTTATTCAGTTGGCTCTTTTCCCAAAAATCTTCTCTGAAAAGTAAAAGAAAAAATACAATAAAACTATGACATTATTGAATTAGATAAGCTTTCAATTATATATATATATATATATGTATGTATGTATGTATGTACACAAGTATATTAAAGGCATTATACACTGAAGAGAAAATTTGATGAATAATCAATATTTACAAAAATTGTTCTCATTCTTTTCTTTTTTAATGATAATAATTTATAAATTTTTAAAAAATTCTATGTAGCATTGTTGCAGTTAGGTTATTAGGTTATTAAGTTATTAAGTGTTTTCAGTCTTTCTTACGAAATCATGAAATAAAATTTGTTTTGAATAAAATTGTTTTGAATAGCCAATCTTTTAGATCCTTTTGCATTAATGCAAGTGTCTTCCAAAGCTCTTTCCTTGTACTTTTTTGATCTGATTCCAGTCTTTCTTACCAAATCATGAAATAAAATTTGTTTTGAATAGCGAATCTTTTAGATCTTTTTGCATTAATGCAAGTGTCTTCCAAGGCTTATTTCCTGGACTGACACTGTTCGAAATTTTCATTACTTACTTTTCTGATGCTGTCAGTTCTTAAGTTGGTATATATACTGATGATAAAATTATTTAGTCCTGCCTAATGGTAAATTTCATTGGCTTGATAAAGTCAAATTAGGAGCAGGTTTGAAAATGGCCAGCACTCTATTGTTAACTGGGGCAAGACATAACTCCCAAATCTCTAAATAAGTGATTAGTGCATAATGAATAGAGGTGATTAATTAAATGATGACACAAGGCATCTGTCTTTATTTATTGAATTTTTATTCACACCAATTTTTCATCATTTCTTCTCAGCCATTTTATGACATACAGTACTTGTTTTCATCCCATATCCCAAGTCTGGCATGCAGACCTCACATTCTCTTTCTATAGTGTGAGAGAGACTGCCTGAATCATCTCTGCAGCTATTGTTTTATATCCAATTGCGTTGTGGTACAGTGGATATCGGCTCGGAACGAGAAACCGGGGAGCCGAGTTCGAATTCCAGCTGAATCCATTGTATTCACTTACGCGCAAATACCCTTGGGAAAGGTATTAATCCGTCTATTCCTTCCAGTTATGGGTTAAATAACAGGACAGATTGGGTTCTATAGCCTTGGTCGGCAACCAGTCTACCGCAGAAAGCAATGGCAACCTACTGCGGGATAATCTTCTGCCCAGTCAGTCATGTCTCTTTCGAGACATGATCGCCCAAGCGTGTATCACGTATGGCACCTAAACTGAACCAATATTCTTGTTCTTTTGCTTGCTAAGCTGGTTGCTGGTGTGAGCTCACATCCTTCTACTGTGCACTCAGTGATTGTGAATAACCATAAATCAATACCTTCAGTTTGATGGTCAAGTTTAAAATTACAATGTCGTATTTATCTGGCAAAATAGCATATATGGTTTTGGATTTAAAAGTGTCATTGTCCGAGTCTAGAAGTTTTCTTCATTATTTTGTATTTCTCTATTTAGCCCATTCCAACACCCACACATCCATGTCCACTGATACATGATTTAATGATAATCTATTGGCAAATCTGCTCGAATTTCACATACCATCCACAATAAAACATATCCTATTGTACAATTGATTTCCAAGTTGTCCTTTTCCTAACCTAGAACTCTTCTTCCTGATTTTGTCTTTTTCTACTTAGGCCCATTCAAACACCCACACATCCATGTCCACTGATACATGATTTAACCCTGTAGGGCCATTTGTATCATATTTGATACAGTATGAAAACAAGCCTTGAAAGAAATATTTTCCTGAAAATTTTTTTAAGAGAAATATTTTATAAATTTCAAATGAAAGGAGTACTGACTGCTCAGTCAATGAATACCAAATGTTTCCTCATAGGGAAATACCAAATGTTTACTTATAGGGAAATACTGTATCAAATATGATATGAATGGCCCTAGAGGGTTAATAATAATCTATTGCTAAATCTGCTCTAATTTCACATGCCATCCACAATAAAATATATTCTATTATACAATTAATTTCAAAGTTGTCCTTTTCTTCATAATTTTGTCTTTCTCTACTTATGCCCATTCCTACACTCACACATCTATGTCCACTGATTGTGGCTATCAGGGACACAAGCATGTGAAAAGGAGTTCCACAGTTGAGAATGCGAGGAAAGAAAATGCTGGAGCAGAAGTGCTGGTTAGTTTTGCCAATTTTCATGGTAAAAGAGTGGGCCTTCATTACCTGTCTAAATGCATGGGTAAATGGATGAGGGCCAGGCACCAGGGAATAAAGTTACATCAAAGTAGAAGTCATTAAAATATTAGTACAGAAGACAGAAGGGAAGCCCCAATCTGTCAGTGAGAAAGTGGCTGAAGGTAAGCAGCCAAACTGAAACCAGTTACATTGCAGAGCCGCATTTGGATTTTGTCAAGAACCCTGAGGTGAACAACACGAACACCTGACCTTATATGGCAACAGTATTCAATGCACAGACAAATGGTAGATTTATAAATGTGCATAGCAATCCAGCACTCTTAGCAGTAGATGTAGCTATTTATTCAATGTATTCATTCCACTTACAATTGGCGGGAAGAGTGAGACCAAGGAGGAGCAGTGTATTGCCTTCAATGTGACTAGTGTGATCCATATTAAGGGAAGGTAGGGAAAAAGAAGCTTCCTTATGGTGATTAAAGGAGAACAGTTTAGTGTTAAAAGCATTAAAATTCACAAGCCATTTCTTACCCCAATTCATCACAGATTGGAGGTCCTTTCCAAGTGCAGAGGCTAGAACTACTTTGTCAGCTCAGGCAGATTTCTTATTGAGGCAGTAGTTGTTGGTATCATCTGCACAGATAACAACTTGGGAAATGTCTACATCAGAACGAAAAATCATTGATGAATATAAGGAAGAGCTTAGGACCTAGGAGAGAGCCTTGAGGAACACCCGAGTTTGCATGAACGAGTTTGGAAGTAAACCCACTCAGAATGACCATCACTTTATGATTTGATGGAAACGATTGAATTAAATTGGACTATCGTCCAGTTACACCATAGCCCTGTACCTTGTGTAGAAGAGCAGCATGTCAAACCCTATCAAATGCTTATTAGATATCTAGAGCAAACAGCCAGGAATTTTCTGTTCTTATCAAGGGCTTGATATATGTACATGGTCATGGTAGTTTATACATCAGCAGTAGATCTGGCACAGTGGAAGTTATACTGTTTGTCAGAAAAAAATTTGTTGCATGTGAGATGCTGAATCATTTCAGAACTGATAATAGCCTTGGACATTTTAGCAAAAAGTGGAAAGTGGCTGATAGGTTGATAATTAATTTGAAGGGCTCTCTCCAGATTTTTTAAAGATAGAAATTACAGAGGAGAACTTTGAATAAATAGTGATGCAATAGGCGGCAAGGCAATAATTATGGAGATTGGAGAGGACAGAAGAGACTTCAAAGCTACATTTCTTAAAGACGATGAATGGAATACCATCACACTTGCTTTATGGCAGTCAAGCTTAGAAATAAGGTTATATACCAGATATATATGTATATTTCACTCAGCTGGGCTTCCGTTCTTGGAGGGAAGTTGGGTGTGGGTACTCCAGATGAGTCAAGAGTGGAATTTTAAGAGAATTTTTAAATAAAGTACTCAGCTTTGTCTGCTGAAGACGTGAGAACCTCATACTTATTGAGTAATGAAGGGATCAAAGGTTTGCTGCTGTTAAAAACACTTTTTCAGATCCATAAATAGTTCTTAGAACCAAACTTGCAGGATGCTATATGCTGCTTCATTCTATTAGCAAACAGCAGCTTACTATCATTTAGGACTCGCTTGCATTCATTGCAAGCAAAAACAAAAAGCTGCCTATTATGGCTAGACATGTCACTCTGGTAAAGCTGGAAAGAGTTGTTTCTGTGGGCAATGGCAGTTGAGCAAATGGAAGAGAATCAAGGGAAAGAATGAGGCTTGAATCAGAACTTCCTGGATTGAAGGAAAGCATCAATACTGGCTTTCACCTAAGAGGAAACCTCAAGTGCACAGTCTTGAACAGGCTAACTAAAAACTTTGTTTCAAGAGACATCACAAGAAAAGTTGCAGAATGCCTCCCAGTTTGCACTAAGATAGAAGTAAGATATAGAGCTGGTAGGAGGTTCCTGGAAGGAAGGGGAGTGGAAAAAGTGGAAATCTAGCCAAGTCCATTAGGGTTATTATAGAAATGTGTGGAAAAATCCATCAATTACAGGAAGGATTGAGTGACTGAAAAGTTCATGGTATGGACACCTGATATGGCATTAATGTCACTAAACACAAAGATATTAATGAACGGATGAGAAGAAATTGCCAGTCTATACTGTTTTAAATGCTGTCTAATATGAAACAGTTAGGAGAGGAAGGAGAGTGGTAGAGAAAGAAAAGATAGCTAACCGAGCTTAGTAGAAAGACACGGAGACACATGTAGAAAGAATTTAGAAATTCAAGAGAAATTACCCTAGCTAGAGAGTGATGTTTGCACAAATGAACATAAAATCCATGCTTATGGGCATTAGAATCCTTCCTGAAGAGATGTAGATAACATGGGATATAGAAAGGGGTAGAATGGTCAAGGTTAGATTCAGAAACAGCTAAAAAGTCGGGGAGTTTTCAAGGAGGAAAGATTCGACGCAGCAAATCCTGGTACGGATACCACATATATTTGACAAAGAGATGTTGAGGGGTTTGGGTGTTTTTTGTTTAGAGAGTTTTATTTCTCTGATTGTGTGCTGTCATAATTAGGGATTTTTAGGGATAAAAAGAGGTATAGAATAGTAGTATTAATTGGTCGTCAAATACAATGTGTGGGAAGGGAACTGGTACACACTACTGAAAAAAAGCAGTCAAAGAGTTTCCCACCAAAGGCACTTGAAGGGATACCCAATCATGCACAACATGGCACTACAAGAACCCTGATATTATTCAGTTGTTGATCAGTGGCGTTAAGACATAACGCAAACATTTAGGCTCCTAATTACCAGTCAGAAGCAGCAACCCAGGAAACCACCAACCCGCTACCCTCAGTGTAGAGAGATATTGCCACCATCCACACACTTTATAAAATAACTTGCAACACCATCACTATTAAAAATTTATGATGGGAAAGACACAGGGATACCCTTCCTATACAGGGAACAACAGATGAGCCACTACGCCTATTCAAAAAAGGTAGAGGAGAATGACCCGGGTGATAGTAGGATCTATCTACTTCGATTTTAAAAAAATAAGGAAAACTAATTTAGTAATGTTTAACTTGTTAAAGTCATGAGACGCTTACTAGTCTGTACAAGAGAATTGTAAGATAACATTTCACTTAAGGTCAAACATTCACTTCAGAATATCTTTAAAAATATTCTTGCTATCAAAATGTCTACTGCTAAATATCTAGGGGTGAGTGCGAAATATTAACTAATGCATATAAGTATAAATCAAAATTTATGAAACACTTTACAGACAATATTTAATCAACTAATGTTGAGAAAAAACAGGTTCAATATAAAGCTTACCAGTTAAAAACTCTGCTTCCATCAGAATATTAACCAAATTGAGTGAAACTCAAAATTCATCATAGTGAATTTTATTTCACTTTTTTCAGTTTTTATTATTCCATAGGCGAGAAGCTTCCTTGAGCCTAACACTTTATATCCAAGCATATTTTTCAGTTTGTATTAACACATTAGGGAAAGTCGGCTTTAGAAGCCAGTGTTACGTTCTCTAACAAAGTAAGATCATACTCTGCTTTGATAAACAGAAGTGATCTTCAGGAATTCCAGACTCGAAATGGCAAAATGCATCACCGCGCAGGGGGATCCACGCATTGTTCCGTCTATTTGTTTACTGAGGTGAGAGCGCCGAATCAGTTTGACAGCCAATTGCAAACTCTCCCATGGGACAAAAGTGACTGCTCATTTAAGCCACTCCGAAGATATAAAAAAGGTGAAGAAATGACATTTAGGCAGTGTTCCTCTCGCACCCGCTAAGGGGAAATCGTGCCTCTACTATCAACAGACCTTTCAATGCCCCATAACCAGACTTCAAACCCCAGTTAAGTGAATCGTTCGGTTTGTATATATTACTATAATCCCTTGTATGGAACTTTTGACCTGCCTTTGTCTTCTTCCACGTGGTTACTGCCTTTGTTTATTAAAAAAAAAAGAAATAAGTATTTTATGTGTATATTTATCACATCAAAAATTGTCCTTATTCTTCATTGTCGAGTTGTCTGAATCCATTTTGCAACCATACGTATTTTTACGCCCACAGCACGTATATTTACTCTGTTTAGATATATAACACCAGGTACTGCATTCAAATTACAAGTTAGGGGTTGACATGATAAATAATTATACAACACTAATTTAATACAAAAGATATCAACTTTATTTAGATTTGTTCTTTAAATACTAAAATTTTCATGCTAGTTTGTAAGCAAAAACTTGCAGAAATTAGGTATTTCTATACATATATCTGACAATCTTTAAAAGTAAATGTTTAAAATTAGTAAAAAATATAAATTTAAGATTTATATTACATAATACCAATGAAATTAGAAATTCACTTGGTTTTTATATTCATGAAATATTTCATGAAAAAGAATGCAAATCAAAAACAACTAAATATATCCCCTCCTAAAATATAAAAGAAAATATTTGTAAAACAGGAAATTCACTTGGATCTAATATTCTGCAATTATTTGTAAATATCAAAAACTGTTTGCTCAAAGAAATGTAAATATCAAAAAGATTTTAATCAAAGAAAAATAGAAATAAAACAATCAAAATATTTTCAAGAAAACATTAAAAATATTGATGCATCAATTCAAGAAACTTTTCTAAGAAATCATCTATGAATAAAGTTTGATACTAAATTAAAATTCATTACTATTCACCTACGATGGATAAAACAATAGGATGAATTTAACTTTCATAGGATCAAAATTTTTATGTAATTAAACTTCAGGTATTCATGGCAGTTTATTTAATAATTACAATTCAAAATCCTCATTCACCAAAAAGGTAATTAACATTGCATCTACAAAAAATAGGACAATATCGGTAGAACTACAACTCGACAGCATATTGCAGCTAGAGAACTTCCAGGCTATATATATATAAAATCACAAGCAGTTAGTCACTTGAACTGAGCAGTCTCAACAAGTGAGAACATGACTGTGAATAAAATTTGAAGTTGGCATGAACCAGCACAATTTTACTTTGTGAATACCAATGCACTATGTCCATATTCATATGTAGCATATTACGATAAACCATGTTCCTACCTACATCCATTTCTTCAGAAAAGTGTCATTATATATATATATATATATATATATATATATATATATATATGTTAAAATAATAATAACTTTATATAATTATATATATGACCACATATAAAAATAAAAATACTAAATTCAATTGTGTTTTTCAAATAAGAACTATCTGTAAATGCTGACCAACATATTTTACAAGACTGTGGTTAATCACTAGTGTGAATTTGAAAGTGCTTTTTCAAATTAGCAACGAGTAAAAATTCTGGTCCACGCATTGCACAAGAATATGGTTTCTCACCAGTGTGAATTTGATTGTGCATTTTCAAATGAACTATATATGAAAATGCTGATCAACATATTTAACAAGAATAAGGTTTCTCACCAGTGTTAATTCAATACTCTTTTTTCAAGTAAAAATTACCTGAAATACTGAACAAATATTTTTCAAAAACATGTTTTCTCACCAGTGTGAATTCGATTGTTTTTTTTCAAAGAAAATACTGATCCACATATTTTACAAGATTGTTTCTCACCCATATGGGTTTGAATGTGTTTTTTCAATTGACCACTCCATGAAAATGCTGATCCACATATTTCACAGGAATATATTTTTTTCTCCAGTGTGAATTTGACTGTGTTTTAACAAATGAGAATTATCAAAATGCTGATCCACATATTTCACATGAATATGGTTTCTCACCAATGTGAATTGGATGGTGCTTTTTCAAAGTAGAATTATCTGAAAATGTTGATCAATAAATTTTACAAGACTATGGTTTCTCACCAGTGTGAATATAATTGGATTTTTTAAAGAAGAATTATCTGAAAATGCTCATCCACATATTTCACAAGAATATGGTTTCCCTACAGTGTGAATTCAATTGTGTTTTTTAAGAAGGATTATCGGAAAATGCTGATCCACATATTTCACAAGAATATGGCTTCTCTCCAGTGTGAATTCGATTGTGAATTTGTAAAGCAGATCTACGTAAAAATGCTGATCCACATATTTCAAAAGAATATGGTTTCTCACCAGTGTGAATTCGCTTGTACCTTTTTAAATAATAATTATCTGAAAATGCTGATCCACATATTTCACAAAAACATGGTTTCTCTCCATGGTGAGTTCGAATGTGCTTGTTCAATTTAGAATCAGATGCAAATGCTAAACCACATATTTTACAAGAATATGTTTTTTCTCCATTGTGAATTCGAATGTGCATTTTCAAATAACTATTCTGTGAAAATGTTGATCCACATATTTCACAAGAATATGGTTTGTAACCAGTGTGAATTCGATCGTGTCTTTTTAAAGTTGAATTATCGGGAAATACTGATCCACATTTTTTTCAAGAATATGGTTTCTCTCTAGTGTGAATTCGATTGTGCATTTTCAAACTACCATTATTTGAAAAAGCTGATCCACATATTTCACAAGAATATGGTTTCTCACCAGTGTGTATTCGACTGTGTTTTTTTAAAGCAGAATTATCTGAAAATGCAGAACTACATATTTCACAAGAATATGGTTTCTCTCCAGTGTGAATTCGATTGTGGGTTTTTAAAGCAAATCTACGTGAAAATGCTGTACCACATATTTCACAAGAAAATGGTTTCTCACCAGTGTGAATTCGATCATGTCTTTTTAAAGCAGAATTATCAGGAAATGCTGATCCACATATTTTACAAGAATATGGTTTCTCTCCAGTGTGAATTTGAATGTGCATTTTCAAACTTCCATTATGTGAAAATGCTGATCCACATATTTCACAAGAATATGGTTTTTCACCAGTGTGTATTCGATTGTGTTTTTTTAATGCAGAATTATTTGAAAATGCCGATCCACATATTTCACAAGAATATGGTTTCTCTCCAGTGTGAATTCGATTGTGTGTTTGTAAAGTAGATCTACGTGAAAATGCTGATCCACATATTTCACAAGAATATGGTTTCTCTCCAGTGTGAATTCGATCGTGTCTTTTTAAAGCAGAATTATCTGAAAATGCTGATCCACATATTTCACAAGAATATGGTTTTTCGCCAGTGTGAATTCGATTGTGTTTTTTTAAAGCAGAACTTTGTGAAAATGCTGATCCACATATTTTACAAGAATATGGTTTCTCTCCAGTGTGAATTCGAACGTGTATTTTCAATTGAGAATTAGATTGAAATGCTGAGCCACATACTTCACAATTATATGATTTCTCTTCAGTGTGTGTCTGCATGTCGGTTTTTAAGCCCGAGTTCTTTCCAAAAGCACATCCAAACACTTCACAAAATAGTGCTTCTTCCAGTATGAAGCATACATGTGGTTTGTTAAATCTGAATTTGGTGAATATGTTAATCCACAAACTTCAAGAAAATGATGATTCTCTCCTCTCTACATAAACATGTGTTTTTTACAATTGATAATTGTGAAAATCTTGACTCACATACATTACAATACATGTTTCTCATTAGTGTGTGTACACACATGGATTTTTTTAAATCGAAATCCATGAAAATGCAGATCAACATTTATCACAAAAATGATTGTTTTTCTTTTACTGAAAACTTTGTGGAAATATTAATTGACACGTTATTTTTCGTTGATTCTTATAGTCAGTTCATGACAATCAGGCCTGTAAATAAACAATGGTATCATTAAAAAATCAGATTTGTGCATTATTTCCAAGAGAATATTATAAGACTACTTCGGTTAGGTTCACAATATTTAATACTTCATTGTCAGTTATGAATAAAGTTGACAGACCAAACAATCACATATCTACATTTTTATACATTTTACTTTTCATATGCATAAAAAATTTCTTGTGAAAAAAAAGAAAAATTGCTTACAATTTAATATTTAATCAATAAGTATTAATAATGAATAATTAAAATACTTTATTTCTTCCACAGTTTTAAAGTTTTTGAAATAAATTAAAATCAACATTTATTATTGAATTTTTAGCTAGTGAGCATATGTTTCTCAATTCCCCAAATAGAGTTGCTATACATTTTGGAATTTCCAAATTATGTCTTTCACTGCAAAAGATGCTAAAATTTATTATGTTAACAATTAGTAATTATAATTAAATTATAACTAACAATTTAAAACATGATTTTTAATAAACATTTCAAATATTCTAAAAAGGTTTAAAAGCTTTAAATATTAAAACTACTCTGATCGTTCCTCTATAGGAATGTTCATGAAGTTGCTGAAAATATGGCATACTATAATGAAAAAAATGCCTTAATCTTGACAATATACACGTTTTATTGTCCAAATCATTGTCATTGTTAATTATATTTAACTGTTTTTGAGTTGATTATTTTCATAAATTGTTTCTTCCCTTTTAGAACAATCAAAACTTTGATTAGAATCTTTTTTTATTTGCATTAGTGAATAAACTATAAAATAACATAACAAAAGTTAGAATCTTTTTTACAGTGAAAGATATATATTGATTTAAAGAAACCATGAAATTGTGATGTTTCTAAAGCAACATATGAAACATATATATTTTTTCATACTTAAAAAACGAACACTTTCTATACATAAAAAATAAAAATAACTTCAAAAATCTTTTTCCTCAAAGATTTCTATTAATTTTTTCAATTGTCAATTAGTAACAATAGTTTACACTTTAGTTAATAACAGAATCACAATATAGCTTTGAAGAAAAATTTTTTAAAATATTTGTAAAAGTATAAATCATTAAAATTAAGAAACAAAAAATGAAGACAATTCTTATTGTTTGGAGAGCAAATTGTTCAAGTATAATGAATTTTTACAAGAATTGTCTTCATGTTTTGTTTCTTAATTTTAATGATTTATACTTTTACAAATATATATAACACAGTGCTGGTGCCTATTTGAACTATAACAAAAATTTTTTCAGGCGCAAGAACTATAAAAGAGTCACCAAGAAGACAGTAGATAATGACTGAATTTTAGTAACTCATGGAAAAAAATGCATTTTTACCAAGATTTTACTAAAAAAATAATTTGGAAAATATTTCAATTCATTTGTAAGTCTGGAAAATTTTAATAAAAACTGACAATTATTTCAACTTTGCAAGAATTATTAAATTAAGTTTTTGTGGTCAGAAAAAAAGAAAAAAAGAGTTTGCTAATATTAAATTGTCCATAGTAAACTCTGGTAAAAATTTTCTCCCCTGCTGACAAAAAAAAAAGAAAAACAAGATAATTTTATGAAAATTTCAAATGTGTCAGAAAGGATAAAAACATTTTTAAAATAATGAACAATTACTTTGGTCTTTCCTCTTAATAACATCAGCAATGTGATAGAAAAACTTAGTTTTTCTTAGGTTTGGGCACTTTTTTCTTTATGGAATGCTGTTTTTTCAGTGAATTAGTGGAAATACTTAACTTTATTATTAAAGTACATATTTTTTGGTTTGTCCTTTTTAAAAATAACATATTTTGCTGGTAAGTTTATTTTTATCAAGCATGGAACCTTTTTTCATTATGATGTATTTTCAGTGAATTATCATTGACGTACATAGTTCAAATAGGCATCAGCACTCATTTGCTGATAAAACAGCATGATGTTAAAGGAGCCCAAACTTAATAAAAACTAAGTTTTATCGTCAAAATGTTTTGTTTTGTTTTTTTTTTCAATTAGAGTAGATAGACTAAACTATCGCCCAGTTCACACTCCACCCACATCTATTGAACAGGTGAAGAGGCTCATCCCTTGTTCCTTGTTTAGGATGTGGTCTCCGGCTTTCTCTTTTCCAATCTTTTCACTCTTTTCTTTTGTTTTTCAATTGGAGTAGATAGACTAAACTATCGCCTGGTTCACACTCCACCCACGTCTATTGAACAGGTGAAGAGGCACATCCCTTGTTCCTTGTTTAGGATGTGGTCTCCGGCTTTCTCTTTTCCAATCTTTTCACTCCTGTGTAGCCCCCTGTGCTTCAGTGGCATTACCGCCTTGCTCGGGGTGATATGATTAAAAAAAAAAAAATTCAGAAAAATGATCAAATTTGTTTTTTCATTATTTTTTAAATTTTTAATCTTTTTTAAAAAGTCGGAAATTTTGCTTAGAAACATTTTTTTAGTCTGCAATTCACCTAATTTTTATTAGAGGTTATTACTTTGGCAAAGGTAATATTACACAACTCATTTTTTATTTAGTGTGGAAAGATACATTAATCATGAAATTCTTGTGAAAATCAAATAATTTTCTGAATTTAATGAAACTGTCAGGATTTATTCATAAATGAGTAAAGTTATTTATGCAATTATTATTTTTAGAAAATCTTGATAAAAAAATTTTTTTTACATATGTTACCACCCCACATCTTTAATTAGTTTCATGAAATTTCTAGAAATTCACTACTGATCACACATCTTGTTTTATTAGTTTTATGCAAGAGAAATGTAAATCACGTAATATTTTTTTAAACTAATGTGTTACAGCCGTATATTTTATTTTTGGAAGATGTTTAAAACTGAAGATTAAATTTGTTTACAAATATATCGAGCCCTCGAAAATGGCCAAAAAGTTGAAAACTTTTAAAATATTTCAGAATTTCAGATTCCACTCAGTGTAAATTCTGTTTGAAAAGTACCAGAGTATTTTGCTTACTGGGAATAGTAAATTCAATCATTTAGCTTCCAATTGAATTCCAATTCCATTGAAGATTGTGCGGCTGAGGTCTCTTCTTGAGTTGGTTAAGGCTGGCATCAAAGCTTTCGTTTCAGCCAGGAAGTTGAGACTTAAATCCAACTCGTTCCCTTGGTTCTCCCCAGCTTGCTCGGCTGCCATCGCCCATTGAAGTCACTTCTTCTGGCTTTATTAAACTCACACGTCGGACCATAATAGGCGCCTCTTTACCGCTGCTCATAATGAGTGCAAGAAGATACTTAAAGAAGCTAAGCTGCTGTTTGCAGCCAGAATGAAGCAGCACAAATCACCAGTAAGTTTGGTTTCAAAGATGACTGGAGGCTCTGTAAAAGTGTACTAAACAACAGCAAACCCTCTCAATCTTTGCTCTAATCAATTATTTTGGTCCTGACCTCTACAACAGACAAAGCTGAACACTTTGCTCACAGATTCTCCATCAACTTGACACTGGACTCATCTGGAGTATCTGTACCCAACTTCACACATAGAACTGAGGCCCAACTGAATGACATTCACATTACCCCCTCAGTGGTCTCTAACATAATTTCAAAGTTTGATCCTCTTAAAGTGAGCAACTGTGATGGAACCCCAATCATTATTCTGAAGAAATATTCCCTTGAACTTTTCTCTGTTCTCTCCAAACTCTATAACTACTGCCTCTCTGCGTCTTGCTTTTCTGCTTGCTGGAAGTCCTCCTCCATGGTTCGAATATATAAAAATACTGGTGAACTCTCTGACCCCTTTAATTATCACCCTATCAGGCTCCTATCAATCTTGGGAAAAGTGTTTGAAGCCATCATCAATGCTGATGTGGTTAAATATCTCACAGCCCACAGACTCTTCTCTGAAAAACAGTATGGTTTCCACTTCACCGGGTCTACTGCTGATATGCTCATGACCATCACTGAATATATACAGTAAGCTCTCGACAAGAACAGCGAAACTTGAACTGTTGCCCTATATATCTCCAAAGTGTTTGACAAGAGTCTGGCACGCTGGCCTTCTACGCAAGCTGCAGGGTTATGGTATAACTTATCCAGTCATTCCTTTCAAATCGAACAATGAAAGTAGTATTGAATGGACATGCCTCCCAATATTATCATATGAACGCGGGTGTCCATCAGGGCTCTATTCTAGGTCCTATGATTTTCCTTATCTACATTAATGATCTCCCCAATGTAATAAAATCCCAAGTAGGCATATATGCTTATGACACTAAGGTTTACTCTCAACTCAATCAAAAATCTGCTGAGGCTGACAAAGCAAACCTTGCTGCCGAGCTTGGAAAAGACCTCCCATCCATGGCGGACTTGAGTAAGAAATGGCTTGTGAATTTTAATGCTTCCAAAATGAAGCTGCTGTCTATTAACCATCACAGACAATCACTCTTACCACTCTCTATTAGCATGGATCAGGCTGAAAGCAAAATACTGCAATTCCTCGGGTTAACTCTCACAACAGACCTCAAAGGGAATGACTATATAGAATCCATAGCTAAATCCACTGCAAAGAAGGTTGGTTCCCTGAGTAGGGCCGGGAAGTTTTTCCCGTCTGAAACAATCCTGCACGTATATAAATCTACCATCCACTCGTGTATTGAATACTGATCTGGTCGGGTGCTTCCTGCTATTCATCTAGGGATCCTTGACAAAATCCATAGGAGAATCTGTAATGGAATTGATCATGACTTGACAGCTCAGATACAATTACTTTCTTACCGGCGCAATGTGGCTTCCGTGTCTCTTTTATAAATACTTTCATGACTTCTGCTTCAATGAACTTAGCTCACTGGTGACCCCTATATATAAATTTGCTCGAGCCATAAGATTAGCAACTTGGTCCCTCCCTTTTATTGTGATACCAATAAAATGTAAATGCAAATTCTACTCCAGCAGCTTCTTTTCTCACACTTACAACCTGTGGAATTCCCTTCTGTTTACTTGCTTTCCCGACAGCTACAATCTCCATGAATTTAAATGTAAAGTCAATAGTCATCTCCTATCTCACTAACCTGCACCATCTCTCTCATGATGTTAATTTCTCCATCCACTCCACTCTCATCAGTATTCTCATCCTTCTCTTACCCACTTCCTGACATCCCCTATAACCTGTCACTCTTTCTCATAACTTTCCTCCTATGTAACCCCCTGCACAACAGTGACAGTAAGATGCCTTGTTTGGGGTGATATTATTATAAAAAAAAAAATTGGGCTAAAATTAAAATTTCAAAAAAAGCTTTTTCATTTTTAAAAATTCAATTTGAACTTAGGTAAGGAAAATGAGTGGAGGTACCTACTTTAAATGTAGGTACCTCCATGAAATTGCTGAAAAAAACAGCATAGTATAACAAAAACTTAATAAAAATAAACTCTTTCCATCAAAATGGATATGTTATTATTAAGAAGAAAGATCAAAGTATTTTTTGATTATTTTTTAAAGATTATTTTATCTTTACAAACATGTTCAAAACTTTGGTAAAAAAATATTGGTTTAATTTTTGTTACCAGGTAACCAAATTGTTATAAGTGTTTGCAATGGATAATGTAATATTATGTCATACAGTTTTTTTCTCGTGAAAAACGTATTAATTTGAAAATTCATACAAAAATCAAATAATTGCTGAATTTTAATGAAACTTTCAGGATTTATTTACAACTGAATGAAATTATTTCTAAGTCATTATTTTCAGAAAATTTTGATAAAAATATTTGTCTTTTTCATCTGTTAACAGCACCTACATGTTAATTCACAAAATTTCAAAAAATTAAATTTTATGATGTAAAAGTGTTTTATTATTTAAACTCAGAACTCAATGAGGAATGGAAATCATCCATTATATTTTTCAACCATTTGGTTTTTTTTCTAAAAAGTGAGTTTTAAATTGAAATTTTAAAAATAAATTTTTTTGAAATTTTTATTTTAGTTTTAATTGAAAGCTAGATGATTAAATTTTCTATTCCCACTAAGAAAATACTCTGGTATATTTCAAACAGAACTTATAGTGATTGGAATTAAAAATTTTGAGATTTTTCTTTTTATCATTCAATTTTTTGGCTATTTTTGAGTGATTGACACAGTTTTAAAAAATCTTGCAAAAATAGAATATAGATCTCTGACATTATTTTTTGAAAATTAGCAAATTTAATGTTAAATTAATCTGATTTACAGAAGTATTACTCATTTATAGCATGAAATTTAGAATAAAACTATTTCTTAAACACAAAGTAGAACTTTCTAACCTTTCATCTGTAATTGAAATGTGATGGCAGCTTGACAGGTGTCAGATAAGATAAGTGTATGGTGATCACAAGTGACATAATTGTAGTAATTTTTTTCCTGTAAAAAAAATATATCATGAAACATTACTTTTTAATGTACACATAAAAATTCCTATACAAAAAAAAAACTGCAAATACACAAAAAAAAAATTATTATTTTGGAACTACAATGACGAGATGACTTGTATTAAACTTATCAATTTTTGATTAGTAAATATAGTTTTCACTTAAGAAATTACCAACATAACTTCTACAAGTCTTTGAAAAAAAAAAGAAAGAAAATAATTCTTTTAAAATTTCATTTTTAATCCAAAAAATTTTTTTCCTCAAACTATAATGTCCTTCACTTATATTTATTAAAGCAATTAAAAGCTTTTCTTATTAAATAATGTCAAAGTTTTATTGCATTTTTTTATTTTACTATACAGAACAGATTTTTGGTAAAAGTGGCTAAACAGTTTTAAAAAATAATACATGATTTACATTACCATTGAGTTCCTGCATTTAACTAATTGAACCAATTTTGCCTACAGAAGTTAATTTCTTGAAATTTCAAGAATTTGTGTGTAGGCAAGTAACAGATGTAAAAAACAAAAGAAAAGTAATACTTTGATGTGTCGTCTTAATAATAATATAAACATTTTGCTGATAAAACTTTGTTTTCATTTAGTTTGCGGCCTTTACTCTATGCTATTTTTTCAGCAATTTTTTGGAGGTGCCTATAAAAAATTTTATAAAACTTGTATTCACATCCAAAAATCAATTTTGAAATTCCTATTATAATTTTATCTTTCAAAGGAAACTGAAATTTAAGTTACAAAAAAAAAAAAAGTAAAGACTGAAAAATGATTTCAAACAAAATAAATGCTTTCAGTTGTAGGTATTTTAAGCCTTATTTAGCTTTTCTGGACGAATTTTAAAAATAATCAAATAAAAAAGAAAGCCAAAGTGTTAGTTGTTTTATGTACCTCCACTCATTTTTTATTTTTGCAAAAATTATTTTTGATCTTTTTAAAAATATTTTAAAGTTCGGAATTAATTATTACAATGACGATAAAATGCATCAAAGTTTTAAAAATGCTTAAAAGACTTATTTATGTTTTTGTCGTGAGTCTTCTTTTCTTTTAGGAAATCCGTGACGGTTCGTTTCAGTTTAACTTACCTTTTTAGGGCGAATCTAAAAGCTTTTCATAGAAAAACAAACAGGATTGAAAGTTGTTTTTGTTGTTCGAATTGATATTTCTTTCTTTCAACATCGACAATATTTGGCAATCAATAAAACTTGAGATTTTTAAAGAAATTTCAATTAACAAAGACGAAATATTTAAAAACAGATAGCAAGTTGACTGAAAAGAGAGGTATTTTAGAAAACGGTTTAAAAAAAGATTAGTTCCTTACTCAAAAATAGTCCAGGTCAAAACAATAAACATCATAAAAAAATCTTATAATTGAATAAACGCACCTACGAAATTGCCGAAAAAATAGCATACGAAAGGGTTAAGAAAAACTTCAAATTTTCTTGTCATTATTTTTAAAACACTTTCAGTCTTATTCTTTTCTAACATGTTTGAAATTTCAGTCAATTTGTTTTACTTTTCTGTCAACTGTTTACGTCATGTTAATAGTAACATGACGTAAACATGGTGTTGTTACATTAAAGTCGTGGTAAACAGGACAGACACAGGTTTCAGGTTTGAGAGAGAGAGCCGACAGTGTTATAGAGGGTTGCATATCTATTCCGTTTGTATACTTCTAATTTTCAGTATAAATTTTCGATACCTAATTTTAAAATAAAATTTTAAAAATAAATAAGTTATATTTTAGGTTTAAAATTAATTTTAATTCAAAGTCAAGAGATTAAATTTAGTAATTCCAGTAAACAAAATACACTGGCGTATTTTAAAGCGAAATTATATTGATTTGAATCTAAAATATTTCAGATTAAAAAAAAAAATTACCGCCATTTTATTGATTGATGACAGATTTTTAAACAGAAGCCACATTCCTGTTTTAAAAATCTGGCAAAAATAAAATATACGTCGCTGACACGTTATTGAAATCAATTTTTTAAAGTTAAAACTTACCTTTATCTGTTTTTTCAAACAAATGTACTTGCTTACTCTCTGAAATATTTGCTATAGCATTTTATTAGCTAAGGTAATCCGATATACGCCGGCTATCTCAAGTGTCCGAGTGACATAATGACAACCGGAAGTTATAAACAAGGCTAAAGTTGGGAGGCCGGAGGCGACAAAATTATACGAATGTAATTTTTTATGTAACGGAAGACAACCCTTTAATCGCGTGACCTTGTAATGATAAATATCACGTACAGCCATCCGTAAAAATGCACACAATTAAAATGTTTTAATTATTTTAAAAATCCAATGGCTCAATCATTTGTATTAAGCTTTTACATTTTCGATTAGTAATTGTAGTCTTCATGCATTAATTACATAACCTCGCCGAACACGTTGAGGAAGAAATTTAACAATAATTTTAAACTTTTTATAAATAATTTTTAAATATAATTAAAAAATTTAAAAAAAATGAAAATAATTCTTGTAAAAATTCATTATTCATTGAATTTTTTTTTCAGACTATGATACGCTTAATTTATTTATATTGTTCATAAAAGCAATCAGAAGTTTATCCACATAGAAATTAGCATAATTATTGCATTTTTCGCAATTCGGACCAATTTTTTTAGAAAAGGGGCTCTATTAGAGAAAATAAAAACTGTTGATTAGCATTTTCCAATGACTCCTGAATTTAATTATATTATATATTATATATTATATATTATTGTGGACAAAATTCGAATTTTTAAGCATTTGTGGAAATTAATTGGTGGGGGGGTAACATATGTAAAAAAAAATTTTACCAATATTTTATACGAAATAATTATTTCAACATTGATTTCGGTTAATTAGGAATAAGTCCTGAAGTTTTCATCAAAATCCAACCATTATTTAATTTATGCAAGAATTTCCAAATTAATGTGTCTTTCACGGCCCAAAAAAGTGCATTGCGTAACAATTACGTTTGTTTACTTAATAAAATAGCGGCAATTTGGATATCGCGCTTACGTAATAAAAAAAAGACTTTCTACAACAATTTCGAACGTCTTAGAAATAATTAAAAAATTTTAAAAATATTTTAAAAAATGCTTTGTTCTATCCTCTTTTAATGGTAATATAAACTTTTTGCCGATAGAACTTTGTTTTTATTTAGTTTGGGACCTTTTCCCTTCTGACTATACTGTTTTTTTCAGAAATTTTTGGAGATACCTATAACGGAATTTGGTCTTGTGATAGATAGCCCACTATAAGTCATAAAATTATTTCAATTAACTCAAGAAAAGCAAATTGAGTTGAAAATAACATTTCAATTAATGTTTTACAATTAAAGCAATACTTGAATATAGGTTCGACGGAGGTTGAAATGTTCATGGAAAATAATAAACTGAAAGAGATTAAAAGCTTAGGAATGTGGGGAGCGGGGGTATGTGAGGAATGTCTTTGAAGTAGTCGCTCCTTAGGTCAGTAAGTACTTTTGAGACAGGGGAGAAGGAAAGAGGCAAGCGTAGTAACTGCTCGACTTAAGTCAAGGGGATATTAATTACACTCTTCTCCTTGGTCTCTGCCTCGTCTGTCTGCTGGGTGCTTTTTGTCTCGGCTTTTTATATCTGCTTTTTGGATCAAAAGCAGCTCGTTTTGGGATTTCACACTTGTATTTGAATCTGGGCTTCCCATTGGCTGGTAAATAAAATTCGCGTAGGTTTGCGAAATGGAAATTTGATATTTGATTAATTTTTATTTTTCAACTGGAACATCTGCGCGAACTCGGATGTGCAACGGCGACTTTTGTTCATTTGCTTTTTGGTCGGTATTGAGCAAACATCCGGTCCCTTGCTTTTGCTCAGTTGGTATCACTACAGTGTAACGGGAAGAGAGAGAAAGAGACAAGGGGTTTTGGAGAAAGTGGACGTGCCTGGGAGCGAGAATGTTGATTAGGGAGAATACATTAATGGTAATGCAAAGGGAGTATACATAAAAAACATGATGTAACAACTACTAAGTCGTTTTTTTTTTTTTGGCGTTCAAAAAAATGTTAATTTGAAAATTCTTGGAAAAATCAGATAATTGTCTGATGTTGCTAGTTAAAACAAAAATTTAAAATGAAATAGAATACTTTTTGCAGTTTTATGCTGTGTTTGACTGTGGAGATAGGAGGTTGTATTTTTTTTCATATAAATTAAGGACGGTAGAGAGCATTGTTGGTAAAAACAAAAGAGTTGATGGAGGAGAAGAAGTTGACAGAAAAATACGCTTAGCAAAGGAGGAGGAGTTGATGGAGGGAAGAACTAGAATTCTCAGAAGTGTAGTAAACACGAAATTAAAATTAACTCTCTTCTCTTTTTCACTTTTACAAACATTCACAATTATGTGTGGAATCCTGTTTGATAAATAGGAAAAGGACTGACCCCATACTGAAAGAAAAACATAAAGCCGGATTTCTTAATCAGATGTTAAATTTATTTTCTAGCCAATGAAATGAAGCGATTTGCAAAGAGAAAAGTTAACAAGCCTATGTTAAAACTGTCTTTGGCTATAAAAGCAGAAAGAAAGCCAAATCATAGCCCAGCAACATGTGACAAAGGAAACTTAAAGTCTGAGCCGGACATATAAAATCCCGACACACATTCATTCTCATTCTTCACTCGTGCTATTTCCTTTACCTCTTCTTCTCCATCCCCAACATTCTTGCAGCCAACAAAGAAGACACTTCAACTGACTCCTAAATATTAATGTCCGATAAGTACAATTTCCTTTATTGCTTCACCTTCCTTTTCACTTTCTCGCCAGCCATAAAAAAGGAAAGTAACACAGACTTTATTAGTAACCTTTTAATCATTCTGTTACATATGACTATAAGCTCTGGATTCACTTGAGTCCGTACTTCTATTTCCCTATGAATATTTAACTTCTACAAGTTGATGTTTTTCTGTTTTGTTAATAAAATTCCGCATATTTTATAAATGAAACACTTATTCTTCCACACATCCACACATTTCAACCTTCTGATAATTCTGATGATTACCAAAAAATTCCTAAGTTGTAAGGAGTTCGGCTATGTTTGACACAAGGCCAATTTAATAAACATTCAACCATCTCCCTACTACTACACTGGTGACCCTGCAAAGAACATGCAGTGGGAGAACCCCTACTACTGCAAAAGAAATAAACCTGAAGGAAGAGATAAAGTTGTAAAACAAGGAAATACTTTCGAATATATCCAGGTGTTCAGTTGGGTTTCGACTCAAATCAATTTTGGGCATCCCTTCAAATCAGATTTATTTATTAATTTTCCAAAAATAACATGTCACAGTTGTATATTTTAATTATGCATGTTTTTAAAACCGAGAATTAACTTTTTTTTCAAATAGGTTGATTGTTTAAAAATGGCAGACAAATTGAAAGAAAAGATTTTTAATCTCAAAATTTTAAATTTCAGTCAACTGTTTGAATTCTACCAGATTAAGAAATTATTACTCTGCTTACTGGAAATAGTAAATTTAATCATTTATCTTTCAATTAATCTAAAATTAAAACTAAGAAAACTTTTTTTATTTTTGAAAATTCAATTTAAATTATTATGAGGAAGTTTTTCCATCAAATGTTTTGTTATGATTTTAAGAGGAAAGATCATAGTATTTTAGAATTATTTTTTTTTAAAAATTTTAATTCATATTAGAACATTCATAAATTTTTAGAAAATCTTGGTGAAAATATTTTTATATGTGTTCCTTCCTCCACGTATATTCATAAAATTTTAAGAAATTATTTTTTGTATCAAAAAATTTGTTTTGTTTGTTAAATGCAGGACCCCTTGGGTAATGTCAATCACCTTTTCTTTTTAGTCACTTGGCCCTTTTCCCAAAAACCATTTCTGAAGAGTCAAAAGAAAAATACAATAAAAATAATACATTATTAAATTAGATGAGCTTTTAATTGCTTTATATATATATATATATATATATATATATATATATATATATATATATATATATATATTAAAGGCATTATACACTGAAGAAAAACTTTGATGAATATTCAATGTTTACAAGAATTGTGCTCATTTTTTTCTTTTTTAATGATAATAATTTATAAATTTTAAAATAATTCTGCAAAGTACTGCTGTGGTTAGGTTATTAAGTTATTACGTGATTTCAATCTTTCTTACGAAATCATGAAATAGAATTTGTTTTCAATAGCTATTCTTTCAGATCATTTTGCATTGATGCAATTGTCTTCCAAGGCTCTTTCTTTGAACTTTTTTGATCTGATTCCAGTCCTTCTTATAAAGTCAGGAAATGAAATTTGTTTTGAATAGCCACTCTTTTAGATCTTTTTGCATTGATGCAAATGTCTTTCAAGGTATTTTTAGTTTGTTTTTTTATTCATCCCCCTCCCATCATTTCATCTTTCATTAAAAGTTTTAAATTATATATTATATTGTATATAAATGCATTTTTATTGTCATGGGGTTTCCCCACTTTTTTAGGTGCCCCTTGTAAATTTGTGGTATTGTGGTTTATGAAGGATTGAGAGGTGATAGATGCGTTCTTGTGTTGAATGTGCCAAATTGTAATGGGTGATTGTGCCGTGATAGTGTTTAGCTCGGTATAGGATAGATACTGAAGACCACCCTCTACCTACTCCTCTTTTCGGCCTTCTGCTACAATTTGTGTATTTTTACATGAATATATATTTAGTTGTTGCTTCTATTAGTTCAAAAGTTTGTTGTATTTTTAGTTTGTTTTTAGGTTCATCCCCCTCCCATCATTTCATTTTTCATATTGTATATAAATGCATTTTTATTGTCATGGGGTTTTCCCCACTTTTTTAGGTGCCCCTTGTAAATTTGTGGTATTGTGGTGTATGAAGGATTGGGAGATGATGGATGGCTTTTTGTGGTGATTGTATAAATCTTAATGCGTGATTGGGTCGTGATAGTGTTTAGCTAGGTATAGGATAGCTAAGTGAGTACCACCCTCTAGCCCTCCCCTTTTCAGCCTTTGTGCCATAATTGTATTTTTTAATGCAATAAAAATGATATTAATGTAATAATTGTTGCTTCTTGCACTTTTTGAGTATATTTTTACCTGTCAGACCGTTACATTGTCAGTTGAAATCATCAAAAGTATGTGAGATTTTGTTGCTACTATTGGCTACGTGTTTCGTTTGTATTGATACTAGATTCAGTGTTCGTCGTTTTTCGTTGCAAAGAATTAGCAGGCCTCCGTCGACAGGAAGATCATGACGGAAGCCTGTAAAAGGCCGGAGTTCCCTCTTCCCTCCACATCGGCGTGGAGTGGTGGGAATTTTAAAAAAGGGGAAGATTATTATGAACAAATGAAAGGGCGTTACGCCACGTATCTTGACGCTACAGAACTGCTCTCGGTCCCTGAATGTCTGAAGGCTATCTAGCCGAGGGTAATCTTCCTACTGACAAAGGACCCTAAAACCAACAAATTCATAGGAGTCAGCAAGGAGGTATTGGAAGAAGCAATTAAGGCACTTAAGATTAAGGCCAAGATGGTGGCACGACGCATTCATGCAATGTGGGATGTCCTGCTTGGCACAATCGAGGAGGCTAAGGAGCTAATCGGGACAACATTCTGCAGACAGAGTATATAGGAACCAGGAAAACTCGCGTACATTGCATGGGGTTCCCATGGACATTAGTGAGGACTATGTGGGGGTCTTTTTTGCACAATTTGAAAAGGTGGCAGAGGTGACTTCAGTCATCTCCAAGGCGGGTTTCACCACTGGCGACATTACCCTGCAGGTGACGATTTCGCGTAGGGAGTTTGCTGAGATCCCAAATATTCTCACCTGCAGGGGTCGCTCGATTTATGTTCTGGTGGAGGGCAGGAGGCCGTTCTGCTGCGTCTGTGGGGCCTCAGACCATGCAGCTAAGGCCTGCTCAACCAAAAGCCCGGCCCCAAAGACCCAGCCCTCGCAGCAACCAGAAGCAGAAAAAGGAAAAACGTCTTCACCAGCAACTTCCAATGAAAATGAATGGCAAACAATTGGCAAGAAGAACCAAAAGACAAAATTGCCTCCTCCACAAGGGAAGTCACCTCTGCCACAGAAGTCACCTTCGAAGCAGGACAACCCACAAGGAAAAACTAAAACATCCCCAAAAAGTCTCTGGCGGCCCAAGAGAAACCAGTGGAGGATATGGAAGTACAGATGGCAGCCCGAGATCGTCCTCATTAAAACGATGCCGAGACGAGGAGGAGCAACAAGAAGAAAACTCAAAAATCCTGCAAAAGAGCAGGAGCCTTGAAAAGATGAAGAAACCGAAATGTTCTTCGCTGCCAGTCTCCCCAGAAAGAGAGACACATTCATATGCAGACAAAGCAAAAATCTTTCCCTCTACCCAACAAAAAAACCTATCTAGTCTCTACATTCAAACTAACCCTTCACTCCCCTATCAAATCGCATACTCCCACTCCTTCCCATATTCTTATCCACTCCAATAAAAAGAAATCTCTTCATCAGGGTGAAGCTTTAATGCAAGTGGACAAGAAAGAAACTATCAAAGAATGGCCGGCGGTAAACCCCTGTTGAAATTATCACCTGTAGGCAATAAGTCTACAGAGGATCCGACCAATTTCCCAAAAGCCACAGGTGTTATTGCTCTAATCCGTAGCACGGGGGGTAACATGAGGGTGTGGAAGCACATTTCTGAAGCTGAAAAACTGTACCCTAAAATTACTATGTGCCGCAGTGGCACACCAGATTTAAGAAAAATGTCCAAGCTCTGTGCAGGGAGGGTCCCGGTGCTTCTCCACACCTGTCTGTATTGGGTATTAAATCTAAATTATCCCACGGATGTCGGTGGGATTGTCCTACACGGACGGATTACATCCAAGATAGGAAGTGGTTCCCTAGGACAGTCCGTCGGAGTCCCTGCTCTCAGAGATTTCTATCTTGTATGTGACTACAGTAATTTTTCTCTTTTTACTTTTTCAGGTCTAACGGATGTCAATTAAGTCAGTTTGAATGCGAAGGGCCTTAGGGACCGGAGTAAGGCGGCCCGATGCCTGTGTGCTGTCTAACGATTTTGTCGTTTATTCAGCATATGGGAACCGGCTGGCCGGAGGAGTTTCTTTGCTGGTTACGCGTACCCTGGAGGCGAAGGTGGATCTTGCCCACGTCGGTGCCGAGGGCCGGCTGATCAGGGCCGATATTGCAGTGAAAAGCAATGCGTTTCGACTGGTTGCGGTTTATGCGCCCAACGACTGGGAGGAGTCGTCTCGTTTTTTCGGCGGTTGGAGCCCTTTATGGTGGATTCAACACGACTCATCTTAATGGGAGACTGGAATGCCATCCTGAACCCCAAGCTGGATAGAGGGCGGGGAGCTCGCAGGAAGGCAATTGATCGTAGCTTGGTTGATCTCATCGAAGAGTAAGGGCTCGTCGATAGATATCGGGTCGATCACAAGGGTAGGAGAATGTAGACGTGGGCTAATAGTTGGCTTTCTACCCGAGTAGCTAGCTAACTGGATAGAATATTAGTTTGTGAAGCCGACATAGATGTTTTAGATTGTCCCACGTTCCACTGGTTAGACTACTCGGACAACAAACTTTGTGCCCGGGGAGATTTAGAAAATAGGCCTAGAATGGCTAGTTACTGGAAGTTCATCATGTCCTTACTGGACAGTCGGGACTTCCAGCGCCAGCTAATTAACTTAGTGCAGCGGGCGTTAACTGAGGGAGTCATTGGGAAGAAGTGGTGGGAGAATCTTAAGAATAGTATTAGGTTTTACACCATCAAGTTCACCAGGGGTGTGATCACGCTGTTGGGAAAAGGCAAAGATGTTGGGAAGGTGTTAGAGGGTTACCGGCTCTTAATTCTGCTAAACACACAGTTGAAGATTTTGGCCAAGATCTTGTCAAATCGTTTGCAATTAGTAGCCGAGTCTCTGTTGGGACCTGAGCAGATTTGTGCTGTGAAGGACCGAACAATTCAGAGCAACCTGCATATGATACGCACTATCATAGAGGGGATAAAAGACGACGAAGCCGCGCTGATCAGTTTGGATCAGTCCAAGGCATTTGATAGGGTTGACCACCGTTACCTGGCGGCTGTCCGCAGGCCGCTGGATTCGAAACCGACTTCCGCTGCTGGATTAGCCTCCTGTATCAATCCCCCACGGCTGTGGTACATATGAACGGGAAGCTGTTGGGCGTTTTGCCGCTGCCTAGGTCGGTCTACAGGGTTGTCCACTGTCGCCCTTAATTTGTGCTTTGGCGTTCGAGCCTCTCTTTCGCCAGCTGAAGGACAGAGCGTGCAGTCCTGCCCTATGTGGAATCTCTGTCCTTGGTGGGGCTCGAGTCAGGGTTTCTGCGTACGCCGATGACGTCACTACTTCCGTGTCCTCCCGGAGTGATATCGAAGTGGTATAGAAGGCGCTTGAACGATACGAACAAGTTACAGGGAACAAGATTAACTGCAACAAGTCGTCCGGCTTCTGGTTAGGTACCTGGAAGGGTGTTACCATCCTGTGGCCCCTCGACTGGACGGACGGTCCTGTCCGCATTCTTAGAGTGTTGTCCTGAGACGAAAATGGATACGTCATCGGCGTACGCAGAAACCCTGGCTCGAGCCCCACCAGGGACAGCAATTCCGCGTAGGGCTGGACTGCACGCCGTCCTTTAGCCGGCGAAGGAGGGTCTTCAACGCCAAAGCTTAAAAAAGGGATGACAGCAGGCAACCCTGACGAACCTACCGAGACCAGCAGTGAAGGAACGATACAACAGGCTGATCCACCTGCAGAAGTCGGCTTTGAATCCGGCGACTTGCTAGACAGCAGCCAGATACCGATGTTTAACCATATCAAATGCCTTGGACTGAGCTAAATTGATCAGCGCAGCCTGTTCGTCGTCTATTACGCCCTTTATGATTGTCTGGATCAGAGGCAGATTGCTCTGAATTGTTCGGCCCTTTACAGCACAAGTCTGCAAACGCTCCGTCAGGATCTTGGCAAAAATATTTAACTGTGTGTTTAGCAGAATTATGGACCTGCAAACACTCTCAACCTGTAAAGTCCCTCTCAACACTCTGGCCCTTTTTCAACAGTGTGATCACACCCCTGGAAATCCGATCGGGGATGGACCCCTGCCGGAATCATTTGTTGAACACCGCCGTCAAAATCGGTGCAATGACGTGCGAGAGCCTCAAGTACAATAGACCAACAAGCCCTGGAGACTTGCCACTGCCGACTCTCTTCAATTCCAGGTGAACTTCGCCCTTCTTCATCTCACCCTCGCAGCTAGCTGCTTTAGTCGGCGTAAGCCGAGTGAAGTCAGCCAGATAGCTGCGAAACTTTGCAAAGACCAGGCTCCTTGGTATAGCGGCTCTCGAAATTATGCCGAAAGATCTCGCACGTTGGTCAAATTACAGGCTACTACGCGGCTGGTCGACCAGTAACAACCCTGCCTTGCCTTCTCACCCACCATGACGTCAAGTCCTTATCCCTCTTCCCCACACATTGCCGGCAAAAAAGAAAGAAGAAACAACACGTCAACGACACGATTACTACTACGGAAGGAAAGAGAGAACATCACAATGCTACCGACTACCCAATTCACTCTTCAAGCAACACATATTCGTTCCCTTTCCTCTTCTCTCAACCTTCTGTTCCCTTCTCTCTAAGGACAGCCGCTTTGAAAAAGTAGAAGTAGGGAGATGGTTAATGTTTTTTTGAATTGGCCTTGTGCCAAACATAACCAAGCTTCCTACAACTTACAGGTTTTATCCAGAATTATCAGAAGGTTATCAGAAGGTGGATTTTGTGGAAAAATAAAAGTATACCTTTTGTATGTTTAAATAGAAATTTATTAATAGAAAAGAACATGAATTGGTAGAATTTAAAAGTTCAATAAGAAACAATATTAAGAAGTTAAGGGTATCAAGAGTTCGTAGTAGTCCTTGCAAGTGTGAGTCTATGTGTACATAAGCAGGAACGTATGTACGTATGTATATATGAGTGTTATCGCTGGGTAGGAGGGTCCTTGAAATAATCGCTCAGTCTTAAAGAGTTCCGTTCGATTATCAAGTATACAAAAATGTAGACGGGTGAATGATGAATAGGAAGGTGGTGAGAGATGAGAGGTGAGAGAGAAAGAGAGAGGTAATAATAGCGATCGCTTGACATCGAATTGGTGTAGGGGACGATATCGTACGTCACAAATATATTCAAGCCCTACCTCACTCTATTAAACCAGTAGTAGCTGCGCAAGTTGATTTAGACACAGATTGTAGTGGAAAAATGGCAGACGGCTTATTATTGTATTTTAAAACACAAGACACTGCACATATTCGACAAATTTCGGGGAAGCAAAAGGATGGACAGCAAAATAAAGATTACACTAAAAGGATACATGGCTGTTCCCACAGTGAAAATAAATTCCCTGCCAGTACTTGCCCTTTTAACAAGGACCAAAAATCTAAAATTTGCCGAGGCATTTATATTTTGCGGAACGTTAAATTTTGTAAGATGTGGTGCTAATGGCCAAATAAATGGAATGTTCAAGTGCAACCCAGCCCTTACCCAACTTCACCAGTTCCTCGTGAGATTTTGGAAAACTAACTAGGCAAGAGGTGTTAGCTTCAATTTCCTCACAGCTTCTCATTGTAGCCGCACGGTTAGGAGCTCAAAGTTTAGATTTTATTGTGGATACAGGAGCTGCTGTACCTATACTTCCAAAGAGATATTTAAATGGAGCTGTAACATACCCAACCAATATCTCTTTCTTTAGTGTCTGCCAACGATCAAAAGATTGAATGCTCAGGACAAACAGTACTGAATCTCACACTACGGAACCTCAGACGGGAATTTACCTGGACATTTATAATAGCCAAAACTGCTCAGCCACTCCTTGGATATGATTTGCTAAACCATTTTGAGTTAATTGTGAACTGCAAGAACAATAAACTAATTGATAAAATGACTAATAGACAATCCAATGCACAGCCATCATGTATTATCATGAATGTAGATGTAGTACCGAATAAAAATGGTACGAGCAATTCTGAAGAAATATCCAAACTTTCTCCTCATCGCGACACGAATGCAGCAAAACCAAAGATATTCCACAGAATAGAAACTGGTAGCACATGGTACCGAAGTCAGATGGCACATATAGACCTGTTGGTAATAACAGACATTTAAATACCATAACAAAAGCCGGTCGATACCAGGTTTCAAATATAAATTCCTTGTCTTCGAAGCTTCATAATAAGAAGTTCTTTTCAAAGATAGACCTGTCGTCTGCTTATCATCAGATACCAGTTCACCCGGAGGATGTCTGCAAGACAGCCATCTCTAACCCTTTTGGGTTATTTGAATACAACTATGTCTTTCGGACTACGGAACGCATCATGTACTTTTCAGAGAATGATAGACAATATCTTTCGTGATACTGATTATACATTTGTATATATCGACAATATCCTTATATTCTCAGAAGATGAAGAAACTAATTCCAAGCATATCGACCTAGTACTACAAAAACTGAGTGAGTACGATTTTAAAATTTGTCTCTCCAAATGCATATTTAGTGCTAATGAGTTAGATTTTTAGGATTTCACATTTCTGCTAATGGTCTCAAACCCGGTGCTAACCCAGTTGAATGAATTAAGTGAATTTTCAAAACAACAACAACAACTCTGTTTACTGGGGCGAAAGTTATATGTGGTGATACAGAGCAAGCGAGGGACCGGATGTTTGTCCTCATAGGTCCAGATAGAAAATGACCAAAACTGGTCTTTGTGCATCTGGGCTCCACACAGAAGTTCCGGTGGAAAACCAAAAATAAATAAATATCAAATTCCATTTACAAACACTTTTTGTGAGCCGACGCGAATTTTGTTTATCGTCCAATGGAAAGCCCAGAATTAAATCCAGGTGTGAATTTCCAAATGATTTGTTCAGAGCCCCAAAAACGAAGTAAAAGGACGACACAAGAAAACATTCGACAGTAGAGAAAATACGAGCATAATTAACACGTCCCTTGACAAACGTCAAGCGATTGTATTATGGTTGCCTCTCCTTTCTCTCTCATCTTCTTCTTCACTGTTCACTGAGCCACTTAATAACTGACTGGTAACCAAAGGACTGAGCGGAGACTTCAAAGACACTCCTAACAAACGAATGCACACACATACATACGCACAAACTCTTTTCGGCAATTACTGCTATGAACATTTTTAACAACCTTTGTACCAACCAAAAGACATTACTCTTATCTGTAAAAGAAAAAAAAACCTTAATTGATATATATATATATATATATATATATAAATGTTGTTTCTATACACAATTTGATTTTCTTGTTTTATACCTCTCTTATAGGGGGCTATCTAGTAATGAGGCCAAATCAGGCTAATCTGTTCAACACACAAATACACTTCACTGTAACGGATAAGCCACTATAGCATCTTTCAGCTGGCTGGTGATGCGAAAGGCTGTCTAATTGGCAAGAAGCTTAAATCAGCCGGTTTGATTATTTCGCCAAACTGCATCTGCTGCCATGAATCAGTAGTCGAAACTTTGTCTTACGCCTTCTTTCATTGCAAGGTCATAGTACCGTTGTGTAAGTGGCTTGAAGATTTCATGGTTCGCATGCTGCGTAGAAATTTCTTTGTCCTGGAAGTCACTTCTGTTTGTTTGGCAAAAGGTGAATAAATCTTGCATGAATCTGTCGAGTGAAAGGAGCTGACTTGAAATGGCATTTTAATGCTGGTTAGACGTCAGGATATTGAGGATCCTGGACTAAACTTTTTCAAACCCCCTTCCCCCATGAAAGTAGGATAGTATAGGGTTTTCCTCTTATTTTTTTTACAATGGTTAAACTTAGCTAGTGTATGTATGGTTCTTGTATATGTTTTTGTCCACCCCTCCCTTATATAGAGCAGTCAAACTAACATTTCCTTGGGACATTTGTGGCCTGTCTCTTGATGACACTATCAAGACTGAGATGGACCAAGGCTCAATGGAACAGGCCATCGGTGTCCTGTCCACCTGAGATGTTTGGTGCAGTCCTCAACCCTAAGTGGACTGATAATGGCTCTCTATTGTGCTGCATTTTTTATATCATCAAAAATAAATAACACGTTTTTTTTTAAAGAGACGACTTTCGCCTGTTTTTTTTCCTTTCATACAACACAATATATATTAAAGATATCATAGTATGAAAAGAAAATAATTTCTCAATGAATAACGAATTTTTACAAGAATTGTTTTCATTTTTATTTTTTGATTAAATTATTCATTAAGTTTAAAAAATCTTTTAAAATTTATTCCAGTAATCATCTCAATTAGAATATTAAGTTAATATGTGAAAACTATATTTTGTAATCAAAAATGGAAAAGGTTAAATACATATGTTATATATTCTCTGACGGCAGTGCATAATTTTGATCAGAAATGTATTGGTCGGTTTGGTATGCTGTGACATTTTTTTTTTCATGGGGGGAAACTGAGTGAAATAAAATCTAGAGCCATCTACAAGATGGCTCTAGATGATCGTAATAAATCTCATTTTAGCATAGGTGACTTTTTGTTTCACATATGTGTACTCCACTTGAGTGGTTATTATAGAAGAAAAAAAGTTGCTATTTCAAACAAAAACTTATGATAGAACAGCATAATTTGTTTTGTGTAGAGTTTGACCATGGAGACAGGGGAATGTATTTTTTTTTTAATAAATTGAGGGCAGAGAGCATACTTGGTAAAAGCAACTAAGTTGATGGAGGAGAAGAAGTTGACAGAAAAATACGTTTGGCAACGGAGAAGTTGATGGAGGGAAGAAATAAAATTGTCAGAATTGTAGTAAACAGGAAATTAAAAGTAACTCTTTTCTCTTCTTCACTTTTACAAAAATTTACAATTATGTGTGGAATCCTGCTTGACAAATTGGAAAAAGATTGACTCCATATGAAAAAGATGAAGCTGGATTTCGCAGTCACATGTTAAATTAATTTTTCTAACCAATAAAAGGAAGCGATTTGCAAAACTGAGAGAAAAGTTAACAAGCCGATGCTAATATTGTCTTTGGCTATAAAAGCAGAATGAAAACTGAATCAGTCAGTGAATTGGAGGCCAAGATATCATACACCAGCAACATGTGAAAAGGAAACTTCAAGTCTGACCTGGACATATTCGTTCTCCTTCACTTGTGCTATTTCCTTTACCTCTTCTCCATCCTCAACATTCTCACAGTGAACAAAGAAGAAGACAACAACAATACCCTATTAACAACATACCCTGGTATGAATGACTACAAGCTCTGGATTCACTTGACTCCTTACTTCTATTTCTCTTTGAACATTTAACGTCTACAAATTGATGTTATTCTGTTTTGTCAATAAAATTCCGCATATTTTACAAATGAAACATTTATTCTTCCATATATCCACGCATTTCAACCTTCTGATAATTCTGATTACAAAAAAAAATCCCTAAGTTGTAAGGAGTTTGGTTATGCTTGACACAAGGCCAATTTTATAAACATTCAACTATCTCCCTGGTGACCCCGCAAAGAACATGCAGTGGAAGAATCCCTACTACTACAGAAGAAATAAACCTGAAGGAAGAGATGTAGTCGTTAAACAAGGAAATACTTTCAAACTCTTCCAGCTGTTAAGTTTGGTTTTGACTTCAATTTTAGGCACCCCTTCAAATCAGATTAATTTAACTTGCTAATTTTCCAAAAGTAACATGTCACAGTTGTATATTTTAATTCTGCAAGTTTTTAAAACAGAGAATTAAATTAATGCAAGTGTCCTCCAAGGCTCTTTTCTTGGACTTTTTTTTATCTTTTTTCAGTCTTTCTTACCAAATCATGAAATAAAATTTGTTTTGAATAGCCACTGATTTAATAATAATCTATTGCTAAATCTGCTCTAATTTCACATGCCATCCACAATAAAACATATCCTATTGTACAATTGATTTCAAAGTTGTCCTTTTCCTAACCTAGAACTCTTCTTCATGATTTTGTCTTTTTTTTACTTATGCCCATTCCAACACCCACACATCCATGTCCACTGATACATGATTTGATAATAATCCTATTGGCAAATCTGCTCTAGTTTCACATGACATCCACAATAAAATATATCCTATTGTACAACTGATTTCATACATTCATTGCAAGCCCAGACAAAAAGCTACCAATTCTGGCTAGACACATCACTCTGGTAAAGCTGGAAAAAGTGGTTCCTCTGGGTACGGGAAATTGAGCAAATGAGAGAGAATCAAGGGAAAGAATGTGACTTAATCAGAACTTCCTGGATTGAAGGAAAGCATTGATGCTGGCTTTCACCTAAGAGGAGACCTCAAGTGCACAGTCTTCAACAGGCTAACTAAAAATTTTGTTTGAAGAGACATAAAACGTTGCAGAATGCCTCCCAGTTTGCTCTTTGATAGAAGTTAGATATTCAGCTGGTAGGAGGTTCCTGGAAGGAAGGGGAGTGGAAATCTAGCCAAGTCCATTAGGGTTATTAAAGAAATGTGTGGGAAAATCCATCACTTAGATGAAAGATTGAGTGATTGAAAGGTTCATGGTATGGACACCAAGTTCTGTGTTTTCCAGCCACTTAATGTGGTGGGGTTTAATGTCACTAAACACAAAGATATTAATAAATGGATGAGAAGAAATTGCCAGTCTATACCGTTTTAAATGTTGTCTAATATAAAACAGTTAGGAGAGGAAGGAGAGTGGTAGAGAAAGAAAAGAGAGTTAACTGAGCTTAGTAGAAAGACACAGAGACACATGTAGGAATAATCTGGAAATTGAAGAGAAATCACCCTAACTAGAGGGAGATGTTTGCTGACACAAACATGAAGTCCATGCATATGGGCATTAGAATTCTTCCTGAAAAGAGATAGGTAACCAGGGATATAGAAAGGGATAGAAGATGATAATTTAACATTCCATCTACAAAAAATGAAACAATATAGGCAGAACTACAACTCGCCAGAACACTGCAACTACAGACCTTCCAGGCTATATATATATATATAATCACAAGTAGTTTGTCACTTGAACTGAGCAGCCCCAAAGAGTGAGGACGTCATAACTTTGAATGAATTTTGAAGTCAGCATGAACCCGCACAATTTTAGTGACACTTTGTGAATGTCAATGCAATATTTCCACCTTCATATCAAGCATATTACGATAAAAAATATTCCTACCTACACACATTTCATCATATATAAAAAAGTGAAAATAATTATAAAATATAAATATATATCCACATATAGAAATATATATATATATCCACATATAGAAATAAAAATACTGAATTCAACCATGTTTTTCAAATAAGATCTATCAGAAAATGCTGATCCACATATTTTACAAGAATATGGTTAATCATTAGTGTGAATTTGATTGTGTTTTTTTAAAGCAGAACTACGTGAAAATGCTGATCCACATATTTCACAAGAATATGGTTTCTCTCCAGTGTGAATTTGAATGTGCCTTTTCAAATCAGAATTACGTGAAAATGCCAATCCACATATTTCACAGGAATATGGTTTCTCTCCAGTGTGAATTCGAATGTGAATTTTCAATTTAGAATTAGACGAAAATGCTGAACCACATATTTTGCAAGAAAATGGTTTCACTTTAGTATGAATTTGAATGTGCTTTTTCAAATCAGAATTCTGTGAAAATGCAGATCCACATATTTTACAAGAATATGGTTTCTCTCCAGGGTGAATTTGAATGTGTATTTTCAATTGAGAATCAGATTGAAATGCTGAACCACATATTTTACAAGAAAACTGTTTCATTTTAGTATGAATTTGAATGTGCTTTTTCAAATCAGAATTCTGTGTAAATGCAGATCCACATGTTTCACAAGAATATGGTTTCTCTCCAGTGTGAATTTGAATGTGCCTTTTCAAATCAAAATTACGTGAAAATGCTGATCCACAGATTTCACAAGAATATGGTTTCTCTCCAGTGTGAATTTGAATGTGCTTTTTCAAATCAGAATTACGTGAAAATGCTGATCCACATATTTCACAAGAATATGGTTTCTCACCTGTGTGAATTCGATTGTGTTGTTTTAAAGCATAATTATCTGAAAATGATGATCCACATGTTTTACAAGAATATGGTTTCTCTCCAGTGTGAAATCGAATGTGTGCTTTCAAATAACGATTCTGTGAAAATGCTGATCCACATATTTTACAAGAATATGGTTTCTCACCAGTGTGAATTCGAATGTGAGATTTCAAATAACGGTTCTGTGAAAATGCTGATCCACATATTTCACAAGAATATGGTTTCTCACCAGTGTGAATTCGAATGTGTATTTTCAATTTAGAATTAGACTGAAATGCTGAACCACATATTTTACAAGAATATGGTTTCTCTCCAGTGTGAATTCGAATGTGTGTTTTCAGATTATCATTGTGTGAAAATGCTGATCCACATATTTTACAAGAATATGGTTTCTCACCAGTGTGAATTCGATTGTGTTTTTTTAAACCAGAATTATCTGAAAATGCTAATCCACATATTTCACAAGAATATGGTTTCTCTCCGGTGTGAATTCGATTATGGTTTTTTAAAGCAGATCGTTGTGAAAATGCTGATCCACATATTTCACAAGAATATGGTTTCTCTCCAGTGTGAATTCGAATGTGTATTTTCAATTGAGAATTAGACTGAAATGCCGAACCACATATTTTACAAGAATATGGTTTCTCTCCAGTGTGAATTCGAATGTGTGTTTTCAGATTATCATTCTGTGAAAATGCAGATCCACATATTCTACATGAAAATGGTTTCTCCCCAGTGTGAATTCGATAGTGTTTTTTTAAAGCAGAATTATCTGAAAATGCTAATCCACATATTTCACAAGAATATGGTTTCTCTCCAGTGTGAATTCGAATGTGTATTTTCAATTGAGAATTAGATTGAAATGCTGAACCACATATTTTACAACAAAACGGTTTCTCTCTCGTATGAATTTGCATGTGCTTTTGCAATATAGCAATCTTTGAATATGATGATCCACATACTTTGCAATTATATGAATTCTCTTCAGTGTGTGTCTGCATGTCAGATTTAAGCCCAAGTTCCCTTGCAAAAGCACATCCACACACTTCACCCAAAATAGTGCTTCTTCCAGTATGAAGCATAAACATGTGGTTTTTTACATTTGATAACTGTGAAAATCTTCATTAGAAGTAAATTGTTTCTCACCAGTGTGTATTTGCACATGGAGTTTTTAAATTAAAATCCATGAAAATGAAGATCAATATTCATCACAAAAATCAGGTTCTTCTCTTGTTGGCTGCTTCATGATTGTTTTTCTTTTAATGAAAACCTTGTGGAAATACTAATTGACATGTTATTTTTTCATTGATTCTTACAGTCAGTTCATGACAGGCCTGTAAATAAACAATGCTATCATTAAAAATGTGAACATTATTTCCAAGAAACTATTGTAAGACAACTTCAATTATGTCTGGTGTATTTCAAATAGAAATTATATTTATTGAAATCTCAACTTTTTTAGAGTTTTAAAATTCATAAATTTTTCATCCATTTTGATACGTTTAAAAACAAAAGTTAATTCTCTGTTTTAAAAATATTACACAAAAAAAACATACATCTGTGACAAGTTATTTTTGGAAAATTAGCAAATTTTTTATTTTAAATTAATCTACACAGGGATTACTAGTTTATATCATAAAATTTAGAATCAAAGTAATTGTTAATCCCAGAGATCATATCTTTCTGACCTGTGTAAATGATGTTGTGATAAGTATGGTTGACCAATTTTTTCTCTAAATGAAAGAAACCATGAAATTGCCATTTAATGCAACATATGTATTTTCATACTTAAAAACGAACACTTTCTATACATAAAAAAATAAAAACTTCAAAAATTTTTTAGCTCAAAGATTTGTATTAATATTTTCAATTGTCGAGTAGTAAATATAGTTTGCACTTAAGTTAATAATGGAACCACAACAAAGGTTTGAAGAATTTTAAAAATATTTGTGAAAGTATAAATCATTAAATTTAAGAAAAAAAAAGTTAATACAATTCTTGTAAAAATTCATTATACTTGAAAATGTTTTTCTCCAGACAATAATGTCCTTATATCACATATATATATATATTTATTTATTTATGTGTGTGTGTGTGTGTGTGTTTAAAGTAAAAAAAAACCTTTCTAATTAAATAATGTTATAGACTTATTGCATTTTTTATTTTACTCAAAGCAGATTTTTGAAAAAAATACTCCCTCATTAAAAAAAAAAAGACAAAGCTAAAAACACAGACCCTTTACATTCCCCAAGCAGTTCTGCATTCAACTGATAACACAAATTTTTGATACAAAGTTTAATTTCTTTAAATTTCCTGAAATTACTTGGAGTGTAGTAACTGATGGAAAAAAATGAATTTTTACCAAGATTTTACTAAAATAATAATTTGGAAAATATTTTAATTCATTTGTGAATAACTCTGAAAAATTTCAATAAAAACTGACAATCATTTCAATTTTGTAAGAATTTTCAAATTAATTTTTTGGGGTCAGAAAAAAGAAAAAAGAGTTTGATAATATGAAATTGTCCATAGTAAACTCTGGTAAAAATTTTCTCCCCTGCTGACAAAAAAATAGAAAAACAAGATAATTTTATGAAAATTTCAAATGTGTTAGAAAGGATAAAAACATTTTAAAAATAATGAACAATAACTTTGGTCTTTCCTCTTAATAATAACAGCAATGTGATAGACAAATTTAGTTTTTCTTAGGTTTGGGCACTTTTTTCTTTATGGTATTCTGTTTTTTCAGTGAATTAATGGAAATACTTAACTTTATTATTAAATTACATATTTTTTGATTTTTCCTTTTTAAAAATAACATTTTGCTAGTAAGTTAGTTTTTATCAATTTTGGAACCTTTTTTCATTATGATGTGTTTTCAGTGAATTATAATTGAGGCACATAATTCAAATAGGCATCAGCACTCATTTGCCGATAAAACAGCATGATGTTAAAGGAGCCCAAACACAATAAAAACTAAGTTTTATCGTCAAAATATTAAAAGGAACAATCAAATTTTTTTTCATTACTTTTTGAAAATTTTTAATCTTTTCTAACAGGTTTGAAATTTTGTTTAGAAACCATTTTCCTTAGAAACATATTCACCTAACTTTTATTAAAGGTTACTACGATGGCAAAGGTAATATTACTCAATTCATTTTTTATTTCGTGTGGAAAGACACATTCATTTTGAGATTCTTGTGGAAATCAAATAATTTTTTGAATTTAATGAAACTGTCAGGATTTATTCATAAATGAGTTAAGTTATTTAGGCAATTATTATTTTTAGAAAATCTTGATAAAATTTTTCTTTATATATGTTAACACCCCACCCACCTACAATTAGTTTAATGAAATTCCCTACTGATCATAAATCTTGTTTTATTACTTAAATGCTGGACTTCTTGTGTAATGTAAATTTAATTTAGTTGAGGTACCTATGAAAATGAGTGGAGGTAATAATTTAAATTTCTAGAAAATGCAATAAAGTTTTAAACTCGGTATCTTCAATCATTTTCTATACCTAAATTTAAATTGAATTTTTAAACATAAAAAGGTTTTATTGAAGCTTTAGTCTATTGAAGCCAAGAGAACAAATTTACTAATTCCAGTAAGCAAAATAACCTGGTGCATTTCAAACTGAAATTATATTGATTGGAATCTAAAATGTTTTTGATTTTAAAAAAATTTCAATTTTTCGGCCATTTTCCATCAACCAACTCATTTTGTAAACAGAAGCCAATTCTTAGTTTTAAAAATCTTGCAAAAATAACATACACCTTGCTGACACATTATTTTATTCAAATTACAGAATTTAAACTTAACTTAATTTGATTTGAAAGAAGAATTACTTGCTTACTGCCTGAAATGTACTATAATAACATTTCTTAATTGCAGTATCCTCGTTATTGAGGTTATCATCGTCTTATCAGAGGTGCTAATTGACAATAGCCATCAAAATACGTTAAGTATGTAATATGAATTTGATATAATCTTATTCATACGATTTGTTTTTTGATTTTTAATTAATGTGAAAATTAAAAATTTATGACAATATTTTCAGCAACCATCCAATACATTATAGAATTTTTATGAAAAATAAAAATTAAAATAATATAAAACTTTCTTTTTAAAAACTTTTACAATTTAATAACAGAATGACATTATATAATGGCAGAGAGAACTCAATTTATGAAATGTTATGGCATTTATTAATTTTTATTTTTAATATCTATTTTTCATATTCTATTTAGGTACCTCCACAAATTGTGAATTTCACAATTACTGTTCTTTTTTTAAATTAGGAGATCAGGAATTAAAATATAAAACTTGCTTTACATTTTGAAGGGATGATTTGCAAAGCCCGTTGAATGTTGAAACATAGGCATAGGAAATACTGAAGTGAGATTGAAGAATTGTACTCTGCCAAAAATGTTTATATTGTTTTTTTTTCATGTATGTCATGCATCCTTCAAAACATGTGACCTTCTAATGATGTACTCTCCATGCAGAAATTTAACACGAACAATGAAGAAGGAAATTTAAAAATTTTTTAGAAACTTTATAAATTATTATAGGTACCTCCACTCAATTTTTCGATACCTCAATTCAAATTAAATTTTTAAAAATAAAAAAGTTTCCTTCAAGCTATAATTTTAACTTTAACTGAAAGCCAAGAGATTAAATTTACAGTAAGGAAAATACCCTGGTGTATTTCAAACCAAAATTATACTGATTGGAATAAAAACATTTTTTTTTTAAATTTCAAACTTTCTGCCATTTTTCGATTGTAAACAGTAGCAAATTCTCGGATTTAAAATGTCTTACAAAAATAAAATACTGGCAGAGGTAACTCGATTTATGAAATGTTATGGCTTTTATTAATTTTTATTTTTAATATCTATTTTTCATATTCTTTTTATGTACCTCCACAAATTTTGAATTTCACAATTACTTTTCTTTTTTTTTAAATTAGGAGAAATATAAAATATAAAACTTGCTTTAAATTTTGAAGGGATGACTTGCAAAGTCACAAGAAACACTGAAGCGAGATGGAAGAATTGTACTCTGCCGAAAATGTTTATATTTTTCATTGTTTTTTCATGTATGTCGTGCGTCCTTCAAAACATGTGACTTTGTAATGATGTAGTCTTCATGCATAAATTTAACACCCTAGTGTTAACGATGGAGGAAATTTTTAAAAAATTTTGAAACTTTATAAATTATTTTTAAAAAATAATAAATATGAAAAAATTCTTGTAAAATTCATTGTTCACTGAAAATTTTTTCTTTTCAGATTTTTTTAAAAATTTAGAAAATTTTTGATTCCGATCAATTTCAGTTTAAAATGCACCAGGGTATTTTGCTTACTGAAATTAGTAAATTTAATCTGTTGGCTTTCAATTAAAGCTAATTTTAAAGCTTGAAGATAACTTATTTTTCATTAAAATTTAAATTTAAATTTAGGTATAGAAAAATGAGTGGAGGAACCTAATGGCACCTCCAAAAAATTGCTGAAAAAACAGCATTAGAGTTATGAAGGAAAAAGGCTGCAAACTAAATAAAAAAGTTTTATCAGCAAAATGTTTATTATTATTAAGAGGACATATCAAAGTATTTTAAAATTATTTTAATCTTTTCTAACATGTTCGAAATTTTAGTAGAAAATCTTGTTTTTCTTTCGTCCGTGAGTGATGTAATTTTTTCAACTGTTTAACGGCAAAACGTAATGTTGCCCAAGGCACGTTTTTGCTGGTGAAAGACACATTAATTTAGAAATTCTTGCAAAATCAAATAATGGTCGGATTTTGAGGAAAATTTTAGGACTTATTCATAACTGACTGAAGAAATCATTTTTGAAGTCATCATTTTTAGAAAATCTTGGTAAAAATATTGCAAAAACAATAATTCAATAAAAAATATGCCATTTTTATCTAAACTTTTAATTACTTTTATAGGTACCTCCACAAAATTGCTGAAAAAACAGCATAGTATGAAGGGAAAGGCCCCAAAACTAAAAAGTTTTATAGGCAAAATGTTTATATTATCATTAAGAGGATAGATCAAAGAATTTTTTAAATATTTTTTCAATTTTTTAATTTTTTCAGACACATTCGCAATTTTTGTAGAAAGTCTGTATTTTTTCTTACATAAGTGCGAGACCTAAATTGCCACAACGTTAATTAGTAAAAAAACACATAATATTGCACAATGCACTTTTTTGACAGTGAAAGACACATTAATTTCGACAAATAGTCCTAATATAATTAAATTCAGGAGTCATTGGGGAATGCTAATAAACAGTTTTCTTTTTCTCCAATACAGCCTTTTTTCTAATAAAAAGGTCCGAATTGCGAAAAATGCAATAACTATGCCAATTTTTATGTGGATAAACTTCTGAATGCATTTATGAACAATATAAATTAAGCGTATCATAGTCTGAAAAGAAAAAAATTCAATGAATAATGAATTTTTACAAGTATTAATTTCATTTTTTTTAAATTTTTAATTATATTTAAAAATTATATATAAAATGTTTAAATATTATTGTTAAATTTCTTACTCTATTTGGCAGGCTAGAGTATTTAATTAATGCATGAAGACTACAATTACTAATCGAAAATTTAAAAGCTTAATACAAATGATTGAGCCAATGGATTTTTAAAATAATTAAAACATTTTCATTGTGTGCATTTTTACTGCCCGTATCTTTCTTTGTACGGATGGCCGTACATGATATTTAGCATTACAAGGTCATGTGATTAAAGGGTTGTCTTCCGTTACATAAAAAATTACATTCGTATAATTTTGTCGCTTTCGGCCTCCCTACTTTAGCCTTGTCATTGTGTCACTCGGCACTTGAGATAGCCAGCATATATCAGATTACCTTAGCTGATAAAATGCTATAGCAAATATTTCAGAGAGTAAGCAAGTACATTTGTTTGAAAAACAGATAAAGGTAAGTTTTAACTTAAAAAATTGACTTCAATAATGTGTCAGCGACGTATATTTTATTTTTGCCAGATTTTTAAAACAGGAATGTGGCTACTGTTTAAAAATGTGTCAGTCAATCAAAAAAAATGATGGTACTTTTAATTCTTTTTTTTATCTGAAAAGTTTTATATTCCAATTAATATAATTTCGCTTTAAAACACGCCAGTGTATTTTGTTTACTGGAATTACTAAATTTGACTCTTGACTTTCAATTAAAACTAATTTTAAACCTAAAATATAACTTATTTATTCTAAAAATTTCCTTTTAAAATCAGGTATTGAAAATTTATACTGAAAAGTAGAGGTACCTACTTATATATCTTCGGAGCAGATTTTCAGTTAGTGCCGGATAATTTTAAATAAAAAAAATGATTTAATTTCCCGATGAGTTTTGCGTTTAATTAATAAAAAAGTAAATCGAAGAAAATTAAAATTTATTGAAATTTCATTAATTTACGTGGAGGGGGGGGGGGGGGTAACAGTTAAAAAAATTTTTTTCATCAATATTTTAAAAAATAATAATTTCAAAAATAATTTTATTCATTTGTGAATGAGTACTGAAAGTTTCATTAAAATCCGACAATTATTTGATTTTTCCGAGAATTTCCAAATTAATGTGTTTGTCACCGAAAAAGTGAGTTACGTCAAAAAAAAAAAGAGTTACGTAATCGATTGTAAAAAATCGTAAGATTTTCTTCGATTTTCTGCAATGCTAACTCAAATCAAAACAAAAATTTTCTGCCAAAATTTCGAAAATGTTATAAAAAAAGGATTAAAAAAATTTATAAAATAAATTAAAATTACTTTTGATCTTTCCTCTTAATATTAAACATTTTGATAGGAAAAGTTCGTTTTATCAAGTTTTGAACCTTTTTATGCTGGATTTTTTGTGATGTGATGTAATGGATGTCAAAGTTTTAAAAAGGCTTATTTATATATGTTTTTGTCGTGAGTCTTTTCTTTTAGGAAGTCCGTGACGATTCGTTTCGGTTTAACTTACCTTTTTAGGGCGAATCTAAAAGCTTTTCATAGAAAAACAAACAGGATTAAAAGCTGTTTTTGTTATTCGAATTGATATCTCTTTCTTTCAACATCGACAATATTTGGCAATCAAGAAAACTTGAGATTTTTAAAGAAATTACAATTAACAATGACGAAATACTTAAAAAAAGATAGCAAGTTGACTGAAAAGAGAAGTACTTTTGAAAACGGTTTAAGAAATGATTAGTTCCTTACTCAAAATTAGTCCAGGTCAAAATAATAAACAAAAAAAGTTTTATTATTGATGAAAAAAGTGAAAGTGAAAACAGCAAAATTAAGTTAAAAAAAAAAACAAAAAAAACTCTTACAAATCCAACATTTGTCCAAGAGATTTTTTCGATGAAAATTAATTACGTTTTTAATTATTGAATTGGACGCAATTGCCCCCCACCCCCAAAAAAAAAGCATACGAAAAGGTTACTTAAAAAAAAAAATTAATAAAAACAAAGTTACAAAGTTTTACCATCAAAATGTTTAGGAAAGATCAAATTTTGTTGTCATTATTTAAAAAAAAGAAATAAAATCTTTTCTAACATGTTTGAAATTTCAGTTAATTTTTAGTACAAACATGGCCTTAAAAGTCATGGTAAACAGGACAGACACAAGTTTCAGGTTTGAGAGAGAGAGAGCCGACAGTGTACGGAAAGAGAGAGAAAGAGGGATTATGGAGAAAGTGGACGTTCCTGGGGGCGAGAACGTTGATAAGGGAGCATACATTTAATGGTAATGCAAAGGGAGTATAAAAAAAAAAAAAAGATGTAACCACTAAGGAAAACGTGATATTATTAGGCGAGTCGTTTTTTTTTTCTTTTTGGCGTTGAAAGACACGTTAATTTGAAAATTCTTGCAAGAATCGAATAATTGTCTGACGTTAATAAAACTTTCAGGACTTCTTCACAAATTAATGGGGTAAATTTTCGTTTTAGGTCCCGAAGGCTTTTCCCCCCTTCAAATTTATTCAAAATAGCATTTTTTTTCTGTGCAAATGTATATGCTGAACTCAAATCAATAATTAGTTATTAAAGAAACCTACCTTTATTGATCTTAACGATCAGAAAAAAATCGAACTATATCTTTTTTTTAAATTGTTTCACCCCCCCCCCAACAAGGCAGTACTGCCACTAGTGCATAGGGGGTTACATAAGAGGAGAGCAAAAAGAAAGAGGGACAAGATACAGGGGGTGCAAGAAGGAAGAAGAACAAGAGAGAGTTGGAAAAAGGATATGAGAAAGATGGAAATCAAGGAGATAAAAGATAGGAATTGGCATTGAATTTAAATTCTTGAAAATTGTAGCAGTCAAGGAAGCAAGTATACAAAAGGGAATTCTACAGATGGAAAGTGTGAGAAAAGAAACGGCTAGAGAAGCAGTGACAGTTACATTTGACTGTTTTGACTGTAAAAAGGTGGGGCAGGGTTGCAAACCTAGTATCTTGTGTAAGTTCTTGTAGAGGAGGAAATAAGCTCAGAGCAGAATAAACAAACGAAATAAAATACATTTAAATGTGTCAATTGTTTGTGCATTTTACATTGTCTGAACAATTGTTTGATCAATTCATTCATTCATTTTTTATGTTTTATCAACTAGTTACTTAATGCCAGAAAATATTTTCAGACTCTAAAATATTTGGGAGATAATAATGGTTGTAATGATAAAAGTCTTATTAATTCACCCATAGCTGGGGAAAGAAGAGGTAGATTCCCACCCCTCTCAAGGAGACTTGCATGTAAATAAATACATCTCAATAGGAATTAAAACTCAGCTCCCCAATCAACAACTCCAAGCCACTACATATCACATCACCTGCACTTCCAAGCTTACAGCAATTAGTATTTCCAAGTGATCACCCATCAAAGTACTGATCAGGTTTGATGTTGCTTAACTTCAGTGATTATATGAGAACTGATGTTTCAATGTAATGTGGTTATAAACCATGTCAATTGTTAACTTGGCTTACGGCCATATCACGTTGAATACACCGGTTCTCGCTCGATCACTGAAGTTAAGCAACGTTGAGCCTGGTCAGTACTTAGATGGGTGACCGCTTGGGAATACCAGGTGCTGTAAGCGTATAGTGATGGATGTGCATTGTGGTGCAGTGGATATTGGCACGGAAAGAGAAATCGGTGAGCCGAGCTCAAATTCCAGTTGAATACCCTGCATTCACTTAAGCACTGGTACCCTTGGGAAAGGTATTAATCCGTCCCTTCCCTCCAGTTATGGGTTAAATAACAAGGGTAGGATTTGGGGACCCTGCTCTTAAAAACAAATCCCAATGAATCTTGATACTCGAAAAGAAAACTGTTGTAAAAATAAAATAACCTTACCTAAAAATCATTGGTTATGACCTTAAAATCGATCACTGAAGTTAAGCAACGTTGAGCCTGGTCAGTACTTAGATGGGTGACCGCTTGGGAATACCAGGTGCTATAAGCGTATAGTGATGGATGTGCAATGTGGTGCAGTGGATATTGGCACGGAAAAAGAAATCAGTGAGCCGAGTTCAAATTCCAGTTGAATACCCTGCATTCACTTAAGCACTGGTACCCTTGGGAAAGGTATTAATTTGTCCCTTCCCTCCAGTTATGGGTTAAATAACAAGGGTAGGATTTGGGGACCCTGCTCTTAAAAACAAATCCCAATGAATCTTGATACTCGAAAAGAAAACTGTTGTAAAAATAAAATAACCTTACCTAAAAATCATTGGTTATGACCTTAAAATCGATCACTGAAGTTAAGCAACGTTGAGCCTGGTCAGTACTTAGATGGGTGACTGCTTGGGAATACCAGGTGCTATAAGCGTATAGTGATGGATGTGCATTGTGGTGCAGTGGATATTGGCACGGAAAGAGAAATCAGTGAGCCGAGTTCAAATTCCAGTTGAATACCCTGCATTCACTTAAGCACTGGTACCCTTGGGAAAGGTATTAATTTGTCCCTTCCCTCCAGTTATGGGTTAAATAACAAGGGTAGGATTTGGGGACCCTGCTCTTAAAAACAAATCTCAATGAATCTTGATACTCGAAAAGAAAACTGTTGTAAAAATAAAATAACCTTACCTAAAAATCATTGGTTATGACCTTAAAAGATCCTATAAGGATTGATAGGTCGTTAAACCTCGAAACAAAGAAACAAAAACAGTTGTTAACTTCTGTCATCTTAATTTTGGTTCTTTTATTGTCCTCTCTCCTTAGTAAGGTTTTTTTTTTATCATATTCTTTCACTCGGTAACCCTTTGCATATCAGTGGCTTTATTGCCTTGTTTGTGATAAAATAATTAGAAATTTGGTTGGTTTTATAGAGCAGCATGTCTACCTCAAAAGTTGATTAAAGCCGAAATCTAAATAATTTGTATATAGTTTATCTGTGGGCCACCTAAAATAATTGGTTTATGCATCAGATAATAATGCAGAGATGCTTCATCAACATGTCTTGGGGTCTGGCAAAATCATTTCACACCATGTGGGCGTATTCGAAAGGGTCTGGCAGTCCAATGGATGCAGGGGTGTGTAGAAGCAAGTGGAGGACATTTTGAACATTTGTTATGAGTTGCTGTGTTGAGGTATAATGATGACCTTTTGGACAGATGCTTATTTGGACATTTTAACTTGTTTTGGTGCCAAGAAACCGCACCCAGCGTTTCTATTTGTTAGTATTACTGTCAGTTGAAATTTATAAAATCAGTTTATTTTTTTATTTATTTATTTATTTTTTTAATCATCTCACCCCAAGCAAGGCATTCCACTGCCACTATTGTGCATGGGGCTACATAGGGGAAGGTAAAGAGAAGGAGTGGTTAGACATAGGGAATGTCAGGAGGAAGGTGACAGATGAGTAAGGATACCGAGGATGAGGGTTGGGCAGATGTTAGGAGGTGTCTATTGACCTTACATTTAAACTCCTGGAGATTGTAGCCGTCGGGGAAGCAATCATGTGGAAGGGAATTCCACAGTCGGGAAGTGCGAGGAAAGAAACTGTTGGAGTAGAAGTTGTGGTTGCATTTTATCGGTTTCACTGTAAAAGGGTGAGATCTAGTTGCTGATCTAGTATCTCGTGCAAATTCGTATTTAGGGGGCACCAGTGATCTAAGTTCATCGGAGCAGAAGCCGTGAAAGTATTTATAGAAGAGACACAGGGAAGCCACGTCGCGCTGGTGGGAGAGAGACTGCAGGCGGTCTGCCAAGTCGGTATCTATCACACTACAGACTCTCCTCTGAACCTTATCGAGAAGCCCGAGGAGAATAGCAGGGGCACCCGACCAGATATGGCAGCAGTATTCAATGCACGGGTGGATGGTAGATTTATATATGTGCAGGATAGATTTAGACAGAAAAAACTTCCGGGCCCTACACAGAGAACCGACTTTCATAGCAGCGGATTTAGCAATGGATTCGATATAGTCATTCCATTTGAGGTTCACTGAAAGTGTAAGACCAAGGAGGCGTAGTGTTTTACTCTCTGGGAGGCAAGCCTGGTCCATGCTAATGGGAGGTAGGTGAGATTGTCGATGATGGTTAATTGAGAGTAGCTTCGTTTTAGAAGCATTAAACTTTACTAGCCATTTCTTACCCCAGTCCAATATGGATTGGAGGTTTTTTCAATCTCGGCTGCAAGGTTAGCTTTGATGCCTACACCAGATTTTTGTAGGAGGCAAGAGTAAATTGTGGTGTCATCGGCGTACAAACCTACTTGGGCTCTTATGGAATCAGGGAGATCATTAATGTATATCAGGAAGAATGTAGGACCTAAGATGGAGCCTTGGGAGACACCTGCGTTTGTATGGTAGTTCTGGGAGGCATGTCCGTTTAATACCACCTTCATTGTGCGGTTAGAGAGGAATGACTGGATTAGTTCAAACAAATGTCCAGTTATACCATAGCTCCGCAGTTTACATAGAAGGCCAGCATGCCAAACTCTTTTCCAACATGGCTAATGCTAACCTCTGAAGAGTGACTTATTGCACTTCATGTAGTAAAGTTTTCAGCTGCAGTAAATAAATTTGATTTACTATATCATGCAAGGTAATTTCTATCATCAGAATACATCTTGCACATTTACAAGTCTATCATTTGTCCATGTTTTAAATATTGCTGCCACATCTAGAACTTTCTTTCTCAACATCATATCGAATCTTACGTGTACCTTTTCTATAAATATTGTCAGTTTCATTTCTATTGTTCTAAATAACTTTTTTCTGTGGTACTGAGTCTTTATTAATTTAAGTGCAGTACTGGATTGGGATCATTTCACAGGTGTAATGGCTAGATGTAACTGCAAGTTCTATGCTAAGAGTTTCTTCTCAGGAACTCTATTATGGCCTTTTCCTTTCCTGTCACATTCTCCATGCACAATGAGTGGTTGCTTTGTTATATTTTCTGTACCTAAAATATTTTTGAGCAAGGAACAAATTCTTCTTTTACACCTAAAATCTGTCGTTAACTTGGGCAAAAACAGCTTGTTAATTTTAACATCTCCTAAATGAAACTGTTTTCTTTTAATTGTCTTACATGACCTGTTTTTCCTTCTACAAAAATTGGCTAATTCTGTCCTCGGGTGAGTGACTCTTTGCACTTTATGGGGTAAAGTTTTCAGCTGCAGTAAATAAATTTGGTTCACTATATCATGCAAGATAATTTTTATCATCAGAATATATCTTTCACATCTTTAAATCTATCATTCGTCCATGTTTTGAGTATTGCTGCTGTAGCTGCCGCCAGGCACCATTTGCTACTAAACCCAATGTAAAAATCAGCAGGTTCGTTTTCTCGCCGAAGCCAGCCCTGTATTTTTGATCGGCGGCCTTGTCACCCCTTTGGACAGTGTGGCCAAAAAATATAGTTCCTTATTTTTTAGGATAATGTAAAACAATAATAAAGTTTAAATGAGAAATATGAGACAAAACAGTAAAGTTAAAATAAGTAAATAAAAATATAACAAATAAGCTGTTTTTTCTAAAATTTAGGATTTTTGGTCTCTGCGTAAGAAACAGAAACCCTCTTAACAGGCTTTTGGAGTGAGACCTTCTAAGAGGGCAGGCATAAATTTGTTATCTCCAGTGGCAGCACATTCATTAGGTACTGTTTAGGGAGCAACTCAATTGCCATAGACCACATGAGGTGCCGACGAGGTAATTAACATTTTTCCCATTTAATTTTCAGCAAACCCTAGACAATTTTATAGTTAATGGAATTTAATTCTTCTAAAGTTTTTATTGCTTTTTAGACCATTCCTTAATTTGTAAAAATATATTGCTTTGGCGATTCAAACAATTCTTGCTGATTTAAACACTTGCTATAAGATCCCTTGTTTTTTATAACTATTTATGTAAATTTTCATTGTTTTATTTTCTTATTTCTCCGAATTTTGTAGTTATCTATGCTTGTGTATATTCTTCCTCCATGTACTCATGTTATTTGTTTGTCTTAATTGCAGTTTTCACAGCTGCACAATTACTGTAAAGGAAATAAAACATTTTATAATATATACCCGCAGTTTGTCAGTTCTCTCACGCACGTTTCATCTGGCAATGGCAATTACAGCTGCCACATCTGGAATTCTTCTTCCCTACATCATACCAGATCTTGCCTATGCTTTTTTATTAATAGGTATCCCAAACCAAAAATTTATTTTCATTATATTTAAAGACTTTTTATATAGGCATATAGACTTTTGAAAAACAAACAATGGTACCAAAATTATTTTGGTAGCTCAATTAGCCACAGAGTTATAATCATTCAAGGTTTGTCAAAAATTAAAAAAATTTGCTGTCTTATGTGCTCTTGATTTAGAAGCCAAATTTAACAATGAAAATGCAGGCGTCACACAAGTAACAAATCCTTACAAATGTAATGTCATGTGGCAAGTGAAAATTAATACTAATAGAAGCAATAATTATTAGATGAAAACAGCTTAAACATTAGGCAAAATCACATTATCCTACCTAAAAAAGTGCAAAAATGACACAAAAGGGCAACTTTGTTCATATAAGTTTCATTCCAACAGCTAATACATTGAATCTTCTTAATATGATTCATAGCACATTACAAATCCAGCTAAACTTTTCTTTTAATAGTAAATCAATAAAAACTTATTTGTACCATATAAAAACAGATGGTAACATAATTTAATAATGGGTTAAAAAAAAAAGTCAAAAGTATACATTACTAAACTTACTGTCAAAAAGTATTCATCAGAGGTACACACTTGAAACTTTGGAACTTTACTCATTTTGAATGAGGAATTCACAGAAATAGTTATCTTCTCTGTAATATCAAAACTTTTTGTCATAGACACATTTTAACTTGGGTAAAATTATGAAGTTGTCAACTTGATAAAAAAGCCAGACTACAACAAAATGGAGAAATTTGTTATACAAAATCATAATTTATTATCTTTTCTTCAAATTACTATTGTAAAACGTTAAAGTAATAAATCCTTACAAATGTTATGTCATCATGTGGCAAATGAAAATTAATACTAATAGAAGCAATAATTATTAGATGAAAACAGCTTAAACATGAGGCAAAATCCTATTATCGACCCTGAAAAAAGTGCAAAAATGACATGAAAAGGGAGCTTTGTTCATATAAGTTTCATTTCAACAACAAACACATTGAATCTTCTTAATATAATTCATAGCACATTAGAGATCAAGCTAAACTTTTCTTTTAATAGTAAATCAATAAAAAACTCTTATTTGGACAATGCAAAAACAGATGGAAACACAATTTGTTAATAGGGCAAAAAAAGAGGTTAAAAAAATAAATCAAAAGTATATGTCACTAAACTTACTGTCAAAAAGCATTCATTGGAAGTACAAACTCTAAACTTTGCAACATAACTAATTTCTGGATTAGGAATTCAAAAAATTGTCTTTTCTTTAATATCAAAACGTTTTGTCATAGACACATTTTAATTTGGGCGAATTTATGAAGTTTACAACTTGATAAAAAGATCAGACAACAACAAAATTGAGAAATTTGTTATACAAAAATCATAATTTGTTTTTTTCCTCAAATTTTTATTGTAAAGGTTTAAACTTCAAAATTTGAAATGAGTAAAAAATCTTTTTATCTAACAGAACAAATTTTCTAGGCAGATTTAATGGTCCTCTTGCAGTCTTTTCTCCTTAGTGATTTGCAGTCAGAATGTTTTTTATAGGCTTCTGCTATAATAACTATATCCAGAACATTCCAAATCCTGTCATCATTTGAAACTGGCATTACATCAAAAATCTCATCTATAAACAACTGTTGACTCCACCTGTGTAATATGGAGACGTAACATAATAACTTGACCAATGTGAAAGTTAGTGTCATAATATACAGCAACTCATTGTCTATAGGGCTTGTAAGTGAAAATAATTTTGAGATGGTTCTTCATCATAATTGCTGGAGTTATTTGAATGCTCGGCAGATTTACTGTGTGACTTTTTTGTTGGTTTAAAGGTGGTGATGAATTGAATGATTTTATTCTTGTCAAGTAATCACAGAGAGCAACTTCCAGATGAACTTTATTTTCACTGGTGTTGATCTTGACACCTAAGACAACCTTGAGATTTCTCAGTTGGTCTTTCAGTGTTTCTAAGCCAAGTCCGGAAACCAGGTGTATCTCTTTAACAGAATTCACAAAACCACCATGCTTGAGACAGTTCTAGATGCAATTGATGATTCTCTGTTTCTCAGCAGCAGCAGCAGCAGCTTGACACTCTTTTTCCTTCCTTTATCTTTCATTTTCTGTAATTTTTTCTTGGATACAGTTTCACAAAGTCTTGTTCCAGTGTCTTAACTTGTGAAGCAGATGGGTATTTAGTAGTGGCTGGTTTGTCAGTAGGCTAACTCACTCTTGGAAGGTTAAAGTCAAAAACTCAAAAACTGTTGCAGTTCTTGGGGGATTTTTCCCTTTCTTTTACATCTTTATTCTCTTGTACCAGTTTATTGTTGAGTATAAATGCTTTTCACAGTAATTGAACAGCAGAAGTTCATTTATCCACATGGCCATCTTACCGGACTTGGGATTATTCTTCATTAAGTAATGTTGGAGCTGAAGAATTACTTCATTGGTCGACTCATTTGCTCCATTGACAGCTAAAGAATCTGAAAATAAAAGGGTACAATTCTTGTATCACAAAAGAAATGGGAAATAGATTTTAGGAATATTTCTTAATAATAATGACAGCTTTTTTTGTGAAATAAAATTTTCTGTTTGATTGTCCAAGGGACCAGAAATTTCCAATTATTTTGTATCTGCCTTTACAGAGAGAGTAATGAAAAAAAAAGGTAAATCACAATATTAAGTATTAAAGGTTAAATTTATGCTAATTTAATACAGTAAATTTTAATAAAAGCCAAGATAGGTTCTCGATTTCATTGTTAAATTCTTAAGGTGTTAAAAGTTAGTTATTAAAGAAAGTGCTTAAAAGTAAAATATTTTTGGATAATAAAAAAGTAAACAATACCTTACCTAAAAAAAAAAACAAACATGTTTGTGTACATTTTAATTTTTTATTGATGTTCAACAAAAAAAATATATTCTCCAGTTTATTTTTTATAAAATGTACCCAGTCTAATTTGACATTCAATAATAATTTTTGCTAAAACCAATAGGTCTCAAGAATTATTAAGAAAGAAATTGATACACATTTTTTTGCATTTTTATTTTTTATCAGCGCACGTGACTGGTCGCAACTCAAAATGTATTCTTTCTTCTAATTTATCTTTTTATAAAATCTACCCAGTCTAATTAAAAGGAATAATTAAACTAAACATTCAAGTTAATAAATCCTGCTAGAATGAATAAGTCCCAAGAATTTAAACAAAAGATAAAAAATTTTTTAAATTTCCCATTTTCATTTCTTTTATTGACTAACAAAAATTCAACTAAAAATATAGGATTATCCAATTTATTTTAAACAATAAAGTACTTTATACAACTTTTAAGTAAACAAAGAAAATATAAAATGATTTTAAACTCACCTAAAAACTCTGATATATCCATCCATAGTGAAACAAGTTGTTTGTTGAAGCTTTCTTTCACTTATTTTGTTGTACTAGCAGTTGAGTTTGATAATGTTTATTTCATCACTTTGTCCGGAGTTGTAAATCTCGACATGTGGAGGGGGCATGAATTTTGCTATATTCACCAGTTATATATAGAGAATTTTGATATATTTACCAGTTTTCGCCCCCTAAACTAGCCAGTTTGTGACACCTACTGTAAATGTTATGTATATACCTATGGACATGTGATTGATATTCCCATTATATTCCTTTATAATATGATGGACATTATTGAGAGGACGTAGTGTTTTTCTTACTACTTAGCAGTTTTTTGCTAAGTCATTATTTACTTCCTGCAGCTTGCAAGTCTTGTATTTGATGTTATTTTCAGATTCAAGTAGATGATGAATGTTCAAGATTATTGACCATAAATATACATCGAGGATTGTATAGACTCAGTTGTTTGCTGTTCAGCATAAAGGCTGCTCCAGCTATTTTTCAGCAAGTCACAGACATGATGCTAAGTAGACTTGACTTTGCAGTCATATATCTTGACAATATTTTGCTAAAAAGTGAAAACCCAGATGAACCTAAGAAAAAGGTTTTAGAATTTTTAAAAGGAATTTAGGACTATGGCTTCAAGCTAAAGGATGAAAAGTGTGAATTCTTCATGGACAAAATCAAATATTTGGGCAAATAATTGACAAGAATGGCAGGAGACCAGATCCAACATGAGCCAATTCTATAAAAGACATGCCTGATCCTGAAATTGCAGGTTCCTCGAAAGTTTTCTAGAAATAGCAAGGTATTACAATGTTTTTGTGCCAAACATGTACTGTTTGTGAATTCTGTTAAATGAAGAAAAACTCTAAATGGGTCTGGACATCAGAGTGCCAGGAAACCTTGAAAAAGATTAAACAAATCCATTTGTGACTTAACTTCCTCAATGGTAAGAAATCCATTCATGTCATGTCAGACTTGTTTTTGTCACATCATGACCTAGAAAAGAAATAACAGGAGCAAGTGATGCTCGTGCATTTGCCATAGGAGCCTGTACTATGCATACATTTGATGATAGCTCAATGAAACCTAGTGCACATACATCCAGGACATTTTTTCCAACTAAAAAAATTGTTTTATGATAGAAAAAGAGTTTGGGATTGTCTTTACCCTTAAAAAATTTCAGATTCATTCAGGGGAGAAAGTTTACCTTACAAATGGATCACAAAGCATTTCTAGCTATTTATGAGTTAAAAAAAAAAGTACTACCAACTCATACAGCTAATAGGTTACAGTGACTGAGAACCATTCTACTAAATTATGACTTTAGAATGGATTTCTTACCATTGAGGAAGTTAAGTCACAAATGGATTTTCCAGACTTATTCCAAAAAATACTGAACCTTTAAAAGACACGGTCATTGCTTATCTATGATCAAGGGTAGAGATAAAAAAAAAAGATAGGAACTACCAGTGACTCAGGAAGAAATTAAAAAGAAAGTTTTAGATGACAAGTTCATTATGGAAATAAAGGAAAAGCTAAAAGACAAGAGAAAAACCAACTCTGAGGTTTATTCAATGTGTGAAGATGTTTTTATGTATAGTGAAAGAGTAGCCATACCTTTAGCAATGTAAAAACGAATCCTGAAAGTGCTCCACACAGGACACCCTGATATATCCAAAATGAAAAGTGTAATGAGAATTTATGTATACTGGCGAAGTATGGATAGAAACGTTGAAAAATTGGTAAAAATCATTGGTAAATTGTTGGTAAAAATCAACCACACAAGTAGGAATTCGGTTTCTTCACAAACTGTTCAAGAGGTTCGGAGTTTCAGATTCGATTGTTTCAGATAATGGCATGCAATTTACACTACCGGCCATAATTATTAGGCAACCCCAGTTCTTTTTAAAAAGAAATGATGTATTTCATACTATTTTTAGTATTTATTGCCAAGTTGATAATTCTAAATAAAAATAGTATGGTTCTTTTGTTACTATGCGTATGCGATTTCCTTAAAACCCACAAAACTGGCATCTCATTGTGCCCCATTATCTCAGAAGTGGACAGTGCCCCACCCCATAAACTGGCTAAAGCCATAGCTAGATTCTAACCCTTCTTGTTGGAAGGATCAGTTCATCTGGCTGTTATTTCAACTTACTTTAATATATGCATTCAAGAATGATTCATTTTCTATGGCTTAATCTTAAAGCCAGTACTGAACAGGCTTGGTAATGCTTAACTTTGATCATTTTACAGGAACCGATGTTTCAACAAAAAATGACATTCACATTTCAGATTAAACATGTATTAAATCGACAAACAGGAAATTACTTTTCTATTATTATCAAGCCATTCCTTCTAGTCCGAGCATATTTTTCAATTTATACTGACACATTAAGATAAATCAGTTTTGGGAGCTAAGTATTGCATTCAACAATCTAATTTCATTTAGTTTTATTTTTGAAATAGTAAAATTGTCAACTTAGTTTGTAAGCAAAAACCTGCAGAAATTAGGTATTTTTATACATTCTGACAATCTTTAAAAGTGAACATACAAAAATTAGTAAAACTATGAATCTAATAATATTTGGTGTCTGTACTTATTAAAAATTTCACACTGAGTGCAAAGTCGATTTTCTAACGTAAGTGAAAAATCCACTTGCCTTATTGACACATGGAAATTTACAACCCATGCAGACAGATGCTGATGTATCATGGAAAATTTTTTGGCTTATTAAATAACTATATTTTCCTTGAACCAATTTTGTGCTTACCAATTCCATTTTTATAAACACTTTATTGTTATAGTGGTTGTAGCTTTCAAATAAGGATATTTTCATAATGGCCAGCTAGTTGTTTCCAAGCATAAAAAAGTGCAAAAGTACAACTTTTTCATTCTCTCTGTATTTTAAAAACATTCAGTTTCACACTAACTTGAGAAATTTTTCAATTTTAGATTTTGATATTTTCAGCAATTTGTGTAATTATGAAGGACACCATCCCTGTGGATTTTTTTGGAATATTGAAAATTTTCATAAAATGTAGAAAATATGATCACACCTACAAAATAAATATGTACAACTCTTTGACATGACTATCGTTTGCAAATATCGTTACAGAACCTGAGTTGAATAGATTGAGAAATGACATAAAAAATTTATTTTGTTAAATTTATTTCAATTATGCATCATGCAGATAGAGTTATTAAACAAAGAAATCTTCTTAATTAGGAAAAATAATACAAGACGATCAAGAACTAAATATATTCCACAACATCAATTAGAAAAGAGAAGAGAACAAGTGTAAAGAAACATGCAATCAATGAAATGGGAAATTCACTTGGATTTAATATTCTGTACATATTTCTTAAAAAGAATACAAATAAACAACAACTAAATATGTCCCCCTCTTAAAATTTAAAAGAAAATAAGAGACAACAAGAATAATAAAACACTCATTATTATTATTAGTGAAACTGTAAATTCATCTGGATTTAATATTCTGTCCATATTTGTAAATTTCAAAAACAATTTAATCAAAGCAAAATACTAATCAAAGAAATGTAAATGTTTTCAAGAAAACATTAAAATATTGATGCATAAATTTCAGAATCTTTTTTCAAAAATCATCTCTAAAGAAATTTTGATACATTTTAGTGTATCAAAATCATTATTATTTATCATTAATGTATCAAAATTCATTATTATTCATCTACAATATGACAGTTTAATGATTACAAATCAAAACCTGTCACATAAAAGATAATTATAATTAATGAAAAAAAATTTGATAAATTATCCATCCACTTCCTGATGTCGGGCATGGGACTAGAGATTACTTGCCAGTATGTGGTAATATGTTATCAGAGTAAATTTACTCCACAGATTTCACGGTAGAATGATATAGAGATATATCACCAGAAAGTCTGGGTAAACTGAAATTCACAGATTTTACTGTGGAAATGTTACTCTCCAGTGTGTTTTAACATGTATTGTTTGAGATTTATATTTCAGAAAGATTTACATTCACATATTCTACAGTGGAAAAATTATTCTCCAGTGTGCACTGACATGTGTCGTTTGAGATTTGACTTTTGTGAACACTTAAACCCACAGATTTCACAGTGGAATGGTTTCTCTCCAGTGTGTGTTAACATGTGTATTTTGAGAGATGAACTTTGGGAAGATTTAAATCCACAGATTTCACAATGGAAAGGTTTCTCTCCAGTGTGTGTTGACATGTGTTGTTTGAGATGTGAATTTTGTGAACACTGAAATCCACAAATTTCACAGTGGAATGGTTTCTCTCCAGTATGTGTTAACATGTGTATTTTAAGAGATGAACTTTGGGAACATTTAAATCCACAGATTTCACAATGAAAAGATTTCTCTCCAGTGTGCGTCAACATGTGCCGTTTGAGTCTTGAATTTTGCGAATACTTCAATCCACAGATTTCACAGTGGAAAGGTTTTACTTGATTGTGTATTAACATGTGTCTTTTTAAAGATGAACTGTGGGAAGATTTGAATCCACAAATTTCACAATGGAAACTTTTTTCACCAGTGTGTGTTGTCATGTGTTCCTTGAGTCTTGAATTTTTTGTACACTTAAATCCACAAACTTCACAGTGGAATGGTTTCTCTCCAGTGTGTGTTAACATGTGTATTTTGAGAGATGAACCTTGGGAAAATTTAAATCCACAGATTTCACAATGAAAACGTTTCTCTCCAGTGTGTGTTAACATGTGTTCTTTGAGACCTGAATTTTGTGAACACTTAAATCCACAGATTTCACAGTGGAATGGTTTCTCTCCAGTGTGTATTACCATGTGTCGTTTGAGATGTGAATTTAGAGAAAATTTGGACCCACATTGTTTACACTGGAATTTTTTTTCTCCTGTGTGTATTAGCATGTGATGCTTAAGGTGTGTATTCTGAGAAAATTTAGATCCACAAATTTCACAGTGATAACGTTTCTCACCAGTGTGTGTTGACATGTGTTGCTTGAGATTTGAATTTTGTGAACATTTAAATCCGCAGATATTACAGTGGAATGGTTTCTCTCCAGTGTGTGTTAACATGTGTCGTTTAAGATCTGTATTTCGAGAAAAGCTGAATCCACAGATTTCACAGTGGAAACGTTTTTCACCAGTTTGAGTTTTCATATTTGTTTCCAGACTTGAATTCATTGATAATGTAACAGTACAGATTCTTTGGAAATAGTTTCTCACCTATGCACATTCTATTATGTCTCTCCTATGTGAAGTTTAAGTTAGCTTTTTCAATCCATGATTTTCAGTTTGAAAATGCCTTCTTATGAATATTCATCATGGTTTAAGGTACAGTCAATGACCCAAACTGAAAAAGAAAAATTACGTTAAGTATTATAGGAATTAAACACTACATAGAGTTATGATATAGTACTAGAAAAAAAGTCTTTTTTAAGTATTTTTTAAACTTGCCCTGAAAATCATAAAAATACACCATTATTGATAAAACAGAAACATGCCACTAATTAAGGGATTTGTAATCTAGTTGATTTTTACACACAAAAAAATAAAGGCAGAAACTAATAAATAAGTATTTAAATTTTACACATTATAAAGTTTATTTTGTTGAAATCAACTGTACAGTGGATAGAATTTGTTCTTGCTGGTATACAAAACTACAGCAGATCAGGCACCAGATTATTATTAAATCATGTATCAGTGGACATGGATGTGTGGGTGTTGGAATGGGCAATGGAAGAGAAAAACAAAATCACTAAGATTAAATGAATTGTACAATGCAATAGGATATATTTTATTCTGACTGGCATGTAAAACTAGAGCAGATCAGGTACCAGATTATTATTAAATCATGTATCAGTGGACATGGATGTGTGGGTGTTGGAATGGGCAATGGAAGAGAAAAACAAAATCACTAAGATGAAATGAATTGTACAATGCAATAGGATATATTTTATTCTGACTGGCATGTAAAACTAGAGCAGATCAGGCACCAGATTATTATTAAATCATGTATCAGTGGACATGGATGTGTGGGTGTTGGAATGGGCAATGGAAGAGAAAAACAAAATCACTAAGATTAAATGAATTGTACAATGCAATAGGATATATTTTATTCTGACTGGCATGTAAAACTAGAGCAGATCAGGCACCAGATTATTATTAAATCATGTATCAGTGGACATGGATGTGTGGGTGTTGGAATGGGCAATGGAAGAGAAAAACAAAATCACTAAGATGAAATGAATTGTACAATGCAATAGGATATATTTTATTCTGACTGGCATGTAAAACTAGAGCAGATCAGGTACCAGATTATTATTAAATCATGTATCAGTGGACATGGATGTGTGGGTGTTGGAATGGGCAATGGAAGAGAAAAACAAAATCACTAAGATGAAATGAATTGTACAATGCAATAGGATATATTTTATTCTGACTGGCATGTAAAACTAGAGCAGATCAGGCACCAGATTATTATTAAATCATGTATCAGTGGACATGGATGTGTGGGTGTTGGAATGGGCAATGGAAGAGAAAAACAAAATCACTAAGATTAAATGAATTGTACAATGCAATAGGATATATTTTATTCTGACTGGCATGTAAAACTAGAGCAGATCAGGCACCAGATTATTATTAAATCATGTATCAGTGGACATGGATGTGTGGGTGTTGGAATGGGCAATGGAAGAGAAAAACAAAATCACTAAGATTAAATGAATTGTACAATGCAATAGGATATATTTTATTCTGACTGGCATGTAAAACTAGAGCAGATCAGGTACCAGATTATTATTAAATCATGTATCAGTGGACATGGATGTGTGGGTGTTGGAATGGGCAATGGAAGAGAAAAACAAAATCACTAAGATGAAATGAATTGTACAATGCAATAGGATATATTTTATTCTGACTGGCATGTAAAACTAGAGCAGATCAGGTACCAGATTATTATTAAATCATGTATCAGTGGACATGGATGTGTGGGTGTTGGAATGGGCAATGGAAGAGAAAAACAAAATCACTAAGATTAAATGAATTGTACAATGCAATAGGATATATTTTATTCTGACTGGCATGTAAAACTAGAGCAGATCAGGCACCAGATTATTATTAAATCATGTATCAGTGGACATGGATGTGTGGGTGTTGGAATGGGCAATGGAAGAGAAAAACAAAATCACTAAGATTAAATGAATTGTACAATGCAATAGGATATATTTTATTCTGACTGGCATGTAAAACTAGAGCAGATCAGGTACCAGATTATTATTAAATCATGTATCAGTGGACATGGATGTGTGGGTGTTGGAATGGGCAATGGAAGAGAAAAACAAAATCACTAAGATTAAATGAATTGTACAATGCAATAGGATATATTTTATTCTGACTGGCATGTAAAACTAGAGCAGATCAGGCACCAGATTATTATTAAATCATGTATCAGTGGACATGGATGTGTGGGTGTTGGAATGGGCAATGGAAGAGAAAAACAAAATCACTAAGATTAAATGAATTGTACAATGCAATAGGATATATTTTATTCTGACTGGCATGTAAAACTAGAGCAGATCAGGTACCAGATTATTATTAAATCATGTATCAGTGGACATGGATGTGTGGGTGTTGGAATGGGCAATGGAAGAGAAAAACAAAATCACTAAGATTAAATGAATTGTACAATGCAATAGGATATATTTTATTCTGACTGGCATGTAAAACTAGAGCAGATCAGGCACCAGATTATTATTAAATCATGTATCAGTGGACATGGATGTGTGGGTGTTGGAATGGGCAATGGAAGAGAAAAACAAAATCACTAAGATGAAATGAATTGTACAATGCAATAGGATATATTTTATTCTGACTGGCATGTAAAACTAGAGCAGATCAGATTATTATTAAATCATGTATCAGTAGACATGGACGTGTAGGTGTTGGAATAGGCAATGTAACAATACATCAAAATCAGCAAGCTGGGTTTAAGTCGAAGAAAAAGACAATTTGGAATTCAAAACTATATATGGTATTATGCCAGATACACTCAAAATTCACAGCCGATGGCTCTCAAAATTTTAAAAGATATACAATTACAGCTTCATGTTAATTCAACAAAAATATGTAATTTAATTGAAAAAGATTTAAAATCAAGTAGACATTGAATTAGTTTTTAAATATGACATATTATACAGCTTATTCTGACTGAAATCATGAAATCAATTGTACAAAAAAGATGCAAAGTAAAAATGTAAAAGTCCTATCACAAACCATAAAATAAAATATCATAATTAAATTAAAACTTGAGTAAATATTGTGAACTCAAAGAAAATTACCGATTATAAAAATCTCTGACAGTGACATTTGCAAAAATGCTTTCATCATAAGAAAAAGAAAGTTGAGCAAGATAATGTAATCAACCTTGACCAGAAATCAAAAGTACATGAAATTACATTCAATAACAAATCTCCAATGGAGAAGCTTTCAAATATAACAGATCATCTTTTAAAAAGTTTATGTTTAAATTACTCATGACTTTTGTCTCCTTCACCAAATCTCAATTCTCTTCCAATTTTATGATTTGAATGATAAATGACCATTCCATGATCATACAAAAAACAATTTTTTTTAGCTCAAGTTAAATGTGTGTTCAAGGCTATTTCTATAGAAATAACCTTGAAATAAGGTTGATTAGCATGGACCAGACTAGTTTCCCTGAAAGCAAAACACTGCGTCTCCTCGGCTTAACTCTCACAACAGATCTCAAGTGGAATGACTATATAGAATCCATAGCTAAATCTGCTAAGAAAGTTGGTTCTCTGTGTAGGGCCAGGAAGTTTTTTCCACCTGAAACAACCATGCACATATATAAATCTACCATTTGCCTGTGCATTGAATACTGCTGCCATATCAGGTCGGGTGCTTCTACTATCCACCCAGGTGTCTTTGACAAAATCCAACGAAGAATCTGTGATGGGATTGACCTGACTTGGCAGCTCACTTTCTCACTGGTGCAATGTGGCTTCCTTGTGTCTCTTCTACAAATACTTTCACAGATTCTGAATGAACTTAGCTCACTGGAGCCTCCTATATATAAATTTACTCGAGCCACAAGATTAGCAACTAGGTCCCACTCTTTTACTGTGAAACCAACAAATTGTAAATGCAAATTCTACTCCATCAGCTTCTTTTCTTGCACTTCTCGCCTGTGGAATTCCCTTCCATTTACTTGCTTTCCCGACAGCTACAATCTACAAGAATTTAAATGTCAAGTCAATAGTCATCTCCTATCTCACTAACCTGCATCCTCTCTCTCATACTCCCTTCTCCATCTACTCCACTCTCATCAGTATTCTCATTCTTCTCTTACCCACTTCCTAACACCCCCTATAACCTGTCACTCTTTCTCATAACTTTCCTCCAATGTAACCCCCTTGCAAAACAGTGGCAGTAAAATGCCTTGCTTGGAGGCAATATGATTATAAAAGTAAAAAAAATGTCTATACTATTATAATGAAGATATAAAGTGGGGGATCAATTCTACATCATAATATATAAACTGATCCCTCACTTTATGGCCGCAATGATCTTTACCTCATGCTTCTTTTTCCGTCCACTCTACTCTCATCAGTATTCTCATACTTTTCTTATCCACTTCTTGACACCCACTATAACCTGTCACTTTTTCTCATAACTTTCTTCTATGTAACCCCCTGCAAAACAGTGGCAGTAAAATACCTTGCTTGGGTGATATGATTATAAAAAAAAATATAGAAATATGCATCCGTTACATTATAAATAAAATTTTAATTATAAATTATAGGTAAATATATGAAATAATAACAACAATTGCATCTCTGAAAGTCTTTCTCCTGTCAGCAAATGTAATTAAGGAGACTATATAGTATTTGCATTCCCGAGTTGTATTAAAAATATGTTAAGTTCAGAAAATATAATAATAAAACTAAGCTAATCTAAAAAATCTGCTGAAAGACTTTCTCTTGTCAGTAAATGTAATTAAGGAAGTTATAGGCTATTTAGATTCTCTCAACACCGGTTTTCTCTATCACCCAGTTCACACTCCACCCACATCTATTGAGCAGGTGAAGAGGCTCATCCCTTGTTTCCTGTTTAGGATGCGGTTTCTGATTTTCTCTTTTCCAATCTTTTCACTCTTTTCTTTTTTATTTTTTTTCAATTGGAGTAGATAGACTAAACTATCGCCCGGTTCACACTCCACCCACATCTATTGAACAGGTGAAGAGGCTCATCTCTTGTTTCCTGTTTAGGATGCGGTTTCTGGTTTTCTCTTTTCCAATCTTTTCACTCTTTTCTTTTTTTATTTTTTTTTCAATTGGAGTAGATAGACTAAACTATCGCCCGGTTCACACTCCACCCACATCTATTGAACAGGTGAAGAGGCTCATCCCTTGTTTCCTTTTTAGGATGTGGTTTCCGGTTTTCTCTTTTCCAATCTTTTCACTCTTTTCTTATTTTTCAATTGGAGTAGATAGACTAAACTATCGCCCGGTTCACACTCCACCCACATCTATTGAACAGGTGAAGAGGCTCATCCCTTGTTTCCTGTTTAGGATGTGGTTTCCAGCTTTCTCTTTTACATTCTTTTTACCCTTACGTAGCCCCCTGCTCATCAGTGGCATTATCGCCTTGCTTGGGGTGATATGATTAGAAAAAAAAAATGTATGAAATATCAACAATGATTACATCACTGAAAGCTGCTATCCTACCAGCGAATGTAACTGGAGAGCCTATTCAATATTGGCATTCCCTTGAAATGTATTAAAATTGTGTTAAGCTCAGAAAAATTAATAAAACATAGCAATTCTAAAATATGAAATATTAACAATGATTGTATTACTGAAAGAGATTCTTCTGTCAGCAAATGTAATTGGGAAACCTATACAGTATTTGCATTACCTCGCAATGTATTCAAAATATGTTTGGCCCAGAAAAATTAATAATAAAACATAGTGAATCTAAATTATGAAATATTAACAACAATTGTACTGCTTAAAGACATTGGCCTCTCAGCAAATATAATTGGGGAACCTCGATCAAAAATACGGTGTGGGTGACAAAGCGAACCTTGCTGCCAAGCTTGAAAAGGACCTTTAATCTGTAGTGGACTGGATAGGAAGTGGCTCGTGAATTTCAATGCCTCCAAAATGAAGCTGCTATCAATTAACCACCATGGACAATCGCATCTACCTCCCATTAGCATTAAACAGGATTGCCTCCCAGTGAGTAAAACACTGCACCTCCTTGGCCTCACACTCTCATCAGACCACAAGTGGAATGACTATATTGAATCCATTGCTAAGTCTGCTGCTATGAAGGTCGGTTCTCTGTGCAGGGCTCGGAAATTTTCCCCGTCTTAATCTATCCTGCACATATATAAATCTACCATCCGCCCGTGTATTGAATACTGCTGCCACATTTGGTCGGGTGCCCCTGCTACTCTCCTCGGGCTTCTTGACAAAATACAATGGAAAATCTGTAACATGATCGATCCTGTCTTGGTGGACCGGCTGCAACTCTCTCACAGATGTGACGTGGCTTCCCTGTCCCTCTTTTACAAGTACTTCCACGGTCTCAGCTCCAATGAACTCAGGTCATTGGTGCCACCTAGGTACGAATTTACAAAAGATACTAGATTGGCAACTAGGTCCTACCCTTTTACAGTGAAACAGATAAGATGTAACCGTAATTTCTACTCCAACAGCTTTTCTCGCGCTCCTGCCTGCTTCCTCGATGGATACAATCTCCAGGAGTTTAAATGTAAGGTCAATAGACACTTCCTAACACACTAACTTGCATCTATTCTCTTAAAAACTCTCACCATCTAACCAACCCTCATTCTCGGTACCCTTACCCGTCTATCACCCGCCTTCTGACATTTCCTATCTCTAATCTCTAACCATCCTTTCCCATCACTTCCCCAACCCTATGTAACCCCCTGCACTATAGTGGCAGTGGAATACCTTGCCTGGAGTGAAACGATTAAAAAAAAAAAAAATGATACTTGCATTTCATAGAGATGTATTAAAAATATGCTAAGCTTAGAAAAATTCATAATAGAACATGGTTAATGTAACTTGGAAACCTACAGAGTATTTGCATTCTCTTGAAATGCATTAAAAATTTGCTAAGTTCAGAAAAATTAATGAAAAAACTTGGCAAATCTAAAATATTAAATATTAACAACAATATTGCTGAAAGACATTCTCCTCTCAGCAAATGTAATTGGGAAACCTATACAGTATTTGTATTCCCTCAAGATGAATTGAAAATATGTTAAGCTCAAAAAAATTTATAATAAAGCATAGTTTATCTAAATGGAGACGGATACAGTATTTGCATTTTTGTAAGATGAGTTAAAAATATGTTAAGCTCAAAAAAATTAACAATAATACGTAGCAAATCAAAAATATGAAATAGCAACAATTGTATCTCTGAAAGACTTTCTCTTCTCAGTAAATATAACTGGGGAACCTATACAGTATTTGCATTCTATCGACATATTAAAAAATGTTAAGTTGGAGAAAATTAATAACAAAACATGGTAAATCTAAAATATTAACAACAATTGTATTTCTAAAAGACTTTCTCTTGTCGGTCTTTGCATTCTCTGGACTGGTCAGTTACAAGGAAAACAAAAACTACGCAAACTTATTAAAAAAAGAATTGAATTATTTTTTAATCAATTTTTTTCAGAAATGGCCATAATTCTTTTTATTCATTCTATTCAACTCATTTAAATGTGAAATTTCAAGTAACTATTTCCTGTTTCACATAATGTTTATATTTGCTAAGATACAGAGCAGAATTTCAGTAAATGGTGTGTCTATTTAACAAAACATTGTTGGCATAAATGTGAAGAGGCCAAAATTTTAATTCTTCAAAATTTCACAAAATTAAATGAGGATAACATGTAAAAAACATTTCTACCAAGATTTTATAAATAAATCATTTTAAAATTATTTCATTTATTTTTAATAAATCCAGAGAATTTATTTCCTTTTGTATCTTACTCAAATAGATGATTGGTGGCTGTTTTTTTTTTTGCTATCTTTCGTCACCTTTATAATTGAATTATTGTGAGCACTTTTTATCTATAATTTTTTTTAAAATTATGTAATCATTACAATTTAAGAAAATATTCTCTGTAATCTAATATTTCAGTGAACATGAGATTCACATATTCTCAGAATGCCAGGTTTGCCATTTTTTTTCATAAATCTAATTTTGCCATTGGACATTTGAATTAGTATATCTACAAAACACTAGTATATCGCTATAATGGGGCCTCACATCAGTGAGTTGGGGGTCAGTATGCAAGTGAAACCGTAGAAAGAAAGGCCTCGAAACGGTGCACATTCTCTTCTGATGACCCCCAAATTAATTTAAATGTAAAGTGGAAGACATTAAAAGAAATTCAATGAAATCATATGCCATAGAAAGGCTCAGTGAAAATGTTATTGGCATGAGGAGCATTACACATTCAGCTTGCTTCAGGTGAGTTTCAATTACTTTCTAGTAATTTTCTTCTTTCATTGAATTTTAAATAGTTTTGGTTGTAAATTAACAATAGCTATTGCTCGTATTTTCTGATAATGTCATGTATAGTCAAGCATATATAAAAGATTGGCATGTTTATACACATAAAAAAATAAAGTTTTTTTTTTAAATATTATAAGGTACCTTCAATCATTTTCAATAACTACTTTTTAAATTGAATTTTTAAAAAAAGTTTTCTTAAAACTTTTAGTTTTCATTTAGAACTAAATGATTAAATTTACTATTTCCAGTAAGCAAAATATTCTGGTGTATTTCGAACAGAAATTGTATTGATTGAAATTTTCAATCTTGAGATTTTTTTTCAGTTTTTTGGCCGTTTTTGAACGATTGACACATTTGTAAACAAAAGTTAATTTTAAATTAATGAACCATATCTGAAAATCTGCTCCAAAGAGTAAAATAAAAAATGCAGTAAAACTGATATTATTTAATTTGATAAGCTTTTAATTGCTTGAAAAATTAAGGACACTATAGTCTGAAGAAAAAAAAATTTTTTTCAATATCTAATGAAATTTTAAAACAATTGTTTTCATTTTTTTTTTTTGTTATTATAATAATTTAAAGAACTGTTGCGGTTAGATTTTTTAGTGAAAAATTGATGCCTATCGAAAATTGAAAAGTTAAATAAAAATCGTTAACTAACCATATTTTTAAAATAATTTGCACTTTTTTATTGTGCATTTGATGTTTTTTGTGTAGTAATTTCAATGTGCAAATTAAAAGGTTTCAGTTTCCTCTCTTACCTGAAAAAAATTCATATAATTTTGTCACTTACAAAATGCCATACATTTTTATCTTTAACTAGCAGTATAGCCCGGCATTGCTCAGGTGTAATGAAAGCTTTAAAACTAATCCATGGTCCTGAAGCTCAGACTCTTTGGACGTTGGCACTAAAAACCAATAGCTGTTTTCAGTTAAAGCGAAACTGTATACTGAAAGAAAAATGAATGGATGTAAGTTAGGTACCTCCAGTCGGATCAATAACAAAAACAGATAGTATGAATAAAAAAGGTTCCAAACTTAATAAAACAAACTTTTTTCCTCAAAATGTTTATATTTTTATTAAGAGGAAAGATCAAAGTAGTTTTTAATTATTTTTTAAAAAATTTTAATCCTTTCTAACATTTTCGAAATTTTGTCAGAAAGTTTTGTTTTGATTGATTTTAGCGGCTAAGAAAAGTTTACTACTGTTTTACAATGGACACCAATTTTTTGCATTTGCCACTTTTTTTAGGTTGAAAACACATTAATTTGGAAATTCTCTCAAAAATCAAATAATTGTCGGATTTTAATGAAACTTTCCGTATTCATTCACAAATGAATGAAATTACTTCTAAAATTATTATTTTTTAAAAATCTTGATAAAAATATTTTTTTTTACCTCTGTTAACCCCCTTCACGTAAATCCCTGAAATGTTAAAAATTTTTAAATAGTTGCAAACTTTTGTTTAATTACTTCAACGCAGGACTCATTGGGAAATATAAATCACCTATTTTTTTTATCTTAAGTTTGCAATCACTATCTGAAAACCTTCTCCAAAGAGTGCAATAAAACTCCGACATAATTAAATTTGATAATCTGTTAATTACTGGAATAAATAACAACTACTGAGGACATTATATTCTGAAGAAGAAAATTTTTTCGATTAATAATAAAATTTTAAAATAATTGTTTTAATTTTTTTATTATTAAATAATTTAATAATATACAAGCTTTTAAAAATATTTTTTAAATCTCCAAAAGAATTGATTGCAAGTTTTCTTTTTAGTTAAGAGCTGAGTATCATATTGCCTATGTAAAATTGAAAAGTATAATAAAATCGTTTTGCAGAAATATTTTAAATTAATTTTAAAAAAAAAGATTTTGTGTGTAAATATGTTCATTTACGTTCCATTTTTGAGTAAGTACAATGTTCCATAAGAGTAATAACATGTTTCCATAATTATAACATCTGCAGTAATTCAGAAAGCATATTCAAATGTCTGGCTATAAATGTAAACTAAAATTCTATTAAATATTATATAATTGCTGAAATTATTATTTTAAATTTTACTATTTAGTTAAAAACAAAAAAAAAAGAAATTAAAATTTTATGTTTTTTTGATGCGTATGGTCACAATACTTTCTGTCTGACAACTTCCGGAGCTCGTAAATCTTTTAACACCCTACCATTGCGTAATCGAGGTGATGACAGGTAGGGCTACCATAGTTAAAAAGTTGTTTTTTGTAAATTTCTGGCAGTAAGGAATTATTACTTGATTGAAATCAGATAAAGGTAAGTTTCAATTTTAAAAATTGACTTAAATGACGTGTCAGCAAGGTATATTTTATTTTTGCAAGATTTTTAAAACAGAAATTTGGCTACTGTTTACATAGTGTTGACAGAATGTGTCAATAAATCAAAAATGGTGGGAAATTTAAACTTAATTTTTTCGATTTCAATAAAAATTAAATTAAAATCAATATAATTTCGGATTAAATGATACCAGTGTATTTTTCTTTTGGGAATTAAAATTTAATCTTATGGCTTTCAATTAAAGCTAATTTTAAAGTTGAAGATTACTTATTTATTTTTAAAATTTCAATTTAAATTTAGGTATTGAAAATCAGTGGAGGTACCTAAAAGTCAAATTTTGATTTCCTGGTATCGATATCAAATAAGTTTTTTTATCATAAACTGAATTTTGAAGGCTGAATAAGTCCTCTGAGTAAATGGTATCATGGCTGAAACTAAGAACTACAATTATACCTGCTTAGAACCAAACCCAAAGCAAAAACTAAAATAAAAGGGCTGAAAAAAATACAGACATAAATGGCAGATAAACAGACACACACACACAAACATCTTGCCTTTTATATATATTATTGATTTTCTGCACTATTGTAAGAACTGCAACCTTGAAATTTCTGAATATTGTTTATGTCTTTGTCTATGAGTATCAAATTTGATTAAAATCGGACCACTTCTTCTATAACGCGATTTTTTCGATTATCGATTTTTGATATTTATTGGGGGTAACTTGACACAAAATCTAGCTAAGAACACTCGCTGATGCTTATAGTACAACTGTGTAAATTTTCAAGAAAATCGGTTCAGCCGTTTCGGATTCTATAGGTAACAGACACACACAAAGTTCTATTTATAAATAAGTTTAGATTATATATATATATATATATAAAATCGATAATATATCTCTCTATTTTTGGAAAATTAGCAAATTTTATGTTAAATTAATCTGAATTACACAATTATTACTTATTTATAGTAGGTATGTACAAAATATCGCTATGAAACAGCATAGTATGAATAAAAAAGTTCATAAACTTAATAAAACAAACTTTTTCCATCAAAATATTTATATTTTTATTAAGAGGAAAGATCAAAGCAATTTTTTATTATTTTTAAAAATTTTTGAATCCCTGCTAACATTTTCGAAATTTTGATAGAAAATGTTGTTTTATTTGAGTTAGCGGCTAAAAAAAAAATTACGCCTTTATTACAATAGGTTACGTGGTAATGATGACACAACCCACTTTTTTCACGGTAACAAACACATTAATTTGAAAATTCTCGCAAAAATCAAATAATAGTCAGATTTGAATGAAACTTTCAGTACTCATTCACAAATGAATGAAATTATTTTTGAAATTATTATTTTTTTTAATTTCTTGGTGAAAATATTTTTTTTAAACTCTGTTACCCCCCCCCCCCTACGTAAATTCATGAAATTTTAATAAATTTTAATTAGCTGTATAAATTTTTTTTATTAGTTAAATGCAGGACTCATTGGGGCATATAAATCATCTATGTTTTTTATTCTAAAGTGGACAACCTGGCCAAAAATCTGCTCCGAAGAGTAAGATAAAAATGCAATAAATCTCTGATATAATTTAATTTGATAAACTTTTAATTGCTGGAATAAATAATAATTATTAAGGACATTATACTCTGAAGAAAACAATTTTTTTCGTTTACTAATAAAATTTTGAAATAATTGTTTTTATTTTTTATTATAATAATTCATAAAAGTGTTAAAAATATTTTAAAAACCTTTTATTAAAACGTTGTTGAATTTCTTCTTACTTAAGAATTGATTATCACATTACCTATCGAAAATTGAAAAGTTTAATAAAATTCATTCACCAATTTTACTTTTAAAATAATTAAAAATAATTAAATTTTGGAAATTTTTATTAAGTACGGTGTTCCATAGGGATCGAAACAAGTTTCCGTAGAGGTCGTATTGTTTTTAGAAGTTAACAAGTGTTTGGATGAATTCCCCTTACATCGAAAACTAAACAAACCAAACTTTGATTCTAATTTCATTCTTTTTTTATTAAATTAAAATTATTCTAAAAGAAATTTAATTTTTTCAGAAATCATATTAATAATGTAAGATAAATATGTAATATCTAAACATAAAAATATTTAATATTTCAGAAAAATATTAATAAATAACAGTTTGGTTATTTTAATTTAATTCTTTCTTTTAAAAGAAATTTAAATTTTTATTTATTCAGAAAGCACATTTTATTTTTATTTATTCAGAAAGCACATTTTATTTTTATTTATTCAGAAAGCATAGTCTGGCTATAAATCTAAATTAAAATTCTATAAAATGTTATACTTGCTGAAAATATTATGTTAAATTTTTAATTTTACTATTTAGTTAAAAAACAACAAAAAAAAAATTTAAATTTCCAAATATTACGTTTTAAGCTACACGATTTTTTTGTCACTTTCGGTCGCCATCCAAACGTCATTCACACCTGTTACTTGTCAACACGTAATTTATCGCCTAGATAAGCGCTGACAAGAGCACTACTGTTTTTAAAGAGTGATTTATTTCGTAAATATCAAGTCAGTAAGCACTTAATACTTGTTTGAAATCAGATAAAGGTAGGTTTCAATTATAAAAATCGACTTAAATAACGTGTCAAGGAGGTATTTTTTTTTTTTTGCAAGATTTTTAAATCAGAAATTTAGCTACTGTTTACTTTACATAATCTGTCAATTCGTCAATAATGGCGGTAAATTTAAAAAAAATTTTTTTTTGCAGTTAAATTTTTGATTCCGATCAATATAATTTCGGTTTGAACTAAACCAGGGTATTTTGCTTATGGTAATTAGTAAATTTAATCTCTTGGCTTTCAATTAAAGGTAAAATTAAAGCTTCAAGAAAACGTTTTTATTTGTAAAAATTAAATTTAAATTGAGGTATCGAAAATGAGCAGTGATTTTTTGTACATAGCTAATTTATAGTGTGAAATTTAGCATAAAACTATTTTTCAATCACTGATTTGAACTTTTTGATCTGTCCGTGCCATAAATCACGAAGTTGTTGACAGGTTCTTGATCTAAACTAGGTACCTCCATTACATCACAAAAATCCATCATAAAAAAAAGTTTAAAAAGGTTAAAAACCTAATAAAGGACATTTCTCTATCCAAAACGTTTATAATATTATGAAGAGGAAAGATCAAAGTAAATTTTAATTATTTTTTAAAATTTTTTAATCCCTTTTAACATTTTCGAAATTTTGTCAGAAAATTTTGTTTTTGATTTGGAGTTAGCGTAGTTAAAAATATTACGTCATTTTTTTTTCTTCACTCACTTTTTCGGTTTCCGAACACATTAATTAGGAAATTCTCGCAAAAATAAAATATTTGTCGGATTTTAATGAAACTTTCAGTACTCATTAACAAATGAATAAAATTATTTTTGAAATTATTACCTTCTTAAAATTTTGATGAAAACAATTTTTTTTTAAAGTCTGTTACCCCCCCCCTTCAAGTAAATTCATGAAATTTTAATGAATTTTAATTTTCTGGAATTTTTTGTTTTATTAGTTAAACGCAGAACTCATCGGGAAATATAAATCATGTATTTTTTTATTTAAAATTATGATACACGATACCAAAATCTGCTCCGAAGAGAAATATAAAAAATGCAATAAAACTTTGATATAATTTTTTTTGATAAGCTTTTAATTGCTGGAATAAATAATAAAAATTAAGGACATTATAGTCTGAAAAAAAAATTTTTTTTGATTACTAATAAAATTATAAAAGAATTGTTTTCATTTTTTTATCTTTTTATTATAAATAATGTATAAAGTTTTAAAAATATTTTAAAAATCTTTTAAAGAACTGTATGTGTTTTTCCTTTTAGTTAAGAATTGATGATTATACTGTCTATAAAACAAAAAAAAAATTAATAAAAAATTTTCACCAAAAATATTTTTAAACAGAAAAAAATGAATTAATTATTTGTGCAAATACGTTCAAAGTTATAAAGTACGATGTTCAAATCTTATAAAGTACGGTGTTCCATATGGGTCAAAATGATTCTATAAGTTAGCAAGCGTTCTGGCAAAACATAACGCAATTTCAATCTTACGTTTCTAAAATTTAACAGCCTGTTTGCAAGTAATTCCATCAACATTTAAAAGTATCTTTTTATTTTAAAATCTTTAATTTTTGAATAAATTGTGACCGTAGGTGCATTAAGTAATTCATGATAATTAAAAAAAAGATATGTATTGAACACTACAGTACAGTTCAAGAAAATAAAAACATTTTCATAACTGAACTTCAAAAAATATTCACGATAAAAGTTTGTTTTAATTAAATTTGAAGAATTATCATAAATGGTAACTTTTTATACGTTTGGGAATTACCTAACTAACCATTATAAAAATTTCTACTTGATTTTTTTTTTTTTTGAGATTTTTAGACAAACTTGTCAAACATTTGTTCGCACTTTTGTCTAAAATACCCCCTCACGAAAAAAATAATTAACAAGTAAGTCTTCTGATTTTGTTATACCTAAATTTAAAAAAAAATGAAAAGGCATTCATTTCAAAATTCAGAAAAATTTAAGATTGTGACAATTTTTTTTATTAAATTTGGGGAATTTTCTTTCTTTTCCCCCCACTTACATGTTCTTTCAATTTTTTTTTAAATGGACAAACCAAATGACAATGAAAAGTCTGGTTACATTTTATTTACACTTACCAAAATAAATTTGTTTTAAAATCTCATTGTTTCTTATTAAATTACAATTATTTTAAAAGAAATTTAAATTTTTAAAATTTTTATTTATTCAGAAAGCATATTCAAATGTCTGGCTATAAATCTAAACTAAAATTCTATAAAATATATAAGTGCTGAAATTGTTAAATTTGTAATTTCACTATTTGTTAAAAACCAAAAAAAAAAAAAAAATTTAATTTTTTAGCACGATTGGTCACCATACACTGCGTATCAATCAACATCCGGTAGCTGTCATCTTTCGTCACCTCTATGAGTTACATAACAAAAAAAAGGACTACCGTAATTGTTTTTTTTTGTAAATTTCTGGCAGTAAACAATTATTAATTGATTGAAAATAGATAAAGGTAAGTTTTAATATTAAAATTTGACTTTAATAACCTGTCAGCGCGTTTTTTTTATTTTTTCAAGATTTTTAAAAACAGAAATTAGGCTACCGTTTAACGAGTCATTCATTAAGAAATGGCGGTATATTTAAAAAAAAAATTAAAATTTTAGATTTAAATCAATATAATTTAGGTTAAAAATTACACCAGTAGGTTTTGCTTACTAGAATTATTAAATTTAATCTCTTGGCTGTCAATTAAAGCTAATTTTAAAGCTTGAAGATAACTTATTTATTTTTAAAATTTAAATTTAATTTTAAGTGTAGGTAAAAAAATGGACTCCAGTGGAGGTACCTAAAAACTTATTATAAATGGAACTTTATCTTTATTTTTTAATTAATGTGTCTTTTAACGCCAAAAAACGACTGGCATAATGACGTTTTTTTTTTTTTGTTTTTTTTTTTGCTTATAGTCACATTTACATAAACATAGCGTGAATTGCTGAGGAAAACAAAAAAAGAAATTGAAATTTCGAACGTGTTAGAAAGGATTAAAAAGTTTTAACAGCATAAACATTTTTAAACTATTTTATTAAGCTTCATCTCCTTTAATATCATGCTATGCTGTTTTTTTTTGTTTTTTGATTTTTTTGGCGGTGGGCAACTGAGTACCGACCTGAAATCAAGTCACAGAATGACGAGAAATGTTTCAAAAATGCTTATTTTTTACCCAAAAATTAATTTTTTCTTTTAATTTACATTACCTTTGAATCTTAAACTTTAAGATTATCAAACGAAACTGAAATTTAAATTTAAAAGAGGTTAAGTATTTTTCGAGGACTTTTTTACGGTTCGTCTCTAACTTACCTTTTTCAGGGCGAATCTAAAAAGCTTTTGATAGAAAAACAAACAGGATTTAAGTTGCTCTTCTTGTTCGACTTGATATTTCTTTATCAACATCAATAAGATTTGTTGTCAACCAATAAAACTTTAGATTTTGAAATAAATTGCAATTTAAAAAAAGATTAATTGTTTGAAGATAGATGGCATTTCAATTATGATCATGAACAACGAACCATACGAAAGAAATAACCGGAAACGGTGTAAAAAGAAAAGTTCCCTGATAGAATGGAAATTAGTTAAAAACTAGTTTACTTGTACTACTTTTTAGTTTAATTCATTTCTTTTATTTTTTGATGTCATCATATTTAATTTCATCCAATGAGATCTTTTTTTAAAACTATACTGATTTGAAAATGTACAATTATATTATATGTCATATTATTCAAAGTTTAAAAATTATTATTATTTTCAGTGTTTTCACGATTGTATCGAAAAAGTAACAGTTTATGGGTGTTTGTCGTTGTGTATAACGACGAGGAAACGTGTGTATATTTTAACAACACAAAATAAGGAATGCATTTACAAATTTGTTGTATTAAAACTAAAAGGTGTTCCAGTGAAGTAACGTAAAAAACTGAGGAGATAACACATGTTATTCAAGACGAAACGAAATAAAGAATTTCTTTCACAAAGTTAAACAAACATTTGAAGTTATTAGCAGTTTGTCTCAGGAACAGGTAATCAAACATTCAAAGGTTCGTAGTTTCGATGTTGACTAGAGTTCTTTAAAATTTCGCTGTTCTCATTAGGCTGATAAAGTATCGGTGTGTAATTTAACATCAGATCGGAGTTATTCAAAATATGACACTCTGTGATTTGATGAATAATCAGGAAAGAAAATGTGTACATACATTCAGTGGCCAGACATGAAGTAATATTCAAAAAGCGTAAAGAAAATTGACAGAGTTTGGTGTTAATTCATAAAAGTAGATACCTCCACTGGAGTCCAGTCATTTTTCTATACCTAAATTTAAATTGAAATTTAAAAAAAAACATAAGTTATCTTCAAGCTTTAAAATTAGCTTTACTTGAAAGCCAAGAGATTAAATTTAATAATTCTAGTAAGCAAAACATACTGGTGTATTTTTAACCGAAATTATATTGATTGAAATCTAAAATTAAATTTGTTTTTTTAAAATACCGCCATTTTTTATTGATTGACACATTACGTAAACAGTAGCCAAATTTTTGTTTTTAAAAATCTTGAAAAAATAAAATATACCGTGCTGGCACGTTATTTAAGTCAAATTTTAATATTAAAACTTACCTTTATGTTTTCAATCAATTAATAATTGCTTACTCCCAGAAATTTACAATAAAAAAAAAAATTAAATACGGTAGCGCTTTTGTTTGTTATATAAGTTATAGAGGTGTTAACAGATGACTGCTATCGGATGTTGACAGACACGCAATGTATGGTGACCAATCGTGATAAAAAATTGTAATTTCTTTTAGTTGGAGGGGTAACTAAATAGTGAAATTATTTAGATTATTTCTGTGCATATGCTGAACTCAAATCAACAATTTAGTTATTGAAGAAATTTACCTTTATTGATCTTAACGACCAGAAAAAAAATCGAACTTCATCTCGCTCTTTTTGTCTCATGAAGTCATGTAATTAACTGCAGAATAACTTTTGGCGCAGGCACAAATTTCGGCCTATTTACTTCCTTTATTGAAATTTCCGCCTATTTACTTCCTGTAATGAAAGTAATACGCGATTTTTTTCTATGCGTATTACTTTCATTACAGGAAGTAAATAGGCGGAAATTTCAGTAAAAGAAATAAATAGGCTGAAATTTGTTGTCCTCTGCCGAAAGTTATTCAGCAGTTAATTACATGACTGCATTAGAGACAAAATGAGCGAGATGTAGTTCGATTTTTTTTCTGGACGTTCAGATCAATAAAGGTAGGTTTCTTTAATAACTAATTGTTGATTTGAGTTCAGCATATGCATTTGCACAGAAATAATGCTATTTTGGATAAATTTGAAGGGGGAAAAGCCTTCGGGACCTAAAACGAACATTTACCTATTTAATTTACAGAAACATTAAATAAAAATATTTACAAACATACAATTTTTGTTGCATTCAAAACAAGAAATGTAGAGTTTACTATTGGCAAGTGTTATGAGGAGAGCAGGCGAAGGTAAGGTGTCAAATATCTTTACCAAATTAAGTTGGCGAAGAAATTAGTGCTAAGCATTTTGGAAATTCTTAAATGTATATATAGAGACTAATTATTTGTTTCGACAATGAAAGAGTCAAAAAAATATATTTACCCATATAGTTCCATGAGGTTCTCTTTCAGAGTTTAGTTGATCAGACTTTTCTATGAGATTCTTTCGGCTGGATATAAATCCTTGAATCAAAACCAGAGTTGATAATGTCAGCAAATCTTTTAACAACTCTTTCAAATTTTAGTTGGTCGGTGACTTTACTTAGATTCTTTCAGCTGGATATAAATCCTTGAATCAAAACCGGAGTTGATAACGTCAGTAAACTTTGGTAACAACCGACTACTCTCTGCCTAGAACCTATTTTTGTTGGGGTTAACACCTAATTTGCATATTTCTAGAACTTTTCGAATTCTCTCAATTTCTCAGTCTTCCAAAACTTTCTATTCCTAATTTCTCTATTTAACAACTACTTCATGAATTAAATATTTTTTGTAATAACAAGTAGGACTCGATAGAATCCCTTACTACAACTTTTTAAACATTATTATTAATATTTTTGTATATAAATGCATCCTTGTAACAGTTGGTTTCATATAAAGTTATACGATTGTATTCAACATGGACAAAAAAGTATATTTTAATGTTTCACATGAAGGTATTACTTTGCTTTCACAGTAAAAAGAGTCTTCACATCATTTGTTGTCATTAAAGGCTAATAATATATTAGCGTGAGATGGACATCAGTGAAGTGTAGTTTCTAATTTCTTTCTGACACTGACTGACTTTCTTGTCATGATTATTAAACTGGGTGAAATAAATAAGTGAAGTTCATATTGACGTGGATTCTTCTACCAACATTCAAGTTGGCACCACATGATGAAAGAAGTGGGCAATTGTTGTTACATTACATAGCAGTTGTACACGGGATTCTGCTTCCGGGCAGAACTGAAATTGTCGGTGGGTTTTCTCAATTAAATACCTTTCAAGATGTTACTCTGAGAAATGTCAATCAAGTTGGAATGTTTAAATACGAGAGGCATGAGGAATCTGAGTAAAAATTTGAGTTTTTCTTATATTTCATGTGACATTTCTCAGAGTAACCCTAGTCATAAACTGGACAGAACTTTTTAGCAGACAGGAACTCGACAGATTGTCCTATGCTACCAGTGCTTAACTTGGACATAATCCACCCGTCTGTGACAATGCTGTCAACGTCTGTGGGGAAAAGTTAGCTTAAGAGCCCTTTACAACAAGGGATGGATAAAAACTGGGGCCTTCTCTGTACAATGGTTTGACAGTTTCTGAATATCTAAAAAATGTATTTGTGCCACCCGGATCTTTTGGAAGGAATCCTTTGCTGCATTAATAATAACTTTTGAAAAATGATGATTTTTCTATTTAAGATATCTTGATAATGAAATAAATCTAAAATGATTAGTTGAAAAAAAATTTTTTTATTACGGGCCACCATACTTAGAAATGGAAGCCATTTCAGTTTTCTTTTTTGTAATTTCCTTTCCCTTCCTTCATTACATCAAAAAAAAAAAAAAAAAAAAAAAAAAAAGGAAAAAACATTTTCCCATAGTGGGATGACATATGCAATATTAATAAACAGGTACTAGAGAGACCTTCCATCCAAGAGAAAGGCCCTCTTTTGACCACTATTCAAAGTTACATTCGTTGATGGAATATTGCAGATGACCTCAGGAACTTTAGCAATGTTACTGGGAGTGTAATTACAGTTGTCAGGTTGGCAGGAACAAAAGCCTGGAAATTTATTAATGCAGCAAAGAATTTTTTCCCAAAGATCCAGATGGCAAGAATAAAGAAATTGTCAAACGATTGAATAAAGTGGGACCCAGTTTTGTTTGCTCAAAAACTCAATGTATAGGGCTCTTAAGCAAACTTTTGCCACAGACGTTGGTGGCATTGTCACAGACGGGCAGATTATGTGCAAGTTGAGCACTGGTAGCATAGAACAATTCGTTGAGTTCCTGTCTGCTAAAAAGTTCTGTCCAGTTTATGACTAGGGTTACTCTGAGAAATGTCAATCAAGTTGGAATGTTTAAATACGAGAGGCGTGAGGAATCTGAGTAAAAATTTGAGTTTTTTACATTATTCATAATCAACATTTCATGTAACAGAACATATTCAGGAACTAACTTTTGAAAAATGACGATTTCTCTATTTAAAATGAAAAAGATCTTGATAATCAACAAAATAAATCTAAAATTATCAGTTTGAAAAAAATAGTTTTGTATACTTAGAAGCAAAAGCCATTCAGACAAGTGTTGTCAACAAGAATTACATGGTTATTTAGAAAATGAAGGGGTGTTAGTTGCAAAATATGCTTGTAGGTGTGTCAGTATTGTTCAATCAAAAATGAGAATTAGGTTGAACTATAAGATTTGGGTCACAAAAGGAAACAGAGTAGCCTAATGTCAAGGCATGACACGTTTTAATTTTGAATGGGTAGGATACATACTGGGACCATACATTACTTAAATGGAGAGACAATAACTTTTAACAGCAGGTTGGATTTTAGGTTTTTTTAAAATTTGATTTTATACTACCTTATCAGTTAAAGGCGTTGGATTGTTTAGGTTAGAATTAAAATTAAATAATTATGGTATACTAAGACATATTGCAGTTAAGAATAACAAATAACTATTGTGTAAGTCATTTATTTTAGTAAAATAATTTTAAAGTTATATTAGAGTATAAGTTATAAATGAACAATTGTAATTAAATTCTAGAGAAAAATATTTTTCATGTTTGCATAAAATCATTAATTTATCTCTACCATTCAGCAGTACTTTATTTTTAGGAAACCTTCAAATCTGCAGCGTTTCATTCAGGCACATAGAGCAGATGTCATAGAATGATTAACAGATTCTTGTTTTTTCAAGAATTTTACTTTGGGTGTTTTGTTTGTATTTTTTAATTTCCAAAAATACACAGAAAGGGATGTTTGGTTATTTTTTAAAGAAGTTAAATACAAAAATGCTGCTTTAAAAGTGTTTTAATAGTTAGGTTTTCATTTGATGATATAGTACATTGGTACACCATAGAAAGTGTTAGACACCTATTTTCCAGTGGGCAATTGTTACGATTTCAACAATTACATAAATTTCTATTATTTTCATTATTTGGATAATTATTGTTACTTTGGTTTATGTACTGATTTAATATTTTTCTTATTATGACTTTTTAAAAATTTTCTAGATTATTTGTAGAACTATAACCTAATTTAAGAGCAATTTTATTAAAAATTTTACTTAGAGAATTATTATTAGGGAAATGTTCCTTAATTGAGGAACTTCAGCCATACCTTTGTGCTAGCCATTTGGTTAAAAGGAGGTGTATACAAAAGGATTTTTCTATTTCTATTTTTCCTGTTAGTCATATTTTTTTTATGTATTTGATATCAGGGTTTTATAGCCACTATTCTTTTAGGCATTATTATAAAAATCTCTCTGTTTATAAAATACATCTTCACTAGAAGAGTTTTTACAAATTCTATATTCTATGGAGGAGGATCCATAGAATATAGAATTAGTAAAAATAAAAACTCTTCTAGTGAAGACAAATTTTATAAACATTATATATATATATATATATATATATATATATATATATATATATATATATATATATTGTTGCCCTGTTCTTTATTCTTTTTCGTTAATGCGTATTAAAACCTATCGGTTCTTTTTGTAGGGTATTTCAGCTACTTATTTACATTTAACCACAGTCACTCACTCTACAGACATAACTTACCCAATGCAAATGTGCAAATGGTTGGATGAACAGGGATAAAGAAATTAAACAAAAAGACCAAATTTCCTAAGGGTTACAAAATCATAATTTAGTTAAATGGCTAGAAACTTCAAATTTTTAATCAGTGAAAATCAATAATGCAAAATAGGAGCACAACAAGACACATCTGCTTTTTAATGTTTTCAAAGAAAGACATTTATTACAGAAGATAAAAAAGAGGCAAATGCAAAAATTTCTTTTTGTGCACCTATGAAGGCAGGATAATGTATTTCTGATAATAAAAAAAGAATTATCATTGAAAAATGTAAAAAAGGTATAGAGTTTAGGAAAAGAAAAAGGATTTAATGACAAAAAAGGAAAACAATTCAATAAGGTAGAAAAAATAGTGACGCAACCTTTGATAAAAAAGGATTACCATTGAAAAAAAGGATACATTTTAGAAAAACACAAGAACTTAATGAAATAAGCAAATATCTATGAGTTTTCATGATAATTACGTTATTAATTCAAACATCAATAACATGCTTGAGTTTAACACAGGTCTTCATTACAAATTCCTCTGTAAAAGGCACTTTATAGATAATTTGTCTACTGTTTTTAGGCAGTGTTTTTCTCTTAACATTGAAGTACACAAATTTCCTGATGCAACAATTAATACTGTTTTTTTAGGTTTACTTTCAAAGTACATTTGTTTTCAGTGTGTGTCCTCATTTGCATTTTTAGTTTTTTTTGCCTTAATGTTCACACGCATTTTACAAATAAACGTTCAATCTCTAGAATGATTTTAAATAAGAATTCTGGGAAATTTCAATTATATTAAAAAAGCTAGGATCATGTGCAGGATTTAATGTTGCTATGGGCATTAAAATTTATATCATGTAAAAATTTCAATTGACTTACTTGACAAGAATGTTTCTTTTTGATGTGTAAACGCTGAACATTTTAGCCCACAACCCTGTAAAAATTGTGAGTACTTACATGTCTACACTTATATTTAAACTGGCAAAGTTTGAATAATTTTTCTCTTCAGCACAATGTTCATGCGCTTTTTTAAATTTGAATTCTGTAAAAATGTTGACACACACATTTTAAAAAAAGTGGTTTCTCTCCAGTGTGAATATCAATGTACCTTTTCAACTGAGAATCACCCCAAAATGCTGATTACATATTTTACAAAAATATGATTTCTCTCCACAGTGAATTCAAATGTGCTTGTTCAAATGAAAGTTAAATATGTGCATCAGCATTTTTAGTTAACAAGAATACATATGCCTTTTCAATTGTGAATTAATTATCTGAAAATGTTGATTCACATGTTTTACAAGAATATGTTTTGAATTCGAAAGTGCCTTTTCAAAGAAGCAAACTGCAAAAATGCTGATCTGCATATACCACAAGAATATGGTTTCTCCCCAGTGTGAATTCGAAGGTGCCTTTTCAAAGAAGCAAACTGTGAAAATGCTGATCCACATATTTTACAAGAATATAATTTCTCTCCAGTGTGAATTTGAATGTGCTTTTTCAAACTAGAATTGTCTGAAAATGTTGATCTACATACTTCACAAGAATATGGTTTCTCTCCAGTATGAATTCGATTGTGCTTTTTCAGATCAGAACTATTAGAAAATGATTTATTTCACAAGAATATGGTTTCTCTCCAGTGTGAATTCGAAAGTGTGTTTTCAAATGAGAATTATCTGGAAATGCTGATCCACATATTATACAAGAATATGGCTTTTCTCCAGTGTGAATTCGAATGTGTCTTTTCAAATTAGCAATCTGTGAAAATACTGATTTGCATATTTTACAAGAATATGGTTTCTCTACAATATGAATTCGATTGTGACTTTTCAAATTAGAGTTAACTGAAAATGCTGATCCACATATTTTGCAAGAATATGGTTTCTCTCCAGTGTGAATGTGAACATGCATTTTCAAACTGTAATTCTTTGAAAATGATGATCCACATACCTCACAAGTATGTGGTTTCTCTCCAGTGTGTATCTGCATGTGTGTTTTCAAGCCAGAAAACCTTGCAAAAGCACATCCACACACTTCACAGAAATGTTTTTCCTCCATTATGCAGCCTAAACATGTGCTTTGTTAAATCTGAATTTAATGAAAATGTTAATCTACACACTTCACGAGAATGAGGATTCTCTCCTGTGCGTATTAGCATGTTATTTGTAAATTTGGTAACTGTGAAACTGCTGATTCACACACTTAACAAGTATATGGTTTCTCATGATTTTATGTTCGCACATGGATTTTTAAATTTGACATGATTGAAAATGTATATCCATATACATCACAAAAAACAGTGTGTGTTATTTTATGATTTTTTTGTAATGAAAACATTGTCAAAATGTTAGTTGACACACTTTTGTTTTTTTCCTTCTCATAGTCTAAATCAGGGGTCGGCAACCTTTTGGAGAGAGCAGGCCAGACATCTATGGAAAGTCTCAAAAAGGGCCATGATATCAAATGTACTGTAATAAATTATCTTGACCTCAGACTACTCAGTCCAGAAATTTGCTTTCGTCTGGGCATTTAAAAAAATAACAATGATGTTATTGTTATATTATTTAAAGAAGGTTCTTTATTTTATTGCAATACTAACAGGATAACAACTAAGAAACACACTCAACAAAACATGCAAATTCCTTACAACAGCAAAATACAGTTAGAAATGGTAAATTATCTAATAAGACATTTCTCTTTATTGTTTGACAACTTTTCCATATCAGTTGATGTATTTGTTGATACATCAAAACAAAACAAAACTTCATCCAAGTGGTCATCACCCAACCTTGTTCTTAAACTATTTTTAATATATTTCTTTTTCGTAAAACGGTTGTTCTCTAGCATATATTCTTTCAAGTAATGATACCATCCTTTTCGCATTATTCAATAGACTTTTATATTTTCCGCTTGTCAAAATATATTTCTTAAGAAAGACAACAGTGGATTTGAAATTAAATTTTGATTTTAAAAAATAGTGGCTTTGCAAGTCGCTGAACTCTGATAACTTCTTTGCCACTTTCTCAGCAAATTAATTAAACAATTAGTCTTGAGGTGTTAAGTTGGAGGGCCTGACAAAACTTCTTTGCAGGCCGGACATGGCACAGGGGCCGGGGATTGCCAATCCCTGGTCTAAATGATGAGGTGTTTATGACAATCTGACCTGTAAATAAAGAAAGGTATCATCAAAGTAGCAGATTTGTTGCATTATTTTCAAGAGAATATTGTAAGACTTTGTTTCAATCACGTTCACAATATCAGATATTTTTTGGTCAGTTATAAATATAATTGATAGACCAAACTATCAAATTATATCTACAGTTTTGTACATTTTACTTTTCATAAACATAAAACATTATTGGCAAAAAAAGGAGAAAAACTGCTTACAATTTAATATTTAATCAACAACAACTGTTAACTCTTTTAAAAACAAACTATTTTTTCATCTGTTGCTAACCAAAATATGATTCAATAAAAATCTATGCAGTTTTTGTTTTGGTCTGAATTAAGAGAAAATTTACATCAGCCTTTTCTAAATGAATATATAGGAAGGAGAAAATGTTTAGAAGATAAAAAATGAATTTTTAAAAAGTGATGCAATTTACTGAGAAAACAATTTAGTAAAATAAAGAAAATGCTGGCAATTTTCAACAAAATACCATAAGATTTAGATGAACTGAGAAAAGGATGTAGTAAAAGAAAGTGTTGATAATCATCAAAATATATCCACTTGTATGGATGAAAGAATCTGGTGAAATTCATCCCATAATAAAAAAAAATGTCTTTTTAAAAATTATGAAAATAATCAATAATCAAAAAATACTAAATTTCTCCAGTAGTTCCTAAATTTTTTAAGGTAAATCAAGATCAAGGATTTTAAGATGGGTACAAAAAATCATGGCATTCGATTTTGACATAGTGTACATAAAAGGAAACACTATTACTCATGGGGATAGATGAGTGTTGTGATACAGTGGATATTGACTTGGAACAACAAATCAGGGAGCTGAGTTCAAATTCCAGTTGAATTCCTTGCATTCACTTGTGCACAAATACCTTTGGGAAAGTTATTAATCAGTCTCTTCCCTCCAGTTATGGGTTAAATAATAGGAAAGATTGGGTTCTATAGCCTTGGCTGGCAACCAGTCTACTGCAGAAAGTAATGGCAACCTACTGCAGGATAATCTTCTGCCCAGTCAGTCATGTTTCTTTTGAGACATGATCGCCCAAAGAGTCTATCACATATGGCACTTAACTGACTGATTACTCATGTCAACGATTTATCAAGATTGCAGTTCAAGAACAGAAGAAACACAAGAAATTGCTGAAGATAAATTAATATACTGAATAAAAACAGACGTTCTTCTTCTAAAGAGACTCAAAATAGAAACAAAGCAAGACCCAGTATTAAGCAGAATATCAGAGATAATAAGAAATAATATATGGAATAACTGTTCAATGGGAAAGTAATGAGAAGCTTATCTAAATAAAATATGGTGTAGTTTTAATGCATATTTTATTTTACTATTCAGAGCAAATTTGTGAAAAAAAAAGCTATTTTTTTTCAAAAAATGTGTGTCTTGCATTTAACTAAATCAAAATCTGCAAGCAGTATTGAATTTCTAGAAATTTCATGAAAGTAATTGGAGGAGGGACACAAATGTAAAAAAAAAATTAACCAAGAGTTTTAAAAAACATTTTAAAAATAACTCCATTCATTTGCAAATAAGATCTGAATGCTTCATTAAACTCAAACAATTTCCAAAGTTTCACCAGAAAAATGGCAGTAAAAATCCATAGTAATTTTTGGTGCACCACTGATAAAAAAAAAAAAAAAAAAAAAAAAATTAACTTAAATTTTAAACATGTTAGAAAGCTTTAAAAAAATTTCTTAAAATAAAAAATATCTTGGTCTTTCTTCTTAATAACAACATAAACATTTTCATCATAAAACTGTTTTTATTAAGTTTGGAGTTTCTTTACATCATGCAATGCTGTTTTTTCAGCGAATTAGTGGGGGCGCCTATGATAATGACAATATCAGAAATTTCTGTCAGAAAACCTTTAAGAACAAAATCCTGTTTTAATCAAGTAGGTCAAGTGAGAGTATAATTTAGGTACCTCTACCCATTTTTGGTAACTAACTTTTAATTAACATATTTTCAGTAATTATCTGTTGTTTAATTTTAGTTACTTTAGCTTTATAGCTTTATGTTTGTAGATGCTTTCTGAAAAAATAAAAATTAAAATAATATAAAACTTTCTTAATAACTAACTTTTAATTAACATATTTTTCAGTAATTATCTGTTGTTTAATTTTAGTTACTTTAGCTTTATAGCTTTATGTTTGTAGATGCTTTCTGAAAAAAATAAAAATTAAAATAATATAAAACCTTCTTTGAAATTAATTTTAAAAATCAATAACCAAGAATTAAATTATATAACATGACAGAAGTAACTCAAAAATTTATGAAATGTCATGATATTAATTTATATTTTTAATATCTATTTTTCATATTATTCTTTATTAATAATAATTATTATCATGATATTTATGACACGGTCAGATAAACTTATCTTATTTATTAAATTTTTACAGTACTTTACATTTTATTATTAACTACATAATTGTTTGCACTATTATTTTATCTAATTATAATCCAATAACCTAAAAATAAAGCTAAAAAAAGAAAGCTTTTCCAATTTTTTTAAACCTTCAGTCTTACATGGAGATACTTACATTCACGGTTAATTTAAAAAATGAGGAAACTAGGAACTAAAAAATATGACTTACTTTAGTTTAAATTTTGAAAGTGTGATTTGAAAAGCCTGTTAAGTGTTGAAATGTTTATACAAAAGTTGTTTTTTTTTATAAGAGGAACAACCCTTGAAATATCTGACTTTTAGTCATATAACACTTCTGGCCTACCATAATAAAAAGAACCAGATATTGCACTTAGACTGACAGACATACACATACACACACACACAAATGTCTTAAAATCTTGGTGTGTGAATATTTGTATTAAACTTTTCAATTTCAATTTGTAAATATAGTCTTCAGTTATTAATTTAATAACCTAATTATTACAATGATTGGAAGTAATGCGAGAAGTTTTTTGAAACATTTCAAATAATTATAATTTAAAATATGAAAACAATTTTTGTAAAAATGCATTATTCATTGAAAAATGTTTGCTCTTCAGACTATGATCTCAATAAATATATATTTTTATAAAAGCAATTAAAAGTTTATTTAAATAAAAAAATGGAATAGTTTTATTGCATTTTTGTTTTCACAATTTGAAACAGATTTTCTGTAAAGGAGTAACTTTAAGAAAAAAAAGTGATTTACATTCCTTAAGGAGTCTTGCAATTAAAATAAGGTACAATAGCCAATTCTGAAAATTTTACAAAATTTATTGGAGGGGAGGTAACATGTAAAAATAATTTTACCAAGATATTTAAAATATAATAATTTCAGTCATTTGTGAATAAATTCTAAAAGTTTCATCAACATCCGACCAATAACTGATTTTTGCAAGAATTTCCAAATAGCACTAAAATAACCATAATAATCTTTGGTGCAATGCTAACACAAAAAAAAAAAAGATTCTTAACCAAAATTTTGAACATGTTAAGAAGGAATAGAAAATTTTAAAAAATAACTGAAAAATACTTTTCATTTTCCTCTTAATAATAACATAATTTTGTTTGGCAGACCTAAAGGAGACTACCACCACCTTTAAATTTGTTGTTTTTTTTGTTTTTTTGCTTTTTTTAGCGCAGTCTTATCGGTTATTATGTAAAGTTTCCTATTATAAAAAAATTGAAATAATTTCAATATTTAAACAATTTTAGGTGGGGTCAGTTTCTCATACAATGTTATAGTAAATCGATCCTCCATTTTGGAACCACTTGAGTTGGGGGTCACTTTCTTTTGTTTTTTTTGGGGATGAGTTGTTGCTCTTCTTTTTGACTTTTTCAAGTTTTCTCCTAAAATTGTTTCAATGCTGAAATTTTTACAAACTTTTTGTCAGTCGGAAAGTTTAGGGTTTAATCGATAAGATTGCACTGAAAAAAGTAAAAACAAATTGATAATCAACCAAGGTGGTGGTAATGTTGTACCGGTGAGTGGTTCCAAAATGGAGGATTGTTTTACTATAACGTTGTATGAAAAACTGAGCCCCCACTAAAATTGTTGAAAAATTGAAGTTTTTCCAAACTTTTTTTGTCAATTGTAAAGTTTAGGGTGTAATTGATAAGATTGCACTGAAAAAAGTAAAAACAAAAAATGAAAAACAAGAAATTTAAAGGTGGTGGTAGTCTCCTTCAGGTCCACCCTTTTTTAAAAATTTGGGGCCTTTTAACATCATGCTATGCTAGGTACCACCACTCATTTTCGATAACTAAGTTTTCAATTGAATTTTTAAAACTAAAAACCCTTTTTCTTGAAACACTAATTTCAGCATAATTGTAAGCTAAATGATTAAATTTTTACTATTCCCATAATCAAAATACTCAGGTTTATTTCAAGCAGAAATTATATTCACTGGAATCTAAAATTTTGAAATATTTAACAATTGTTCAGCCATTTTTTTGAGCAATTGACAGATTTGCAAACAAAAGTTAATTCTTGGTTTTAATAATCTTGCAAAAATAAAATATATTTCTATGTCACATTATTTTTGGAAACTTTGCAAATTTAAAGTTAAATTAATCTGATTTGAAATAAATATTACTTGTTTATGGCATGAAATTAAGAATAAAAGTATTTCTTAATCAGAATAGCCTGAGTTGTTGATCTTGCAAGTAGGCGATGACAGTGAAGTAAGTTGAGGTAGGGTAGACGAGATAACGCATACGTGTATATTTTAACAGCACAAGATAAGGTATTTATTTACAAATTTGCACATTTGTATTTGTCAGTCACTTGTTTGAAGACAAATAATCATCCATTATAATTTTGTAGATTTATAGGGGGTATCTTATTTATTCTTTTTCCGTTAGTAGTGGGATTCCGTTCTAGTGAAGGATAATTGTATACTGTTGCAGGTTAACAGAATTTGGCTTTGTGGAAATGATTATAAAATCAAGAAAGGCACTTTGAAGATAAAATAACATTTATATATATATATATACACATGTCAATTAATGTTTTACAATTAAAACAATACTTGAAATAAAAGTCCAACGAAGGTTAAAATGTTCATGGAAAATATAATGCTGAAAAAGATTAAATGCTTAGGAGTGTAGAGGCGTCTTGTAGGTAAAAAATGTTCATTTTGAAGTCACCACTTCTAAGGTCAGTAAGTTTGTTTGCGTGGAATGTCTTTGAAGAGGTCACTCCTGAGGTCAGTAAGTACTTTTGAGACAGGAAGAAGGAAAGAGGTCAGCATAGTAGCCGCTCGACTTAAGTCAAGGGGAGGCACTGGTAACTCTATCCTATTGATCCTTCTGTCTGATGATGCTTTTTGTCTCCTCTTTTTATATCTGCTTTTTGGATCAGAAGCTCGTTTTGAATTTCACCCTTGTATTTGATTCCGGGCTTCCCATTGGCTGGTAAATAAAATTTGCATAGGCTTGCGAAATGGAAATTTGATATTTGATTAATTTTTATTTTTCAACCGGAACATCTACGTGAATCCACCTGCACGGAGATGATTTTTATTCATTTGCTTTCTGGTTGTTATTGAGCAAACTTCCGGTCAGCTTGCTTTTGCTCGGTCAGTATCACCACAGATTCAATGAGTAGTCAAGTTTGAAAATGTTCATATTAAATCATAAGACACAAAGGAAATTTTCAAAATGATTTAAATAAATTGAGAGAGAGTTTGTTTTTTCACACAAAATTTATACAAATTTTATTCAATATAAAAGACATATTTTATGAACTTAGAATTTCCGTTAAATAGAGTCCTTGAAATTCTGAGAATGTAAGGCATTATTCAGATGTGTGGTCTCTGCATTTCTCATTCTCCTGTTTTACTCTGACTACAACTGTGACTGATCGACCGGACACATTAATAAGTAGACTAGCTCGGTCACATGATCAGGAAGAAACATGACATGTAAAATGTCAAATGCCACTGTAAATCGCTCTCTTTTTATTGGTTAATGAATATTTCACACTTGCTTGCAAAATTTCCCTTGATCTTTTCTCAACATCGAAGCAATCTTTCTACTGGTCAAAAATAGATTTTCACACTGGCTCACAAATTTACAAACAGTGAAGAAAAGACATTTTATTTCGTATTCACAACAGCTCGTGTTATTAATCACTTTACACATCTGAAGTTATGGTGACAAAAATAATGAAATCATCATAATTAGCAAAGAAAAAAATGAAAGCAATCCTTATAAAAATTCATCAAAATATCATTGTGGAGGCACCAGTGACTTAAGGTCGTCCGAGCAGAAGCCATGAAAGTATTTATAGAACAGACAAAGGGAGGCCACACTTCATCGGTGGGAAAGTGGCTGCAGTCGAGCTGCAAAGTCAGTACTTATCACATTACAGACTCTCCTTTGGAGCCTGTCGAGAACACTGAGATGAACGGCAGGGGCACCTGACCATAAATGGCAGCAGTACTCCATGCATGGATGGATGGTTGACTTGTATATATGCAGGATGGATTCAGGCGGAAAAAACATCCTGGATCGGCATAATGACCCAACCTTCTTAGCAGTGGATTTAGCTATGGATTTGATAAAGTGGTTCCATTTTGGGAAAAATTACATCCACAGATATCACAGTGGAAACGTTTCTTGCCAGTGTGATAACATGTCATTTCCGTACTCAATTTCAGGAAAACTTATTACCAGAAGTTTTAGAGGAGAGTGGTTTCTCTCCAGTGTGTGTTAATATGTGCCTCTTGAGATCAGCATTTTGGAAAAATTGATATCCACAGATTTCACAGTGGAAAGGTTTCTCTCCAATGTGCATGTATGTGTGTCGTATGAGACTTGATCTTTCATAAAAATTCAATCCACAGATTTCACAGTGGAATCGTTTCTCTCCTCTGTGTTTTCGCATGTGTTGTTTGAGATAACAACTTCGCGAACACTTAAATCCACAGATTTCACAGTGGAATGGTTTCTCTCCAGTGTGTGTTACCATGTGTTGTTTGAGATGAGAATTTCGGGAAAACATGCACCCACAGACCTTACAGTGGAATTTTTTCTCTCCAGTGTGTGTTAACATGTGTTGTTTGAGATTGGAACTTTGCAAAGACTTAAATCCACAGATTTCACAGTGAAACCTCTTCTCTCCAGAGTGTCTTATCATGTGTCGTTTGAGATAAGACTTTTGGGAAAACTTACTTCCACAAATTTCACAGTTGAAAGGCTTCTCTCCTGTGTGTGCTTGCATGTGATGCTTGAGACTTGAATTTTGGGCAAATTTCAATCCACAGACTTCACAATGGAATGGTTTCTCTCCAGTATGTGTTAATATGTGCCTTTGGAGTGAATATTTTACTCGATATCTCATGCCACAGATTTCACAGTTGAATGGCTTTTCTCCAGTGTGTATTAATAAGTGTCTTTTGAGGTGTGAGTTTTGGGAAAATTTAAATCCACAGACTTTACAGTGGAATGGTTTCTCTCCAGTATGTGTTAACATGTGAGTATTGAGGTATGAAATTTGGGAACACTTAAATTCACAGATTTTACAGTGGAATGGTTTTTCTCCAGTGTGTATTAACACATGTCTTTTGAGATGTGAATGTTGGGAAAATTTAAGTCCACAAACTTCACAATGGAATGGTTTCTTTCCAGTGTGTGTTAACATGTGTGTATTGAGGTGTGAAATCTGGGAACATTTATATGGACAGACTTCACAGTGGAAACGTTTGTTTCTAGTGTGTGACATCACAGGTCTTTTATATAGTTCAATTTATGGACAATCTTACTCCTTAGTTTTCATATATGTTCTCCTGTGCAGACTTTGAATGGACCATTATTCTAAGAATTTCACAGTTTGAAAATGTTTCACTGCTTCATGAATATTCATCATAGTTTTCAGGAAAACATCAAGATGCAAACTGTAAAAAAAAAAAAAGAACTCATAGGAAATGAAATGTAAGAAGGAAATATATGATGTAAGATTATGAAATTAGTTTAAAATGAATCGTATAATACAATGGAATATATTTTACTTTTTTTGGCATGAGAACCTAGAACAGATTTGTCAATAGATTATTATTAAATCATGTATCAGTGGACATAAATGTGTGGGTGTAGGAATGGGCATAGGAATAGAAAAACAAAATCAGGAAGCTGAGTTCTAGACTACGAAAAAGACAACTTTTATTTCAAAAGTATGTAAAGTATTATGTCATATACATGCTACACTCAAATTTCACACTCGACCCTTAAATGAACCCATGTGCATCAGTTGATTTAGGGTCACTCATAACCACAAAATGCAGAATCTTAACATTTTTAAAGTTTTCCAAATTCATCATTTTTTTGTCCATTTTTATAGTTTGATAATAGTGTAAACAAAAGTTAATTTTCAGTTCTAAAAATCTTGCATATGAGATCTGACTTGTGAATTTTGGGAAAAGTTACATCTACAGATTTCACAGTGGAAAGGTTTCTCTTCTGTGTGTGTTAATATGTGTTGTTTGAGACATGAATTTTGGGAAAAATTACATCCACAGATTTCACAGTGGAAACATTTATCTCCAGTATGAGTTAATATGTAAGCTTTCAATGATGAAAGTTGGGTAAACTTATGTCCACAGATTTCACAACAGTGTGAGTGTTTGTTTTGAGATTTGAAATCATAGCAGCGCTAGATTCATAAAAATGCTTTGTACCTTATTCGTATTCTGTTATGCCTCTTGAGCAGACATCAAACTAATTACTCAATTAATAAATTTCACAATATCTTTTTTTTCAAAAATATATAAAGTATTTAGCAATATACATGCTACACTCAAATTTCACACTTGACCATCAAATGAACCCATGTGCATTGGTTGATTTAGGGTCACTCATAACCACAGAATCCAGAGCAGAAGGATGTAAACTCTCACTCACATCCAGCATAGCAGGCAAGAAAACAAAAATGTTGGAGAGGTTGATATATAAACAGCAGCAGAAAGGGAAAATCAGGTTTGCATGCCAGACTTTGGTTGTGGGATGAAACAAGTGCTCTATATCACAGACTGGCTGAGAAGTGATGAAATACTGGTGGGAATAAATGTAAATTAATGAGGACAGAAGTCTTGTGTTATCTTTTAACTAGCAGTATAGCCTGGTGTTGCTTGGGTGTAATGAAAGCTTTAAAACTAATCCATGGTCATTGGCACGAAAGACTAAAAAGCAATAGTTGTTTCCAGTTAAAGCCAACCCGTACACTGAAAGAAAAACAAATGGATGTAAGTCAAATTTTGATTTCCTGGTATTGATATCAAATAAGTTTGTTTCATCATAAACTGAATTTTGAAGGCTAAATAAGTCCTCTGAGTAAATGGTATCATGGCTGAGACTAAGAACTACAATTATACCTACTTAGAGCCAAACCCAAAGCAAAAACTAAAATAAAAGGGCTGAAAAAAACACAGACATACAGGCAGATAAACAGACACACACACAAACATCTTCCCTTTTATATATTATTGATTTTCTGCACTATTTTAAGAACTGCAACCTTGAAACTTCTGAATATCATTTCTTATGTCTTTGTCTATGAGTGTATCAAATTTGATTAAAATCAGACCACTCCTTCTATAACCCGATTTTCGATATTTATCAGGGGTACCTCGACACAAAACCTAGCTAACAACACTCGCAGATGCTTATAGTACAACTGCATTAATTTTCAAGAAAATCGGTTCAGCCGTTTCGGAGTCTATAGGCAATGACACACAGACACACACACATACAGACAAATTTCCATTTATAAATAAGTTTAGATTAGATAAGCAAACCCCATTCATTATGAACGAAACACTTATAATGAATGGAGAAGGAAAACCACTATAAACCTCTCCAATATCACATAATGACTAAGAAGAAGTGATGAAATATTGGTGGTAATAAAAAGTAAATTAATAAAGAGTGAAATCTCGTGTTATCATTTACTTAACAAACCTCATTCATTATGCACTAATTATTTATTATGAATGAAGAAAGTAGTTGTTGTCAAGATAAGCACTCAGTTGTGGAACAATCTGAGAGCCTAATAAATCCACCTTGAGAAAGAGAGCTATTTATGGTGCCCTGGAGCATCTCATTGTTCTCAAGTGGGATAGTCCATTGCTTGGGCTGTGATTGGCTGCTGGTAAATGAGTGAAAGCATTTCTGTATAAATACTAGCTTGATTCCAGTCATACTTTGCAGGGTTTGTATTGGAGCAGTCGTCTTCGGATGACTGCTCTGTAACTCTATAACACTGTCAGCTCTCTGCTTCCGAGCAGAGAACTCAAACCCAGTTGTGGTTCCGCCGAAGGGTAGAACCACGACTCGGTAAAAATAGACAGACATATTTTTGGCCCGGCTATATGGCTGGGAATACCCACATTAAAATGACCATGTGTCACATCCGGCCTTGCGTGGGAAGGCTAGTAAATACAGCAGGGTTTGTATTGAGTTACAACCTGCTTTATTTTTGTCTGCCAGCTGGACTCTAGCTGGGACCCTTATGCTGGTAAGTGTTATTATTCTATTATTATTCTATATATGCATGGAGAAGATCATTGGAAAAGAAGAAGACAGAGTTCTAGAGAAGAAACTCTTAGCATAGAACTTGCAGTTGCATCTAGCCATTACATGTGGGAAATGATCTCAAGACTAAACTATCGCCTGGTTCACACTCCACCCACATCTATTGAACAGGTGAAGAGGTTCATCCCTTGTTTCCTGTTTAGGATGCGGTTTCCGGTTTTCTCTTTTCCAATCTTTTCACTCTTTTCTTTATTTTTTTCAATTGGAGTAGATAGACTAAACTATCACCTGGTTCACACTCCACCCACGTCTATTGAACAGGTGAAGAGGCTCATCCCTTGTTTTCTGGTTAGGATGTGGTTTCCGGCGTTCTCTTTTTCAATCTTTTTACTCTTACGTAGCCCCCTGCGCATCAGTGGCGTTATCGCCTTGCTTGGGGTGATATGATTTAAAAAAAAAAAAATCTAGTACTGCACTTAAAAATCATAAAGTCTGACAGGAAAGCAAGAAGCCATAATACAGTTCCTGAGAAGAAACTCTTAGCATAGAACTTACAGTTACATGTAGCTATTTCACCTGTAAAATGATGCCAATCTAGTATTGCAGATAAATTCAGGCATTGGTTAACTGAGGAAGGAAATAGATTGTAAATTTTAATACCTCGAAAATAAAACTGCTGTCTTTTATCGCCAGAGAGAAACTTTCCTGCTTGCCATCAGTATGGCTGATGCTATTCTTCTTGAGAGCAATGCCTTTTTGGCCTCAAGTTTTCAACCAACTTGAAGTGGAACAAATATATTGGGTTTATAGCTGTACCTACTGCTAGGAAGGCTGGGTTTCATTGTTGATTCAAAAAGTTTTTCTTGTCAGAATCTATCTTGCATGTTTATAAATCTACCAGTCATCCATGCATTGCATACTGGTCAGGTGCTCTTGCTATTCAACTCAAAGTTCTCAACAAAATCCAAAGAAGTATCTGCTATGTAATCAGTCTTGACTTGGCATCTCAACTTCAGTTACTTTCTTAGTGATGTAATATGGCTTCCTGTGTCTTTTCTAGAAATATTTTCATGGTAACTGCTCTGACGAGCTTTTTTCCTCTGGTGTCCCATTCATGTAAATTTAATCCTGCTACTAGACTGAATCTAGATCCAACCCTTTTACCATTAAAATAGTTCCATGTAACCATCATTTCTACTCTTAGTTTCTTTTCTTGCATTTTCTGCCCATGGAACTCATTTCTGTTTACTTGATTCCTTGCTATTATTTCAAACAATTTAAATGCAATGTCAATTGTCATCTTCTATCTTCTTGAATCTTGTTCATTTTTTATCCATTCTTCAATATCCCCTTTATGCAAGCTTTTCTCTCACTATAAACGCATATATATTAGTGGTGGCCCGATATTGCTTGGAGTGAAATGATTAAAAAAAAAACATCTTTCTGCCATAGAGAAAATCATTTATATAAATTTCATAGAAAATATTTATGAAAAAAGCTCGGGAATATCTGATATGGTGGTGTGAGAGTGAATGAAGATAAGATAAAGCAAACATACCAGACCAGATGTGGCATCAATATTCAATGTGTGGAGAATTGATAGACTTATAAATGTGCTAGACATATGATGAGAAAAATTGTCTAGCACAACACAGTGAACCATATATTGTTCTTGTAGACCAACCAATTTCTTAAACATAAAATATCTTTTCAGAAGTCAAATAACTCACCTTTCAACATGGCTGTCTCCTTTTGTCACTCTGTAGGAAGGTGAACATTCAAGAGTGTGAGACTCACCTTCCTGATGTTTCCAACTAACGTCCACTTGGCAGACAAAAATAAACAGGGTTGTAACTGAATACATGTCCCTATGTGGCCCAAAGACAAATGGTGGATATTATGCTGAATGTTTATGGAGCTCAATGTACAGACTGAAATTATCAGCCAATCACTGCTTAACAAAATGGAATCTCCCAGGTTATTATTTAAACCACCTACCAATTTGCCCCAGGATGTTTTTTGGTCAGTCAGACCCAACTTCTATTCTATTTGAGTACTGGCTGGTTCTTCCACAAGATCCTTACACATGTCAGTTATAACTTTAGACTTAGAAGGTGGAATGACTCTCTCTCTCTGGAGGTTAGCATCAGCTATGTTCATAGAAGGCAAAACAGGTTCTCTAAAACAATTAAAAGTAAGGAGTTTCATTTTGGAGATCTTTTGCCTCAGTTAATAAATTCAAGGTCATTTTGAAATCTAATGTCCAACTGTGAAGAAAAACTTGAATCTATTGCTTCAGGTTGCATCTAAACTGTTTGATACAAAAACAAGCAAGATGAAGGTCATGTCTTTGTTGTTGGATTTGATATTTCTTCCATAAACTTGAGAATATTTTGTAACCAACAAATCTTCCTATTTACAAACAAAATGAAATTAAAAAAGGATTTGGAAACAAAACTCATTTCATTCTGTATTTAAAAATCTTCCAAAACTAAAATAAATTCTGAAACTATATCTGAGGATTAGCAATTGATTTAAAATATAATCTTATTTAACAAAAAAAAAATATTTTTATGCTAAGTGGATTTTTAAAATAAACAGTAGCAATGAATTTTAACCGACATCATACATTCATATGTAATTAGTAAGTGATGATAAATTCTGAGAAAGTATTGACATGCGTACTGTTTTTTAATGGAGACTTTATCTGTTAAATCAAATTTTAGAAAATGAGTGAGTGCCTTTTTGTATATAATTTTTTAAGAACTTAGTACTTAAAATTGTTGTGAAATATTCTCCATAACTTTATTTTAAGAAAGTGAACTTTAAATTTGCTCTAGACATCACTCTTACTTTCTGATAATGTTGTGTATGGTCAGCCATACTCACAAAATGGGCATATAACATAACATTTTATAATCAGAAACAACAAATGAAAATGTTTTTAAAATCTTGGTGCAAAATGATTTGTACTAAGCTTTTCATTTTCTGATGAGTAAATATAGTTTGACTTCATAACAATATCACCAAATAAAAGAAATGTTGATAAAAGTCATAAATGTTATAAATTATTATAATTAGAAAAAGACAAAATGAAAACAATTCTTGTAAAATTTGATTTTTGAAATATTTTTTTCTTAAGACAATAGTGTACCAAATAATTCTTATTTATGAAAGCAATTAAAAGCTTTTTGAATTAAATAATGTCATCATTTCATAGAATTATTTCGTATTATTACAAAACGAGTAGTAGTTTGAAAAAAAAAGTTTAACATTCTACAAGAAGTCCTGCTTTTAACTGGTGAACATATAGTTCCTCAAAATTTCATTAAGTGTAGAGAAACATAAAAAAATCAATAAATTATCCAAATTTCTAAAAAATAATTTCATTCATTTGTGAACACCAAAGTAGCTTCCTCCATTTTTTCACAATAATACACGATACCTCAGTTTTAATATGAATTTTGAAAAATAACAAAGGCTTCCTTAAATCTTCAAATGAAAGCTAAATGATTAAATTAACTATTTCAAATAAATAAAATACACTTGGGTCTTTCAAACCAAAATTATATTAATTGGAATCACAACATTTTTGACTTTTCAAAATTCATCATTTTTTTGTGTCCACTTTTACAGCTTAACAGTGTAAACAAAATTAATTCCTGGTTTCAAAAATCTTGAAAAAAGAAAATATACATCTGTGACATACTACTTTTGGAAAATTAACAAATTTAAAGTTAAATTAATCTGATTGACAAGTATTGTTTATAGCATAACTATTAGAATTAAAGTATTTTTAAACACATACGTCAGAGCTTTCTGACCTGTTAAGTAATTGAAAGAAGATGCATGAACAATCTAAATGTAGTCACTTCAAAGGGCTTCATCTAATCTGAAAATTTCCATTTTGAAATTTCAAAATGTATAACTGTTGTAACCCTGTTTTAAGGGGTCACAAATGAAAACAAGAACACGGGATTAGTGTAAAGAATTTGTAATACAAAATACGGTAAAGGTACAAGATACAAGCTTGTTTGTCTAGCTGACGAGCAAGCGGTGTTGGGTATCACAAAGTCACTTTATGATTGTCTGACTCGTACCATACTGGTGCTTCCCCAATGACTAGTCGCATGGTATATATGTGCAGGTCGGGTTAATCCATTACCATGTTAATGGGTAGGTCCGCCACAGCAAAAACAAAGATGCGTGAAAATCTTCACTCAAAAGTATCATTTATTTAAAAAAAATAAAAAAATAAAAAATAAAAAAAATATTTCTTGTTTTAAAAATGAAATTATAAAAATATTTCTTGTTTAAAAAATGAAATTATTCATTCTATGAAATTTCATAAAATCTTATATCATAAAAAAATGTCTAAGCTGTTGGCTATATAATGTTGTATTTATGAATATAAATAACATTGTCTTCATTTCTGTTCCTCTGGTGTTCCGTAATTTTGTTTTTTCCATGTTTTGTTTACAATATTTTTTAACCCTACAGTCTATCGTCATCTGATCTCATTAAATTTTTTTTAAAAACAAACATTTCTCAAAACCCAGTTAATCCATGAATTTTCTAAATGAAATCAAAACACCTCCCAGATAAATATTAGACTGTTTAATCCATAGATTTTACTGTTTGTTAGGTACCTCGACTCAAATTTAAATTAAATTTAAACAAATAAAAGTTTTCTTGATGCTTTAATTTTAGCTTGAATTGAAAACTAAGAAATTAAATTTACTAATTTTGTAATCAAAATACACTGGTGTATTTCAAACCAAAATTACATTGATTAAAATATAAAATTTTTCAGATTTAAAAAAAATTTTAATTTTTCCGTCTCTTTTGGTTGATTGACACATTTTGTAAACTGAAGCCAATTCTTGGTTTTAAAAGATCTTTCAAAAATAAAATATACCTTGCTAATACATTATTTTATTCAAATTAGGAAATTTAAATGTACCGTAATCTGATTTGGAACTAGTACTACTTGCTTACTGCCAGAAATGTACTATAATTGTGCTTATTAATGACAGTAGCCTTGTTATCAGGGTTATCATAGAGGTACCAGAGGTGATAATTAAAATGACAGACAGGAGCTGTCAAAAAGTACTAAGTATGATGGCTAAATGTGGCATAATTTTATGTAGCTTAATCATAAGCTTCATTTTTGAGGTTTATAACTACATAGTAAAAACAAAAATCTAACAATATTTTCAGCAATTATCTAATATTTTGTGAATTTACATGGAGGTGGAGTAACAAATGTTATATATATATATATATATATATATATATATATTAACAAGATCTTTTTTTAAATAATAATGATTTCAAAAATATTTATTTGTGAATAAATCCTGAAAGTGTCATTAAAATTCAACAATTACTTAACTTTCACAAGAATTTGCAAATAAATGTATTTGTCACTGGGGAAAAACTGATTTTTCTCATTATGCTTTTCCATTGTAAACTATCATAACGATTTGGTTACCATCTAACTAAAATCAAAACAAGATTTTTTACCAAAATTTACATCATGTTAGAAGGGATTAAAAAATACTTTGATCTTTCTTCTTAAGCATTTTGATGAAAAAAGTTAGTTTTTAAGTTTGGAGACTTTCTATTCGTACTATGATGTTTTTTTCAGCGATTTGGCGGAGGTACCTAAATAGTTTTTGCATTTTTGCTTTTACAATTCAGAGCATATTTATTGAAAAAGGGCTATTTTAGAAATGAAAAAAAAAAAAGACAGTTGAGTAAAAAAATATATATATATATATATATATAAATAATATATATATATATATATTTTACGAAGATATTTTTAAAATGATTTTAGTGATTTATAATTAGTCCTGAAATTTTCATCATTTATCCGAACGGTAAATTTTCATTGTAAGTCCCGATGCTTTTCCCCTTCAAATTTATCCAAAATAGCATTATCTCTGTGCAAATGTATATGCTGAACTCAAATCAACTGTTAGTTATTGAAGAAACTTGCCTTTTTTTTTATCTAAATGTTCATAAAAAAAAACGAACTATATCTTGCACTTTTTCTCTCCTGTAACTCTCACAAAGTCATATAATTAACTGCAGAATGACGTACTGCGCATTTGAACGAATTTTGGCAGATTTTTGGTCGATTTTTCTTCATTTACTGATACTTCTGACGATGTACTTTCGGAAATTAAACTAAAGTAATCCGCTATTGTATTTCTACACTTGTTACTTTCATTACAGGAAGTACATCGCCGGAAGTTTCAGTAAAGGAAGAACATCGGCCAAAATTCGACAAAAAATTCTGCAGTTAATTACATGACTTCGTGAGAGTTACGGGAGAGAAAAAGTGCAAGATATAGTTCGTTTTTTTTTTATGGACTTTCACATCAAAAAAGGTAAATTTCTTCAATAACTAATTGTTGATTTGAGTTCAGCATACACATTTGCACAGAAATAATGCTATTTTGGATAAATTTGAAGTGGGGAAAGCCGTCGGCACCTAAAACGAACATTTACCATCCGAACCTTGATTTTTGCAAGAATTTCTAAATTAATGGGTTTTTCACCAGCAAAAAAAAGTGACTTTACGCAAGTCACTTTTACCCCTGCACAAATTGCGTCATTCAGGCACGAAAAAAAAACAACATATTTCCAAAATTTCGAACGTGTTACAAAGAATTAAAAAATTTAAAAATATAATTAAAAAATACTCTGATCTATATTCTTAATACGTTTAATTTTGCGGTCGTTTTTCTTCATACTTACGCTGTTTTTTAAGCGAATTCATGGACGAACCTCCTTTTCGTGACTTTGATGGTGATTCGATGAATTGAAATAATTATTTAAATTTACACGTCAATTTTCCTTTCACTTAGCATTAGCTTTTTTGGCTATTATCTTTTAAAGAAAAAGAGAAATTTTGAAAAATAATTAAAAAATACTTTGAACTTTCCTCTTAATAATAACAAACATGTTGATATAAAAAGTTTGTTTTTACTTACATTTTCTGGGCGAATAATAAAAGCTTTTCCTTTTTTTGATAGAAAAACAAACACAGGATTAATTTGCTCTTTTTGCTGGACTTGATATTTCTAACTTCGACAATATTTGGCAATCAATAAAACTCCTGATTCTTTAAAAAATTGCAATTAAAAAAAAAAATTAATAACTTGAAAATTGAAGGCATCTAGTTTCTGAACAAAACCAGTGAACAGAAAAAAAGAATGACAGGAATGGGTGTAAAACGAGAATTTGTTCCTTTTTCAAAAATAGACCAGCTACAGATAGAGATGTGAGTTGTGGTGAAGTGGATATCGACCGAGTTCGAATTCCAGATGAATCCCTTGTATTCACTTGTGCACAAATACTCTTGAAAAATCCGTTTCTTCCCTCCAGTTATGGGTTAATAGGACAGACTGGGTTCTATAGCCTCGACTGGCAATCAATCTCTACTGCAGAAAGTAATGACAACCTACTGCGGGATTATCTTCTGCCCAGTCAGTCATGTCTCTTTTGAGACATGATCGCCCAAAGTGTGTATCATGCATGGTACTTAAGTGACTGATAGAAGATACAACAATGTGGCATGATCTCACACTGTTCTTCCTGATTATAACAAAAAAAAATCAAAAATCCATTTTTTTTTTCTAAGATATTTGCTTAAAATAAAAAAAATTAGTAAATCTAAGAATTTCTGGTCCAAAATTAGTTTGAGTGCACACAATATATATGCCAGAACATTGTCACTAGTGGTAATTCTACAGAGGGGGGCACAGAAGGGGCCAAGGCCTCCACAGAATTTTGCCTGGCTCATCGGTTGCCTCCAACTTTTTTAAGCTTTAAAAATTTATGAAATTTATCAGTTTCTGATTTTGATCAGATTTGATCTTCGGCACTTTTCCCTGAGCATTTTCTTTTTCATTTAGCTTTTTAAGGACACAGAGACAAGTTTGAAAGAAAAACAAAATAAAACAACCAGATAGAAACAGACATGATTTGATGTTTTGTCTCAGAGTCATGCAGAAATGATATTATTTTTAAATTATTTCCTTATTTCAAAATAACTTCTTGCCAAAAACAAATTCATTTTTTAACTGACATTTGTACAGCTGTGGTTCTCACAGAATTTTGATTGATTTCATTGAATTGTTTTATTTATACATTTTTTTGCTAGTATTTTTTTTGATGCTTTGAAAAGGTTTTGTAGAGGAAAAAAATCAGAGAAGACAAATCACACTGTTCTGCTAGCGTTGACGTTAGTATTAGCCTTTAGATTTTGTTTTAAAATTAACCTTTCTTGTGTTCCAACAGCTTAAGAGTGGAAAAAGAGGGCAAGAATGGATTAGAATTCCACTACTATGAATGAAAAATGGTTCCGTTTCATTTAGTGAAGTAACATGCTTATACTCAAACTCATTCCTAAATTTTGCATACAATAGTGGGGGGGGGGTGTAGTGTGAAAATGAAAATGCTGCTTTTCTCAGAAAAATCTTGGCCCCTAATTGGTCCCCCTCCTCCCCACTTTCAGAGTTCCACAATTGCCACTGCATGTAATATATGTTTCAGATCAGATTAATTTAACCTTTTGCTAATTTTCTAAAAAATGCCACAGATGTATATTTTACTAGCAGTATAGCCCGGCGTTGCTCAGGTGTAATGAAAGCTTTAAAACTAATCCATGGTCCTGGAGCTCAGACTCTTTGCGCTTTGGCACGGAAGACTAAAAAACAATAATTATTTCCAGTTAAAGTGAAACTGTAGACTGAAAGAAAAATGAATGGATGTAAGTCAAATTTTGATTTCCTGATATCAAATAATTTTTTTCATCATAAACTGAATTTTGAAGGCTAAATAAGTCCTCTGAGTAAATGGTATCATAGCTGAGATTAAGAACTACAATTATACCTACTTAGAGCCAAACCCAAAGCAAAAACTAAAATAAAAGGGCTGAAAAAAATACAGACATGCAGGCAGATAAACAGACACACATAAAAACATCTTGCCTTTTATATATATATATTATCGATTTTCTGCACTATTGTAAGAACTGCAACCTTGTAACTTCTGAATATCGTTTCTTATGTCTTTGTCTATGAGTATATCAAATTTGATTAAAATCAGACCACTCCTTCTATAACCAGATATTTTTGGATATCGATTTTCGATATTTATCGGGGGTACCTCGACACAAAACCTAGGTAATACTCGCAGATGCTTATAGTACAACTATGTAAATTTTCAAGAAAATCTGTTCAGCCGTTTCGGAGTCTATAGGTAATGGACACACACACACACAGACAAAGTTCCATTTATAAATAAGTTTAGATTAGATTTAGATAGATTTAGATTTTGGCAAGATTTGAAAAAATGGAGAAGTAGCTTTTGTTTAAAAACCTGTCAATCTGTAAAACACGGATAAAATCGTGATAAGTTTTCCAAAATCTCAAAAGGTTGAAATTCCAATGAATATACTTTCTACTTGAATTTGAAATACACCAGTGTATTTTTTCTTATTGGAAATAATAAATTTAATCCTTTATCTTACAATTAAATATAAAAAGGAAGACTAAACAAAGCTTTTTTATTTTACTTTATTAAGGGTTGTGCCACATACATCTTTCCCTTCATCCTTTACTAGGTGTTGGTACTGTAGGGGGGGGTCTAAGAAGTCCCCCCCCCTCAAACAAATAATAAAAAGAAAAATGAGATTGCCCCTACAGATGTAGAAAAAAAGAGAAAGAAAGGAAATGGGAATGTGAGAGGGAAAGGTAGGACGATGTGTAGTGAGCGAGATGAGAGAAAGAGAGGGTGAAAGAAGGTTCACGGATACGGATTCTGCCTGTTGTGTGAACTGATGTATTCTCTCTGTGTGTATGCTCGACTCTGTTCGTGTGTCCTTTGATGTCAGCTTGTCGCTGGTCTCCTCTCTGGTCTGATGAGAGTTTCTCCTTTCCTTATATCTGAATGGTGAGACTCCGGGGAGATTGAAAAAATAGGTTTCATAAGAAAGCCCTGATTAGTCAATAAATCATATTTTTGACCACGTGGTGTGCTTTCCACTACGTCCGAACTTTTGGGTGCGCCGTCCTTGTTTTTGACCCCACAGGGTATGGTAAGGGGTGAATTCCCGCGCAATTGTATTTTTTTGAGATACACATGTGTGAATTAATTTTTATTGCGTGTTTGTGTGTGGAAAATAAAATAAGAAACAGCACAATACTCCCCTCACTGTGATGATAGTAGGAAGGCAATCAAATGCTTCTTGTCCACTCTCTTGTGAGGTAGACACAAGCATCAGGTCAACAGAGATGTCTGTGCCAAACATCTATGTCATGGGTTGATGGGAATGCCATATGTGTTGAGTCATTAACATGCCTCAAGGTTGGGTTTCTTATGCTGCAAGTTGACAGGGAATTCAGTTTTGGAGAGGAGTGTTAGGGTGCCTTCCCTAGCCTTACTATACCACGTGTTATCATGGAATTAAGTTTTGAAGAAAAGTGTTAAGGGTGCCTTCTAGCCTTACTATACCACGTGTAATCATGGAATTAAGTTTTGAAGAAAAGTGTTATGTGCCTTCTAGCCTTACTATACCACGTGTAATCATGGAATTAAGTTTTGAAGAAAAGTGTTATGGGTGCCTTCTAGCCTTACTATACCATGAGCTGACAGGGAATTCTATTTTTGGAGAGGAGTGTTATGGTGCCTTCTCTAGCCTTACTACAATACGGTAATCATGGGAATTAAGTTTTGAAGAAAAGTGTTAAGGGTGCCTTTCTAGCCTTACTATACCATGAGCTGACAGGGAATTACTTGGAGAGGAGGTTATGTCTTCCCCAGCCTTACTATACCACGTAATCATGGAATTAAGTTTTTAAAGAAAAGTGTTAAGGGTGCCTTCTCTAGCCTTACTATACCATGAGCTGACAGGAATTCTATTTTGGAGAGGAGTGTTAGGGTGCCTTCTCTAGCCTTACTATACTGTAATCTCTGGAATTAAGTTTTGAAGAAAAGTGTTAAGGGTGCCTTCTCTAGCCTTACTATACCATGAGCTGACAGGGAATTCTATTTTGGAGAGGAGTGTTATGGGTGTCTTCTCTAGCCTTACTATACCACGTGTAATCATGGAATTAAGTTTTGAAGAAAAGTGTTAAGGTGCCTTCTCTACTTTACCATACCATGAGCTGACAGGGAATTCTATTTGGAGAGGAGTGTTAGGGTGCCTTCTCTAGCCTTACTATACCACGTGTAATCATGGAATTAAGTTTTGAAGAAAAGTGTTAAGGGTGCCTTCTCTAGCCTTACTATACCACGTGTAATCATGGAATTAAGTTTTGAAGAAAAAGTGTTAAGGGTGCCCTCTTCTAGCCTTACCATACCAAAGTAGAGCTGGACAGGGAATTTACTTGGAGAGGAGTGTTATGGGTGTCTTCCCTAGCCTTACTATACCACGTGTAATCATGGAATTAAGCTGAAGAAAAGTGTTATGCCTTTCTCTAGCCTTACTATACCATGAGCTGACAGGAATTCTATTTTTGGAGAGGAGTGTTAAGGTGCCTTTCTTCTAGTTTTACTATACCACGTGTAATCATGGGAATTAAGTTTTGAAGAAAAAAGTGTTAAGGGTGCCCTTCTCTAGCCTTACTAGCCACGTGTAATCATGGAATTAAGTTTTGAAGAAAAGTGTTAAGGGTGCCTTTCTCTAGCCTTACTATACCATGAGCTGAGAGACCTCATTTTTGTGAGAGGAGTGTTAAGGGTGCTCTTCTTCTAGCCTTACTATACTACTTGCAATCATGGAATTAAGTTTTGAAGAAAGTGTTAAGGGTGCCTTTCTCTAGCCTTACTACAATTACTGTTGTGTAATCTCTGGAATTAAGTTTTGAAGAAAAGTGTTAAGGGTGCCTTCTCTAGCTTCTCCATTATACCATGAGCTGACAGGAATTCTATTTTGGAGAGGAGTGTTATGGGTGTCTTCCCCTTAGCCTTAGCTATACCATTTTTGCAATCATGGAATTAAGTTTGAAGAAAAGTGTTAAGGGTGCCTTCTCTAGCCTTACTATACTATGAGCTGACAGGGGAATTCTATTTTGGAGAGGAGTGTTAAGGGTGCCTTCATTTTACTATACTACTAAGACCATGGAATTAAGTTTTTGGGGTGAAAAGTGTTAAGGGTGCTTTCTCTAGCTTTACTATACCACGTGTAATCATGGAATTAAGTTTTGAAGAAAGTGTTAAGGGTGCCTTCTCTAGCCTTACTATACCATGAGCTGACAGGGAATTCTATTTTGGAGAGGAGTGGTTATGGAAGCCCAGCTCATTTACACACGTGTAATCATGGAATTAAGTTTTGGAAGAAAGTGTTAAGGGCGCCTAGCCTTACTATACCATGAGCTGACAGGGAATTCTATTTTGGAGAGGAGTGTTATGGGTGTCTTCCCCTAGCCTTACTATACCACGTGTAATCATGGAATTAAGTTTTGAAGAAAAGTGTTAAGGTGCCTTCTCTAGCCTTACTATACCATGAGTTGACAGAATTCTATTTTGGAGAGGAGTGTTAAGGTGCCTTCTCTAGCCTTACTATACCACGTGTAATCATGAAATTTAAGTTTCAAAAGAAAAGTGTTAAGGGTGCCTTCTCTAGCCTTACTATACCACGTGGTAGTAATCACAACTAAGTTTTGAAGAAAAGTGTTAAGGGTGCCTTTCTAGCCTTACCATACCACGTGTAATCATGGAATTAAGTTTTGAAGAAAAGTGCGACAGTGCCTCTCTAGCCTTACTATACCAGAGCTGACAGGGAATTCTATTTTGGAGAGGAGGCATGTGCCTTCTAGGCCTTACTATACCACGTGTAATCATGGAATTAAGTTTTTGAAGAAAAGCATATGGTGCTTCTCTAGCCTTACTATACCACGTGCAATCATGGAATTAAGTTTTGAAGAAAAGTGTTAAGGGTGCCTTCTCTAGCCTTACTATACCATGAGCTGACAGGGAATTCTATTTTGGAGAGGAGTGTTAAGGGTGCTTTCAGCCCTTTACTATACCACGTGTAATCATGGAATTAAGTTTTGAAGAAAAGTGTTAAGGGTGCTTTCTCTAGCCTTACTATACCACGTGTAATCATGGAATTAAGTTTTGAAGAAAAGTGTTAAGGGTGCTTCTCTAGCCTTAATATACCACGTGTAATCATGGAATTAAGTTTTGAAGAAAAGTGTTAAGGGTGCCTTTCCTAGCCTTACTATACCATGAGCTGACAGGGAATTCTATTTTAAGAGGAGTGTTAAGGGTGTTTTCTAGCCTTACTATACCACGTGTAATCATGGAATTAAGTTTTGAAGAAAAGTGTTAAGGGTGCCTTCTCTCTAGCCTTACTATACCACGTGTAATCATGGAATTAAGTTTTGAAGAAAAGTGCGTGCCTTCTCTAGCCTTACTATACCATGAGCTGACAGGAATTCTATTTTTTGGAGAGGAGTGTTAAGGTGCCTTCTCTAGCCTTTACTATACCACGTGTAATCATGGAATTAAGTTTTGAAGAAAGGCTATGGTGTCTTCTAGCCTTACTATACCACGGTAATCATGGAATTAAGTTTTGAAGAAAAGGTTAGTGGTGCCTTCAGCCTTACTATACCACGTAATCATGGAATTAAGTTTTGAAGAAAAGTGTTGGTGCCTTCAGCCTTACTATACCACGTGTAATCATGGAATTAAGTTTTGAAGAAAAGTGTTAAGGTGCCTTCTAGCCTTACTATACCATGAGCTGACAGGGAATTCTATTTTGGAGAGGAGTGTTAGGGGTGCCTTCCCTAGCTTTAGTATCACTCCTTGTTTCAGAGGCTGAACACCAACATAAGCCCCGGAGATAATCAAAATTCTTACTTTAGTGTCAAGAAACCTTGCAGATCTTTCTTTGATCCACTGACCTTTCTCGGCCTTGAAGAAACTTGTATTGTTTGTTAGTGGAGGGGATTGTGACGAAGGGCTCTATACATGACCAGGTGATTGACTCATACTTCTTTTGATCTTGGGTGCTAGTCATCTCAGTAACCCTGAGGTTTTTGCTTACCTGGTGATTTATTCAAAACAAGCTATCTCTCAATTACATGACCTACAGTTGGGGTGGGGCAAATTTTCCTGACTGTCATCAGTGTGACGTTGATTGTGGCCACCAAAAGACAAAGCCTATTCGATAGGAGGAGGAGACCATGTGACATCATTAACTTGAAACTTTAACTTTCAAGAAGAGTGTCATCATTTGAGTATTAGATTTTTCACTGTTTTTAAATTATTTATTTAATTTTTTTCTTTTAAATATTGTATTGTGTTGTACCAAATTTCAAAGGGAATTATAAAAATGCTCCAAAAGTTCATGAAGTTTCTTTTCCAAAGGATAAAGAATTATCTGATGTTTGGATTTGCACTATCAAAAGAGACAATTTTTTATCTAGTAATTTCAGCAGAGTGAGTATATTTTTTTGTATGAAAAAAATAAATATATTTAAATGGAACTTTTATAATTAAATCAATTTCATATCTTTGTAATTCACAACACAAAGTTAAGACATAAACCTAGCAAGAAAGTTAAAATATATTCATGTCTTAACTTTATCATTCATATTGTTTTTAAAAAATAAACTTTATTTTTTAAAAAATAAACTTCAAAGAAATTTTGATATAATTTCATATATTTATAGGCATAAAAAATAATTCTAATAGTCTAACATTTTTTTAATTGTTTTATTCATAGAATTTTTTTTATTTATTATTTTGATTTAAAAATGTATAAATGTTAAAAATTCCCTTTATTTGTACTTAGCTTCATCAGTTATAATCATTTATTGAAATAATAAATTAACTCATATTTCTTAAAAATATCAGAACACTTCTTAGAATTGTAAGAAAAATGCTTCATATTGTAAATTTTTCCTGACTTGTTTCTTCTTAAATTTTCACAAGAATTTAAAATAGGTTTGGTTTTTAAAATTTTTTTAGTTATGTGAACTACATTTTTGACCGGATGAAATAAGCAGTGAATCGTCACTGTTTGATGAAAAGCGGGTGTCAAAATTGCAGTCAAACTTAAAAAACATATTTACAGGATGGTGCTATCCCTAGAATTCTCCTAGACTCTCCTTCATATTTATCTTCATTGACCACCTAGAGAGTCACCAGATTCTAGGAGAATTTGACTAGAGAATTCTGCCCTTAAAAGTGCTTTAAATAAAAGTATTACTGATAACTTAGCATATAAAATGTGGAAGAAATTCCATAATATTGATGATATAGAAAGGAAATTAAATTTTCTTGACAGAAATTACTGGAGTGTTGTTAGGCAGCAAGAAACACTTATATGCATCATCATCAAATCCCTATATCCAAAAATCAATCTGTGTATTGCAATTGAATCTGATTTTACTGTACATGTGTTTTGTAGAGATGTGGAAACTGTAACGGATCAAAATACTCTTGAAATTCTGATAGAAAACATGAAGAAAATTGACACAAAACAACAGCAAACCAAACCTCCAAATATGATTTTTATATTAAGATTGGAAATGTCATTTCTACTATTGGTGTAAAAAGAATCAAACAAATATTTTACTTCAGCTAAACTTAATGACACTAAATAAGCTTGATTATTTAACAGAAATTGATATTTTCTTCATTGTTATATAACTGCTCAACTAAAGAGTACAGATTAAGAGACAGCAAAAATATAATTTTACCAAGCTATTCAACCGTTAAAAGACTAACCTTATCAACATATATGAATTCTTTGATTGAGCAACATGATAATTTTCTTATGTATATCAAAAATAAATTTCAGTTACAACTGCAGAAGATCACCATAGTATCTTTACTTGTTGATGAAATTAATCTAAAACCTTATTTTGATTAAAAGTGTGTTAATATTGTTGGCTTATCTGACAACAGCAATGAAGCTGCCACTTTTATGGTTAGCATTGTATTCTCACAATATAATTCAATGTATATTGATGTCTTTCTTTACACTTGATCATCAGGGTGAGCGTAGATGCAGACCCCACACTTTTATCATTAGCATTGTATTCTCACAATATAAGAATGAGAAATCGGGGAACTGAGTTCGAATTCCAGTTGAATTCCTCGCATTCACTTCCGCGCAAATACCCTTGGGAAAGGTATTAATCCGTCTCTTCCTTCCAGTTATGGGTTAAATAACAGGACAGATTGGGTTCTATAGCCTTGGTCGGCAACCAGTCTACCGCAGAAAGCAATGGCAACCTACTGCGGGATAATGTTCTGCCCTCAGTCAGTCATGTCTCTTTGGAGACATGATCGCCCAAAGCGTGTATCGCGCATGGTACTTAACTGACTGACTGACTGACATGTTATGCCAACTAAATGTCTTAAAGCTGAGAATTTACTTGACATAGTTAAATGTATAATAATTGGTTTAGAGGAGATAGGCTTTCAAATAGTATCAATCATAACAGATAATAATCCTATAAATATAAAAGCTATATCTTTCTCGCAGTCTCCTAAAGCTTTACATTCTATATCAACACCAAGTTATGAAATCTCGACCTCTTTTTTTCCTATTTGACTCAGTTCATATCTGCTGTCTGTCAATCATCACAGGCAACCTCTCCTGTTTCCCATAAGCATGGACCAAGCGAGTCTCCCTGAGAGCAATACACTGCACCTCCTCGGCCTTACCCTCTTCTTTTGATCTCAAGTGGAACCATTACAATGAGCCAATAGCTAAATCCACTGTCAGGAATATTGGGTCACTGTGTTGGGCCAGGATGTTTTTTCTGCCTGAATCCATCCTGCATATATACAAATTAACTATTCATCCGTGCATGGAGTACTACTCTCATATATGGTCAGGCACCCCTGCTGTTCATCTCAGTGTTCTTGACAGGCTCCAAAAGAGAATCAGTGATGTGACAGGTACTGACTTGGTGGCTTGACTCCAGCCACTTCCCAACTGACGGGATGTGGCTTCCCTCTGTCTGTTCTATAAATACTTTCATGGCTTCTGCTCCAATGAACTTAAGTCACTGGTGCCCCTGCAACAGGTGTTTACTTGTGCGACTAGACTGGCAACTGGGTCTCATCCTATTCACAGTTAGATCAATCAAATGCAGACAACAATTCTACTCCTGCAGCTTCTTTTCTCACACTTCCTGCATGTGAAACTCACTTCCATATTCTTGCTTTCCTGATGGCTACAACCTCCAGGAATTTAAATGCAATGTCAATGCTCATGTCTTAACCACTTGACACCAATTCTTTCTACATCACCCTGTATATCCTTTCCTTTCTCTCCACTTTTGCAACTGTCATCACACCTGTATTTCCATCCTTCTCTCGCTAATCATTTTACTCTTATGTGGCTCCCTGCACATCAGTGGCATTACTGCCTTGCTTGAAGTGATACTATTAAAAAAAAATTCTTCTTTTCTTGCACTTCCTGCTTGTGGAATTCTCTTCCATTTACTTGCTTTCCCGACAGCTACAATCTCCAAGAATGTAAAGTCAATATTCATCTCCTTATCTCACTAACCTGCATAACTTTCCTCCTATGTAACCCCCTGCAAAACAGTGGTAATAAAATGCCTTGCTTGGGGCAATATGATTATAATAGATAGATAGATAGATAGATAGATAGATAGATAGATAGATAGATAGATAGATAGATAGCATTTAAATGTAAAGTCAATAATCTCCTATCTCACTAATCTGCATCCTCTCTCTCTCATGCTCCCTTCTTTATCCACTCCACTCTCATCAGTATTCTCATCCTTCTCTTAACCACCTCCTGACACCCTCTATAACCTGTCACTCTTTCTCATAACTTTCCTCCTATGTAACTCCCTGCAAAACAGTGGCAGTAAAATGCCTTGCTTTGAGCTAAATAGTTATAGAAAAAAAAAAATTAAAATGCATTAGAAACAATTGACTTGATCAAAAAGAGACATGCTGTTCCCAACATTTTGTCACAATGAAAACCATGAATCAGATAGCATGCAAAGTGCCCCATTTTGTACTTTACAGAAGCTTTTTGCCCTGGAATCTCACTCAAATTAGAAACATTTTTATAAATCAACCTCAAAGAACTTTCTCCTACTAATCTTGAAAGGCAAAATGTTAATTTAGTTCTTTCATAATTGGTGGACAATAATGAATGTAAAAATATTACATAAAAGTTGTTGGCTTAGAAATAAATACTGTAATCCACACCTTATTTTAATCATTCAGCTTCTTTTATTTTAGTGGAATTATTGCCTTGTTAAGGTTTTGAAAAAATTTAATGCATATTGATGTCTCTCTTTACACTTGATCATCAGGGTGAGTGTGGATGTAGACCCCACACTTTTACCGTTAGCAGTGTATTCTCACAATATAAGAATAGTGCATATTATGCCAACTAAATGTCTTAAAGCTGAGAATTTACTTGACATAGTTAAACGTATAATAATTGGTTTAGCGGAGATAGGCTTTCAAATAGTATCAATCATAACAGATAATAATCCTATAAATATAAAAGCTATATCTTTCCTTCAGTCTCTGCAAAGCTTTCCATTCTATATCAACTCCCAGTTATGAAGTCTCAACCTCTTTTTTCCCAATTCAACTCAGTTCATATATTAGAATGCATTAGAAACAATTGGCTTGATCAAAAAGATACATGCTGTTCCCAAAATTTTGTCACAATGAAAACCATGAATCAAATAGAATGCAAAGTGCTCTATTTTTACTTTACAGAAGCTTATTGCCATGGAATCTCATTCAATTTAGAAACATTTTTATAAATCAACCCCAAAGCACTTGAAGTGTAGTCGGGCTTGAGTCAGACTTAAACAAACTCCCTACAAATTAAAAGATTTATGCTGAATTATTCATCATCAGAATTATTATCAGAAGATTGTCGACAGGATGGAATATGTGTATTAGTGTAGAAGAGTGGAATAATAATTTTATTATTTTGAATGTTGAAATAGAAATTTATTATAAGAAGGAATAACAAGAATTCGTAGAAATGTTCAATGAGAAAATGAAGGTATCAAGAGTTCGTAGAAAATGTTTGTAGCAGTAATTGTTGAGAGATAAGAAGAAAGAGAAAGAGAACAAGGTGCGACTTGACCTTATCTTTGGGTTGATTTGAAGTAGGTTACATTTTAGATGTGTGTCAGGAAAATGCCTTCCCTGACTGACCGCCATGACCGGTTAAAGACCATCCTTAAATATTCAATCTAGTCACATGGGGTGGCTCCAGAATTATTTTTTCTTTAGCTGTGGAAAAAACGTTTCTCTGACATATTTTGAATTTTGCGATTTGATGACCAATCAGGATCCAGAGTTCTGCTACACACTTTCTCCTACTAATCTTGAAAGGTAAAATGTTAGTTTAGTTCTTTCATAATTGGTGGACAATAATGAATGTCAAAACACCACATAAAGGTTGTCGGCTTAAAAATAAATACTGTAATCCACACCTTATTTTAATCATTCAGCTTCTTTTATTTTAGTGGAATTATTGCCTCGTTAAGGTTTATGAAAAATTCAATGCATATTGATGTCTTTTTTATACTTGATTATTGGGGTGAGAAATAGCATGCCCGATTTGCCCACATTTGGGGCAATCCCAGCGATCAACCGTACCGGAGTGCAATGGTAGGGACTCACTCTGGGAGTACAGTACTGGTGATCACCGTAAGGTAAGTATATAAATTTTGCAGTTCGAACGTGTTCAGTTTTTACGGGAATTCACTACTACAGATAATTTTGCGACCCGTGTAATGTAAGCAAAAAATAATTCTGTAGAAACGACTAACTACAAACAGTACACATAGCTTTGTAAAAAAGATAAATTAATTATAAAACTTTACATTCATATGTATTAATGGAAATACATGATTTACTAACTAAAAAGTAATTTATTGTAAATTACTATTTGCTCGTACTTAATAATGTCAAGGACGTTTTGTTGTTTTCGCTTTTTGTGAATAAAATGTTTTATAAAATTCAAAAAATCAGAAGATTGTGACAATGTTGTTCTGGCATATGTTGTGTGCACTCAAACTAATTTTGAACAAGGAATTCTTTAATTTACTAATATTTTTAAACAAATCTCTTAGAAAAAAAATTGGAATTAAAGGTTTTTAATTTTGTTGTCTTTATTTTTTGTCAATAATAAACTATATTTGGAAAAAATAGGAAAAACAAAATGCCACTTTATTATAACATATTGTCTACCGTACCAGGTCTATTTTTGGGCAAGGAACAAATTCTTGTTTTACACCCTTTCCTGTTATGCCTTTGTTGTTTTCCTTTTCTTTTCTTTTTTTTTTTCGTGTTCAGAAATTAGATTCCTTCTATTTTCAAATAATGAATCTTTTTTTAATTGCAATTTCTTTAAAAGTAGATAGTTTTATTAATTGTCAAATACTGTCGATGTTGAGAAATAAATAAAAAAGAGCAACTTTTAATCCTGTTTGTTTTTCTAAAGCCTTAGAAGATTTGCCCAGAAAAGGTAAGTAACACATAATTTTTTTTCTTTAAAAGATAATAGTCAAAATGCTAATTAAAAGAAAAATTGACATGTATGAATAAAGATTTCAGTTCATTGAATCGCCATTAGAGACAAAGTCACCAAAAAAAAAAAAAAAAGGACTGAATGTTTATAATTTTGTTTCCATCTGAAAATGTTTAGTGGCGATCGGCAAAAAAATGTTATAATAAAAATAAAATTGAAAATTATTTTAAAAATACAAAGGCATGACAATTTGTATTGAACTTTTTAATTTTCAATTAGTAAATATAATCTTTGCTTAATAAGTTTTTATAAACTAACCTAAAGAAATCTTTGAAGTATTTTAAAATATATTTGAAACTTCATAAATTATTATAATAAAAAAAATTAAAACAATTCTTTTAAAATTTCATTATTAATTAAAAAAAAATATTGTTCTTCCGACTATAATGTCCTTAATTCATATTATTCATTAAAGCAGTTAAAAGCTCATCAAATTAATTAATGCCATAGATGAAAGTATTTTTAATTTTTTTTAATTCTTTTTAACACGTTCGAAATTTTGGTATTAAAAAAAAACATTAATTTGGAAATTCTTGCAAAAATCAATGGTCGGATTTTGATTAAAATTTCAGGACTTATTCATAAATGACAGAAATCATTTTTGAATTATTATTCTTAAAAAACCATGGTCCCACCACTAATTAATTTCCTGAAATGTCTAGAAATTCACGAGATTTCGACCATTAAAAAGATGAAAAGCAATGGATTTAAAAGTCCAATATTTATCTGAGAGATGTGTTTTGATATCATTTAAAAAATTCATGGATTAACTGGATTTTGTAAAATTATTACTTTTTAGTACTGAATGTTAATGAAATTGATTGATGGTTATTTATGCACAGTAGACAACAGAATTAAGAAATATTTTTAAAAAACAAACAAAAAATGCCAAATTACTGCACACCATCAGTGCAATAATGAAAATGATGGTACTTATTTTAATAAATTTAACATTTTTTTATAGTTTTAAACAGAATCAACAGCTTTTAAAGGGACTATATTAAAATTTTCATGCACATTTTTATACATTTTAAAATTAGATGAAGCCTATATAAGGAGCTACATTTAGATTTTCATGCAACATTTTATACATTTTAAAATTTGAGGAAATCTTTTGAAGAGACTACATTTTGATTTTCATACGTGTTTTTATACATTTTAAAATTACACAAAGCCTTTTGAAGAGACGACATATAGATTTTTATGCATCTTCTTAAACACTTTGCAGTTAGATGATGCTCATTGAAAGGGCTGAATTTAGATTTAAGTGCATCTTCTTTATAGACATTTTGAAATGAGATGAAACCCTTTGAAGGGGCTACATTTAGATTTTCATGCATCTTTATATACATTTTGAAATTAGATGAAGCCCTTTTAAGGGGCTACACTTAGATTTTCGGGCATCTTTTTATACTTTTTGAAATTAGATGAAGCCCTTTGAAGGGGCTACATTTAGATTTTCATGCATCTTTATATACATTTTGAAATTAGATGAAGCCGTTCTATTAGCTTGGGATTCTTAAGATTTAAATTCAGGCCTGTCAGACATAAATCTTGTTTTATTTACAAAATGTTTCAACAGAGTAAAATGAAAGAAATTTGTTCATGCTCTAATTGGAGTGCAATCCCAAAGTTTTTGCTTACCATTTACTTACCTTCCAGAATCTTTTAACCGGCAGCCTGTTGTGTGCATTAGATCTCATCTGTCTAGGCCTGGTGCACCGTCACCGGCTTCCATGGTTCACTGTTGCTGCTGTTGCACGTCGTCCACCATTTTGCCGTTAGCTGTTGCCATTGCCGCTGACGATGCGAGCTGACAACACCTGCAACGACTACGCCGCTGCCGCACTACGCCGACTTCGCTGCAGCGAAGCAGAGTCGAATACAATCAACGAAGGATGTGCGTTGTGGTACAGTGGATATCAGCTCGGAATGAGAAACCGGGGAGCCGAGTTCGAATTCCAGCTGAATCCATTGCATTCACTTATGCACAAATACCCTTGGGAAAGGTATTAATCCGTCTCTTCCTTCCAGTTATGGGTTAAATAGCAGGACAGATTGGGTTCCGTAGCCTTGGTCGGCAACCAGTCTACCGCAGAAAGCAATGGCAACCTACTGCGGGATAATCTTCTGCCCAGTCAGTCATGTCTCGAAAAAGACATGATCACCTAAGCGTGTTTCACATATGGCACTTAACTGACTGACTGTATTCCATTTATACTAGTTCTTCTTTGTGAACCTTTTACTTTATTACTGTTTCATAGTTGCTTTGGACTTAATTATATACATATATTGTTTGTCACATATTATTTTTGTCTCCTTTATTCTTCCACATATTGTTTTTGTCTCCTTTATTCTTCCACTTCGTATACTTTTGTCAATTCAACTTTTTTGAGGAGAGCTGAAAAGCTGAAGTAGTTTCTTTTCCCAATAGAATTTGTATGAATGAAACACAGAATCAAGTATCATTTGAACTCTGATTTCTGAACATTATATCATGTCACCTTTTCATTAGCAATAGGCACACACATGCAAATACTGTATATAGCAGTATTTTTTAAAGTAATTATTTCTTTTATTGTTACTAATCTAATAGGACGATAATTGAGAATTATTACCTGTTTGATTTTCCATGCAATGAAATAAACAGTTGTGAAAATAATATTGTTTTAAGTATATATCTCATGTGAAAATACCATGAAAGTAAATTTTTTTCAACTTTTTTAATACTTTTCGATTTCAGTCACAAACTCTGTTTTGAATCTCATGATGGTTGTTTTGTCATAAAGCTGATAGGCATGCTTGGATATAAGTGTTTTTCTATGCATACATATATATTTTTTATTATTATTGGTATTACATATCGTCTATATGTCTGGGTGCCTAGCTGAGTGGTTTGAATGTTCAGAGCATGAGAATTTATTATGGATAATGTAATATTAGGCAACACATTTTTAATTTTAGTGAAAAACTTTAATTTGGAAATTTTTGCAAAAATTAAATAATTGTGGGATTTTAATGAAACTTTCAGGACTTATTTGCAAATAAAGGAAATTATGTATGAACTCATTATTTTTACAAATTCTTGGTAAAACATAGATTTTTTCATATCTGTTACGTCTCTCCCCATAAATTCGGAAACTTTCAAGAAATTAAATCTTTTTTGAAAATTTTTTTTCATTAGTTAAACAAAAAATTCCTTGTAGAATGTAAATCATTAATTCTTTTTTTTTTTTTACTTAGACAGCTTTTTTCCAAAAATCTGATCAGAACATTAAAATAAAAATACAATAAAACTATAGCATTAGTTAATTCGGTAAGCTTTTAATTACTTTTACAAAAATATATATATTAATGACATTAAAGTATGAAGAAAATTTTTTTCAGTGAATAATGAAATTTTTATAAGAATTATTATCATTTCTTTTTTCCTTTTAAATGATAATAATTTATAGTTTCAAAATTTAAAAACATTTTCAAACTCTTGTGGCAGTTACATTATGAAGTGGAGATTATATTTACTAATTAAAATTTGAAAAGCTTAACACAAATCTTTAAGCCAAAAGATTATTGAAATTTTTTTATTTATGTATTGGAAGTTTCTTTATAAGTATGATATTTTGTGTTACATTAAAAGGTCTCATGTTTCACAATTTCTTCAACTTGCATAAAATGAAAATTTGGACAATTATATCAATTATGGTTGAACATACGTAGCTTATCATCACAGTTGGCTGTCATCAATCACTTAGCAGGTAAGACAGCTCTGACATCCGTGAATAAAAAATACTTTTATTCTAAATATCATGCTATAAACAATACTTGTGTTAATCAGATGAATTTAACTTTAAATTTGTTAATTTTCCAAAAATAACATATCACAGATGTATATTTTATTCTTGCAAGATTTTTAAAACTGAGAAATAACTTTTGTTTACCCTATTGACAATGTTATGAACAGGGTGTTTGTCTCATAACTAAAATGCCTTAATTTAAATTTACAGTATGATTCATGGTCCATGGACGAATATGTGTGTGTTTTTTTACCACTAATATTTCATCACTTCCTCTCAGTCATTCTGTGATATTGGAAAGGTTTATAGTGGTTTCCTGTCTCCATTCATTATAAGTGTTTAGTGCATAATGAATGAGGTTTATGATAAATGATAACATGAGACTTCTGTCCTCATTTATTCCTATCAGTATTTCATCACTTCTCAGCCACTTATTTCATCCCATAACCAAAGTCTGGCATACTGACCTGATATTTCCTTTCTGCTGTTGTTTATATATCAACCTCTCCAACATTTTTGTTTTCTTACCTGCTATGCGGGATGTGAGTGGGAGTTCACATCCTTCTGTTCTGGATTCTGTGGTTATGAGTGACCCTAAATCAACCGATGCACATGGGTTCATTTAAGGGTCGAGTGTGAAATTTGAGTGTAGCATGTATCTGACATAATACTACACCAACACATTTATGTCCACTGATACATGATTTAATAATAATCTATTGACAAATCTGTTCTAGTTTCTCATACCAACAAAAATAAAATATATTCCATTGTATTATACGATTCATTTTAAACTAATTTCATAATCTTACATCATATATTTCCTTCCTACATTTACTATGAGCACATTTTTTTTTTTACAGTTTGCATCTTGAAGATTTCCTGAAAACTATGATGAATATTGATGAAGCAGTGAAACATTTTCAAACTGTGAAATTCTTAGAATAATGGTCCATTCAAAGTCTGCACAGGAGAACATATGTGAAAACTAAGGAGTAAAATTGTCCATAAATTGAACTGTATAAAAGACCTGTGATGTCACATACTAGCAACAAGCGTTTCCACTGTGAAGTCTGTCCATATAAATGTTCCCAGATTTCACACCTCAATACACACATGTTAACACACACTGGAAAGAAACCATTCCATTGTGAAGTTTGTGGACTTAAATTTTCCCAACATTCACATCTCAAAAGACATGTGTTAATACACACTGGAGAAAAACCATTCCACTGTGAAATCTGTGAATTTAAGTGTTCCCAAATTTCATACCTCAATACACACATGTTAACACATACTGGGGAGAAACCATTCCACTGTAAAGTCTGTGGATTTAAATTTTCCCAAAGCTCAAACCTCAAACGACACTTATTAATACACACAAGAGAAAAGCCATTCAACTGTGAAATCTGTGGCAAGAAATATCGAGTAAAATATTCACTCCAAAGGCACATATTAACACATACTGGAGAGAAACCATTCCATTGTGAAGTCTGTGGATTGAAATTTGCCCAAAATTCAAGTCTTAAGCATCACATGCAAGCACACACTGGAGAGAAGCCTTTCAACTGTGAAATTTGTGGAAGTAAATTTTCCCAAAGTTCCTCTCTCAAACGACACATGATAACACACTCTGAAGAGAAGAGGTTTCACTGTGAAATCTGTGGATTTAAGTCTTTGCACAGTTCTAGTATCAAACAACACATGTTAACACACACTGGAGAGAAAAAAATTCCACTGTGAGATCTGTGGGTATATGTTTTCCCGAAATTCTCATCTCAAACAACACATGGTAACACACACAGGAGAAAAACCTTTCCACTGTGAAATCTGTGGATTTAAGTGTTCGCGAAGTTGTTATCTCAAACAACACATGCGAAAACACACAGGAGAGAAACGATTCCACTGTGAAATCTGTGGATTGAATTTTTATGAAAGATCAAGTCTCATACGACACACATACATGCACATTGGAGAGAAACCTTTCCACTGTGAAATCTGTGGATATCAATTTTTCCAAAATGCTGATCTCAAGAGGCACATATTAACACACACTGGAGAGAAAACCACTCTCCTCTAAAACTTCTGGTAATAAGTTTTCCTGAAATTGAGTACGGAAATGACATATGTTATCACACTGGCAAGAAACGTTTCCACTGTGAAATCTGTTGATGTAGATTTTCTCAAAATTTGGATCTCAAAGAACACATGTTAACACTCAAGGGTGAAAAATCTTTCGTAAATGAAATCTGTGGATATATATCTTTACATAATGCAGATCTCAAAAACCAGGTTAACACACAGTTGAGATAAACGAATCCACTGTGAAATCTGTTTGGAAACAAATAAAAATACTGAGAAGTAGTTGGTAGCATGTTATTTATCATGACAAGAAAACATACTAGAGTAACATTGTGGCAATATCTGATGTCGAATATATGGCATTAGCAGCTACAATACAAGAAGCCTATTGCTATCTATAAACCCAGTCTATCACCAACATTCAAGACATGCAAATGTAAGTAGTGAACTGTAAAATGGCTCTACAATGTTGGACTATAATCTACTAAAAGAAAATGACATTCATTTTCATTTCAGCAGAGTAGAATTCAAAAACTTTGTTTATGCTCTAAATGTAGCTCAATCCATAACTTTAGCTTGCCATTTTCAGAATTCTATAACCACTGTACAGTATTCCCTTTAGCATGTGAACACCATTCCTACTTTAATATTATTTATTCCTCTTATAGTTTTGCTTTACTTTCAACTTGAATTATATATATTGTCTCTTATTATTTTTGTCTTTTTCTTTATTCTTCTTTGTGAACCTTTTGCTTTATTACTGTCTTATAGTTGCTTTGCTTTTCACCTGCATTATATACATATATTGTTTGTCTCTTATTATTTTTGTCTTATTCTTTATTCTTCTTTGTGAACCTTTTGCTTTATTACTGTCTTATAGTTGCTTTGCTTTTCACCTGCATTATATACATATATTGTTTGTTTCCTATTATTTTTGTCTTATTCTTTATTCTTCTTTGTGAACCTTTTGCTTTATTACTGTCTTATAGTTGCTTTGCTTTTCACCTGCATTATATACATATATTGTTTGTCTCCTATTTTTATTTATATTTTTTTTAACCATATCACCCCAAGCAAGGTGGTAATGCCACTGATGTGCAGGGGGCTACATAAGAGTGAGAAGATTAGAAAAGAGAAAACCGGAAACCGCATCCTAAACAGGAAACAAGGGATGAGCCTCTTCACCTGTTCAATAGATGTGGGTGGAGTGTGAACCAGGCGATACTTTAATCTATCTACTCCAATTGAAAAAAAAAAACAAAGTGAGAAGATTAGAAAAGAGAAAAACCGGAAACCGCATCCTAAACAGGAAAGAGATATTGCAATGAAAGGTTGATAAAAAGTGTTAAACAGCTATTTTAGGAAAATATTTTACAAAATCATTTCCAGTCAATATAATTCCTGTTTGAAAAATACTCTACAGATGGAAATAATAAATTCATTCTTTTGGCTTTCAATTGAAGCTAAAATGAAAAGATCAAAAATGTTTTTTCATTTAGCGAAAAAGTGCAGACACCTAAATTAAAATGTTTTCTAATTGCATAAATTTTAAATAAATATTTTAATATCTGATAAAATATCTAACTAAATAAATTTTAAATAAATAATATCAATTTTTTTCTTTATTTTATGATTCAATGCAGATTTTCAGCAAAAAAATTAGTAAATTTAATTTTTTAACTTTCCATTCAAGCTTCAAGAAAGCTTTTTTATTTATTAAAATATTTTTAAATGTAGGTATCAAATCGAGTGGAGGTACATAGAATGAATTTACTATTTATAGGAAGCCAAACTACTTGGGGTATTTCAAACAGAAATTATGTTCACTGGAATCTGAAATTTTGAAATGTTTAACAATTTTCTAGCCATGTTTTGACACAAACTAAAATTAATTTTCAGTTTCAAAACTCTTGCAAAAATAAAACATACATCTGTCACACATCACTCTTGGAAAACTAGCAATTTTCAAGTTAAACTAATCTGACTTGAAACAAACGCTACTTGTTTATGGCATGAAATGTAGAACAAAAGTATTGCCCAATCACCAAGGTCTAACTCTCTGACCCTTTAAGTATGTGATGACAGCTTCTGTTATCAATCAGTTTAAGCACCTGGAAGTATGGTAACCAGAATTGACATAACCCAAGTAAATGTTTTGTAGGAGGAACAACCCTACAAATATATAACCTTTTAATTATGTCACTATGTGTGACCATTTCATGATAGTTTTCTATAGGAAAAAAATTGTGTAGTTTAATATAAAAAAAGATTAAGGAATTATTTTTAAAAACCTTAATTTTAGATGATTTGTATGAAGCTATTCAATTTTTGATTTTTATATAACAGGAAAAAATTTAAAAATGTTTGAGACTTTTATAAATCATCATAATTAGCAGAAAAAATTCATATAAAATTCATTATTCATCAAAAATATTATTTTTAAATGTATGTTTAATATATATTATTTATAAAATCAGTTAAAACATTATCTAAATTATAAATGGTATAGTTTTAGTGCATTTGTATTTTACTTTTTGGAGCAGATTTTCAGGAAAGTATTTCCATAGAAAAAACAAAATTACATGATTTTTTGTCTTATTCTTTATTCTTCTTTGTGAACCTTTTGCTTTATTACTGTCTTATAGTTGCTTTGCTTTTCACCTGCATTGTATACATATATTGTTTGTCTCCTATTATTTTTGTCTTATTCTTTATTCTTCTTTGTGAGCCTTTTGCTTTATTACTGTCTTATAGTTGCTTTGCTTTTCACCTGCATTATATACATATATTGTTTGTCTCCTATTATTTTTGTCTTTTTCTTTATTCTTCTTTGTGAACCTTTTGCTTTATTACTGTCTTATAGTTGCTTTGCTTTTCACCTGCATTATATACATATATTGTTTGTCTCCTATTATTTTTGTCTTATTCTTTATTCTTCTTTGTGAACCTTTTGCTTTATTACTGTCTTATAGTTGCTTTGCTTTTCACCTGCATTATATACATATATTGTTTGTCTCCTATTATTTTTGTCTTCTTTATTTTACTTTTTATTATTTTTGTTTATTTATCCTTAAATCAATTCTCTTTGTTGAAAAAAACAAATTTGTGTACTTTTCCCAATGGCATTACTATGAAAGGAATACAGTGTCAAGTACAATTTGATCTCTGATCATTTTACCATTACACCTTTCCACTGGCAATAGGCATACACATGCATGTATTATTAGACATTGAAATTTTATTAAAATGATAATTTCTTTTATTGCTACTAATTTGACCTGCTTCACAAATATAATACCTAATTCTCTAATAAAATTTGTTCTTCTGTCAATGATTGTTTCATTAAATATGTTAACTTCTCATACTTCAATGAATATTGTTTGCATTTTCAAAGAAGTGATAATGTTTATTTGCTTTCACTTCAGAAAAACAACTTTATTTATTGATACATTGTAAAAAATCCACATCTCAAATAAGGCATATTTTCGCCAATTGATACCATGGAATGTGATATGATCAGTTAAAAAAAAATGATACCGACATGTGTATCTATGCAATTAGAAATGGCTATGAACAATACACTTTTGGACTTGTTGGCATGTCTATTCATGAAAGCCCAGAATAGATTGTAATGAAACATTAACTCTGCTCTACAGCATGTTTATCGTCAGTATGCGGTTTCCGGTTTTCTCTTTTCCAATCTTTTCACTCTTTTCCTTTTTTATTCTTTTTTTTCAATTGGAGTAGATAGACTAAACTATTGCCCGGTTCACACTCCACCCACATCTATTGAACAGGTGAAGAGGCTCATCTCTTGTTTCCTGTTTAGTATGCGGTTTTCGGTTTTCTTTTTTCCAATCTTTTCACTCTTTTCCTTTTTTATTATTATTTTTTTTTTTCAATTGGAGTAGATAGACTAAACTATCGCCCGGTTCACACTCCACCCACATCTATTGAACAGGTGAAGAGGCTCATCCCTTGTTTCCTGTTTAGGATGCGGTTTCCAGTTTTCTCTTTTCCAATCTTTTCACTCTTTTCCTTTTTTATTTTTTTTTTCAATTGGAGTAGATAGACTAAACTATTGCCCGGTTCACACTCCACCCACATCTATTGAACAGGTGAAGAGGCTCATCCCTTGTTTCCTGTTTAGGATGCGGTTTGTGGTTTTCTCTTTTCCAATCTTTTTACACTTACATAGCCCCCTGCGCATCAGTGGCGTTACCGCCTTGCTCGGGGTGATATGATTAAAAAAAAAAAAGAAAAAAAAGTACATTAATGCAATCAGCTATACAAGACAATTTGTCTGTCTGCCAGTTGGATGTAAAACCACTTACTGAAATGCCTTGATTTTCTATCAGGTGCATTTACAACAGCCAAAAATTTGTTATCACTGAAAAAAACTCTGAAAAAATTTATTTTTGCCAATTGATACCATGGAATGTGATATGATCAGTTAAAAAAAATGATACAGACATGTGTATCTATGCAATTAGAAATGGCTATGAACAATACACTTTTTGACTTGTTGGCATGTCTATTCATGAAAGCCCAGAATAGATTGTAATGAAATATTAACTCTGCCCTACAGCATGTTTATCATCAATAAGAACATTAATGCAATCATCTATACAAGACAATTTGTCTGTCTGCTAGTTGGATGTAAAACCACTTACTGAAATGCCTTGATTTTCTATCAGGTGCATTTACAACAGCCAAAAATTTGTTATCACTGACAAAAACTATGAAAAAATTTAATAGTGATGGAAACTGTCATTACTTGAATTTTAACAACGCAGGCAAAATTACAATCTTGTCTGACACCAACATTTAAATTTCCAGGCTTTATCCTGCCCATTAGACTCTTGTGTTTACATGAAGAATACTTCAAATAAGGCTGATTCTGGTTGTGTTGATAATATATTTCAATGAAACATTAACCCAGAATTGCAGGCTTTGTCCTTCCCCTTTTCTGACTTTTGTATTTACTTAAAGAATTTTTCAAATAAAAGGCTCATTATGGTTGTTTGCGTTGATAATAGATTGTAATGAAACATTGACCTGGCATTCCAGGCTTTGTCCGATTCCTTATCAGACTCTTGTATTAATAATATCCTGCTTGCCAGATATTGTAATTCTCTGTTAATCAGTCTTAAATGATGTTTAAATTAACAATTCAGAATGACTGATCTCTAAGTGGTCTTTTTCTGTCTAGAAATACATACAAGTCAAACTCAAAATGAGCCTAGCTCTGTTGGCAGGGCTTTAGAATACGTTGATTACACTCCCTACAGAGAGTAAAAGTCCCTCAATGGGGTCACCTGTGGGTGGTGACCCGTAATGCCTGGGGACATAATCCTGGTGGTTGAGCAGACCATGGCTGGGTTCATAGAAATCACTCAAGTTATCAAACTATCCTAATAACACATCTTAGTACTGATATGCAAGCAGAGTCAGGTAGTTATAGAATCTTCCATATTCATTCTTTGCTCGACTGTATGTTCTCTATTCTTATAACATGTCCAAAGTTTTTAATGTGGTTCTTACCAAACTTCTGCTTGCCTTTGTTTAGCATTAATCACTCAATAACTTTCTTCAGCTGTTCATATTCCAATTTTGATTTTCTATTGACTTAGATGGCATCTAAACTGCATCTAGAGATTATATGCAAAAGAGGTATTGTCAAATATTTTATGTAAAAATATGTGTTATCCAATGAAATAATTTGTATTATTATGTATAGCGAGTAGGCATGAAAGCAATTAAGTTCCTATTTTCCATTTCAGATTGATATTTAGTATTTTTTCAGTAATTATAGCAATTTGCAGTGTCAAGAGATTATTTGCAAGAATTAGAATTTAGTATTATGGCTCGTAAAAAAGAACTAACAATAAATGAAAAGAACTATATAGTCAAAGAAATTAGCAAAGGAAAGTCTTCACTTCAAATTTCTAAGGATTTGAAAAGGGATCATTGAACAATTAAAAAATATCTCAAATGGGAATTCAACTAAGGAAAAAAATGTCTCAGGCTAAATTCAGGAATTTAACAAAGTGAGACCTATCACATATCCGAAGCGAATTGATAAGAAACCCAAATGTGTCAAGTGCGTTCATATTTGGGGCCACTGGAGCTCCTATGGTGTCAAGGGAAACAAGGTGTAAAGCATTAAGGAAGTTTGCTGATGTAAAAAATCAAATAATGAAACCCATTTTAACAAAAAAACATCAGAAAGGAAGATTACAGTGGACAAAAAAATACATGAAAATGATTTCAGTAAAGTGCTTTTTACAGACGAATCAAGGATCACTCTCGATGGACCTGATGGATGTGCTCGAGGATGAGTTTGCAAGCAACATGACTCAAGAAAATTTTTTAAATGCCAACAAAGTGGCAGTGGGATCATGATATGGGCTGGGATTATTGGTAATAAGCTTGTGAATCCATTTAAATTGAAAGACGAGGTTAAAATGAATTCCAAAATTTACTGTGATTTTCTAGAGCAATATTTCTTTGAATGGCTTGATAACCAGTCTTTAACCAAGCATAGATCTATCAAGTTTATGCAAGACATTGCACTAAGTCATGCATCAAAGTTTACTAAATCCTGGTTGAAAGAAAAGGGATTTGTTGAAGATTATCTCATGGACTGGCCTTCAAATAGCTGTGACTTGAATCCCATTGAGAACCTGTGGAGCATCCTCAAGAGAGAAAGGCAATTCAACAGCAAGTGTGACCTCTGGGAGGCAGTTAAAGATGCTGCAAACAACTTACCAGCTGCTAAAATTGCAAATCTAACATCAGATATTGACAATAAGCTGCTAAGTGTTATTGAAAAGAAAGGCGCATTTGTGCAATAAATTTTAGGAGGTTCTTATTATTTTTTGTTAATATATCTTTTATTTTTAAAATAAAATGTTTTTTATGTTTTTCCTTTAAGAAATTGACAAATTTGTTTTAAAATCTTTTCATATTATTTTTTTTACATTAGTTTTATAAGGTATAATAATGTAAAAGTATCAAAATAAATAGTTGCAAATAAACTACTGACAGTCAAATTAGTCTGTTTTGTTAACTTAGTAAAATTTTTTCCAACCAAAAGCAATAGTTTTCTCACTCACTATATATCTAAGTTAATAATATTGAGTAGAATCTAAACAACATCATAATAGGACTTTTAACATTAAAGACGCAACTCTTTATACCAATTCATAACTTGCATATAATCTCTAGATGTAGTTCATAATGGTTTTTACTTCATTCAAGCAATCTCCCACCTTCAGCAGATAACACTGAAATATTTTAAGCTCTAATGATATTAAAAACGGAAAACATTTAAAATAATATTGCTAAAGAGGTGTAATAAATGTTGTTAGTAGACAACTTTCTCTGTAAAGGGATTTGGTGAAAACCACTTGTAGCATTTAGTTTAGAAAATGCTGTCATTCCGCTCAATTTGGGTGCCATATCATCCAGTTTGGTTGGCATTTATAGTTTCTGCTTGATCACAAGAATAAGTCTATTTAAATCATCACATAAACACACAGGGAAGGACATTTTTGTTACTGGAACTATTAGTACACACCACTCTTTACATTGGATGACTTTTTCTATATTATCACCACCACTTAGTTTTGAGATATAACTTTTAAATTAAAGTCTTCTCCAAAATTTCATTTTAGTTTTAATTGAAAGCTAAATGATTAAATTTACTATTTCCATTAAGCAAAATACTATGACGTATTTCAGGCAGATATTGATTGGAATTGAAAATTTTGAGATTTTAAAAAATTCTAAAATGTTTATTGGTAATTTTTGAGTGATCAACACATTTGTAAACAAAAGTTAATTCTCATTTTTAAAAATCTTGCAAAAATAAAATATATATCTGTGACACATTATTTTTGGAAAATTAGCAAATTGAAAGTTAAATTTATCTGATTTACACAGATATTAGTTATTTATAGAAAGAAATTTAGAATAAAATTATTTTTTAATCACAGTGTGTTGATCTTTCTGACCTTTCCTGTATGATTTGACATGTGGCGACAGCTGGATGTGAGATAACTAAGTGTCTGCAATGATTAGAATTGACAAAATTGTTCAAATTCTTTTCCTGTAAGAGGAAAAAACCATGAAACACATGAACTTTTATTGTACACATTGAAATTAAAATACAAAAAAGACTCCAAATACCCCCCCAAAATTTAAAATTATTTTAAAAATACAAAGGCTTTAAGATTTGAAGTAAACTTTTCAATTTTCAAGTAGTAAATATAGTCTTCACTTTATAACTTAACGTCTACAAGTCTTTGAAACATTTTTAAAATATTTTTGATTCTTTATACATTATTATAATAAAAAATGAAAACAATTCTTTCAAAATTTCATTATGAATAAAAAATATTTTTTCTTCAGTCTATAATGTCCTTAATTTATATATATAAAAGTTTACCTAGTAATTTCATTGCTTTATTGAATTTTCTTATTTTACTGTTGAGAACAGATTTTCAGAAAATAGGCCAAAAGGTTGAAAAATATAATAGATGACTTACATTCCCTAACGAGTCCTGTGTTTAACGAATAAAACTAATTTTGCCTACAAAATTTAATTTCTTGAAATTTTATGAATTTACATTGAGGGCAGGTAACAGATGTAAAAAATATTTCCACTAAGACTTTTTTTAAATAATAATTTAAAAAATAATGTAATTCATTTGTGAATAAGTATTGAAAGTTTAACTGAAATCTGATAATTCTTTTATTTTTGCAGGAATTTCTAAATTAATGAGTTTTTCATCAGAAAAAAAAATGAGTTATGTAATATTGTTTTATTCATTGTAAACTGTTGTAACAATTTGGTTACCTGCTAACGAAAATGAAAAGATTTTTTACCAAAATTTCAAATGTGTTAGAAAGGATTAAAAGTTTTGAAAATAATTAAAAAATATTTTGATCTTTCCTCTTAATAATAACATAATTATTTTTATGGAAAAAAGTTTGTTTTTATTAAGTTTGGGGCTTTTTTTTCTTAATACTATGCTGTTTTTTTTTTTCAGTGATTTAGTGGTGATACCTACTTTTAACTGTTCAAATTCTGCTCGTAAAATTGGAAACAGTATTCTTCTTACTATTGAAACGCAGTATGTTTAGAGATAATCTTTCAAATAAATTTTTGAAATTAAGCATAATCATTCTAGAAAATATTCCTGAGACAAGTCCATACTTTTCAACTCATTTATCTCAACCTTGATCAACTAGACATGCCAAGAAAACTTCTAAAGAAACCGTAACAAATAGTTGTAGTGTAGGTAACACTACTTATTTCTGATACCTAACTTTTAAACTGAATTTTTAGAAATAAAAGTTTTTTTGAAACTTTCATTTTAGCTTTGATTGAAAGCTAAATTTACTATTTCCAGTAAGCAAAATATTCTGGTGTATTTCAGAGAGAAATTATATTGATTGTCATCCTCACTCTATTGAGTTTTCAAAAATTATCATTTTTTTGTCCATTTTTGACATATTGGATGGGTTCATTAACAAAAGTTAATAATTGGTTTAAAAATCTTGTAAAAATAAAATATACATTTGTGACATGTTATTTTTGGGGAAATTAGCAAATTTAAAGTTAAATTTATCTGATTTTAAAGATGTATTGCTTATTTATAGCAGGAAATTTAGAATAAATGTATTTAATAATAAATGAAATTTAAAATAAATGTATTTCCTAATCACACATGGAGCACATGACTTTTTGATGTCACACTTGAAATATCATATGTAAAAAAAAAACTTTCTGCACAAACAAAAAAAACTTAAAATTATTTTTAAAAAATTTTTTCGCTCAAAGATATGTATTATGTTTTTCAATTTTTGATTAAAATTATCATCTTCAATTGAAAACTTAATAACCTAAGCATAACAAGGCTTTGAATAATTTTTAATGTATTTTTGTAACTTTATAAATTATTATAATTACAAAAGAAAAAATGAAAACAATTCTTGTAAACATTCATTATTCATCAAAAACATTTGCCTTCAAGTTATAATGTATATTATTAGGCTGTTAGGAAAAAAATTTATTCATTTATGAATAAATCCTGATAGTTTAATTAAAATTTGGCTGTTGATTTTTGCAAAAGTTTTTCAAATTCATGTTTTTCACCAGAAAAGAAATGAGTTTCATAATAAATTTGGTCATGCACTGATGAAAAAAAAAACTATTATACTGAAATTTCAAACATGTTAGAAAGGATTTAAAATAATTTGATCTTTCTGCTTTATATTAACATGTATATTTTGACGGAAAAAGTGCTTTATTAAGTTTGGGCTTTTTCATTAATGCTATGCCATTTTTTTAAGCGATTTAGTGGTGAATAAGACTTCAGGTATTTTTCCAAGTGAATCATTAACATGTTTTCTTGAACGCCATGAAATCACCATTATAGACAAAAACGTGACAGCAACTGATCTAAAAATCTCTTAAAAATCTAATATTTATCCGAGAGATGTGTTTCATTTTCCTTTAGTAAATTTATGGATTAACTGGGTTTTGTGAAATATTTACTGAAAATTTAATGAAATTGAATGCTATTTATGCAAGGTTGACTATTTGATTGAAAAATATTAAAAAAAACCATAGAAAAAACAAAATTACGGAACACCAGAAGTGTAATAATGAAGAAAACAATACTTCTGTTTAAACTGCATTATATTTAACATTATATAATAAATAGTTTAAAAATGTTTTTATTATATACGATTTTATGCAATTTAGTAAATTGAATAATTTTATTTTTAAAATGAGAAATAGTTTTGTTATTTTTCAATGATGGATCCTGGATGAGTATCAGCTGCAGCTTCAGCCCCCCCCCCAGACAAGAAATGAAATATGAAACAGATCTGTTTTTCAGATTTAATGTCATTATTAGAAAATATAAGCGATGACTATAGTAAGTTCAAAGCCAAATTTCCTAAAATTCATTTAGATTACAGAAAGTATTTTCCTAAATGTTAAAATTTACTGGGTAGTTAAAAATTTTTTATAAAGGGTGATTACATTATATTCGTCAAGTTACACTAACTCCTGTCTGTCAGGCGACCTGTCACCACCTTAAATAAACCATTTTTTTTTTTTCTTTTCTTTTTGTTTCCTGTTTAGGATGCGGTTTCCAGTTTTCTCTTTTCCAATCTTTTCACTCTTTTCCTTTTTTATTATTTTTTTTTGCAATTGGAGTAGATAGACTAAACTATCGCCCGCTTCACACTCCACCCACATCTATTGAACAGGTGAAGAGGCTCATCCCTTGTTTCCTGTTTAGGATGCAGTTTCCAGTTTTCTCTTTTCCAGTCTTTTCACTCTTTTCCTTTATTTTTTTTTTTTTCAATTGGAGTAGATAGACTAAACTATCGCCCGGTTCACACTCCACCCACATCTATTTAACAGGTGAAGAGGCTCATCCCTTGTTTCCTGTTTAGGATGCGGTTTCCGGTTTTCTCTTTTCCAATCTTTTCACTCTTTTCCTTTATTTTTTTTTTTTGCAATTGGAGTAGATAGACTAAACTATCGCCCGGTTCACACTCCACCCACATCTATTGAACAGGTGAAGAGGCTCATCCCTTGTTTCCTGTTTAGGATGTGGTTTCCGGCTTTCTCTTTTCCATTCTTTTTACCCTTACGTAGCCCCCTGCGCATCAGTGGCATTACCACCTTGCTTGGGGGTGATATGATTAAAAAAAAAAAAAAATATGCTTATTTGAAATTTTAAGGTTATGTAATATTTGTTTCAAATAAGATTAATTAATATTTAAATCATCTAATATTTTTCAAATAAAGTTTCAGAAAAAAATTATTTTTTGGAAAGTTTTTTTAATATAGAAAATTACATTGAGATTCAGTCAGTCATTTAAGTGCCATACGTGAAACACACTTGGGTGATCATGTCTCTTTTGAGACACGACTGACTGGGCAGAAGATTATCCCGCTGTAGGTTGCCATTGCTTTCTGCAGTAGACTGCAATGTCTTACAGTGGCCTCAACCAACGTCACACTGATGACAGTTAGGCAAATTCACCCACCCCATCTAAAAGTTGTGTCATTGACAGATAGCTAGTTCTGAATCCATCTCTAGGTAAGCAAAAACTCAAGGTTACTGAGGTAATTTGCTGCTAGCACCCTAAAGAAGTATGATTCTCTTGCTGACAAGCCAAGGCAGTCACGTAGTAGGTCTTTTATCATGAACCCCTCCACTAATAAACAATAGAAGTGCCTTTGAAGCCTAGAAAGGTCAGTAGACCAAGGAATAATCCACAAGGCTCCTTGACACTTGAGTAAGAATTTTGATTGTTTCTGAGGCTTATGTCAGTGTTCAGCCTCTGAAAGAAGTGATAGTAAGGCTAAGGAAGGCATCCCTAACACTTTTCTCTAAAATTGAATTCCATGATAACGCGTGGTATTGTAAGGCTAAGGAAGGCATCCCTAACACTTTTCTTTAAAATTGAATTCCATGATAACGCGTGGTATTGTAAGGCTAAGGAAGGCATCCCTAACACTTTTCTCTAAAATTGAATTCCATGATAACGCGTGGTATTGTAAGGCTAAGGAAGGCATCCCTAACACTTTTCTTTAAAATTGAATTCCATGATAACGCGTGGTATTGTAAGGCTAAGGAAGGCATCCCTAACACTTTTCTCTAAAATTGAATTCCATGATAACGCGTGGTATTGTAAGGCTAAGGAAGGCATCCCTAACACTTTTCTCTAAAATTGAATTCCATGATAACGCGTGGTATTGTAAGGCTAAGGAAGGCATCCCTAACACTTTTCTTTAAAATTGAATTCCATGATAACGCGTGGTATTGTAAGGCTAAGGAAGGCATCCCTAACACTTTTCTTTAAAATTGAATTCCATGATAACGCGTGGTATTGTAAGGCTAAGGAAGGCATCCCTAACACTTTTCTTTAAAATTGAATTCCATGATAACGCGTGGTATTGTAAGGCTAAGGAAGGCATCCCTAACACTTTTCTCTAAAATTGAATTCCATGATAACGCGTGGTATTGTAAGGCTAAGGAAGGCATCCCTAACACTTTTCTTTAAAATTGAATTCCATGATAACGCGTGGTATTGTAAGGCTAAGGAAGGCATCCCTAACACTTTTCTTTAAAATTGAATTCCATGATAACGCGTGGTATTGTAAGGCTAAGGAAGGCATCCCTAACACTTTTCTCTAAAATTGAATTCCATGATAACGCGTGGTATTGTAAGGCTAAGGAAGGCATCCCTAACACTTTTCTTTAAAATTGAATTCCATGATAACGCGTGGTATTGTAAGGCTAAGGAAGGCATCCCTAACACTTTTCTTTAAAATTGAATTCCATGATAACGCGTGGTATTGTAAGGCTAAGGAAGGCATCCCTAACACTTTTCTTTAAAATTGAATTCCATGATAACGCGTGGTATTGTAAGGCTAAGGAAGGCATCCCTAACACTTTTCTCTAAAATTGAATTCCATGATAACGCGTGGTATTGTAAGGCTAAGGAAGGCATCCCTAACACTTTTCTTTAAAATTGAATTCCATGATAACGCGTGGTATTGTAAGGCTAAGGAAGGCATCCCTAACACTTTTCTTTAAAATTGAATTCCATGATAACGCGTGGTATTGTAAGGCTAAGGAAGGCATCCCTAACACTTTTCTTTAAAATTGAATTCCATGATAACGCGTGGTATTGTAAGGCTAAGGAAGGCATCCCTAACACTTTTCTCTAAAATTGAATTCCATGATAACGCGTGGTATTGTAAGGCTAAGGAAGGCATCCCTGACACTTTTCTCTAAAATTGAATTCCATGATAACGCGTGGTATTGTAAGGCTAAGGAAGGCATCCCTAACACTTTTCTCTAAAATTGAATTCCATGATAACGCGTGGTATTGTAAGGCTAAGGAAGGCATCCCTAACACTTTTCTTTAAAATTGAATTCCATGATAACGCGTGGTATTGTAAGGCTAAGGAAGGCATCCCTAACACTTTTCTTTAAAATTGAATTCCATGATAACGCGTGGTATTGTAAGGCTAAGGAAGGCATCCCTAACACTTTTCTCTAAAATTGAATTCCATGATAACGCGTGGTATTGTAAGGCTAAGGAAGGCATCCCTAACACTTTTCTCTAAAATTGAATTCCATGATAACGCGTGGTATTGTAAGGCTAAGGAAGGCATCCCTAACACTTTTCTCTAAAATTGAATTCCATGATAACGCGTGGTATTGTAAGGCTAAGGAAGGCATCCCTGACACTTTTCTCTAAAATTGAATTCCATGATAACGCGTGGTATTGTAAGGCTAAGGAAGGCATCCCTAACACTTTTCTCTAAAATTGAATTCCATGATAACGCGTGGTATTGTAAGGCTAAGGAAGGCATCCCTAACACTTTTCTCTAAAATTGAATTCCATGATAACGCGTGGTATTGTAAGGCTAAGGAAGGCATCCCTGACACTTTTCTCTAAAATTGAATTCCATGATAACGCGTGGTATTGTAAGGCTAAGGAAGGCATCCCTGACACTTTTCTCTAAAATTGAATTCCATGATAACGCGTGGTATTGTAAGGCTAAGGAAGGCATCCCTAACACTTTTCTCTAAAATTGAATTCCATGATAACGCGTGGTATTGTAAGGCTAAGGAAGACATCCCTGACACTCCTTTCCAAAATCGAATTCTCTGTCAACTGGCAGTATAGAAAAACCAACCTCAAGGCAGGTCAGTGACTCAACACATGTGACATTCCCAGCAACCAATGACACGAACGTTTGGCACAGATATCTCTGTTGACATGATGCTTGGACCTACCTCACAAGACAACAAGTGCTTGATTGCCTTTCTATGGTCATCACAGTGAGGGGAGTACCAACAACTGTTAAAGGATGATTTCCTCTGATAAAATAAAATAAAAAAGCTTTTTTGAGGCTTTCATTTTAGTTTTAATTGTAAGCTAAATTTACTGTTTCCAATAAGAAAAAATACACTGGTTTATTTCAAATTCAAGTAGAAAGTATATTGAACGGAATTTCAACCTTTTGAGATTTTGGAAAACTTATCACGATTTCATCCATGTTTTACAGATTGACAGGTTTTTAAACGAAAGTTACTTCTCCATTTTTCAAATCTTGCCAATATGTTTACCCTGTTTAGATATATAACAGGAGTCAGTTGAAGATGTCTTGTTGTTTTCCTTTCTTTTTTCTTTTGTTTAGTGTCCGGTTGAGTCTGCGACGGACCTGTCTGTTGGCCTCTGTAATTTCTGCACCCTTCTGACTCTTTTTGCAAGTTAAGGGACGTGGTTAAGTAGTGGAATCTAGTCATGTGACCGGCTAAAAACCACATATCCTTTTTTTTTTAGTGTTAAGAAAAATTGACTGGGTCATAGATCAATTTGCTATTTCCTATCCAATCAGAATCCAGAATCTTAATTTTCACACTGACTTGTAAAATTTGCCTTAGTCTGGGTTTTTCAAAAATGTTTTCAGTCATTTTGATCCATTTTTGTGGGTGTGAAATTTTACTTTTTGTTTTTTAGTTAATTATTGGATGATATAGGATGTATTTTATAAACTAAAAAAGCTTTCTTTAGGTTTTCATTTTAGATTTAATTGTAAGCTAAAGGATTAAATTTATTATTTCCAATAAGAAAAAATACACTGGTGTATTTCCAATTCAAATAGAAAGTATATTGATTGAAATTTCAACCTTTTGAGATTTTGGAAAACTTATCACGATTTCATCCGTGTTTTACAGATTGACAGGTTTGTAAACAAAAGCTACTTCTCTATTTTTTCAAATCTTGCCAAAATAAAATATAGATCTGTGGCACGTTAGTTTCAGAAAATTAGCAAAAGGTTAAATTAATCTGATCCAAAACAAATATTACATGCAGTGGTGATTGTGGAACGCTGAAAGTGGGGAGGAGGGGGTCAATTAGGGGCCGAGATTTTTCTTAGGAGGAGGGGGCAAACTCAAGCAGTGTCTTCATTTTCATGCTACACCCCCCCCCCCACTATCATATACGTAACTTAGGAATGAGTTTGAGTATAAGCATGTTAATTTACTAAATTAAACAGAATAACTTTTCCTTCATAGTAGTGGTGTTTTAATCTATTCTTGCCCGCTTTTCCGCTCTTAAGCTGTTGAAACACAAGAAAGGTTAATTTCAAAATAGAATCAAAGGGTTAATATTAACGTCAATACTGGCAGAACAGTGTGATTTGTTTGCTTTGTTTTTTTTTCCTCTACAAAACCTTTTCAAAGCACAAAAAATACTAGGAAAAAATGCATAAATAAAACAATTCAATGAAATCAATCAAAATTCTGTGGGAACCACAGCTGTACAAATGTCAGCTAAAAAATGAATTTGGTTTTGGCAAGAAGTTATTTTGAAATAAGGAAATAATTTAAAAATAATGTCATTTCTGCATGACTCTGAGACAAAACATCAAATCATGTCTGTTTCTGTCTATCTGGTTGTTTTATTTTGTTTGTTTTTCTTTCAAAGTGGTCTCCGTAAATGAAAAAGAAAAGTGCTGGAGATCAAATCAGTAACCTGGTATTGAACTCACAACTCTAAGAGTCAAGTCAGGAACTAACCAACATCTATATCTACTGGGCCATGTGTCCTTAAGTACAAGAACAACTGAATTTTTGGGACTTATAAACTTAATGTCCAGTAACCCTTTTTTTTTTTTTTACCAGAGTTCATATTGCAAATTTTGATGTTAATGATTTTCTCTAGTATTTTTGATGTTAATGGTTTTCTCTAGTATTTTTGATGTTAATGGTTTTCTCTAATATTTTTCAACTTCATTCCATAAGAGGTGGTGATCCCCTTTCTCTCTCCATATGTGGTCAGCTATGCCTGATTTTTCTATCTCCTCTCGTGTTAGGCCTTGCGACGTTCTTGTAGCCTTACCTTTAAAGGCTTTAAGGGGTGGCCTGTTTCTCCTTTATATTTCTTTCCACAACAACGCGGAATGGCGTACACACAGTACTTAGTCATGTCCTCCTCTGTTAGGGATCTTACTCGGGAGAGGTACCACTTCTGAAGATAGTATGGACCACAGATCCATTGTATTTTCTCCGCTTCACATAGGATAGACAAACCGAGGCTGCACCCTCCCTTCTGTGTATGTTGGAGTTGTCATGTACCCTGGATAATTGTTTCGTTGTAGGGTACTGATTATACTGACCATTTCCTGTTCGTATGACAAATGGCAACAAAAAAGATGAGGACAATATAGTCACGTCGGAATAGTGTGAGTGAAAACACATTCTCGTTTTACACCGTTTCCTGTTTCCTATCATTCTTTTGTTCTGTTTGCTGTTTTTGTTCAGAAACTATATGTCTTCTGTTTTCAAATAATTAATCTTCTTTTAATTGCAATTTCGGAAGTTTTATCGATTGCTAAATATTGTCAGTGTTGAGAAAGAAATATCAAGTCCAGCAAAAAGAGCAACTTTAATCCTGTTTGTTTTTCTATCAAAAAAGTTTTTATTCCCCCACAAAATGTAAGTAAAGCATTTTTTGGGGGGGGGCTTTAAAAAGATAATAGCCAAAAGCTAATGCTAAGTAAAAGAAAAATTGACGTGTAAATAAGTATTTCAGTTCATCGAATCACCATCAAAGTCACGAAAAGGAGGTTCTTCCATGAATTCGCTTAAAAAACAGCGTAAGTATGAAAAAATTAATACAAACAAATGTTTTTGTTATTAAGAATATGGATCAAAGTATTTTTAATTATATTTTTAAAAAATTTTTAATTCTTCCTAACACGTTCGAAATTTTGGTATAAAATCTTCTTATTTTATTTTATTTTTAAAATTTTTTTTCGTCTGTGAGTGACGCAATTTTTTACCAAAAATCAATGGTCGCATTTTGATAAAAATTTCACCATTTATTAAAAAATGACAGAAATCATTTTGAAATAATTATTTTAAAAAAATCTTCGTAAAAATATTTTTTTATTTTTACATGTTACCCCCACTCACACCACCACCAATTAATTTTCTGAAATGTCTAGAAATTTGCCGCAGGTACCTAGGTACCTTATTAATATATTAATAATAAGTTTATGGGCGAACACACGCGAATTATTCGCGAGAGTTCGCCCATAAACTTAATAATATTAATTAAAAATTCAGGACTCATTATGAAATGTTAATCAACTGACTTATTTTTTTAAAATAGCTCTTTTTCAGAAAATACGTTCCTAAAAACAAAAATGCAATGATAATTTAATTACGTTTTCCATTGTAAACTTAAACTCTCGTAACGATTTAAGTTACCGTCTAACTCAAGTCAAATCAAAACAACATTTTTTTTGCCAAAATTTCGAACGTGTTAGAAGGGATAGAAAATAATTAAAAAATACTTTGATCTTTCCTCTTATGAAAAACGTTCCTTTTTGGTGGAGATATGATATAAATCAGTTTTTCCCGGTGACAACTACATTAATTTGCAAATTCTTGCAAAAATGAATTGTCAGATTTTTAATGACACTTTCAGGACTTATTCAGATATGAATTAAATTATTTTTTAAATTATTATTTGAAAAAAAATAATATTAGTGGTTTATATATAATATTATATATATGTGTGTGTGTGTGTGTGTATACATATATTACATCTGTTAACCCACCTCCACGTAAATTCATGAAATTTTCAGAAATTAAATTCTGTTGTAAAAATTAGTTTTATTAGACTTATTGGGGAATGTAAATAATCTATTGTTTTTGTTTTTTTTTTTTAACATTTTGCCTTTATTTTTAAAAATCTGCTCCAAATAGTAAAATAAAAAATGTTATAACTATGACATTATTTAATTTGATAAGCTTTTAATTACTTTGATAAATAATATATATGAACAACATTACAGGTCGCAGAATATTTTTTTTTTTGATTAATCATGAAATTTTAAAAAAAATATTGCTTTTATTTTTTTTTAAATTATAATAATTCATAATTTTTCAAAAATATTTTTAAAGTACTTCAATGATTAGTTGGGGTTAGTTTATAAAGTTATTAAATTAAAATTATATTTAGTAATTGGAAATTGAAAAACAATTAAAATTTTTTTTTGTTTTTTATAGTGTTTTCTATGGTAATGTCTATGTGTATATTAGAAATCATGTGTTTCAGGGTTTTTTTTCCAAAATAATGTGTCACTGATGTATTTTTGCAAGATTTTTTAAAACCAAGAATTAACTTTTGTATACAACTGTAGTAATCTTTTAAAAATGTGTTAAAAATTGAAAGATTAAAAAAACTTGAAAAAATTTTACATTCCAATCAATATAATTTCTGTTTGAAATATGCCAGAGTATTTTGCTTACTAGAAGTAGTATATTTAATCATTTTTCTTCAAATTGAAACTAAAATAATTATCAAGAAAACGTTTTTTATTTTTTTTAAATTAATTTAAAAGTTAGAGAAAATGAGTGGAGGTACCTGATATTAAGGATATCATAGGCTAAAGAGATAAAATTTTTTCAATGAATAATGAATTTTCTCAAGAATTGTTTTCATTCTTATTATTTTTAATTATAATAATTTATAAAATTTCAAAAATCTTTTAAAATTTTCTCCTTCATCATTCATATTAGGTTGTTATGTTAATATGCAAAGACTATACTTAACTAATCAAAAATCGAAAAGCTTAATACAAATAATTGAGCTATTCGATTTTTAAAATAATTAAAACATTGCATTTCTGTGCATGATGACCCATGTTTTCTTTTTTGGGTAGCCATATGTGATATATATCATAAAAAAATCATGTTTTTCAAAGGTTGTTCTCCTTACAGATGAAAAAAAGAAAGCAAACTGTATAAACATTTTCAGCAGTCTATATAATTTTTCATCTCACTTCCGTGTTGCCTGTGCCCTGTTTCAACATTCAACAGGCTTTGCAAATCATAAATACCAAATGCAAAGACAGGAAGAAAGTGAAGAGAAATTCCGCAAACACCAGGAAGAATTTCACAAACAGCAAAAAGAAAGTGAAGAAAACCTACTTGAAAGACAAATTCAGAATGAAGAGAAATTACGTAAACAGCAATTAGTTACAGGAAAAAATGTTACTGAAAGTAATTATTGTATTACTATTGTATTACTACGTATACTATTGTATTACTACGTATACTATTATATTACTATTGTATTACTACGCGTATTACTTACATTACAGGAAGTAAATAGCCGGAAGTTTCAGTAAAAAAAGTATATCGACCGAAATTTGTTGCCTATGCTGAACGTCATTCTGCAGTTAATTACATGACTTTGTGAGAGTTACAGGAGAGAAAAAGTGCGAGTTATAGTTCGTTTTTTTTAATGGACTTGCAGATAAAAAAATGTAGGTTTCTTCAATAATTAATTGTTGATTTGAGTTCGGCATATACATTTGCACAGAAATAATGCTATTTTGGATAAATTTGAAGGGGGAAAAGTCTTTGGGACCTAAAACGAAAATTTACCAAACCAGATAAACTTTTCATTGATTTTAAACAATCAAAAATATCATGGTCTGAAGAGAAAGATTTTTTCAGTGAATAATGAATTTTCACAAGAATATTTGTTGTTTTTATTTTTAATTATAATAATTTATAAAGTTTCAAAAATCTTTTAAAATATCCTCCTTCATCATTTACGTTAAGACTATATTTACTAATGGAAAAGTGGAAAGCTAAATACAAATAATTGAGCCATTTGATTTTTTAAATAAGTAAAACATTTTATTTGTGTGCATGCTAATGATCTGTATTTTCTTGTTATGGGTGGCCATACATGATATATATCATCAAAAGGTCATGTGTTTCAAAGATTGTTTTCCCTACAGGTTAAAAAAAGAAAACAAACTATGTAAACATTTTCAGCAGTCTATAATATAATTCTTTCATGTCACTTCCATGCTGCCCTATGTTTCAACATTCAACGAGCTTTGCAAATCATCCCTTCAAAATTTAAAGCAAGTTTTATCTTTTAATTCTTAGTTTCCTAATTTTGCTAAAAAACATACTTGTTGAGGTACTTAAAGAATATGAAAAATATTGAAAATAAAAATTAGTAACTGCCAAGACATTTCTTAAGTTACTGAGTTACCTCTGTCATGTTATAGAATTTCATTCTCTGTTAGTGAAAATTATTTTAAAAGAATATTTTTATTTTTCACAAAACATCTTCAAACATAAGGCTAAACTAAATAAAGTTTTATAAAATATTAGATAATTGCAGACAATATTGTGTTAAATTTTTAATTTTAATATGTAGTTAAAAAACCCAAAAAACGAAGTCTATGATTAAGCTACATCAATTATGCCATATTTAGCCACCATACTTAGCATTTTTTGATAGCACCCATCTGTCATTTCAATTATCACTTGATAACAAAGCTACTGTCATTAAGAAATGCTTTCATCGTACATTTCTGGCAGTAAGCAAGTAATACTGGTTTCAAACCAGATTAAGGTATGTTTAAATTTGCTAATTTAAATGAAATAACGTGTCAGCAATGTATATTTTATTTTTAGAAGATCTTTTAAAAGCAAGGATGGGCTTCTGTTTTCAAAATGTGTCAATCAATTAGCAAAGACAGAAAAATTAAAAATCTTTTAAAATCTGAAAAATTTTAGATTTCAATCAATATAATTTCAGTTTGAAATACATCAGAGTATTTTGCTTACGAGAATTAGTAAATTTAATATCTTGGCTTTCAATTAAAGCTAAAATTTAAGCATAAAAAATATTTATTTTTTTAAAATTCAATTTAAATTGCGGTATCAAAAGTGAGTGAATGTAGCTAACCAAATGTGAAAGCAGTGGATCAAAATGTCCAATATTTATCAGGGAGGTCTCATTAGGAAAATTTGATCTCATTTAGAAAGTTCATGGATTAACTGGGTTTTGTGAAATGTTGACTTGTAATGAAAATTGAATGAGATTAGCTGATGGTAGATTATAGGATTAAAAGATATTGTAAAAAACATAGAAAAAAGCAAAATGACAGAATACCAAAAATGTAGAAATGAAGATGATGGCATTTATGTTCATAAATTTAACAAATAAATGAACAGTGAAATAATTTTTTTTATGATATAAGATTTTATGAAATTTAACAGAATGAATACATCTAGATTTTCATGCATCTTCTTTTGACATTTTGAAATTAGATGAAGCTCTTTGAAGGGGCTACATTTAGATTTTCATGCATCTTTTTACACATTTAGTAGTGACATGTAGTGGGGGCATGTATACGTAATGAAGAGGCCACCATATTTTTTAAGGCCTAAATCCAGACCTATCAAATACGTAAATCAGCAAATGTGGAAATGTCCATACAGCCTTGAATTTTGAAAAATTGCCACTTTTTGCACGGTGTGGAGAAAATTCCAGAAGACCTAAAATATGTCTACAAGTTGTAAAATATTGCATAATCTTTTGTGTATAGTTTGCTAGTTTGAGTTGAAGATGTAATTAAAAATATGAGAAATTGTATAGAATCAAGTTTATTTTCATGTATAAAATGCACCTGATTTTAAAGCAGAGAAAATGACAAAAAAGTAAAAAAAAAAAAGAGATTTTGTTTAATTTTTTGGATTTGTAAGCAAATCAAAATCAAATTGAACAAATTTAAACTCACAGGTGTTTATTGTGAAGCAGTCATTAATTGCCTTTCAAAACCTTTTTACTCTTGAATGATTTCCAAACTTATCTCTCGTCAATGAAATCTGTAAAACGTATGCAACCATTTATGAGATTTATTTCCCTTTGTTGTAATACATCATTAGATATCATCATTAGATATCATCTCTGTGGCATATGAATAAATGCAATTTGATGCAATTTTGTTTGTTTTTCAGCATTTGAGTAGGAGGTGTGAGGAAAATAATTTTTTTTGTTTTTCTGAAAGAAATTATGGTTTTTCTGGCCTATAAAACAACTTTTTGTAAAAAAAGAATTGTAGAATAAGAATAGAATAGCAACACTTACCAGTGTAAGGGTCCCAGCTAGCATCCGGGTGGCAGACAAAAATAAAGCAGGTCGTAACTCAATACAAACCCTGCAAACTATGACTGGAATCAAGCTAGTATTGATACAGAAATGATTCTACTCATTTACCAGCACCCAATCACAGCCCAAGCAATAGACTATCCCACTTGAGAACAATGAGATGCTCCAGGGCACCATAAATAGTTCACTTTCTCAAGGTAGATTTATTAGGCTATCAGATTGTTCCACAACTGAGTGCTTATCTTGACAACATAATTGTTCTACAATTTTATAATTCATGATTCCCTTTAGTAGTTTTTGACTTAATGTTCAAAATTTGCCATCATAATTCCAATATAAAGATATTGGAGAGGTTCCCAGTGGGTTTTTCTTTCATGATAAGTGGTTAGCACATATTGAATGGGAGTCGCCAATAAAATTTGAACCCAAGACTTGGATCTTCATTAATTTACATTTTATTCATGACAACATTTCATCATTTCCTCTCAGCTATTCTTCTGTCGGGTGTAGTTTTATTTTCATCTCACTCCCAAATCATGTCTAGAAATTTTTTTATATATACATCTCTCCAATATACACACTCTGATGGCTGTCACACTGGATGAAGTTTGTGAGGTCATCTGTCTGCATTCAGTGGCTGGGAATGACCCTAGATAAACCAACCCTTGCATCTGGCTTTAAATGACATACAGATGTGAAATTGAAATGCAGTATCTGTTGTGACATAATACCACACATCTGCTTTGTACAATTAACTTCAGTTTTTCTGCTTTCATTTCTTTGTGTTCAAAAGTCTAGATGATTAAAAATCCCTTTAAATTAATTCACATATTTCTGATTCTTCAACACATAGGATAATTCTTTTTCATTTTCCATTTGTTTCTTTGAGTGTAATTAAAAGCATGGTGAATATTCATGTGAAAAAAAATGTTGTGAAATTTATGAATTAAGTAATTAGTTTGATGTCTGCTCAAGAGGTATAACAGAATACTAATAAGGTACAAAGCATTTTTTTATGAATCTAGCGCTGCTATGATTTCAAATCTCAAAACAAACACTCACACTGTTGTGAAATCTGTGGACATAAGTTTACCCAACTTTCATCATTGAAAGCACACATATTAACACATTGGAGATGTTTCCACTGAAATCTGTTGATGTAATTTTTCCCAAAATTCATGTCTCAAACAACACATATTAAAACACACAGAAGAGAAACCTTTCCACTGTGAAATCTGTAGATGTAAGTTTTCCCCAAATTTACAAGTCAGATCTCATATACAAGATTTTTAAAACTGAAAATTAACTTTTGTTTACACTATTGTCAAGCTGTAAAAATGGACACAAAAAATGAAAACTCTAAAAATATTGAGATTCTGCATTGTGGTTATGAGTGACCCTAAATCAACCGATGCACATGGGTTCATTTGATGGTCAGGTGGGAAATTTGAGTATGGCATATATCTCGCTTAATACTTTACATATTTTTGAAATCAAAGTTGTCTTTTTCATAGTCTAGAACTCAGCTTCCTGATTTTGTTTTTCTATTCCTATGCCCATTCCTACACCCACACATTATGTCAACTGATACATGATTTAATAATAATTTGACAAATATGTTCTAGGTTCTCATACCTACAAAAATAAAATATATTCCATTGTATTATACGATTCATTTCAAACCAATTTCATAATCTTACATCATATATTTTCTTCTTATATTTCATTTACTATGAGTTCATTTTTTTTTTTGCAGTTTGCATCTTGAAGATTTCCTGAAAACCATGATGAATGTACATGAAGCAATGAAACATTTTCAAACTGTGAAATTCTTAGAATAGCTGTCCACTCTAATTTTGCACAGGAGAGAACATATGTGAAAACTAAGGAGTAAAATTGTCCATAAATTGAACTATATAAAAGCCCTGTGATGTTACAAACTAGGAACAAGCGTTTCAACTGTGAAGTCTGTCCATATAAGTGTTCCCAAATTTCACACCTCAATACACATATGTTAACACACACTGGAGAGAAACCATTCCATTGTGAAGTTTGTGGACTTAAATTTTCCCAACATTCTAATCTTAAAAGACATGTGTTAGTACACACTGGAGAAAAACCATTTCACTGTGAAATCTGTGAATTTAAGTGTTCTCAAATTTCATACCTCAATACACACATGTTAACACATACTGGAGAGAAACCATTCCACTGTAAAGTCTGTGGATTTAAATTTTCCCAAAGCTCAAACCTCAAAAGACACTTATTAATACACACAGGAGAAAAGCCATTTAACTGCGAAATTTGTGGCGTAAGATATCGTGTAAAGTCATCACTTCAAAGGCACATATTAACACATACTGGAGAGAAACCATTCCATTGTGAAGTTTGTGGATTAAAGTTTGCCCAAAATTCAAGTCTCAAACATCACATGCAAGTACACACCGGAGAGAAGCCTTTCAGTTGTGAAATTTGTGGAAATAAGTTTTCCCAAAGTTCCTATCTCAAACGACACATGATAACACACTCTGGAGAGAAGAGGTTTCACTGTGAAATCTGTGAATTCAAGTCTTTGCAAAGTTCTAGTCTCAAACAACACATGTTAACACACACAGGAGAGAAAAAATTCCACTGTGAGGTCTGTGGGTGTATGTTTTCCCGAAATTCACATCTGAAACAACACATGGTAACACACACGGGAGAAAAACCTTTCCACTGTGAAATCTGTGGATTTAAGTTTTCACGAAGTTGTAATCTCAAACAACACCTGCGAACACACACAGGAGAGAAACCATTCCACTGTGATATCTGTGGATGTAAGTTTTCCCAAAATGCAAATTTGAAACAACACATATTAAAACACAGAGGAGAGAAACCATTCCACTGTGAAATCTGTGGATTGAATTTTTATGAAAGACCAAGTCTTATACGACACACATACATACACATTGGAGAGAAACCTTTCCACTGTGAAATCTGTGGATATCAATTTTCCCGAAATGCTGATCTCAAGAGGCACATATTAACACACACTGGAGAGAAACCACTCTCTTGTAAAACCTGTGGTAGTAAGTTTTCTCGAAATTCAGTACTCAAACAACATATGTTATCACACATTGATGAGAAGCCTTTCCACTGTGAATTCTGTGCATGTAGATTTTCTCAAAATTTGGATCTCAAAGAACACATGTTAACACACACAGGTGAAAAATCTTTCATAAATGAAATCTGTGGATATATATCTTTACATAATGCAGATCTCAAAAACCAGGTTAACACACAGTTGAGGAAAACCAATCCACTGTGAAATCTGTTTGTAAACAAATAAAAATATTACTGAGAAGTAGTTGTTAGCATGTTATATATCATGACAAGAAAACATACTAGAGTAGCATTGTGGCAATATCTAATGAATATATGGCATTAGCAGCTACAATACAAGAAGCCTATTGCTATCTATAAACCCAGTCTATCACCAACATTCAAGACATGCAAATATAAGTAGTGAACTGTAAAATGGCTCTACAATGTTGGACTATAATCTACTAAAAGAAAATGACATTCGTTTACATAGAAAATGTTTTAGCAGATTGAAATTCAAGATATTTGTATATGCTCTAAATGGAGCACAATCATTAATTTTTTGCTTTCCATTTTCTTACCTTCCGGAATTGTATAATCACTGTACTGTATCCCTTTAGCATGTGAACACCATTTCTACTTTGTGAAACTTTTACTTTAATATTATTCATTACTGAAATTTTGACTGAACTTTTTTGTATATATATATATATATATATATATATATATATATATATATTGTTTCCTTTTATTTTTATCTTATTCTCCTTACTGAACCTTTTAATTTATTACTGTTTAACAGTTGTTTTGCTTTTCACCTGCATTATATACATATATTGTTTGTCTCCTATTATTTTTGTCTTATTCTTCATTCTTCTTTGTGAACCTTTTGCTTTATTACTGTCTTATAGTTGCTTTGCTTTTCACCTGCATTATATACATATATTGTTTGTCTCTTATTATTCTTGTCTTATTCGTTATTCTTCTTTGTGAACCTTTTGCTTTATTACTGTCTTATAGTTGCTTTGCTTTTCACCTGCATTATATACATATATTGTTTGTCTCCTATTATTTTTGTCTTATTCTTTATTCTTCCTTGTGAACCCTTTTCTTTTTTATCTTCTTCTAGGATTTTACTTGGAAAATGAATAAATGCCTATGTCTCTTTCCTCTAAATTAACAAGAGTAGTTATTTTGATTACTCCCTTCCTTTTTCTCTTTTTTTTATATTCAGAGGTTGGGTGTATGACATAAAATTATAGCCAATGGTAGTGAGTGTTAAGGATGAAATTAGCCAACTGGAGGCATCCAATCTGTATAAACAGAAGCAGCAGTTTTTACTTTTCTTCAAGTGTGTCTTTTATGCCATCAAATACAGTGAGAATGATTGACTCGAGATGAAAAGTTTCTAAAGTATGATGCAGAGTTTAATATATTGTGTTTTGTAATGGTTGTTTCCAAATCACAATCCACTCTCTGCAAAATGTTTTCATTTTTTTTTACATCGCAATGCTCCAGTAGCCACTTATATTGTAATTAAAATTCTTTTTACAAGCTTTCAGAATTATATTGTTTAAATCATTAGCATTTTTTTGCAATGGCTATATTTCCAAATCACTTTCCATATAATTGTAAAAATAATTGTGAAATATAAAATTACGTTTTATAGATAAACTTATTAAAACAGAAACTATGTGTGACACCTCGTGACAGCCAGTCGTTGATGGCATTGATTCAGTAGCTATACTTCAAGTTGACTCTTCCAAAGGTGCTCACATTGTGAACTTTGATCTCAAGGAATTCCCGTGGAATTCTTGCTAGACATATCTTTGCTACGTCGAACCAAGCTGGATATGCGCACAATTGGGCAAATGAAATGGCACCAAAAATAATTAGAATGACGCCTGAATCCGTTGTAGAAAAGTCTTTATATAAAAAAGAAAATAGAGTAAAACAATCACCAATCGTCTTTTTCCCAAACCCTGTTCCTATCAAGATGGCAATGGAACAGAAGTTTCAACCAATTTCTCTAAGTAATAATTTGCGAAGTGTTTTTCTTATTATTAATTCAAGTGTCTGGTTGGCGATATCACTTCATTCCAGTTGAATGGTGATTCAAAATGTCTTTGTTTTGTTCCACACTGAAGCTTTACGGGAACTGCCGAAGGATTGTCTTTGAGTGTGGTGGGTAAGGCTGGCAATAGCGGTAAGACGTCTTCAGTTTCGGACTTTGGACTGGCTTTTCGATCCAAGTTGTGTCTTAACTGGTTTTGGTTGGCCGTTTCAAACTTCGTCTGCAAAATTACTTCTCGTCTTTCTTTAACTCTGGTTGGCCGTTTCGAGACTTCGTTTGTAAAATCACTTCTTGTCTGTCTTTAATTCTGGTTGGCTGATACTGTTTGACTTTAACTCTTTTTGATCGGCTGGCTTAAATTAAATAGTAAAATAATAGATCTTCAATTATTAATAGATTAATAAACATTTTATGCACTTCAAGTTACACACTTTAAAATTGAGTCTTTTCATTAAATATAACTGGCATGAAGAATTTAATTAATCTCTTATAGAATTTTCTCAGCATTTTTAAATGTTTCCTTTTTGGTGGGAGTAAGGGTGTGCAAAAATTGTCCATGTTGTTTCAAGTACTTTTGGACATCTTCAGCAAATTTCAAGGTGGTTTGTTTCAGGTGTTGTTTAGTTTTTCTTCATATTTTCACTTTAAGATGTTGCTTGCCAAAATCTTAAGGCCAATGAAATAAAGGAAAATATACCTTTGTTTGACTCAACCACTTATTTGAGTAGATCATTGAAAAATTAAAATAAGAAAATGATAAATAAAATCTTTTTTAGCATTTAATATGGTAAATTTGAATACTTGGAAATTAGGCTAAATACTAGCTGTCAAAAGTTTAAGTCAGTTAAGAGCTGTACATGATACACACTTTGGACAATCATGTTTTGAAAGACTGACTGGGCAGAAGATTATCCCACAATAGGTTGCCATTGCTTTCTGCAGTAGACTGTTTGCCAGCCAAGGCTATCTGTTCTATTATTTAACTCATAACTGGGGGGAGGAGACAGATTAACACCTTTCCCAAGGGTAATTATGGCTAAATGAGTGCAAGGAATTCAACTGGAATTCGAACTTGGCACTGTGACTTGTTGAGTTGGTGTACGAAAAGTTTAAGACCATACAAAAATTGATGCCTAGACAAAGTAGGAAATGTCCAAGAAGACTTCTTCATAGTGAGTTGAAGATTTTGACCAGTACTGTATATATATATATATATATATATATATATATATATATATATGTAATGAATTATTTTGGACATTATTTTTACCGATACTCGTATTTAAGTAAATATTCTGTTTTTAATTAAACAGTATTTTATATTTATATCTACCGGCCTGATTATTTCACAATAAATTTTTATGATGAAAATGTGTGCTATCCAGCAGGATTCGAACCTACGACCCCTATTTACATAGGGGAAGCTACCATTTGATCTGGTACTGTCTTAACCACTCGACCATGAATAGCCTCTTGATCAGACGAGGTTTTTATCATGCTTATATAACACAATTTTCGATCTATCGTAAACAAACCATATCTGCTCTGTAATGTATCGTAATGTCAAACAAATGTAAACATGTTACGGAAATTAACGAAATTTAACGAAACTTGGTTATAAGCAACCGACAATTTGTAATGAATTATTTTGGACATTATTTTTACCGATACTCGTATTTAAGTAGATATTCTGTTTTTAATTAAACAGTATTTTATATTTATATCTACCGGCCTGATTATTTCACGATAAAGCCCCTGATTGGGATGCTGTGAGGATTATGGAACCACCCTTGGAAAAGGTATTAATCTTTCTCTTCCCTCCATTTATGAGTTAAATAACAGGACAGATTGGGTTCTGTAGCAACCAGTCTACCACAGAAAGTAATGGCAACCTCCTGCGGGGTAACGTTCTTCACAGTCAGTCATGTCTCTTTTGAGACATGATCATCCAAGCATGTATTACGTATAGCACTTAACTGACTAAATCGAAGTTTAACATTCATATACAAATCAGTCATACATAGCTGATGATCACAATGTCAGTCTAAGTTATTTTAAAACGTAAGAATAAAAGTTGTATGACCTTATCTGAAAAAAAAAAAACAAACAAATATAACTGTTAATTGAAACTAGATTTTTATTGATTTAGTTGGAAAAGAGTTCATTAAAGATGACCAAAACTTGTTAGATTGCTGATTAGGGATTAAGGTGGACAGTCAAATAATTTGTGGAGTATTTGTGGAAGGAGCAAAAGAAAAAAGTTGCCGACGAAGAATTATATTTGTTTATATTTCTGAGATGCTACAACTGTACTGCACCACTCTCACTGAGTCAGGAGAGTAGTCGGAGGGAGCAAAAGAAAAGTTGCCAATGAGGAATTATGATATTTGTCTATATTTCTAAAATGAGGTAGTATTTACAGTATTTACATTATTCGGACTATTGTCCTCATTTTTGTTGCCATTTGTATAACGTTTCGGCTGTTGTACGCTCCGGCCTTCTTCAGGTGCTAGGAATTTCTAAAGAGACCCTTTATTACAATCACTGGCATATATGAACTCCATTCTTAGCCTAATGCATCTTTTGGAAGTCATCAGTTATCTCCCACTAACCCTGTAAGTTACTTGTTCACCATTGCTGTAGCTTTAAGGAGACATGGCCCAGTGGTTATAGACGTTGGTTAGTTCCTGTGACTTGACCAAAGAGTTGTGAGTTCAATACCAGGCTACAGCAGTGGTGAACAAGTAACTTACAGAGTTAGGAGATAATTTATGATTTCCAGAAAAGTCATTAGGCAAGTAATGAAGTTCATGTACCTCAGTGACTGTAATAAAGAGTTCGGTTCAAAATTCCTAGCACTTGAAGAAGGCTGGAGCATACAATGGCTGAAACGTTGTACAAATGGCAAGAAAGATGAGGACAATAGTCCAAATAATGTAAATAGTGAGGAATTATGAGTGGTAAAAAAAATTGGGGGGTAACAAAACACCTTATGTGACTAATGCAAGGTTAATGGAGATAATTTGCTTATTCAGCTTTAAAAATAACCATTTCTTATTCATTTTTAATCTGGACTTTTGTGGTCTTCATTAAAAAGCGATTGTTTTCATGTCTTTTGTAATTACTTCATTGTTCAACTGAAGCCCATTTCTAGACTATTGTTCAAAGGGAAATAAACATTGGTGATATATTTTAATAGAATATTTTGAAATTCTAAGAAATAAAAGATTACTAAAATGTTTAAACTTATTGAACTGTTTTAATTACAATTTTGCTAATACTATTTCGTGGCAAATAGAAATCTCGACAGTGTTTGACTTTTAAATGATGTTTGAAAAGTATTGTTTTTCTATTGATACTGTTATTACTATAAATTGTTAAGACTTGCTTAGCCATGTTTATTTACAAGATTATAAATGAACCAAGTATTAGTTTGTTACAAAAATAACGACCAATTTCAGAAACATAATTTTATTCTTGAAAAATTAACTGTAGAAATATTGAAATTAGTCAAAATTGAGCCTTGAGCACCTCTGCCATCGATCAACAAGATTATTCCTTGTTGATAAAAAGTTATTGGTTGTGAGGTAATAAAATTGTTGAAACTGATTCCACTTTTGGTTTGAACCCAAAAGTTTTACCATTTAAAATGTGCTTAAAAAAAATGATAATCAGTTGGTGAAAGATCAAAAAAAGAATATGGATCATGTGGCAAACTCTCGTATCTGAAGTCTGTAAGTTTTTGCAATGTCATTCTTGCAACATGTGGCTGCACATTATCATGGAACAGAATTGGAGCATGTTGATTTGTAGTGGGATAAGAAATTAAGAACTAAAAACATTTTGGAAAAACCGAGACCACGACTAAAAGCATTTGGGAAAAACCCAAAGTAAAATTGCACATCAGTGTGAAAAGTAAAATCCTGAATCCTGATTGGATTAAAAACAGCAAATGCATATATGACATATTTTCACACTTAGATGTGAAAAGGCTCACTGGAGCTGGCATCATGAAAAGTTTCACTATTTAAATCGCGTCGCTAACCTGTCAAAAACAGTTCAACATGAGAGCGGTTAGCTGAGGACCTCATGGCAATCTAACGAAAGAAAATTCAAGAAGCCAAACTGGACAAGTCACAGTTTCATTTGACCTCTTCTTCCAATTTTCTTTTCCTTCTTTTCACTTCATGCTGCCAGAGAGAACAAATGGACGCATTAAGTACAACTTCTTTATTTGTTTTGCCCTCTCTCACTCTCTCAATCTGTCACAACCTACCAAAAAGAGGAGGGAACAAAGACTTTACACAACCATGAACTCTAAACTTCTGCAGAAATTTTAAATACCTACATTACTATTATGAACATTTTCTACAAATCCTGATACCCATAACTTTATCATTGAACATGAACTTTACCCTTAACTACTTCATAATGTTTCTAATTGCACATTAACTTCTACAACTTGTGTTATTCATTTCCTTTTAATAAATTTCTATTTTAAAATGAAAAATGTATATTTTATTCTTACACTATTCCATACTTATTCACACATTCCAACCTGCTACCAACCAACCTTCTGATGAAAACTTTCTGATTATGATGATGATAATTCTGGATAAAACTTGTAAGCTGTAGGGAGTTCAGTTATGTCTGACACAAGGCTGAATCAAACAAACATTAATCAGCTCCCAATAGCTTCAATATGAGGAGCCACAAAATTTGGTGCAATTTGAGAACGAAACACGTGTGTAGGTGTTTTTGAATTATACAAATATATTAACCAATCAACACTGGTTATTTTGAAATATATTAACCAATCAACACTGGTTACTTTGACATTAGCTCTTTGATCCTCTTTGTGTTTAGTTTGCACAAATCATGTGTGATTATTTAATTGTTGCTAAAAATGCAATGTAAAAATTGTCATGTAGCAGGGTCCTAAAAGATTTAAGAAATGATTTTCATTTTAAAAAATTCAATTTAAAAGTCATGTATTGAAAATGAGAGGAGGTACCTACTTATCAGGCATTTTTCAAACATTAACAAGTTTTCTCATCCTTCATCAAATCCCCATTTCAAATGAAAAGTAAAAACAACAAATTACAAAATCTTTTCTAAATCCAATATTGTTGAGTGTGGACTCAATCATTACTGCTATGCTTGGCACACAGAAAGCTGCACCAGTTGTAGACCACCAGACAGACACCATAATCTTTTGCTAATGCAAATTCGGCTTTGGGAAGAGTTTAGGAGACTCATTACAATCACGCCATTGACCTGATTGTTGACGGTTATCATAAAGGATCTACTTTTCATCACAAGTAACTATTCGGTCACAAAAAGAATCATTGGTGTTATGTAGAAAGAGCATCAAGCACATGTCAAAACACCTAAAGTTTTTGATTTTCATCGAGATCATGAGGAACCCATTTATTGAGCTTTTCATCTTGCCATACATGGGTTTTCTATCCAACTGGCAGACAGACAAATTGTAATGTATAGCTGATTGCATTAATGTTCTTACTGATGATAAACATGCTGTAGAACAGGGTTACTGTTACATTCTATTCAGGGCTTTCCTGAGTAGACATGCCAACAAGTCAAAAAGTCTATTATTTATAGCCATTTTTAATAGTGCAAATTTCTGGTGTTCCTTAATTTTGTTTTTTCCATGTTTTTTTAAAAATATTTTTCAAATAAATAGTAAACTATGCATAAATAACATTTAATCTCATTAATGATTTAATCTCATTAATGATTTAATCTCATTTAATCTCATTAATGATTTAATCTTATTAATCTCATTTAATCTCATTAATGATTTAATCTCATTTAATCTCATTAATGATTTAATCTCATTTAATCTCATTTAATCTCATTAATGGTTTAATCTCATTAATCTCATTTAATCTCATTAATGATTGTTTTACTTTTCAGTAAAAAGTAAATATTTCACAAAACCCAGTTAATCCATAAATTTACTAAATGAAGTTGAAACACATCTATCAGATAAATATTAGATTTTTAAGAGATTCTTAGGTGCGTTGCTGTCTCGTTTTCATCTATAACGGCGATTCGATGATGTTCAAGAAAACACGTCAATGATTCACTTGGAAAAATATCTGAAGTCTAATTCACCACTAATTCACTTAAAAAATGGCATAGCATTAATAAAAAGGTCCAAACTTAAAGCACTTTTTTTTTCTGTCAAGATGTATATGTTAACATAAAGCAGAAAGATTAAATTACTTTAAATCCTTTCTAACACGTTCAAAAAATTTTTTTTCAATGGTGGGTGACCAAATTTCTTATGAAACTCATTTCTTTTCTGGTGAAAAACAATTGAAAATTTTTGCAAAAATCAACAAATTGTCAGATTTTAATGAAATTATCAGGACTTATTCATAAAAGCCTAATAATATACATTACAACTGGAAGACAAATTTTTTGATGAATAGCCGTAACTTCTACTCCAACAGTTTCTTTCCTCGCACTTCCCGACTGTGGAATTCTCTTCCAAACGATTGCTTCCCCGACGGCTACAATCTCCAGGAGTTTAAATGTAACGTCAATACACACCTCCTAACACACTAACCTGCTCCCATTCTATCAAGCACTCTTCCCATCTGCCCGACCCTCATCCTCGCTATCCTTACTCATCTGTCACCTTCCTCCTGACATTCCCTATGTCTAACCACTCCTTCTCTTTACCTTCCCCTATGTAGCCCCATGCGCAATAGTGGCAGTGGAATGCCTTGCTTGGGGTGAGATGATTAAAAAAAAAAAATAATAAATGTTTACAAGAATTGTTTTCATTTATTATTTTTAATCTTAATTTATAAAATTTAAAAAAAAACAGTAAAATTTCTTCAATGCCTTGTTACGCTTAGGTTATTAAGTTTTTAATTAAAGACTATGTTTTTCATCAAAAATTGAAAAACTTAATACAAATCTTTAAGCAAAAAGATTTGTAAAATAATCTTTATTTTTTTCTGTGCGCAGAAAGTTTTTAAGTATGATATATTGTGCATGACATTAAAAGGTCATGTGTTTGATGGTTTCTTCTCCATCTGGTTAAGCATTCTTACTTTATCACCATGTCTGGCTGTCATCAATTAGTTTGCAGATCAGAAAGATGAGAGCTGTGTGATTAGGAAATACTTTTATTCTAAATTTCATGATATAAACAAGCAATACATGTTTCAAATCAAATAATTTTAACTTTAAATTTGCTAATTTTCCAAAAATAACATGTCTCAGATGTATATTTTTCAGTAAAAAGTAAACATTTCACAAAACCCAGTTAATCCATGAATTTTATAAATGAAATAGAAACATCTCTCAGATAAATATTGGACTTTTAAATCCATTGCTTTCACTTTTTGTTAGGTTTTTCCACTCATTTTTGATATTGAAATTTAAATCAAATTTAAAAAATAAAACAGTTTACTTGACACTTTCATTGAAAGCCAAGAGATTAAATTTACTCATTCCAGCAAGCAAAATACTCTGATGTATTAAAAACTGAAATTATATTGATTGAAATCTGAAATTTATCAAAGTTTTTAAAAATTTTAATTTTTTAGTCTTTTTCTGTTCGATCGAAACATTTTGTAAATAGAAGCCAATTCTTGGTTTTAAAACATCTTTCATAAATTAAATATACCTAGCTGATACATTATTTTATTCAAATTAGTAATTTTGAATTTACCTTAATCTGAATTGAAACAAGTATTACTTGCTAACTGCCAGAAATATACTATAAAAGCATTTCTTAACTATGGTAGCCTTGTTATCAGGATTATCATTGAGTTATCAGAGGTGATAATTGACATGACAGACAGAAGCCATCAAAAAATGCTAAGTATGGTAGCCAAATTTTCTATTGTAAACTCTCACAATGATTTGGTTGCTCTTTTTTAAAAAATCAGAGCAAAATATTTTACCAAAACGTGTTAGATGGGATTAAAATATTTTTTAAAATATTTTTAAAATATTTTGATTTCTTCTTTAAATAATAACATGAATATTTTGACAACAAAACTTTGTTTTTATTAAGTTTGGGGATTTTTTTCTTCATACACTCAGAATTTCAAACTGAACCTTTTATTGTGATCCCTGGGGTATATCATTCTCATTCCTTGTGTAGAATTTTAACCACATTCTTAACTTTGTTTTGAAATATTTGATTGATATCAATGTCTATTTTGCTTTTGCTAGCTACTTTGCATATTTTCTTTTTGCTGTTTCATAAAAATACACTTCTTCATGAAATTATTCACCAGTGTAAATAATCTACAACACATTTTACCAGACATGAGCAGCCTGATGGATAAAACTAGTAGTGCATGCATATCATTCAAGTTTACTAAAAATAAATCCGATATATGGCCAAAAGTATGGAAGATGACTTTGGTATAAAAAGATTTATATACGGATTATTTTTTTTCATGTAAGGGAAGTCAAACCTTGAATCACGTGACCTTTTACGGCCACCCGTACAAACAAAAAAAGGGAAATCAACATGCAAAAAATTAAAATGTTTTAATTATTTTACAAAAAAGGAGCACCCCTTTTTAGAGTAAGTGTTTTAATTTTTCGATTAATAAATATATTTGCCACACATTAATTGAAAAAAATCTGAGAGACCTATGAGGAGGAAATTATGAAACTTTTAGAAATTACTTAATAAAAAATAAAAATAAAAACAATTCTTGTAAAAATTCATTACTAACAGAAAAAAATTGTTTTCTATTCAGACTATGATATAATTTTATGTTTATAAAAGCAATTAGAACTTTATCAAAATAAAACATGGCATAGTTTTATTGTATTTTTGTTTTCCTAATTCAGAGCAGATTTTCTAAAAAAAAAGAGCAAGTTTTGAAGAAAAAAATACATTTGATTTGCATTCCCTAATGACTCCTGAATTTAATTAAAACTATCTATATGTTGAGACCTAGTCAGTGAGGCAACAGCAGAAATTCTACGAGATAAAAAGAGTCAACATGTTTTCTGTCTCTAGTTTTATCTATTTTTTTCCTTAGAAGATGCAAAGGTTAATAGCTGATTATGGTGTGTTTTTTTTTTTCTACATCATTTATAAGTGATTTTTTAAATAGTCACTGACTATCCAACACCTAGCTAATCTGATTCATGACTTATTCATTATTACAAGTAACTTGATCACTAAAGGAACCCATCCATCTTCAGCCAATATAACATTTACCAAACATGGGTAGCCTGTCACCTTAGCTACCCTTCGACCAATGTGATTCCCTTGATTGGTTGGCAGTAAACCTTTCTACTCTAATTGGCATCTCTCCCTATTGACTTTTGAGAGGCATGGAAAATATTTCCCTTCCTCTTCAGCATTTTATTTATTAAAATTTTTTATTCCAAATCCTTTTTCTCTTTCAGCCTCATGCAAGAAAAATATTTTTGGGCTTCAATTAGTTCAGGCTTTGAAATTGGGCCCAGAGAAATTTCTTATGGCAAGTTCCTATCTAAAGATGGACATGACAACCACAAAACTACTACATAAAGAAGTTTGAGAGAAATGCTAGAAACGTAACCCATAAAACAAAATTAAAAGGGGATTATATCTTGTGATTGAATGTAAATGACTATACAGAATTAACATTCAATGACGGAGTGGATATATTAATAATTTCATCCCAAACAAGAGTGAACCTCCACCGGCATCTGTGATGGTCAGAACCTTGTTGATTTGACACAAATTGATTTTATACAGAATTAATATTCAATGACAGAGGTCCTGAGCATGACGGTAAACTGCATCCGGCAGCAAGGTCTGTGATTGGGAGGTTGTGAGGAGCATGGAACCACCTCTTAATTGCTGTTGTCCTCAGGTCCACCTTGACCCAGAGTGGTAGCACCTGTTAGGGTCCCAGCTATGGAATACATTTTTATAGAAAAATATACATTTTTGAAGGAAAAATATTCCCAATACATTTTGAAGAAAAATTATTACCATAACACATTTTTAAAGGAAAAATATTCTCTGCAAAACATTTTTGAATACAAAACTAGAAGACATTTGCAGTTTTCTAAAATAACAAAGAATAAAAACAAAAAAATTTCTTTAAAATCTGACTAACTCAACTTTTTCACTATAACCGAACATTAAAAAATACCTTAAAAGGGCACTTTTTTGGCATTAAATAACCCACAGAGGTTGATATACTGTTAAATAAAACTCAAACTCATTGGACATTGTAATCTTTTCACCCCAATCAAGGGAGGAAATCCACTGGTGTCGGTGATGGTTAGGGCCTTGTTGATTTGACAAAAAATGACACGATAAAAAATTCTAATGAATCTATTAATTCAGTGACTATCATATTTCATGACAGTGTGGACATCTTAATCATTTCACCTTAATCAGGGGAAAATCTCCAGTGGTGTCGATGAATGTCAATCCTCTAATGATTTGAAACAAAATGACACTATATAGAATTCACATTCAATGACAAAGTGGATATCCACTGGTGACAGTGATAGTCAGACCCTTGTTTATTTAATACAGAATGAACAATCTAGCATTAATGATGACAAAGGAAATTTTAAAAGATTTTTGAAATTTTCTAAATTATTATAATAAAAAAAAATTAAAACAATTCTTATAAAAATTCATTGGAAATTTTTTTCTTTTCATACTATGATACCCTTAATATATATTGTTTATAAATCAATTAAAAGTTTATCTAAATAAAAAATGGCATAGTTTTATTGTTTTTGTTTTTACAATTCAGAGCAGATTTTCTGAAAAAGGGCGAATTTAAGAAGAAAAAAAAAGACATTTGATTAACATTCACCAATGACTCCTGAATTTTTAGACATTTAAATGGAGGTGGGGTAATATATGTAAAAAAATATTTTTACCAAGATTTTCCTATAAATAATTTTTTATAATTATATCGCTCCAAGCAGGGCATTTTACTGCCACTGTTTTGCAGGGGGTTACATAGGAGGAAAGTTATAAGAAAAAGTGACATGTTATAGGGGTTGTCAGGAAGTGGGTAAGAGAAGGATGAGAATACTGATGAGAGTGGAGTGGACAGAGAAAGGAGCATGAGAGAGAGGATGCAGATTAGTGAGATGGGAGATGACTATTGACTTAACATTTAAATTCCTGGAGATTGTAGCTGTTGGGGAAGCAAGTAAATAGAAGGGAATTCCTCAGACGGGAAAAGTGAGAAAAGAAGCTCCTGGAGTAGATGTGTTTACATTTTATTGGTTTCACAGTAAAAGGGTGGGACCTAGTTGCTCATCTTGTAAATTCATATATAGGTGTCATCAGTGAGCTAAGTTCATCAGAACAGAAGCAGTGAAAGTATCTGTAGAAGAGACACAAGGAAGCCACATTGCACCAGTGACTGTATCTGAAATATCAAGTTGGGATAGAACACATTACAGATTCTCTGTTGGATTTTGTCAAGGATACCTAGGTGGATAGCAGGAGCATTCAGCCAGATATGGCAGCAGTATTCAATGCATGGGTGGATGGGAGATTAATATATGTGCAGGATTGTTTCAAATGGAAAAAACTTCCTGGCCCTACACAGAGAACGGACTTCCTTAGCACCAGATTTAGCTATGAATTCCATAGTCATTCCACTTGAGGTCTGTTGTGAGAGTTAACCTGAGGAGGCGCAGTGTTTTGCTTTCAGGGAGACTAGGCTGACCCATGCTAATAAGGGGTAGGAGCGATTGTCTGTGATGGTTAATGGATAGCAGCTTCGTTTTGGAAGCATTAAAATTCATAAGCCATTTCCCAGTCCGCCATGGATCGGAGGTCCTTTTCAAGCTCAGCAGCAAGGTTTACTTTGTCAGCCTTGGCAGATTTTTTTATCAGTGCGAGAGTAAACCGTAGTGTCATCAGGGTATATGCCTACTTGGAATCTTATTACATCGGGGAGATCATTAATGTAGATAAGGAAAAGCATAAGACCTAGAATAGAGCCTTGAGAAACACCCACGTTCATATGACAGTATTGGGAGGCATGTCCGTTCAATACTAATTTCATTGTGCGATTTGAAAGGAATGACTGGATAAGTTATACCATAGCTTTACAGCTTGAGTAGAAGGCCAGCATGCCAGACTCTGTCAAACACTTTGGAGATATATAGGGCAACAGTTCAAGCTGCGCCATTCTTGTCGAGAGCCTGGTGTATATACTCAGTGATGGTTGTGAACATATCAGCAGTAGACCTGGTGAAGTGGAAACCATACTGTCAGAGAAGAGTCTGTAGGCTGTGAGATGTTGAACCACCTGGCATTGATGATAGCTTTGAACACTTTGCCAAAATGGGTAGGAGGCTGATAGGGCGATAATTAGAGGGGGGCAGAGAGTTTACCACTTTTTATATATTGGAACCAAGGAAGAGGACTTCCAGCAGGCAGAAAAACAAGAAGTAGAGAGGCAGTTGTTAAAGAGTTTGGAGAGAACAGAGGAGAGTTCAGGGGAACATTTCTTCAGGACAATGATTCTATCGCCGCTGCTAGCTTTATGGTGGTCAAGCTTTGAAATTATGTTAGAGACCACCAAGAGGGTAATGTGAATGTCATTCAGTTGGGCCTCAGTTCAGAGTGGGAAGTTGAGTAGATACTCCAGACAAGTCCAGTGTCGAGTTGGTGAATAATCTGCGAGCGAAGCACTCAGCCTTGTCTGTTGTAAAGGTAAGGACCTCAAATTTGTTAATTAGAGGGGGATTGAGGGTTTTCTATTGTTTAGTACACTTTTACAGAGCCTCCAGTAGTCTTTGAAACCGAATGTACAGGATGCTATGCACTGCTTCATTAAGTATCTTCTTGCACTCATAGTGAGAAGAGGCAAAGAGCCACCTGTTATGGTTAGATGCATGACTCCGATAAAGCCGAAAGAAGTGATTTCATTGAATGATGGCAGCCGAGCAAGCTGGGGAGAACCAAGGGAACAAGTGGGATTTAAGTCTCAACTTCAAGCTTCAATGCCAGCCTTAACTCAACAAGAGACCTCAGCCATACAGTCTTCAACGAGAAGACTAAAGACTTTGTTCCAAGGGACGTCACACAGGAAATTGCTGAATGAGTCCTAATCAGTTCTTTGGTAGCAGTAAGATATTCTGCTAGTCTGAGGTTCTTGGATGGAGTGGGAGTGGAAGGAGATGTTAATGGAAACCACCACATGGTCAGAGTTTTTGAAGGGGCACAGTTGCTTGACATTGCAAGAGTCAGGGATGAAAGTCAAACAGAGATCTAGCAGTGAGTCAAGTACATTAGGATTATTAGAGAAATGCATGGGGAACTCCACTACTTACGTAAGGGATTGAGTGATTGAAAAATTCATGGTGTGGACACCAGCAAGACCTGTGACAGAGTTTTTCAGTGACTTGGCGTGGTCAGTGTTAAAGTTGACAAACACAAATATATGGGCAGACGGATGAAAGGAAATGGCCTTGTCAATATTATTGGAGAGGCTCTCAAGAATGGAACAGTCGAAAGATGATGGGGAGTGGTAGAGGAAGAAGAGATAGCTAACTGAGGTTAGTAGGGAGAGACAGCAATATATATAAGAATGATCTAGGGATTCAAGAGAAATCAACCTAGCTAGTGGGAGGTGTTCACTGATGTAAACAGCAAGGCCATGCATGTTGACACTAGAGTCCTTCCTGAAGAGGGGAAGCTAACCAGGAACATAGAATTCAGAAGAGAGGATAGAAGGATCAAGGTTAGTCTCACAGAGGGCTAGGATGTCAGGTGAGTTGACTTGGAGGAAGTCAAAATTATTTCAAAAATAATTTCCATTATTTATGAATAAGTCCTGAAATGTTTATCAAAATTCAATCATTGGTTTTTGCAAGAATTTACAAATTAATGTTCTTCACCGGCAGAAAACTGACTTTTGTAATATAACATTGACCATTATAAACCCTTGTAAAAATTCCATCACTCATTGACTAAAGAAAAGAAAAACAAGATTTTATACCAAAATTTTGAACATGTTAGAAAGAATTAAAAAATATAAAATAATTAAAAGTTTTTTTAATCTATCCTCTTAATAATATCATGAACATTTTGCCAATAATTTTATTTAGTTTGGGTCCTTTTTTCTTCATACTATGCTGTTTTTCAGTTATTAAGTGGAGGTACCTATGACAATGAGTGGAGGTAACTATTTAAATGACTAGAACATGCATCAATGTTTAAAACTTATATATATATATATATATATATATATATATATGTGTGTGTGAAAATCAATTTTGAAATCCTTATTAGATATTATCTTTCAAAGGAAACTGAAATTTAAGTTACAACAAGAAGACTTAATTGATTTCAAATGCTTTAGTTGTAGGTCTTTTAGGAAGTCTAACTTACCTTTTCAGGGCAAATCTAAAAGCTTTCCATAGAAAAACAAACGGGAGTAAGTTGCTCTGGTTGTTTGACTTAATATTTCTTTATCAGGATCAACAATATTTGGCAATTAATTAAACTTTAGATTTCAAAAGAAATTGCAATTAAAAATGATTCATTATTTGAAAATAGATTGCAAATCATTTCTGAACAGTACTTCCACTTGTAGTAGATCAGATTTGAAAATGTGAAATGTGGTTAACTATGTGATGAAATAATTGCTAATTTAAAAATACTTCAAAGATTTGTTGTTTTTAGTTTAGAAGCGTATTAAGTGAAGACTATATATATTATTCTAAAATCGAAAAGTTTAATACAAATTGATGTGCCTTCATCTTTTTAAAATAATTTTACATTTTGTGTATTTGAAGCTTTTTTCTATGTGTACATTAATGTGTACATTAAAAGGGTTTCTAACCTTACATGAAAAACATTTGTACAATTATATCACATGTGGTTGCCATATACTTATCATCTCTCACATCTGTCAAACTGTCAACACATTTCAAATACCATGGAAAGGTTAGAAAGTTAAGTCTGTGTTTAAGAAATTAATTTATTCTAAATTTCAAGTTATGGATATATAATACTTGTGTAAATCATATTAATTTAGCATTAAATTTGCTAATTTTCCAAAAAATAATGTATCACAGATGTATATTTTATTTTTGCAAGATTTTTAAAAGCAAAAATTAACTTTTATTTAAAAAAGTGTCAATTGCTAAAAAATGGCTAAAAAATTGAAAGATTTTAAAAAATTTCAAAATTTCAAGTTGAGTTAAACTTAAAATTCATCATCGTGAATTTTATTTCATTTTTTTTTTTTCAGTTCTCATTATTCCATAGGCGAGAAGCTTCCTTGACTTATATCCAAGCATATTTTTCAGTTTATACTAACACATTAGCAAAACTTGGCTTTGGTAGCCAGGTAATGCAGTCAAATTGCAAGTTAGGGTTTGACATGATAAATAATACAACACTTATTTAATACAAAATACCAACTTCATTAGATTTATTCTTTAAATACTAAAATTTTGAAGTCAGGTTGTAAACAAAAACCTGCAGGAATTACAAATTTCTATACATTTTTCTGACAATCTTTAAAAGTAAATACTTAAAAATTACTGACAGATATGAATCTAATACTTGGTGTCACTACTTACTACATAAGACCAAAGAAATTGGAAATTCACTTGGATTATATATTCCAAATATATTTGTTATAAGTCACTTTGACTGAGTAGCCCCAATGAGTGAGGACATCATATCAGTGTTCTCACGAAAATGTTAAGTTGGCATGAACCTGCTCAGTTAAAGTTACAAACACTTTGTGATTATCAACACTCTATCACTACCTTGATATCAAGCATATAATTATAAGAAAACTGTTTGCCAAAATACATTTAATTCGTAAAATCAATTCAATACACACATATATATATATAGATATATATATATATATATATATATATATATATATGTTTAGTTGTGCTTGATTGCTTGAATTCAATTGTGTTTTACAAATGAGAACTACCTGTAAATGCTGATCCATATATCTAAGAATATGGCTTCTCGCCAGTGTGAATTTGATAGTGTCTTTTCAAAATACTATTCCATGCAAATGCTAATCCACATATTTCACAAGAAAATGGTTTCTTTCCAGTGTGAATTCGATTGTGCTTTCTTAAAGTAGAATTATCTGAAAATGCTGACCCACAGATTTCACAACAATATGGTTTCTCTCCAGTGTGAATTCGATTGTGCCTTCTTAAAGAAGAACTATCTGAAAATGCTGATCCACACATTTCACAGGAATATGGTTTCTCTCCACTGTGAATTCGAATGTGCAGTTTCAAATGACTATTCTGTGAAAACGCTGATCCACATATTTGACAAGAATATGCTTTCTCTCCAGTATGAGTTCGAATGTGCGTTTTCAAATGAACATTCTGTGTAAATTCTGACCCACATATTTCACAAGAATATGCTTTCTCTCCAGTATGAATTCGAATGTGTCTTTTCAAAGAACTATTCTGTGCAAATGCTGACCCACATATTTCACAAGAATATGGTTTCTCTCCAGTGTGAATTTGAGTATGTTGTTTCAATTCAAAATTAGATAGAAATGCTGACCTACATGTTTTACAAGAATATGGTTTCTCACCAGTGTGCATTTTAATGTGCCTTTTCAAACCTGCATTCTGTGTAAATTCTGATCCACATATTTCACAAGAATATGGTTTCTCTCCAGTGTGAATTCGAATGTGCACTTTCAAATCACTACTCTGTAAAAATGCTGATCCACATATTTCACAGGAATATGGTTTCTCTCCAGTGTGAATTTGATTGTGTTTTTTCAGTTGAGAATTAAAAGGAAATGCTGATCCACATACTTCACAAGTATATGGTTTCTCTCCAGTGTGTGTCTCCATGTGGGTTTTGAAAGCAGAATTCCTTCCAAAAATATATCCACACACTTTACAAAAAGTTTTTTCATCTACTGTGCAGCATATTATGCAGCTTTGTAAATATGAATTTAATGAAAATATTATTCCACACTCTTCGCAAGAATGACGACTCTCTCCACTCTGTACAAACATGTGTTTTTTAAATTTGATAACTGTAAAAACCTTGACTCACATACCTCACAAGTGTATGTTTGCACATGGATTTTTAAAGTTGAAATCCATGAAAATGCAGATCAACATTCATCACAAAATTGAGAATCTTCTCTTGTTTGTTGCTTCATGATTGTGTTTCCTTTTAATGAAAACTTTGTGGTAATGCTAATTGACACATTTTATTGTTTTCATTGATTCTTATAGTCAGCCGCAAATGATGAGGAGTTTATCACAATCAGGCCTGTAAATAAAAAAGGGTATTGTTAAAGAGGCAGAATTGTGTATTATTTCCAAATTACATTGTAAGACAGCTTCAATCAAATTCACAATATCTTATATTTCTTGGTCAATTTCAAATAAAATTGACAGACCAAACAATCAAATTATATCTACTCTTTCATAAACAAAACATTATTGGTGAATAAAAGAGAAAAACTGCTTCCAATATTTAATCAATAACTGCTAACCATTTTAAGATCTAAGAACAAATGAAATAAAAGAAAACTACATTTTCATTTGATGTTTAGCAAAATATAATTCAATAAAAATATCCAGTTTGTCTTTGTTTGAATTATTATAAAATTTAGATCACTTTTCTTAATGCATGAAGAGGAAAGGTTATATTTTGACAAAGGAAAAATGTTTAGAACATAAAAAACTGAATATGTCTGTTAAAAAATGAATTACAAAAATATAGTGACTGAAAAAATACCTTAAGATTTTATTGTAATGAGAAAATGATTTTAGTAAAAGAAAGACAGTGATCATCAAAACAAAAAAATAAAAAAATAAAAAAATAACAGTATTGGTAGTCACCATCATTATATCCACTTGTACAGACATAAAAGTCTGGCAGAAAAACATCCCACAAAAAACTGGTGTTTAAAAAATATATGATTAATCAAAATACTTCATATCTCCTGCATTTTCTAAGTTCTTGAAAATTAAGATCAAAATTTATTTTGGACATTTTTATTAATGATTAAAAAATCCCCAAAAATCCCAAAAATTGCTACAGATTTTAAAATTTTTAAATTAATGTGCCAGTTCAAGAGAGAATTAGATAGAAATGCTAATTCACATATTTCACAGGAATATGGTTTCTCTCCAGTGTGAATTAGATTGTGCTCTTTCAAATAAGATATTGAAAATGCTAATCCACATATTTTACAAGAATATGGTTTCGGTCCAGTGTGAATTTGAATGTGCTTTATCAAAATAGCAATCTTTGGAAATGATGATCCACATACTTCACAAGTTCATGGTTTCTCTCCAGTCGGACTTGCATGTGGATTTTTAAAGCAGAATTCCTTCCAAAAACACATTCAGACATTTTAAATGTTATTCCACACACTTCACAAGAATGACACAAAAATTTCTGATGCCATTGTTAATAATTAATAATTTTATCATTATTTAATTTAAATGTGATTTTTAATAAACATTTCAAATATTCTAGAAATGTTTAAAATACATTGATCTTTGATATATATATATATATATATGTTTAGTTGTGTTTGATTGCTTGAATTCAATTGTATTTTACAAATGACTACTTGTAAATACTGATCCATATATGTAAGAATATAGCTTCTTGCCAGTGTGAATTCGATTGTCTCTTTTCAAAGAAGAACTATCTGAAAATTCTGATCTACATATTTTACAAGACTATGGTTTCTCAACAGTGTGAATTTGATAGTGCCTTTTCAAGATACTATTCCAAGCAAATGTTAATCCACATATTTCACAAGAAAATGGTTTCTTTCCAGTATGAATTTGATTGTGCGTTCTTAAAGTAGAATTATCTGAAAATGCTGATCCACAGATTTCACAACAATATGGTTTCTCTCCAGTGTGAATTCGATTGTGCCTTCTTAAAGTAGAATTATCTGAAAATGCTGATCCACAAATTTCACAACAATATGGTTTCTCTCCAGTGTGAATTCGATTGTGCCTTCTTAAAGAAGAACTATCTGAAAATGCTGATCCACAGATTTCACAACAATATGGTTTCTCTCCACTGTGAATTCGAATGTGCACTTTCAAATGACTATTCTGTGAAAATGCTGATCCACATATTTGACAAGAATATGCTTTCTCTCCAGTATGAGTCCGAATGTGCATTTTCAAATGAACATTCTGTGTAAATTCTGAACCACATATTTTACAAAAATATGCTTTCTCTCCAGTATGAATTCGAATGTGTCTTTTCAAAGAACTATTCTGTGCAAATGCTGACCCACATATTTCACAAGAATATGGTTTCTCTCCAGTGTGAATTTGAATGTGTTGTTTCAATTCAAAATTAGATAGAAATGCTGATCTACATGTTTTACAAGAATATGGTTTCTCACCAGTATGCATTTTAATGTGCCTTTTCAAACCTGCATTCTGTTTAAATGCTGATCCACATAATTCACAAGAATATGGTTTCTCTCCAGTGTGAATTCGAATGTGCACTTTCAAATGACTACTCCGTAAAAATGCTGATCCACATATTTCACAGGAAAAAGGTTTCTCTCCAGTGTGAATTTGATTGTGTGTTTTCAGTTGAGAATTAAAAGAAAATGCTGATCCACATATTTTACAAGAATATGTTTTTTTTCCTGTGTGAATTCGAATGTGCCTTTTCAAAATAGCAATATTTGAAAATGATGATCCACATACTTCACAAGTATATGGTTTCTCTCCAGTGTGTGTCTCCATGTGGGTTTTGAAAGCAGAATTCCTTCCAAAAATATATCCACACACTTTACAAAAAGTTTTTTCTTCAACTATGCAGCATATTATGCAGCTTTGTCAAATATGAAATTGGTGAAAATATTATTCCAAACTCTTCATAAGAATGACGATTCTCTCCACTCTGTAGAAACCTGTGTTTTTTAAATTTGATAACTGTAAAAATCTTGACTCACATACCTCAGAAATATATGTTTTCTCACTAGTGTGTGTTTGCACGTGGATTTTTAATATAGAAAATCCATGAAAATGCAGATCAACATTCATCACAAAATTGAGAATCTTCTCTTGTTTGTTGCTTCATGATTGTGTTTTCTTTTAATGAAAACTTTGTGGAAATTCTAGTTGACACATTTTATTTTATTGTTTTCGTTGATTCTTATAGTCAGCCGCAAATGAGGAGGAGTTTATCACAATCAGGCCTGTAAATAAACAAGTGTATTGTTAAAGAGGCAGAATTGTGTATTATTTCCAAATTACATTGTAAGACAGCTTCAAATTCACAATATCTGATATTTCTTGGTTAATTTCACATAAAATTGATAGACCAAACAATCAAATTATATCTACTCTTTTATACATTTTACTTTTCATAAACAAAACATTATTGGTGAATAAAAGAGAAAAACTGCTTCCAATATTTAATCAATAACTGCTAACCATTTTAAGATCTAAGAACAAATGAAATAAAAGAAAACTACATTCTCATTTGATGTTAAGCAAAATATAATTCAATAAAAATATCCAGTTTGTTTGAATTATTATAAAATTTAGATCACTTTTCTTAATGCATGAAGAGGAAAGGTTATATTTTGACAAAGGAAAAATGTTTAGAACATAAAAAACTGAATATGTCTGTTAAAAAATGAATTACAAAAATATAGTGACTGAAAAAATACCTTAAGATTTCATTGTAATGAGAAAATGATTTTAGTAAAAGAAAGAAAGTGATCATCAACAAAATGCTATACGATTCAAATGTACTAGAAAAAGAATCTAAACAAAAGAAAAAAATAACAGTATTGGTAGTCACCATCATTATATCCACTTGTACGAATGAAGAAGTCTGGCAGAAAAACATCCCCAAAAAATTGATGTTTTATAAATTTGAGAATAATCAATAATCAAAATACTTCATATCTCCTGCATTTTCTAAGTTCTTGAAAATTAAGATCAAAATTTATTTTGTACATTTTTTATTAGTGATTTGAAAATTCAAAAAAATTCCTACACATTTTAGAATTTATAAATTAATGTGTTGTTTCAAGAGAGAATTAGAAGGAAATGAAAATTCACATATTTCACAGAAATATGGTTTCTCTCAAGTTTGAATTCGATTGTGACTTTTTAACGAAGTATTATTTGAAAATGCTGATCCATATATTTCACAAAAATATGGTTTCTTTCCAGTGTGAATTCGAATGTGCACTTTCAAAGAATACAACTTTGAAAATGCTGATCCACAAATTTGACAAGAATATGGTTTCTCTACGGTGTGAATTCGAATATGCCCCTTCAAAGAATACAATCTTGAAAATGATGATCCACATATTTCACAAGAATATGCTTTCTTTCCAGTGTGAATTTGAATGTGCACTTTCAAATGAACATTCTGTGTAAATTCTGATCCACATATTTCACAAAAATATGCTTTCTCTCCAGTGTGAATTGAATGTGCTCTTTCAAATGACTACTCTGTGAAAATGCTGTTCCACATACTTCACAGGAAAATGGTTTCTCTCCAGTTTGAATTCGAATGTGTTTTCAGTTGAGAATTAGAAGGAAATACTGATTCACATATTTTACAAGAATATGTTTTTTTTCTCCAGTGTGAATTCGAATGTGCCTTTTCAAAATAGCAATCTTTGAAAATGATGATTCACATACTTCACAAGTATATGGTTTCTCTCCAGTGTGTGTCTCCAAGTACGTTTTGAAAGCAGAATTCCTTCCCAAAACACATCCACACATTTTACAAGGTTTTTCTTCCACTAAGCAACATACTATGTAGCTCTGTCAAATCCAAATTTAGTGAAAATATTATTCCAAACTCTTCACAAAAATGACAACTCCTCTCTGTAGAAACATGTGTTTTTTAAATTTGATAACTGTAAAAATCTTGATTCACATACCTCAGAAATATATGTTTTCTCACTAGTGTGTGTTTGCACGTGGATTTTTAATATAGAAAATCCATGAAAATGCAGATCAACATTCATCACAAAATTGAGAATCTTCTCTTGTTTGTTGCTTCATGATTGTGTTTCCTTTTAATGAAAACTTTGTGGTAATGCTAATTGACACATTTTATTGTTTTCATTGATTCTTATAGTCAGCTGCAAATGAGGAGGAGTTTATCACAATCAGGCCTGTAAATAAACAACAGTATTGTTAAAGAGGCAGAATTGTGTATTATTTCCAAATTACATTGTAAGACAGCTTCAATCAAATTCACAATATCTTATATTTCTTGGTCAATTTCAAATAAAATTGACAGACCAAACAATCAAATTATATCTACTCTTTCATAAACAAAACATTATTGGTGAATAAAAGAGAAAAACTGCTTCCAATATTTAATCAATAACTGCTAACCATTTTAAGATCTAAGAACAAATGAAATAAAAGAAAACTACATTCTCATTTGATGTTAAGCAAAATATAATTCAGTAAAAATATCCAGTTTGTCTTTGTTTGAATTAGGATAAAATTTAGATCAACTTTCTTAATGCATAAAGAGGAAAGGTTATATTTTGACAAAGGAAAAACGTTTAGAACATAAAAAACTGAATATGTCTGTTAAAAAATGAATTACAAAAATATAGTGACTGAAAAAATACCTTAAGATTTCATTGTAATGAGAAAATGATTTTAGTAAAAGAAAGACAGTGATCATCAAAACAAAAAAATAAAAAAATAAAAAAATAACAGTATTGGTAGTCACCATCATTATATCCACTTGTACAGACAAAATGTAAAGATCAAAATTTATTTTGGACATTTTTATTAATGATTTGAAAATCCCAAAAAATCCCAGAAAATCCCAAAAATTGCTACAGATTTTAAAATTTTTAAATTAATGTGCCAGTTCAAGAGAGAATTAGATAGAAATGCTAATTCACATATTTCACAGGAATATGGTTTCTCTCCAGTGTGAATTAGATTGTGCTCTTTCAAATAAGATATTGAAAATGCTAATCCACATATTTTACAAGAATATGGTTTCGGTCCAGTGTGAATTTGAATGTGCTTTATCAAAATAGCAATCTTTGGAAATGATGATCCACATACTTCACAAATTCATGGTTTCTCTCCAGTTCGACTTGCATATGGATTTTTAAAGCAGAATTCCTTCCAAAAACACATTCAGACATTTTAAATATTATTCCACACACTTCACAAGAATGACGCAAAAATTTCTGATGCCATTGTTAGTAATTAATAATTTTATCATTATTTAATTTAAATGTGATTTTTAATAAACATTTCAAATATTCTAGAAAGGTTTAAAATACATTGATCTTTCCTCTATAGGAATGTTATTTCTTGGTTTTCAAAATATTGTAGAAACAACATATACATCTGTAACAAGTTATTTTTGGAAAAAATAGCTAATTTTTATGTTAAATTAATCTGATTTACACAGGCATTTCTTGTTTATAGCATAAAATTTAAAATAAAACTATTTTGAAACAGAGTTGATCTTTCTAACTTATCCACCCAAATTAAAAGGTGTTGACAAATTGAGATAAGATCACAAATGCCATAATTGTACAAATTTTTTCTCGTAAAGGGAGTAACCCTGAAATGAATGACCTTTTAATTTACATATAGAAATTACCATACAAAAAAAATTCAAATACACACACAAGAAAAAAAGTTGAAACATATTTTAAGAATGCGATGGCTAAATGGTTTTTATTAAACTTTACAATTTTCGATTAGTAAATCTGGTCTTTACTATGTAACTTGCCAGCCTAATAGCCACAAGAATTGGAAATATTTAAAAAATATTTTTCAATCTTTATGAATTATTATAATTAAAAACAATTCTTTTAAAATTTCATTAGTCATTAAAATTTGTTTTTTCTTCAGACTATACTTATTTATTAAAAGAATTAAAAGCTTATGTCATTAAACATCATAGTTTTATATCATTTTTTATTTTACCATTCGAGCAGGTTTTCAGTTATTTTACCATTCGGAGCAGATTTTCAGTAAAAGTGGTCAAATGCTTTTAAAAAATAAGACATAATTTACATTCACCAATGAGTCCGGCATTTAACTAATAAAACTAGTTACCTCCACTCATTTTGGTAAGTAAATTGAAATTGAAATTTTAAAAATAAAAAATTTCCTTCATGTTTTCATTTTAGGTTTAATTGAAAGCCATGAGATTAAATAGACTAATTCCAGTAATCAAAATACTCTGGTGTATTTCAAACAGAAATTATATTGGTTGGAATCTAAAATGTTTTTGATTCTTAAAAACATTTCAATTTTTTGGCTATTTTTCATCAATCAACACATTTTGTAAACAATAGCCAATTCTCAGTTTTAAACAATCTTGCAAAAATAAAATAAACCTGAGTGAAACATTATTTTATTAAAATTAGGAAATTTAAACTTACCTTAATCTGACTTGAAACAAGTATTACTTGCTGTCTGAAATGTATGATAAAAGCATGTTTTAATCATGGTAGTCCTCTTATCAGGGTCATCTGTGGTGATGAATGATTTAATCATAAATGGAAGTTGTCCAAAACTAAGTATGGCAGCTAGACATGACATGTAATCATTTGTTTTAATTTTTGGTTTTTAATGACATAGTAAATTTAAAAATTTAACAATATTTTCAGCAATTATATACGTTATAGAATTTTAAGTAGTTTAGTTTTATAGCTATATATTTGAATATGCTTTCTGAATAAATAAAAATTAAAATAATATAAAACTTACTTTTAAAATAATTTTACAATTTAATAAGAAAGAATGAAATAAACTAATTCAATTCATGAAATGTTATGCTAAGAAAGAATTTAACAATAAAAAAGTTATAATTTCAATGGTAGGATTAGAAAAAAGACTATTAAAATGTACAACAAAAACAAACTAAACACGGGTTAACAAAATAGAAAAAGGAAAACTTTTTCAATTTCTGCAACAATTAATGTAAAGATGATGAAACTAGGAAGTAAATTACTTTAAATTTTAAAAGCAAGATTTGGGGAGCCTGTTGTTGGGTAATTCAAAAACACGTGGAAATGAAAAGAATTGAGCACTGAATACAAATGTTCATTATAGGCAATTTTTTTCCTCTAACTTGAATCACTTGACCTTTTAATGATAAATATCACGTATGGCCACCCGTACAAATAAAATACAAAAATGACATGATTAAAATGTTTTAATTATTTCAAAAAATCCATTGGCTAAATTATTTGTATGAAGCTTTTCAATTAGTACATATATTTGTCATTAACAACCTAGAGTTAACAATGAAGGAAGAAATTTAAAAAGATTTTTTAAACTTTATAAATTATTATAATAAAAAATAATAAAAATGAAAACAATTCTTGTAAAAATTCATTATTCATCAAAAATCTTTTTTTTTCCAGACTATGACATCCTTATTTAATTTAAATGTGATTTTTAATAAACATTTCAAATATTCTAGAAAGGTTTAAAATACATTGATCTTTCCTCTATAGGAATGTTATTTCTTGGTTTTCAAAATATTGTAGAAACAACATATACATCTGTAACAAGTTATTTTTGGAAAAAATAGCTAATTTTTATGTTAAATTAATCTGATTTACACAGGCATTTCTTGTTTATAGCATAAAATTTAAAATAAAACTATTTTGAAACAGAGTTGATCTTTCTAACTTATCCACCCAAATTAAACTTTTATTGTTTACAAATCAAATTAAAAGTTTATCGAAATAAAAAAATGACATAGCTTTATTGTATGTTTGTGATTTGGAGCAGATTTTCTAAAAATGGGCTAATTTAGAAAAAATATATGACAGTTGATTATCATTCCCCAATGACTCCTGAATTTGATTAATATTAGGTTTATAGGGAAACATTCACGAATTTCTAGACATTTCTGGAAATTAATTGATGGTGGAGTAACATATGTAAAAAAAAAAAAAAAATTTTTTTTACCAAGATTTTCTAAAAATGATTATTTTAGAAAATGATTTCAGTCAATTATGAATACATTCTGAAATTTCCATCAAAATCCAACCATTATTTTTTTATTTTTGTAAGAATTTCCAAATTAATGGGTCTTTCATCAGCAAAAAAAGTCCCTTGTGTAATATTACGTTTACTGTTATAAACCCTTGTAAAAATTTTGTCGCTCATAGACAAATTAAAAATTAAGATTTTCTACCAAAATTTCTTATGTGTTAGAAAAAATAAAATATTTAAAAAAATTAATTAAAAATACTTTGATCTATCTTCTTAATAATAACAAACATTTTGCTGATAAAATTTTGTTTTTATTTAGTTTGGAGCCTTTTCCCTTCATACTTTGCTGTTTTTTCAGTAATTTTGTTGAAGGCAAGTAAATAAATAAAACCATTTTTGCCTACAAATTTTAATTTTTTTAAATTTCATGACTTTTCTTTAAGTGGAAGTGGGGTAATAGATGTAAAAAAAACAAAAAACATTTACTAAGATTTTTAAAAAATAATAAGTTCAAAATTAGTTTCATTCATTGACGAATAAGTCATCAAAGTTTCATTAAAATCTGACAATTATTTGATTTTTGCAAGACTTTCCAAATTAATGTTACTTTCACTGGCAAAAAAAAGTCCCTTATTATAATATACGTTTGCTGTTATAAACCCTTGTAAAAATTACGTCACTCACAGACAAAAAAAAAAATTTCTACCGAAATTTCTAATGTGTTAGATAGAATTAAAAATTTAAAAAAATTAATTAAACACTTTGATCAATCTTCTAAAACATTTTGCAGATAAAACTGTTTTAATTTAGTTTTGTGTCTTTTCCCATTATACTATGCTGTTTTTTCAGTGATTCATTGGAGGTAAGTAAATAAATAAAACCATTTTCGCCTATAGAATTTAATTTTTCAAATTTCATGACATTTTGTTAAGTGGGAGGGGGGGTAAAAGATATAAAAAACAAAAAAATCTTTACCACGATTTTTTAAAAATAATAATTTCAAAATTAGTTTCATTTATTAACAACTAAATCCTGAAAGTTTCATTAAAATCTGATAATTATTGAATTTTTGCAAGAATTTCCAAATTAATCTGTTTGTCACCGAAAAAAACAAAAAACAAACTGAGTTATGTAAGTAATATTACTTTTTAACTCTTATTGATTTGGTTACCTGCTAACTTCAAATCAAAACAAGATTTTTTACTAAAATTTTGAACATGTTAGAAAGGATTAAATAACTTAAATAATAATTTGATCTTTTCCTTAGTCTAAATAATATAAACATTTTGATGGAAAAAGTTTGTTTTTATTAAATTTGGGGCTTTTTTTATTCATAATTTCATACTATATGCTGTTGTTTTTTTTTTGCGATTTAGTAGAGGTCACTACTTTAGTTGTAGGTCTTTTAGGAAGTACTAATTTACCATTTCAGAGCAAATCCAAAAGCTTTTCATAGAAAAACAAACAGGATTAAGTTGCTCTTGTAGTTCGACTTGATATTTTTCTCAACATCGACAATACTTGGCAATTAATAAAACTTCAGATTTTTAAAGAAATTGCAATTAAAAAAAGAAATTTTTTGAAAATAGATCACATGAATTCCAAAAAGACGAAAGGTATTTATTATTTATTATAGAAAATTAAAAGGAAGATTATTTCTTTCCTCAAAAATCTTACAAATCAAAACAATAAACATAAAAAATATTATTATTGATGAAAAGTAAAAACAGCAAAATTAAAAAAAACAAAACAAAAAACTATTAAAAATCCAACATTTCTCCAAGAGATTTGTTTCAATAAAAATTAATTACTTTAATTAAATGGCAATTTGTTAAAAATTTGTTGAAAATGTTTTTCTACTACAATTTTCAGGGCGACCATATTTCCAAACAAAAGCCATTATCTAGAAATGTCGATTTTTGGTGCTTTTAAGTAAAGTTGGAGAGATTTTTAGCATTTAATGAATGATTTGAAATCCTTTTGTTGTTTATCTTTTAAGAAATCTGTAACTTACCTTTTTAGGGCAAATCTAAAAGCTTTTCATAGAAAAAAACGAACAGGATTAAGTTGCTTGTTGTTCAACTTGATTTAGGTACCTCCATCCATTTTCGATACCTAAATTTAAATTGAAATTTTAAAAATAAATAAGTTATCTTCAAGCTTTAAAATTAGTTTTAATTGAAAGCCAAGAGATTAAATTTTCATTCCAGAAAGAAAAATACATTGAACTGAAATTATATTGATTTTAATCTAATTTATTTCTGAATTGAAAAAATAAAATTTAAATTTCCCACCATTTTTGATTGATTGACACATTAAGTAAACAGTATGTAAACAGTAGCCAAATTTCTGTTTTAAAACTCTTGCAAAAATAAAATATACCTAGCAGACAAGTCATTTAAGTCAATTTTTAAAATTCAAACTTGAAAAGTTTAATAAAATCATTCACCCATTTTACTTTTAAAATAATTAAAAAAAATTAAATTTTGGAAATTTTTATGAAGTATGGTGTTCCATAGGGATCATAACAAGTTTCCATAGAGGTTGTATTGTTTTTAGAAGTTAACAAGTATTTGGATGAATTTCCCTTTCATCGAAAACGACACAAACCACACTTTGATTCTAATTTCATTCTTTTTTTATTAAATTAAAATTATTCTAAAAGAAATTTAATTTTTTTAATTTTTCAGAAAGCATATTAATAAATAATTTAAGATAAATATGTAATATCTAAACATAAAAATATTTAATATTTCAGAAAAATATTAATAATTAACATAATATAACTTAGTTCGGTTATTTTAATTTAGTTCTTTCTTATTAAATTATTTTAAAAGAAATTTTAATTTTTATTTATTCAGAAAGCATAGTCTGGCTATAAATCTAAACTAAAATTCTATAAAATATTACACTTACTGAAAATATTATGTTAAATTTTTAATTTTACTATTTTGTTAAAAAACAACAAAAAAAATTAAATTTCCAAATGTTACGTTTTAAGCTACATGAATTTTTTGTCACTTTCGGTTACCATCCAAACATCATTCACACCTGCTACTTGTCAACACATAATTTGTCGCTGAGATAACTGCTGACAAGAGGTCTATCGTCAGTAAAGAGTGATTTATTTCGTAAATTTCCCGACAGTCAGCACTTAATACTTGTTTGAAATCAGATAAAGGTAAGTTTCAATTATAAAAATCGACTTAAATAACGTGTCAAGGAGGTATATTTTTTTTTTGCAAGATTTTTAAAACAGAAATTTAGCTACTGTTTACATAATGTGTTGATTAGTCAATAATGGCGGTAAATTTAAAAAAGATTTTTTTGCAGCAGTTAAATTTGTGATTCCGATCAATATAATTTCAGTTTAAACTAAACCAGGGTATTTTGCTTACTCTAATTAGTAAATTTAATCTCTTGGTTTTCAATTAAAACTAAAATTAAAGCATTTTTCTTTTTAAAAATTAAATTTAAATTGAGGTATCGAAAATGAGCAGTGTTTTGTTATCGATTTGACCGGAGGTACCTATTTCTTTCTCAACATCGACAATATTTGGTAATCACTAAATCTTTCGACTTTTTAATTAATTGCAATTAAAAAAAAAAGATCAAATAGGTCGCATGTACTAAAAAAAGATGAAAGGTATTTATTGTTCATTATATAACATTAAAAGGAAGATTATTTCCTTGCTCAAAAAAAAAAATTCTTCCAAATCAAAACAATAAACAAAACATTATTATCGATGAAAAGTAAAAACAGCAAAATAAAAAAAAAAAACTCGTAAAAATCCAACATTTCTCCAAGAGATTTGCTTCAATGAAAATTAATTACTTTAATGACATATTTGACAAATTGTTCAAAAATGTTTTACAAATGTTTTTCTACTACGATTTTCAGGGCCACCATATTTACAAACGGAAGCCATTATCTAGAAATGACGATTATTTGGTGCTTTTTAGTAAAGTTGGACAGAATTTTAGCATTTCATGAATGACTTGAAATCAATTTGTTGTTTCTCTTTGAGGAAATACGTGTTGTTCATCTTACCTTTTCTTCAGGGCGAATCTAAAAGCTTTTCATAGAAAAACAAACAAGATTAAATTGCTCTTCTTGTTGTTCGACTTGATATTTCTTTATAAACATCGAAAATATTTGGCAATCAGGAAAAGTTCAGATTTTTAAAGAAATTGTAATAAAAAAAGACGAAGTTTTTGTAAATGGATCGCATAAAGTTTGTAAGGAAATCAGTGGAAATACAGGAAACGGTGTAAAAGGAGAATTTGTTCCTTGATAAAAAAATAGTCTAGTTGCACGCAACATGTCAGATTATCCTCAATCCGATTTTAAAGATTTATCATTGACGAAAAATGAAAACAACAAAATTAAACCTCTCAAGTAAGTACCTCCACTAAGTCGCTAAAAAAACAGCATAATATGAATAAAAAAGGCTCCAAACTTAATAAAAACGAACTTTTATCATCAGATTTTTACATTTAAGAAGATTAGCATGTTAGCAATTTTGGCAGAAAATCTTATTTTGATTTGAGTTAGTGGGTAACCAAAACACATTAATGTTTTACAATGGAAAACGTAATGAGGACAGAAACCCTTTTTTATTTCCGGTGACAAAAATATTCATTTGGAAATTCTCTCAAAAATTAAATTATTGTCGGATTTTAATAAAGCTTTCAGTACTCATTCAGAAATTAATTAAATTATTTTTAGATTATTTTTAAAAAGTCTTGACAATTGAAAAATGTATTTTTTTTTTTTTACCTCTGTTACCCTGCCCTCAACGTAAATTCATAAAATTTTAATAAAATTTATTTTGTTGTGGTCTTTTGTTTTTACTTAAACGCAGGACTCATTGGGGAATAAATTATCTTATTTTAATTTTGGCTTCTGTTTCCGAAAATCTGCTCCGAATAGTAAATAATAAAAAAAAAATCAATAAAACTCTGACGAGTCTGAAAATTTGGTAAGCTTTTCTCTCAAATAAACCTAAAATAAAATTATTAAGAAAACTTCTTTATTTAAAAAATAATAATTTAAAATTTATCGAAAATGAGTGGATATACCGAGATTAAATGGTAAATTTTCGTTTTAGGTCCCAGAGGATTTTCCCCCTTCAAATTTATCCAAAATTGCATTATTTCAGTGCAAATGTATATGCTGAACTCAAATCAACAATTAGTTATTGAAGAAATCTACCTTTTTTTTTATTTAAAAGTCCATAAAAATACGAACTATATCTCGCACTTTTTCTCCCCCGTAACTTTCACGAAGTAATGTAATTAACAGCAGGATGACGTACTGCGTAGGTCAACAAATTTCGGTCGATTTTTGGTCGATTTTCTTCCTTTACTGAAACTTCCGGCGATTTACTTCCTGTAATAAAAGTAATAAGCGTAGAAATACAATAGCGCATTACTTTCATTACAGGAATTAAATCGCTGGAAGTTTTTTAGTAAATGAAGAAAATCGACCGAAATTTGTTGTCCTACGCCCAAAGACATTACATTACTTTTTGTGAGAGTTACGGGAGAGAAAAAGTGCGAGATATAGTTCGTTTTTTTTTTTTTATGGACTTTCAAATTAAAAAAAAGGGAGGTTTCTTCAATAACTAATTGTTGATTTGAGTTCAGCATATACATTTGCACTGAAATAATGCTATTTTGGATAAATTTGAAGGGGGAAAATCCGTCGGCACCTAAAACGAGAATTTACCAATTAAATATTGTAGAAGAGGATTTTAGGTCCTTTATGATTTTTACGATTCGTCTAACATACGATTCAAGATAAAAACAACTTTAATTTGTAACTAATAATCAAATACAAATACAACAATGAACAAAAAGCATGTAAATAGTATTAAGTACAGTGTCGTGACCTTCGTTAACATAAGACGAAAAAGTTGTTCCCCTTAGACTGTGCGTTGCTCAAAGTCAAGTGAGCGAAGTAAGTTCTTTCCTGTGAAAAGATTTTGTCTTAATTCACACTTCCTTCAGAATTTTCAAGAAGACATTTCAAATGTGATTTCAAATGCTTTTGTTGTCGTTCTTTTAGGAAATAAATGACGGTTCATCTAACTTACCATTTCAGGGCGAATCTAAAAGCTTTTCAATAGAAAAACAGACAGGATTAAGTTACTCGACTTGATATTTCTTTCTTTCAACATTGACAATATTTGGCAATCAATAAAACTTCCGATCTTTAAAGAAATTACAATAAAATAACCAACTATTTAAAAATAGATCGCATTGAGTTTGTGAAAACAAAGAAATTACTGAAAACGGTGCAAGAGGAGAATTTGTTCCTTGCACAAAACCTGCCCAGGTACAAACAGTATGTCACAACATTGTATATCGATATATCAATGTATGACAATATTTAACACGGCGTACGGACAAAAGTTGGTTAATGAAAATCATTTTATTTTATTTTTTACGGACGAAAAAGGGTTACAGAAAACAATTTTATTTTATTCGGACGAGAAAAGGTTAAAGAACATAGAACAGTAACAGTGTTACTTAACACTATGTTGTTTTTTTTTTTTGTGTGTGTCTTGCTTTTCCCAAGATTGCAAACTGGTTAGAAAAAAAAAAAAAAAAAGAAATGAAACAGAATCTCTTGTTATTATCCAGCAAAACATAGATGGACTATTAGAGGTCAAATGTCAAAGCACCGTTGCTGAAAGAAGTAAAATGGACTATTGCAGAGACAAAAATGATTAAAGAAGGAAAGGTAAATTTTTGATTTGTTCACCGAAGGCCTTTACCCCTTCATATCTTTCTGAAACATCCTTATTTCCATGCAAATGTATATGCTGAACTCAAATCAATAATTGTTTATTGACGAAACCTACCTTTTTTCATATTAACGACCAGAAAAATATCAAACTTCTTGTCGCTGTTTATCTCACCCCGTAACCACGTATCAAAAATGTTATTCACTGCAGAATGATTTCACACATAGTTTGCCGATTTTTCGGCCTATTTACTTCCTTTATGCAATTACTACGTGGAAATTGAGTTCCGAAACAAAACAAATCGCATAGTAATTGCTCAAAGGAAGTAAATAGGCCGAAATAAGTATCCTATGCCTCAAGTCATTCAGCGGTGAATTAGATATGAGAACAGTGGTAAGGGGTGAGATATAGTCCAATTTTTTTCTGGTTGATAACATGAAAAAAGGTAGGTTTCTTCAATAAACAATTATTGATTTGAGTTCAGCATATACATTTGTGTGGAATTAAGGATGTTTTGGAAAGATTTGATGGGGTGAAGGTCTTCGGGGAACAAATCAAAAATTTACCGAAGGAAATTTTATTTTTTTTAGATTCATATTTTCTCAGATGGAATTTGGCGAGGCACAGCTGACATAATTAGAAGGTCAAATGTCAAAGGCGCCTTGTTGAAAGAAATGGAGCTTTGCATAGACAAAAACGATTAGAGAAAGAAATTTAATTGTTTTTAATTTGTAATTTCTCAGATGGAACTCGGCGAAACACAGCCTAAATGATTACACGGTCAAATGTTAAATTGATCTTGTTGGGAAAATTATCATTCTAAATTCCCTGAGAGAGATTCGTGTCAGGTAATAACTCCTCCTAAGGGGAGGGAGAATCTTCCAAAATTGGAAGTGTGAAATAGAGAAAAGTAAGACATTAGAGAGGTTGACGTCATGTAATAGCTCCTCCCAAAGGGGAGGGAGACTCTTCCAGAATTGCAAGTGTGAAGCAGAGAAAGAGGATTAGTTGAATTTTAAATACTTTCACGGCATCTGCTCCGATAAACTTAGATCACTGGTGGCCCCAGGTACGAATTTACATGAGCTACTAGATCAGCAACTAGGTCCCACCCTTTTACAGTGAAACCAATAAAATGTAACCGCAATTTCTACTCTAACAGCTTCATTTCAAGCATTTCTCACCTGTGGAATTCCCTTCCATATACTTGCTTCCCTGACAGCTACAATCTCCAGGAATTTAAATATAAGATCAATAGACATCTCCTATCACACTAACTCACATTCATTCTCTCAAGCTTTTTTTCATCTACTCCACCCCCATCCTTGGTATCCTCATCTGTCTATTACCCTCCTTCTGACATTTCCTATAACTAACCACTTTCCCCTATATAACCCCCTGTGCAACAGTGGCAGTAGAATGCCTTGCTTGGTGTGAGATGATTAAGAAATAAAAAATAAAACTCCCTATGTGTCCTCACCACACCAGTAAAATGAGACACCCATACATACGAGAACCCACAAAGGGTTCCCAGTCAGTTGCAGTCAAAGTCAGTTGGAGATGAAGTGAGATGGAGTTAGCTCTCGCCACAGCTGTTGCTGTCTGTAGTTCAGCTTGAGTCTCAGTCACTTTGAGTTTGATGTTGCCACTGAAAGTTTGAAGTAATAATAACCAAAGTTATCTGCTAAAGACAAAGAAAAACTGTAATGAAACCCTTGTGCCAACTTGATGATAGTAATAAGAAGAAAAACTCTGATGAATCATTTCCAAAAAGTACAAAGAAGTGTTTGAATTTACCAGTTGCCTAATTACCAAGTCCGGTCCATCTTAGAGAAACTAGCCGAAATTTTCATTCCATCGTTAATCATTAGGAATGGGTTTGGAAAAAGAAAAAGAACTGTGATTACTTTTTTTATTTTTTGTATATAAATACCATCTAATGATTTATTCAGGTGTCATACATTTTATTTCCAAAATTGGTGCCATTTTATTTCCACAGTTGTGTACGCGTATTCAACTTGGTTTAGCTTGGCTGAGATATCCCAGTGATAATTCAGCTTAACACTCTTAAAATCAAAAATCACAATGTGGGTAAGAGAGATTACAGTTGAATAGGTCAACCCAAAGACCAATGTCAACAACGAGTGTGGGCTGACAGCTTGTTCTCAGACCAGGAACGATCCTGACAAAAGAGACAACACGCCACGGCCCCAGTATGCCATTGTTATATATGGACAAACAACAAACACGCATATATATAAAAAATATGAGTTATATTTTTATTAATGACGATGAACCATGTAGCATAGGGGACAGAGAATTAAGAGAGCGCGCTTCTAAGGGTTGACGGGAGTGTCGTCGTATCTGTTGTGTCTCTCTCTCTCTACTGCTACTCTGGTCTACTCGTGAATCCGTGCGCCGAGGTCTTTTTTATAATCTTCCAGAACCGGAACTTTTTCTTCCGGTTTTGCCTCGCCCACGCACGCCCACGTAATTCTCAGAGACACCTGTTCTGTTTGCCTCTGCAGCCATTTCCGCTACTGCCGGAAATAAGGGCAAACAAACATCCGTTCCTTTCAATGACCGGAAACACCCCCGCTTGCATCAGCCTTCTTCGGGTGGGGCCAGATTGTTATATTACATTCCTCGCCTCCCATTTTCCAAAATGTTCGCCTAAGAACATTTTAAGCGCAACACCCTCACACTCCTCCCCATGCCACACAAGCCCGACAATTGTATAAAACATGTGCACGCCAAAACAACAAAACATGTGCATGCCGAAACAAAAAAAAACAACAAAAAAAAATATATAGGGGAGCCTACATTGGCAACCCAACAATGTTCGTGTCCATCGTGAAAATTGTTCTACCAGCTCGATGTTTCATTGTTCTTTTTTTTTTTTTTTTTAATATCCATTTTCACAGAATTGGGCAAAGTTCTTAAAAATGTTCATTTTCTTTCTCGACTCTGTCCATAAGCGTAGACTCCTCGATGCATAACCACATGATTATAGGTGGTAACCGTGCCCCAGTTTCTAAACCGACATCGAGTAAATGACCTTTGACCAACACCATGCATGTTTCTGCTCGAGTTTATTGTTACACATGTAACTTCATTTAATTTAATTTAATTTCAAACATACTATGTTTGAACACAGAAAAAATGGCCATTATCTGCCGTACATATCATTCATAGTCTGACCGAGAAATGTTCAATAGAAAATGAAGAAAATTACCCTGATTCCAACGTTAATCCGCATGCAATTTACTTGTGGAGGATTAGAGGTTTCATCTATATTAATTTAGTCTAAAAAAATGGACCCGTGACTCGTAGTTCCTTAGTTTGTACAATGTTTTCCATTCCCTGAACTACCTCCTCTGGATTCGAATCCAAGCATATCTGATTTGTTGACATCTCTCTGTTTAACGCAGAGACATTTGAGTGTTGAACACCCGTTGACCCCGGAGTACTATTCACAACAGATAACTCCCTTTCCTTTCCCGAAGCACTGTTGCTTCTTTCACACTTAAAAATCCGCTTCCTAGCTATTATTCCAAGGATTATCATAACGCCGACGATGCCAGCAATGACTCCTATCGTCAACTTCTTCGGGAGTTCTTCATATCCTTCACTAAATCTTTCCATATCTATCTGTTCCAAGGTATTTACTAGTTTGCGGATAGGAATCTCTTCCATATCGCGCAATTCTACCGGCATGGTGTCCACTGAAAAATTGGGAAATTTCTGCGTAATTGGGGACCAAACCACTGAACCAGAGACGTCTAATTCACAAACATAGAAATGTAAATCATTTTGTAGTGTACAGTCATTGAAAATAAAACAAAAAAAAAAAAAAAAAGAAAACCTAACACTGCACAAACCAAAGAAAACATTGTTATCAACAAGTTAATCCAATTATCCACTTTAAAGAGTAGAAGAAACTTCCTTTACATGATTTTACATTTCACTTACTCAATAAAAGTAAGATTAATTAAGCAACATACCAGTAAACTCACTTCACATATATGGTAAAATATTAACAAAAAAAATAAATCATTAACTCAGATGTTTTGTACTTACAGATAGGTAAATATTTATTCCTCCCGTCAACCCCAACCTATGCGCTCCCGCTAGGCGTACTACTCTCTACATGTAGTCCTGCACCCCCTGCGTTCTACCCTTAATGTTTCGACACCGAACTATCCATATTTCTCAATTCTAGGGTCAGATCGGCAAAAGTATGCATTTTTTTTTTCTAACTAGACTTATAAACACGAGCAGAAAACACACACACTATCAAATCAAAGAGTCACCTACCTTGGCTGATGTTTATAGTCGCGCGGCTGCTATATAATTTCGTCTTCTTTATTTCTTTCTATCTGGTAGTTTTAAGTCCGTTGAATTTTCAATCGTCGCCGTGGTAACCAGCTCGTATCTATTTGTTTTGTTGTCTCAAAACAGCAAGTCACTTAGGCACCAATTATGAAAGTCTGTTACGCCTAGCAAATGCTGGTTCCAGTTATCGACAATTAACCGCAAACACAGAAATGTATATATAAAAATATAAAGTGATATTTTTATTAATGACGATGAACCGTGTAGCCTAGGGAACAGAGAGTGAGAGAGCGTGCTTCTAAGGGTTGACGGGAGTGTCGTCGTATCTGTTGTGTCTCTCTCTCTCTCCTGCTACTCTGGTCTGGTGAATCCGTGCGCCGAGGTCTTTTTATAATCTCCAAAACTGGGACTTTTTCTTCCGGTTTTGCCTCGTCCACGCACGCCCACGTAATTCTCAGAGACACCTGTTCTGTTTGCCTCTGCAGCCATTTCCGCTACTGCCGGAAATAAGGTCAAACAAACATCCGTTCCTTTCAACGACCGGAAACACCCTCGCTTGCATCAGCCTTCCTCGGGTGGGGCCAGATTGTTATATTACACCATGACAAATGTTTGTATCTGCTTTTTAATAATATATTTTTCTTATTTATTATCTCTTTATGAAACTTAGAGAATTAATTTATTCTCATGCAACATTAAAAGTACAGAGTGGTAATTAGTTAAAACTAGTTAATTTATACATTTGAGTTTAAATCATTTCTTTTAATTTCTTAGCACCTAATGACGTTGTTGTTTTTTTTTAACTTTGTTTAAAAATTGTATCATTGTATTTAATCAGATAATGTTTTAATTATAAAGTAAAGACTATATTTACTAATCTAAAATTGTAAAGTTTAATGTAAATCTTTTAGATGAAAGGTTTTTACAGTAATTTTAAATTTATTTTGTGTATATGAATTTTTTTAAGTATGGTATTTTCTGTATTACATTAAGAGGTCGTGTTTCACAATATCTTTTCCTTACAGGAAAAAAAATTAGACAAATATGTCAATTCTGGCCAACCATACTTAGCTTGTCATCACATCTGGCTGTCATCAATTACTTCACACATCAGAAAGATAAGACTCTCATTATTAAGAAATACTTTCTATTCTAAATTTCATGCTATAAATAAATAATACTTGTTTAAATCAGATTAAATTGACTTCAAATTTCGTAATTGAGTTTTCATGTTTGTTTTGAGATTTCACTTTATAAAAATATAACATCACAGATTTCATAGGAAATGGTTCCAACCTTATGCATGTTCTGTAAAACAGGATTTTAATTTTATCAAAGGTACTACTTAAATGACTATAAAACACCATGAAGATATGGAAGGTGCAATAAACACTTGGCAAATGAATGATACATATGAATGAACTGAAAATTGCTTCCTCTACTTAATAAAAACAGCAATGAACAATTTCGTTTGTTGACAAAGGCTATTCAAAATGACCTGAAACAAATGATGAGATTGTAACCCTCTCACACAACACATTTATTGTCTGTAAGAACTTTAATACAATTAGCTAGTTACCTCTACTTATGTTTGATAACTAAGTTTTAAATTGAATTTTTTAAAATAAACTTTTTTTCTTGAAACTTTTATTTTAGTTTTAATTGAAAGCTAAATGATTACATTTACTATTTCCATTAAGCAATATAACCTAGTGTGTTTCAAACAAAAATTACATTCATTAGAATCTAAAATTGTGAGATTTTTTAAATTCACATATTTTGCAGGTGAAACTTTTCTTCTGAATTTGTGTGTCCATGTGTTGTCTGGATTTTGAGAAAAGTTGATTCCACAGATTTCATAGTTGAAACATTGTTGGTTAGTGTCAGTCTCCATGTTTTTTTTGGGGCCATTTTGAGTAATCAGTACATTTAAAAACAAAATTTAATTCATGGTTTTAAAAATCTTGCAAAAATAAAATATACATCTGTGACACATTATTTTTGGAAAATTAGCAAATTTCATCTTGAATTAATCTGATTTACACAAGTATTACTTATTTATAGCATGAAACTTAGAATAAAACTATTCTTTAAACACAGTATTGATCTTTCTGATCTTTCCCCCTGTATTTGACATGTGATGACAGATACAAGCACACAATTTGAAGAGAAAAGAGTCCCACTTTTTATATTAATATTTTTTCTGTATTACTTTTGAGTGTGTTGTACTGTATCGTTAATTGATTTTTTAATGTCATTATATGTAAATATTTTAAACAATTGCTGTGGTTTTGTGCTAGGAGGAGATCAACTTAAATGTTCATAGGTGAACATTTTGAACAATGATATGGAAGGAATGTTATATATTCTCTGACTGCTGTGTGTATTTGTATTGAGCAGGTGTTATTAATCAGCAAAAATGCAAGCTGACAGGTGAAACGTGTTTACAGTGAATGAATATTGTTTGGAAAAGAAGTCAGGAATGTAGACAGTGGGTGACAATCAAAATTAAGACAAAAAATTGCTTTTCTCAAAAGTCAGGTAATATAAAAACAAAACTTCATTTGCATTAGAACAGATAATATTTTGGGAAAATCCTATATCAGCTCGGCAGTGAAAGAATGTATTTTGGTAAGCAGCTGTTTTCAGGTTAAAAAATACAGACCCCAGAAAGGCATTGATTGAAAGTAATATTAATAATAATTTGAAAACAGTAAAAAACATGCATGGTAAACAAAAAGAGGCAATCAATAAAATTTGATATAAGAGAGAAGGAAAGAGAGGACAGCCAGCTAAGGCGTGGTGAGTAAGCAGGAAAAGTAAGACAACTTCAGCCATTCAACTGCCCCTTGTAATCTTTACAACCATGCTCTGCTCCACACCACATCACCAAAGAAGATTAAAAACATAATTTTATGTTTTATCTATCTATGTTCGTTGTTTATCTATGAAGATGATCATCATTTTGGTTTGTCGTTTCTATATACACAAAAGGGTATCTTCACACACACCAAGATTTTTAAAATAATTAAAATATTCTTTGTGTGCAGGTATGTCATTTTTCCTTTTCTTATGGTAGGCTATAAATGTTATAACATTAAAAGGTCTGTTTTAAGGATTGTACCCCTTATGAAATGCTCTGTCATGGCTATAGCACTACTTCTAGGGGCAGAAAGGTTCACGCTATTGCTTACTTCTTCCTGCCTGGTGCATAAAATAGTTGAGGGGCTCTTTTTATCCGGGGTGACAGCTTGCTAGTATTGATTTCTCTTATTCACTTATCTTTTTCATGATTCCTCATTATCCATGGCTTTTTATTGGTTATTCAAAGCTGCCCTCTATAAAGTAGAGTGAGTGCCTCCATCCACAACCTGGAGAACCGGTGGGATGGCCAGAGGAAACAGCACACCAGTTTCTCACCTGTATGAATTCGAATGTGCCTTTTCAAATGACCACCCCATGAAAATGCTGGTTATTTTTGTCTTATTCTTTATTCTTCTTTGTGAACCTTTTGCTTTATTGCTGTCTTATAGTTGCTTTGCTTTTCACCTGCATTATATACATATATTGTTTGTCTCCTATTATTTTTGTCTTATTCTTTATTCTTCTTTGTGAACCTTTTGCTTTATTGCTGTCTTATAGTTGCTTTGCTTTTCACCTGCATTATATACATATATTGTTTGTCTGCTATTATTTTTGTCTTATTCTTTATTCTTCTTTGTGAACATTTTGCTTTATTGCTGTCTTATAGTTGCTTTGCTTTTCACCTGCATTATATACATATATTGTTTGTCTCCTATTATTTTTGTCTTATTCTTTATTCTTCTTTGTGAACCTTTTGCTTTATTACTGTCTTATAGTTGCTTTGCTTTTCACCTGCATTATATACATATATTGTTTGTCTCCTATTATTTTTGTCTTATTCTTTATTCTTCTTTGTGAACCTTTTGCTTTATTACTGTCTTATAGTTGCTTTGCTTTTCACCTGCATTATATACATATATTGTTTGTCTCTTATTATTTTTGTCTTATTCTTTATTCTTCTTTGTGAACCTTTTGCTTTATTACTGTCTTATAGTTGCTTTGCTTTTCACCTGCATTATATACATATATTGTTTGTCTCCTATTATTTTTGTCTTATTTTTTATTCTTCTTTCTGAACCTTTTGCTTTATTACTGTCTTATAGTTGCTTTGCTTTTCACCTGCATTATATACATATATTGTTTGTCTCCTATTATTTTTGTCTTATTTTTTATTCTTCTTTCTGAACCTTTTGCTTTATTACTGTCTTATAGTTGCTTTGCTTTTCACCTGCATTATATACATATATTGTTTGTTTCCTATTATTTTTGTCTTATTCTTTATTCTTCTTTGTGAACCTTTTGCTTTATTACTGTCTTATAGTTGCTTTGCTTTTCACCTGCATTATATACATATATTGTTTGTCTCCTATTATTTTTGTCTTATTCTTTATTCTTCTTTGTGAACCTTTTGCTTTATTACTGTCTTATAGTTGCTTTGCTTTTCACCTGCATTATATACATATATTGTTTGTCTCTTATTATTTTTGTCTTATTCTTTATTCTTCTTTGTGAACCTTTTGCTTTATTACTGTCTTATAGTTGCTTTGCTTTTCACCTGCATTATATACATATATTGTTTTTCTCCTATTATTTTTGTCTTATTCTTTATTCTTCTTTGTGAACCTTTTGCTGTTTTATTGTTGCTTTGCTTTTCACGTAAATTATATGAGTATATTTCTTGTATCATATTTTTGTTATATTTTTTATTCTTCTACTTATGATTATTTATTATTTTGTCAATTCTCCCCAATTGCATTCTACAAAATAGATGTTTACTTCTGTTTCAGTTTTCTTTTTTGAGATTTCTGGTGTTATATTTGTTTGTAATTCTGCATTGTGAATACTGCCACTTGCAATGTTTTCTTTTAATATAAATCTAAAATGGCCTTCAGTAATCCTTGCAGTAAAACCTGTGGGATTAGATTTCCTCGGCATCCAAACATGAATGCAATGTACATTGTGGAGTAGTGTTCCCCTTTAGAAACCTGTTGGTCAAAGGTTTCCAGAAATTCATGCTCTTGCACTTTTTTGTCAGTTTTTTGTCAGTTGAGAATCTGAGGAAAAAGACAAGGAGTAAAGATATCTGTCTGTTTGTCAAACAAAAGCTGAAGCTATTTTCTGCTTCTTCCTAAGAGCATTAGTATTAGCACTACTAGTATTAAGGAAACACAGTATCAATAATTTTTCATTTTTTTAAAGTATAATAATATAAAAAGTTTTGAAAATATCTTTAAAATGATTTAAAGACTTGTAGATGTTAAGTTATTAAGTGAAAACTATAAAGTTTCAAAAAAAAGTGAAGACTATATTTACTAATTGAAAATTGAAATGATTAATACAAATTATTGACACACCGTATTTTTTAAATAATTTTAATTTTTAATTTTTTGTGTATTTGAAGTTTCTTTTTTTGTATGGCAATTTCTGTGTGTACATTAAAAGGTCATGTGTTTCACGGTTTTTTCACCTTACCTGCAAAAACTTTGGACAATTTTGTCAACTCCAGTCATCATACACTTATTTTATCTTCCATCTGTCTATCTGATCGTATCTGTTAATGATGACATGCGTTTCACTTAAAAGATTAGTCGCAATGACTACAGTTCTAAGCTCCTAACTTAGTCTAAAAAATATATTTATTTCACTCTAAATGCTATGTAACTGAACATTTTCACCACAGTACAATGTCACAACTAATCTAATCCATTTTCTCAAACATCTTACTTTACAACAAATTTGCCAAAAGTTGTCTAACTTTCTTTTCCTGAGGGGATTCTTATAATACCCCAAATCAACCTCAAGTTTTTCATCCTTACTTTCTTTCAAGAACTTAACTTGCTTTTTATATTATTTCTAAAAAAAGCAGCAATAGTAGGTGATCATTCTAATGAAGGTCTGCCTAAAATTGATTAGATTTGAAACCAAACTTAATCACTGCAAGAGTTTGGAAAGATTTCCTTGGTTTACAATGAATTTTTCTTTTCCTCTTTGTAAAACTCCTCCTCCTTTGCTAAACGTATTCCTTTTGTCATCTCCTTCTTCCTCTTCAACTCTATTTGTCTTACAAACTGTATTCTCCCCCACATATTCACTCTCTGCTCTACTTAATGTATTACAAAAAAACACCCTTTTCTCCCTAAAACTGCAAAAACTGTTCTATCCTAAGTTTTTTTTGAAGTAGCATTTTTTCCTTCTACAATGACTACCAGAGCAGAGTATACACAGGCAAAACAAAAGTTCACCTACCTTAAATTGAAATCGTTAATCACAATTATCTAGTGTTATCTTGGAGATGGCCCCAGATTTGATTTCAGTCTGATTTTCCTCCACAAATAAACAGCAAGTCACAATGTACCAAACCTGCCAATACATTTCTTAGCGGAAATATACATTGCCATTGGAGAATATATAATGTATGTATTGACCTTTTTCATTTTCAATAACTAAATATAGTTTTCACTTATTAACTTAATTACCTTATTAGAATGATGACAAAGAATATTTAAAATATTATAAAAGCAATTAAATGTTTATCTAAATAAAAATTGTATTGATTTATTGCATTTTTCTTTTCACTATTTGTCACAAAAAAAAAAGAATAGGTGAATTACATTTCCCAAGGAGTTCTGCTTTTTATCAATAAAACAATGTTTCATGATGGCAGTCAATTTTTCTAGAAATTTCAGGAAATTCATTGTAGGGAGTGTAACATATGTAAAAAAATTTGTATCAAGATTTCATAAACAAAAATAATAGTTTCAAAAATAATTTCATTCAGTTTGTGAATAAGTGTTAGAAAAGATTAAATAATGAGAAATGTTTTGCTCTTTCCTCTTAATAACAACAAACATTTTGACGATATAAAATTGTTTTTAAGTGTCTTTCAATATCATGCTATGCTGTTTTTTAGCAAAAAGTGGGGGGTACACAGATCAAATGAAAACTATTTCCTAGTCCTAAATAGAAATGCTAACTATAATTCAAAAGTCCACACTCTACAATATTAGATTTACAAGAGGTTTTTTAATTTGTTGTTTTCACTTTTTGTCTGAAATGACGATTTGATGAAGGATGAGAAAATTTGTCAATGTTTAAAAAATGCCTGATAAGTAGGTACTTCCACTCATTTTCAATACATAACTTTTAAATTTAATTTTTTAGAATGAAAATTATTTCTTGAATCTTTTAGGACCCTACTACTCAACAGACGGATGTGCGTTGTGGCGCAGTGGATATCGGCTTGGAACGAGAAATCGGGGAACCGAGTTCAAATTCCAGTTGAATTCCTTGCATTCACTTACGCGCAAATACCCTTTGGGAAAGGTATTAATCCGTCTCTTCCTTCCAGTTATGGGTTAAATAACAGGACGGATTGGGTTCTATAGCCTTGGCTGGCAACCAGTCTACCGCAGAAAGCAATGGCAACCTACTGCGGGATAATCTTCTGCCCAGTCAGTCATGTCTCTTTCGAGACATGATCGCCCAAAGCGTGTATCGCACATGGCACTTAACTGACTGACTACACAACAATTTTAAGTCAGATCTCCGATTTTCTTAATTAATACCTTTCCCAAAGGTATTTGCACATAAGTGAATGCAAGAATTCAACTAGGAATTTTAATTCAGATCTTTGATTTTCTTAATTATTTGCACATAAGTGAATGCAAGAATTCAACTGGAATTTTAACTCAGATCTCCAATTTCTCATTCCGAGCCAATATCCACTTCACCACAATGCACATCATAAAGGTAGATAACTTAAATTTTAAAAATATTTAAATCCTTCTTTTCTTGATTAGTTGTGTTGAGGAGTTGAGGTTGTTTAATAAATTTCAATACATCAGAAGGTATTTTTGTAGGCTGGGTTCAATTACTCCAACAACATTTTAATTTGTATGTAATGCACAAGGCTAACAATGGGTAATGAACACCTCTTTTTAGCAATAATAACTTTTCTATACAAAATAAATACAAATACCAAAGTTTTTGAAAGGAATAAATGTTTTGAGTCCAAGTGAATGTTTTGTAAATATGCTGATGAATGGATTTACGTAATTAAAATTTAAAATTAAGATTGTCTATTTAATAAAATATTCTTAAATGATTTGTTTCACCAAAGTCATTCAAAATAGTCTTGGCTTTCTTTTATAAATAGAAATAGAGAAAAAGGTGTATATACAATTATTTACCTTGGATTGTATTTTTGTGTTCATCAAAAGATTTCTCTTTTCTTTTTTTTTTAAAAAAATAAAATGAAGATTCTTTTGCTGTAGGTCTTTGCTGTGTATTTTTTGTAAGAATTGTTTGCTAAAAATGAAGTTTGATAACATGTTGGATATTAATCAACCGATATATTTTTTCGTCAATTTTCACTGAGCAAGATGCAAAAGGGTCGTACATTTAGTGGTACTTTTTAGGTTCGAATAGAACGAGGTTTCCAGTGCCTGCAGTTCATTTTCAGAACTCTCAATAAGGGATTTGTCTCACACCACAGAATTTATATTGATCTTAGTCATGTGATCAGATCGCAAATTAGTTGGCTCAAACTCTTGTCTACATGCACGTGCAAGGGAAAAGATGAAAGGAAATATGTTTAATATTATATATTGTCTAACGAGAAAAAGTTTCTGACAAGTGTGTAGGTACCTCCCCTCATTTCCAATGTCTAACTTTTAAACTTAATTTTTAAAAATAAAAAAAGTTTTCTTGAAAGCTTTATTTTAGAAAGCTAAATGATTAAATATTTTTACTACTTCCAATAAGCAAAATTCTCTGGTTTATTTCAAACAGATATAATATTGATTGCAATAGAAAAGTTTTTGATATTTTTTCAATCTTTGAATTTTAACACCATTTTTGAGTGATTGACATATTTGTAAACAAAAGTTCATCCTTAGTTTTAAAAATCTTGCAAAAATAAAATATACATCTGTTACACATTATTTTTTGGAAAATTAGTAAATTTTATGTTAAATTAATCTGATTTACACAAATATTACTTATTTATAGCATGAAATTTAGAAGAAAACGATTTCTTAATCACAGATTTGAACTTTTTGACCTGTCTGCCTGTTCTCTCATCAAGAACCTGTCAACAAGTTCTTAATATAAGAAACTTGTTGACAGGTTCTTGATGAGAGATAACCGTGTATGGCGTTTATAAGTGACAAAATTGTACAAATTTATTTTCGGGTAAGGGAGGAAATTCTGACGTTTTAATTTGCCCATAGAAATTATCATACTAAAAAAAAACTTCAAAAACACAAAAAAAAAAAAAAAATTAATTATTTTAAAAATATGGAGGCAAAACGATTTTTATGATACTTTTAATTTTCAACAGGGAATCATCAACTTTTAACTAAAAATTCTAACCACAACAAATCATTGATCATTTTAAAAATATTTTTAAAATTTAAAAAATTGTTGTAATAAAAAAAAAAATGAAAACAATTCTTTTAAAATTTTAATATTCATTAGTAATTGAAAACATTTTTCAGCCTATATATATCACGGATATATAGTCTGGAAAATTAAAAGCTTATCAAATTAAATAATCAGTCAGAGTTCTATTACATTTTTTATTTTAGCCCTGCGTTTAAGTAATAAATAAAAACCAATGATTATATTAAAAATACTTTTTAGATTTTATTAAATTATAATAAAAAAAATGAATACAATTCTTTTAAAATTTCATTTGTAATTGAAATTATTTTTTTTCTTCAGACTGTATAGAAAAAATGAGTGGAGGTAAAAAAACCAAAGACCGCAACAAAGTAAAATTTATTAAGATTTCATGGATTTTACCGTACGTCGTGGGCGGCGTAAGAGAGATAAACAAAAAATGTATAATTTACTAAGATTTTTTTAAAAAATAATAATTTAAAAAATAATTTAATTCCTTTCTGAATGAGTACTGAAAGTTTCTTTAAAATCTGACGATAATTTGATTTTTGCGAGAATTTCCAAATCAATTAGGTTTGTCACCGGAAAAAAGGGTTATGTCATCATTACGTTTTATTGTAATAAGCAAGGTTTTGGTTACCAGTTAACTCAAATCAAAACAAGATTTTCTATCAAAATTGCGAACATGTTAGGAGAGATTAAAATAAAAAAAAACATTTAAAAATTACTTTTTTATCTTTCCTCTTCTTATAAAATTTGATGATAAAAATTCGTTTTTCTTTTTAAGTTTGGGGCCTTTTTTATTCATATTATGCTGTTTTTAGCGATTTAGTGGAGGTACTTACTTGAAAGGTTTTTAATTTTGTTGTTTTCACTTTTCGTCAATGATAAATTTTTAAAATCAGAAAATCAGATTGAGGATGATCTGACATATTTGCGTGCAACTAGACTTTTTTTTTATCAAGGAACAAATTCTCCTTTTACACCGTTTCCAGTATTTCTACTGATTTCGTTACAAACTGCATGCGATATATTTTCAAAAAGTGCGTCTTTTTTAATTGCAATTTCTTTAAAAAATTGAAGTTTTTATTGAATGTCAAATATTGTTGATGAAAGAAATATCAAATCGGACAACAAAACTTAAACCTGTTTGTTTTTCTATGAAAAACTTTTAGATTCGCCCTAATGAAGAGGTAAGTTAGAGATGAAACACGGAAAAGACAAACAACAAAACTAAGGATTTCAAATCATTCATAAAATCTCTCCAACCTTATTTCTAGATAATGACTTCCGTATGTAAATATGGTGGCTCTGAAAATCGTAGTAGAAAAACAAATTTAACAAATTGTCCTATATGTCATTCAATTAAAGTAATTTTTATTTAAACAAATAACAAATCTCTTGGAGAAATGTTGGATTTTTAAGAGTTTTTTTTTTAATTTTGATGTTTTTACTTTTCATCAGTAATAATATTTTTATTTTTTATGTTTATTGTTTTTATTTGGAAGATTTCTCAGCTAGGAAATAATCTTCCTTTTAATTTTTTATAAATAACTTTCGTCTTGTAATGGAGTATATGCGATCTATTTCATTTTTTTAATTGCAATTAATTAAAAAGTCAAAAGTTTTTATTCATTACCAAATATTGTCGATATTGAGAAAGAAATATTAAAGTCGAACAACAAGACTAAAAAGAGCAACTTAGTTTGTTTTTAAAAAGCTTTTAGATTCGCCCTGAAAAGGTTACTTTCTACTAAAAGAACTAAACAGGGACCTTTACTAAATCGCTAAAAAAGGCAACATATGAATAAAAAAAAAGCCCCAAACTTAATAAGAACGAATTTTTTCGGTAAATTTTCGTTTTAGGCCCGAAGGCTTTCCCCCCTTCAAATTTATCCAAAATAGCATTATTTCTGTGCAAATGTATATGCTGAACTCAAATCAACAATTAGTTATTGAAGAAACCGACCTTTTTTTATTTGAAAGTCCTTAAAAAAACGAACTATATCTCGCACTTTTCTCTCTCCCGTAACTCTCACAAATTCATGTAATTAAACTGCAGAAGGACGTACTGCGTAGGACAGCAAATTTCGATCGATTTTCTTCCTTTACTGAAACTTCCGGCGATTTACCTCCTGTAATGAAAGTAATAAGCGTAGAAATACAATAGCATATCACTTTCATTACAGGAAGAAAATCAACCGAAATTTGGTGTTCTATGCCGAAAGACATTCAGGAGTTAATTATATGACGGTTTTAAAGTTACGGGAGACAAAATGTAGTCAGATTTTTTTTCTGGACGTTTAGATAAAAGAAAGTAGGTTTCTTCAATAACTAATTGTTGATTTGAGTTTAGCATATACATTTGCACAGAAATAATGCTAAATTTGAAGGGGGAAAAGCCTCTGGGACCTAAAACGAAAATTTACCATTTTTTCCATCAAAATGGTTAGAGGAAAGATCAAATTATTTTTTTTAATTAGTTAACTCCTTCTAACACATTCAAAATTTTGGTAAAAAAAAATCTTGTATTGATTTGAGTTAGCGGGTAACCACATCGTTACGAGAGTTTACAATGGCAAAAGTAATACATAGCTCAGTTTTTTTTTTCCGTGACAAACACATTAATTTTGAAATTCTTGCAAAAATCAAATAATTATCAGATTCTAATGAAACTTTCAGGATTTATTCGTAAATGAATGAAATTAATTTTGAAATTATTATTTTAAAAACATCTTGGTAAATACTAAATATATTTTTTTTACATCTATTCCCCCTCTGCCACTTAAATTTATGAAATTTAAAAAAAAACTAAAATCTGTAGGCAAAAATGGTTTAATTTATTTACCACCAATAAATTACTGAAAAAACAGCATAAGTATAAAGGGAAAAGGCCCCAAACTAAATAAAAACAAAGTTTTATCAACAAAATGTTTATGTTATTATTAAGAAGATATCTCAAAGTATTTTTTTAATTAATTTTTTAATTAATTTTTTAATTAATTTTTTTACATTTATATTTGTTTCTAACACATTAGAAATTTTGGCAGACAATCTTGTTTTTCTTTTGTCTGTGAATGACATAATTTTTACAAGGGTTTAATGTTTATAACGCCAAATGTAGTATCACACATGGGACTTTTTGCTAGTGAAAGACACATTGATTTGGAAATTCTTGCAAAATAGAAAAATAATAGTCACATTTTGATGAAAATTTCATGACTTATGACTGAAATCATTCTTTGAAATAATTATTTTTATAAAATCTTGGTAAAACACACACACACACATATATATGTGCTTATAGTCATATCATGTTGAATACACCAGTTCTAGCTTGATCGCTGAAGTTAAGCAACGTTGAGCCTGGTCAGTACTTAGATGGGTGACCACTTGGGAATACCAGGTGCTGTAAGTGTTATTGACGGATGTGCGTTGTGGTGCAGTGGATGTCAGCTCAGAGGGGGAAATCGGTGAGCCGAGTTCCAATTCCAGTCAAACACTTTGCATTCACTTACGCACTGGTACCCTTGGGAAAGGTATTAATCCATCCCTTTCCTCCAGTTATGGGTTAAATAACTGAGTGTGGCAGACTTCTGCATGAATTGTTTGTTATCAGCAGTTCCAAAAAGTGTGAATGGTGCTACACAAGCCTTCACTTTAAACAATTCTTTGTGTGGTAGTTTAAGTTAGATGCTCATACGTCGAAATCGATGGGAGAGTCCATATGTTACTCCACCTTCAATTTCCGGAAATGTCTAGAAATACATGATCGTTACTTTATAAACCTAATATTAATTAAAAGCAGGGGTCATTGGGAATGCTAATCAACAGTCATTGTTTCTCCTAAATTAGCCCAGTTGTAGAAAATTTGCTCCAAATTGCAAAAACAAAAATACAAATAAACTATGCCATGTGTTTTTTATTTAGATTAACTTTTAAATAGTTTTATAAACAATATCATAGTCTGGAAAGAAATATCTTTTCAATGTCTTGAAGTTGTAGGGAGATGGTTAATGTTTATTTAATTCGGCCTTGTGTCATACTTAACCAAACTCCGTACAGCTTACAAGTTTTATCAGAATTATCATCAGAAGGTTTTCATCAGCAGGTTGGATTGTGTGGAATTGTGTAAGAATAAAAATATACATTTTTCTTGGTGAAATAGAAACTTATTAAAAGAAATGAATAACAAGAATTTGTAGAAATTAATGTTCAGTGAGAAAGTTAAAGCTATCAAGATTTGTAGAAAATGTTCCTAGTAGTAATTGTTGAAAGAGTATATGTACGTATGTATTTAGTAGGAATGTCTTTGGATGGAAAAGAAGTAAAAGTAATTAGCAAATGAGAAGGAAAGAGCAAGAGGAGGAATGTCCGAGTTGATTTGAAGCTTCTCTCTGTTACATTTTAGAGGGTGTCTCTGGCTGCTCCCATCTGAGTCTGTGTGTTGATTGGTGCCAGCCTTTTATAGTAATTTTAAATTTTCAAACTTGATCACAAAGTCTTTTTTGGTTTTGGAAGCTGCTCCCATTGGTCAGCAAACCAGTTTAACACCTACTTGCAAAATCTGGTTTTGACATTTTTTTTAACCATATGGTCAATACTTTCTCTTTTTGTAAAAAAGAGGATTTCACACGCCATTGTGAATTTTTATAAAAGTGAAGAAAGTTGATTTTAATTCTTAATTTCATATCTCACAGAATAATGCAATTTTACAAGAATTGTTTTCATTTTTCTTATTTTTAATTATAATAATTTATAAAGTTTCAAAAATCTTTTAAAATTTCCTCCTTCATTGTTAACTCTGGATGGTTAAATTAATGTGTGAAAAGTATATGTACTAAATGAAAATTGAAAAGCTTTATACAAATAATTTAGCCAATGAATTTTTGAAATTAAAACTGTTTAATTGTGTGCATTTTCATATTTTATTTGTATGGATGGCCATACAGGTGGTAACATGATTCAAGTGTTGTCCCCCTTACAGGAAAAAAATTCCCTATAATGAAAATTTTGTATTCAGTGCCCAATTCTTTTCGTTTCCATGTGTTTCTGAATCACCCAACAACAGGCTTCCCAAATCCTGCTGTCAAAATTTAAAGTAATTTACTTCCTAGTTTCGTCATCTTTTACATTAACTGTGAATGTAGGTACCTTACAGAAATTGAAAAAAGCTTTCCTTTTTCTATTTTTATAACCTGTGTTTAGTCTGTTTTTGTTGTACATTTCAATAGCCTTTTTACTAATTCTACCACTGAAAGTATAAATTTCTTATTGTTAAATTCTTACATAGCATAACATTTTATAAATTGAGTTAGTTTGGTTATTTCAGTTTCATTCTTTCTTATTAAATTGTAAAATTATTTTCAAAGTTTTTATTGTACATTTCTGACAGTAAGCAAGTAATACTTGTTTCAAAGCAGATTTAGATACGTTAAAATTTGCTAATTTTAATAATGTAATGTTTCAGTGAGGTATATTTTATTTTTGCAAGATTTTTTAAAACTGAGAATTGACTATTGTTTACAAAATGTGTTGATTGATGAAAAATGGTCAAAATATTAAATTTTTTTTAAAATCAAAAACATTTTAGATTCCAGTCAATATAATTTCAGTTTGAAATATACCAGAGTATTTTGATTACCGGAATTAGTATAAAATAAAAGTTTCAAGCAAATTTTTTATTTTTAAAAATTCAATTTAAAATATAGGAATCAAAAATGTGTGGAGGTATCTAAACTAAAGTATCTTTTTTCACTTAAATTTCAGTTTCCTTTGAAAGATAAAATCTAATAGGAATTTAAAAATTGATTTTTGTATATGAATACAAGTTTTAAATTTTTGTGTCTTTTCTGTTTACCTCCACTCATTTTCAATACCTAACTTTTATTTTAATTTTAGTTTGATTAAATTTACTATTTCCAGTAAGCAAGAATACTCTGGTATAGTTAAAACAGAAATTATACTGATTGGAATCTAAAATTTTGAGATTTTTAAAAATATTTTTCAATTAAGTTAAATTATTCTGATTATCACAAGTATTACTTATTGATAGCATGAAATTTAGAATAAGACTGTTTCTTAATCATGGAACATTGATCTCAGACTTTTCCCATAAATGAACAAATGATTTCAGATAGATGGTGAGATAAGCTAAGTGTGGTGACCAGAATTGACATAATTGGCCTAATTTTTTTTGTAAGGAGAAGAAACCATGTAACACAAGATCTTTTAATGTACACACAGAAATTACCATACAAAAAAAACTCTAAATAGACAAAGAAAACAATTTTTAAATTATTTTTAAAATACAATGACTCAACAATTTGTATTAAACTTTTCAATTTTCAATTAGTAAATATAGTCTTAATAAAATGACTACCACAAGACTTTTATAGAATTTTAAAAACATTTGTGAAAATTTATAAATGTTTATAATAAAAAAAAAGATTAGAAAACAGTTATTTTAAAATTTCATTATGAACATAATTTTTTTTTTCTTCAGTCTACAATATTCTTAACATATTTATTAAAGGAATTAACAGCTTATCTTATTAAATAATCTCATCGTCTTATTGCATTTACTTTTTTGCTATTGAGAACAGAATTTTGGAAAAAAGGCCAAATGGTTGAAAAAAAAATAATAGATGATTTACATTCGCCAATGAGTCTTTAACAAAACAAAATTTAATTTCTTGATATTTCATGGATTCACAAAGAGAGAGGTTAACAAATGTATAAACAAATGTTTTTATCAAGATTTTCTAAAAATATTAATTCCAAAAATATTTTTATTGATTTGTGAGTAAGTTCAAATATTTTGATTAAAATCTGACAATTATTTAATTTTTGCAAGAAATTTCAAATTAATGTGTTTTCACCAGAAAAAACTGAATTACATAATATTACATGTTCTATTGCAAACACTTAAAATGATGTGGTGACCTGCTAATGAAAATTAAACCAAGATATTTTACCAAAATTTTGAATGTGTTTGTAGATTAAATAATTTTTAAAAAAATAATTAAAAATACTTTGATCTTTCTTCGTAATAATAACATATCTATTTTGATGGAAAAAGTTCATTTTTATTAAGTTTTTCATCATGCTATGCTGTTTTTTCAGTGATTTAGTTGAGATATCTACATTTAAAATATGTACCTCAACTCATTTTCAATACTTAAGTTCAAATTGAATTTTTAAAAGTAAGTTTTTTGAAGTTTGAAATTTAGCTCAATTGAAAGTTAGATGATGAATTTTGTTATTCCCTGTAAGCAAAATACTCTGGTGGATTTCAAACAGAAATTATATTGATTTTAATCAAGAATTTTGAGTTATTTAAAAATTATTCAAATTTTCGGCCATTTTTAATTCTCGGTTTTAAAAATCTTGCAAAAATAAAAAATACATCTGTGACATGTGGTTTTTCAGAAAAAAAATTACACATTTTACATTTCTTACGGAGTTCTGCATTTAGCTAATGAAACAAAATTTGTGATCAGTACTGAATTTCTAGAAATTTTGTGAAATTAATTGAAGGTGAGTTGGGTAACATATTTAATAGAAATTTTACCAAAATTTCTAAAAATAATCATTGCCTAAATAACTTAATTCCTTTATGAATAAATCTTGATAGTTTCATTAAATTCAAACAATTATTTGATTTTTGCAAGAATTTCATGTCTTTCCACACCAAAACAAAAATGAGTTGCATAATATTATGTTTGCCATAGTAATAACCTCTACTAAAAATTGGGTGAATTTGCTGACAATAAAAATTTCTAAAGAAAATTTCAGACTTGCTAGAAAGGATTAAAAATTTTTAAAAATAATGAAAGAAGAACTTTGATCTTTCCTCTTAATAAAAACATAAACATTTTGATGATAAAACTTTGTTTTTATTAAGTTTTGGCTCTTTTAACGTCATGCTATGCAGTTTTTTCAGTGAATGAGTGCTGATACCTATTTTAAATATGTACCTCAATGATAATTCAGGGAAAAAACAGCCTGATGAAAAAGCGTTCCAAACTTGACAAAAACAAAGTTATCAGGAAAATATGTCATTTTTAAAAAGGAAAAACCAAAATATATGTATTTTAATAATGAAAGTTATGTACTTCTACTAATTTGCTGAAAAAAAAAAAACAGCATTCCATGAAGAAAAAAATGGCCCAAGCCAAATAAAAACAAAGTTTTTTTTCTGTCAGAATGCTTATGTAATTATTGAGAGGGAAGACCAAAGTAATTGTTCATTATTTTTTTTTAATTTTTAATCCTTTCTTACACATTTGAAATTTTGATAAAATGATCCTGTTTTTTCTTTTCCGTAAGCAGGTGACCAAATTTTTACCAGAGTTTACTATGAATAATGTTATATTATTAAACACTTTTTTTCTGGCCAAGAAAAAATTAATTTGGAAATTTTTTACACAAATCAAATAATTGTCAGATTATAATGAAACTTTCTGGACTTATTCACAAATGAATTGCATTATTTTTCAAATTATTTTTTTATAAAATCGTGATAAAAATATATATTCTATTTTTTTTTACATCAGTTACTACACTCTAAGTAATTTAATGAAATTTGAAGAAATTAAATTTTGTATCAAAACTTTGTTTTATTATTTAAACACAGAAGCTCCTGGAGAATATAAATGGAATTTTTTTTTTACAACTAGTTAGCATATTTTCCGAAAATCTGCTCCTAGTAAAATAAAAAATGCAATAAAACTATGACATTGTTCAATAGAAAATGGTTTTAATTGCTTTTACATATATATATATATATATATATATATCCTCAAAAATGACTAAAAGTATAGCTAAAAGAGTTTGGAAAAACAAAACATTTGGACATTTTTATACAATTAATGTCCTCAAAATCATCAGATCACATCTTAAATTTTATGCTGTAAACAAGTAATCCCTATGTGCATCAAATTAATTTAATATTAAAATTTGCTATTTTTCCAAAAATAACTTGTTACAGATGTATATGTTATTTTTGCAATATTTTTAAAATTTTAATTTAACTTTCATTCATGAACCTGTCAACAGCATTTGCACAGAATGGCGCTTTAAAAATGCACATTCGAATTCACACTGGAGAGAAACCATATTCCTGTAAAATATTTGAATTAGCATTTCCATCTTTTTCTCAAATGAAATGAGACATTATTTTAAAAATTCTAAAATGTGTAGGAATTTTGAGGATTTTTGAAATCACTAATATTTTATTTTTGTTAGATTCTTTTCCCAGTACATTTAAATCTTACAGCATTTTGTTGATGATCACTTTCTTTCTTTTACTAAAATTATTTTCTCATTACAATGAAATCTTAAGGTATTTTTTCAGGCACTATATTTTTGTAATTCATTTTTTAACAGATATATTCAGTTTTTTATGTTCTAAACATTTTCCCTTTTTCAAAATATAACCTTTCCTCTGTATGCATTAAGAAAGGTGATCTAAATTTTATCCTAATTGAAACAAAGACAAACTGGATATTTTTATTATATTTTGCTAAACATCAAATGAAAATGTAGCTTTCTTTTATTTCATTTGTTCTTAGATCTTAAAGTGATTAGCAGTTATTGATTAAATATTGGAAGCAGTTTTTCTCTTTTATTCACCAATAATGTTTTGTTTATGAAAAGTAAAATGTATAAAAGAGTAGATATAATTTGATTGTTTGGTCTGTCAATTTTATTTAAAATTGACCAAGAAATATCAGATATTGTGAATTTGATTGAAGCAGTCTTACAATGTTATGTTGGAAATAATACACAAATCTGCCTCTTTAACAATATCATTATTTATTTACAGGCCACATTGTGATAAACTCCTCGTCATTTGCAGCTGACTATAAGAATCAACGAAAACAATAAAATAAAATGTGTCAACTAGCATTTCCACAAAGTTTTCATTAAAAGAAAACAATCACGAAGCAACAAACAAGAGAAGATTCTCAATTTTGCGATGAATGTTGATCTGCATTTTCATGGATTTTCAATATTAAAAATCCACGTGCAAACACACACTAGTGAGAAAACATATATTTCTGAGGTATGTGAATCAAGATTTTTACAGTTATCAAATTTAAAAAACACATGTTTCTACAGAGAGGAGAGTCGTCATTTTTGTGAAGAGTGTGGAATAATATTTTCACTAAATTCAGATTTGACAGAGCTACATAGTATGCTGCATAAGGAAAGAAAAACCTTTTTGTAAAGTGTGTGGATGTGTTTTTGGAAGGAATTCTGCTTTAAAAGCCCACATGGAGACACACACTGGTGAGAAACCATATACTTGTGAAGTATGTGATTCATCATTTTCAAAGATTGCTATTTTGAAAAGGCACATTCGAATACACACTGGAAAAAAAACGTATTCTTGTAAAATATGTGGATCTGCATTTCCTTCTAATTCTCAATTGAAAACACACATTCAAATTCACACTGGAGAGAAACCATATTCCTGTGAAATATGTGGATCAGCATTTTTACGGAGTAATGAATTGAAAGAGCACATTCGAATTCACACTGGGGAGAAACCATATTCTTGTGAAATATGTGGATCATCATTTTCTCGCAGTAATCATTTGAAAGAGCACATTCGACTTCACACTGGAGAGAAACCATATTCTTGTGAAATATGTGGATCATCATTTTCAAGGTTGTATTCTTTGAAGGGGCACATTCGAATTCACACTGGAGAGAAACCATATTCTTGTGAAATTTGCGGATCATCATTTTCAAAGTTGTATTCTTTGAAAGTGCACATTCCAATTCACACTGGAGAAAAACCATATTCTTGTGAAATATGTGGATCAGCATTTTCAAATAGTTCTTCTTTGAGAAGTCACAATCGAATTCACACTGGAGAGAAACCATTTTCCTGTGAAATATGTGGATCAGCATTTTCACAAAATAGGCATTTGAAAATGCACATTCAAATTCACAGTGGAAAGAAGCCATATTCCTGTGAAATATGTGGATCAGCATTTGCATGGAATAGTGTTTTGAAAAGGCACTATCAAATTCACACTTTTGAGAAACCATGATCTTGTAAAATATGTAGATAAAAATTTTCAGGTAGTTCTTTGAAAAGACACAATTGAATTCACACTGGTGAGAAGCCATATTCTTGTTAAATATATGGATCAGCATTTACAGATAGTTCTAATTTGAAAAACACAATTGAATTCACTCAGTCAAACAACTAAACATTACATATATATTTATTTATGAATTGATTTTACTAACAAAATGTATTTTTGGAAGCCGTTTTCTTATTGTAATGTGCTTGATATCAAGGTAGTGATAGTGTTGATAATCAAAAAGTGTTACTTTAACTGAGCAGGTTCATGCTGACCTAACAGCTTCATGAGGACACTGATATGATGTCCTCACTCATTTGGGCTGCTCAGTCAAAGTGACAGAATACTTCTACTTATAACAAATATATACACTCCTGATCAAAATTTTAAGACCACTTAAAAATATTTAAAAAGAAATATTTTTTTTACGGATAGATTTTTAAACTCCTCCCACTTAAGGTTACCAATACTACAATCTAAAAGATTATGGAAACAAAAAGCTATATTCCAAACATTTTATTTAGAAATTTACATTTTTATAAAATGAGGCGATTTGCACATGATCAAAATTATAAGACCAGAGACAAAAATTCTACGAAATTGTACAAAAAGTGTATGAAAACATTCAACAACCAAATTTAATAATGAGTTCTACCTCCACTGCTTTTGATGACTTCAAAAATTCTGTCGGGCATGCTAGAAATAAGTGTTTCCATTAAGGTGCAGGGGATGTTGCTCCAGCTTCTGAAGATGGCTTCACGAAATTCATTTTTTGTTGAATATTGTTTGCCATTTTGATAAACATCTCTTGTCATCCATCCTCAAACATTTTCAATTGGGTTCAAGTCTGGTGAGCATGCAGGATGTCCCAAGAGCTGGACCCCATTTTCTATTGAAAGATCAAGGTCCGTCTTGCAGCGTGGATTGCAGCATTATTCTGTTGGAATAACCATCCATCCACACACAAACGATAGCCCTCAATCATCAATGATGCTTTTTGTAGCATGCTAACATAACCAGCCGCTGTTTGACAACCCTGCATCACCTGGAGCTCCATTGTCCCTCTGTAAGAAAAGGCTCCCTGTACCATTAGGGACTCTCTACCACTATGACGTGTGGAGAAAATTTCAGGAGGCATGTTTTTGTTATGCCAATATCATTGGAACCCATCAGGACCATCTAGATTGAATTTTTTCTCATCAGAAAACAGGACTTTCTTCCACTTCTCAATGTCCCATGTTTGGTATTCACAACCAAACTTTAAGTAGTCCACCTTGTGACGTGGAAGCAGCTGAGGAATTTGTTTACGCTTTTTATTTACCATGCCTTTTTGTCGTAAGTGTTGTCTGATTGTTACGGGTCTGCAGTCAGCATCTGTGACTGCTTTAATTTGACTAGAAGAAAGTCCCCCGTCTTTCATAACAACCCGTCTTATTCTCTTACTCAATGCAAGTGAAATTTTTTGGGGCCTACCAGAGGATTTTGCTCTTCCATAATTCTCACTGTTCTTTAGAAAGTTGCAAATCACAGTTTTACTGCGATTTACCTTAGCTGAGATCGCTTGCTGTGACAAACCTTGCTTATGGAATTCTAGAATTCAAGAATGCTCAACTTCGGTAAGTTTGCTTGCTTTAGGCATGGTAACACCTTTATGCAGTGATTGCTAATCTCTAACTGAACTAAAAACATTAGAATTACCATAGATCTAACAATTTATACCCCTGGTCCTATAATTTTGATCATACGTAAATCACCTCATTTTATAAAAATGTAAATTTCTAAATAAAATGTTTGGAATGTAGCTTTTTGTTTCCATAACCTTTTAGATTGTAGTATTGGTAACCTTAAATGGTAGGAGTTTAAAATCTATCTGTAAAAAAAAATTTCTTTTTAAAGATTTTTAAGTGGTCTTAAATTTTTGATCAGGAGTGTATAGAATATATAATCCAAGTGACTTTCCAATTTCTTTGGTCTTATGTAATAAGTACTGACACCAAATATTAGATTCATACAAATTTTTAAGCATTTACTTTTAAAACTGTCTGAAAAATGTATAGAAATACCTAATTCCTGCAGGTTTTTGTTTACAACCTGTCTTCAAAATTTTAGTATTTAAAGAATAAATCTAAATGAAGTTAATATCTTTTGTATTAGTGTTGTATTATTATTTATCATGTCAAAACCTAACGTGCAATTTGAATGCAGTACTTGGCTACTAAAGCCGACTTTCCCTAATGTGTTAGTACAAACTGAAAAATATGCTTGGATATAATGTGTTAGGGTCAAGGAAGCTTCTTGCTTGTGGAATAAAAAATGAAAAAAAAAGCGAAATAAAATTCACTATGATGAAGTTTGAGTTTCACTCAATTTGGTTAAAATTCTGATGGAAGCCAATTTTTTTCCTGGTAAGCTTTACATTGAACCTATTTTTTCTGATTGTTAATTTATTAAATATCGTGTGTAAAGTGTTGCATAAATTTTGAAATATACTTGTGTGTCAGTTAATATTCCGCACTCACTCCTAGATATTTATTAGTAGACATTCTGACATTTTTAAAGATATTTTTATGTGAATGTTTGACCTTACATGAAAAAGTATCTTAAAATTCTCTTGTCGAGACTAATAAGGGATCTCATGACTTTAACCAGTTAAAGCTTACTAAATTTGTTTTCCTTAACTTTTTTTAAATTGGAGTATATAGACCTTACTACCACCTGAATCATATCCCTGCTCCTTCTTTTGAACAGGAGTAGAGACTCATCCCTTGTTCTCTGTTTAGAAAGGAGTTCCTGGTTTCTTTCCTCTCTTCAGGTTTTCATAGTGGTATCTTTTTTTAAATCATTTTACCCCAAGCAAGGCATTGCGCAGGGGGCTACATAGGGGAAGGTGAAGAGAAAGAGTGGTTATATATTGGAAATGTCAGAAGGAGGGTGATAGATGGGTAAGGATACCGAGGCTGATGATTGTGCAGATGGGAAGAGTGTTTGAGAGAATGGATGTGAGTTAGTGTGTTTGGAGGTGTCTGTTGACCTTACATTTAAACTCCTGGAGATTGTAGCTGTTGGGGAAGCAATCATGTGGAAGAGAAATTCCACAGGTGGGAAGTGCGAGAAAAGAAGCTGTTGGAGTAGAAACTGTGGTTACATTTTATCGGTTTCACTGTAAAAGGGTGGGATCTAGTTGCTAATCTAGTATCTCGTGCAAATTCGTACCTAGGGGGCACTAGTGATCTAAGTTCATCGGAGCAGAAGCCGTGAAAGTATTTATAGAAGAGGCACAGGGAAGCCACGTCACGCCAGTGAAAGAGTGACTGCAGCCGGTCTGGCAAGTTGGTATCGATCCATTACAGACTCTCCATTGTATTTTGTCAAGAACCCCGAGGAGAATAGCAGGGGCACCCAACCAGATGTGGCAGCAGTATTCAATACACGGGCGGATGGTAGATTTATATATGTGCAGGATAGATTTAGACGGAAAAAACTTCCGGGCCCTGCACAGAGAACCAACTTTCATAGTGGCCGATTTAGCAATGGATTCGATATAGTCATTCCACTTGAGGTCTGATGAGAGTGTGAGGCCAAGGAGGTGCAGTGTTTTACTCTCTGGGAGGCAATCCTGTTTAATGCTAATGGGAGGTAGGTGCGATTGTCTATGGTGGTTAATTGATAGCAGCTTCATTTTAGAAGCATTAAAATTTACAAGCCATTTCTTTCCCCAGTCCACTATGGATTGGAGTTCCTTTTCAAGCTCGGCTGCAAGGTTTGCTTTGTCGTCCACACCAGATTTATGGTCAAGGCCAGAGTAAACTGGTGTCATCAGTGTACATACCTACTTGGGAACTTATGGCATCAGGGAGATCATTAATGTAGATCAGAAAGAGCGTAGGACCTAGGATAGAGCCTTGAGGGACACACGCGTTTGTATGGTAGACCTGGTGAAGTGGAAGTCATACTGTTTGTCCGAGAGGAGCCTGTGGGCTGTGAGATGCTGTACCACCTCAGTGTTGATAATGGCTTTGAACACTTTGCTGAAGATTGGAAGAATGCTGATAGGGTGGTAATTTGTGGGGTCCGAGGGTTCTCCAGTGTTCTTAAATATAAGAAGTACAGAGGAAGACTTCCAACAGGTAAGAAAGCAGGAAGCAGATAGGCAGAAGTTGTAGAGCTTAGAGAGGACAGAGGAGAGTTCAGGGGCACATTTCTTCGAGAGGACAGAGGGTTGCAAGTTTTATGTAATGTGTGGAAATTGTAGCTACATCTCTTCATTCTGAGGTTACCAAGTGGGCAGTTTATGGTTGCTGCTTCTGACTGATAGTTAGGAGTCAGAACTCTTGCATAGCTTCTTGAGAGGCCGTTCTCATCAACAGTTGAATAATATGTAATACCGTGTCACACATGGATGTGTGTCCATTCAAGTGCTGATGGTTGGCAACCCTGATACCACTTTATGTTGTAATCTGTGCCAGTTCCCTTTGCACATGTTGTATTTGATGACCAGCTGATATTACTACTCTAAGCCTCTTCTTAACAAAAAGATTTTCTTTAATCATGACAACACAAAGAGAAGTAAAACTAAACCAGCTAAACAAACCTCAACCACTCAACATTTCTTTCTTGAACGTACATGGTACCTGTATAGACATTTGCAGCGGTGAATCTTTTTGCCACAAGAAGTTTTTTATCAGTGGTTAAGCAAATTTTAACCAGAGATTACTCTGGATAATTTAATAAACTCATTTTTTTTTTCCGGTGAAAAAAATATTAATTTGTAAATTATTGCAAAAATCAAATAATTGTTGGATTTTAATGAAACTTTCAGAACTTATTTACAAATGAATTAAATTATTTTTAGAAAATCTAAGTAAAAATATTTTTTTATTTGTTTTACCCTGCCTCTGTGTTATTTCTGTTTGATTAATGTTGTTTTATTAGTTAAAGGCATGACTCCTTGTAGAATGTAAATTATTTAATTCTTTTCTTATTATTCACATATTTTTTAAATGACACATTATTATGGGATGCACTTTGTTTTTGCAAGATTTTTTCATTTGTAATCACCAATACTTTCGTTTTTTGGGGTTAAAACATTTTCCCAGTACATTTAAATCTTATAGCATTTTGTTGATGATCCCCAACACTTTCTTTCTTTTACTAAAAGCATTTTCTCATTACATCTAAATTTTAAGGTATTTTTAATCAGTATATTTTTCTAATTCATTTTTTAACTGAAATATTTATTTTTTTTTATTTTATTAACATTTTTCCCTTTTTAAAATAAAACCTTTTCTCTTTAGGTGATCTAAAGTTTATCTTAATTCACACCAGGAGAAAAACTGAATAGATTTTTATTGAAACATTTGGGTTAACAACAGATTAAAATTTATTTTTTTTTATTTCATAAGTTCTTAGATTTTAAATGTGATAATGGTTGTTGATTAAATATTAAATTAGAAGCAGTTTTTCTGCTATTTTCACTGTTTTATGTTTATGTAAAAGCAAAATCTATAAAAATGTAATTTTATTGCTTATTATTTCATCATCATTTATCCTTCAACCCAATGGTGCAAGGGCAGCAACTTTTTGTTGCTGTTTCTGTAACAAACTGTTTTATTTACCGGGCAGGGTTGTTAGCCCTGCACCCAACCCCCAAATCTGGTGGACCGTTCTTGGTCCTTACGTTTACAGCACCTGGTATTCCCAAATGGCCACCCATTTAAGTACTGACCAGGCTCGATATTGCTTAACTTCGGTGATTGGACGGGAACCGGTGCATTCAACATGATATAGCCATAGACTATATTTTATTGCTGCTCTGTTAATTATATTTATAACTGACCAAGAAACATCAGATATTGTGAACTTGACTGAAGCAGTCTAACAATGTTCTCTTGGAAATAATGTACAAATCTGCCTCTTTAAAGATTCCATTGTTTATTTACATGCTTGATTATCATAAACTTCTCATCATTTCAGCTGACTATAAGAATCAGCAAAAAAATTAAATACTGTGTCAGTTAGCATTTCTACATAGTTTTCATTGAAAGAAAACACAATCATAAAGCAACAAACAAGAGAAGAAACTCATGTTTGTGATGAATGTTGATCTGTATTTTCATGGATTTCAACTTAAAAATCCATGTGGAAACTCACACTGGTGAGAACTCGCATACTTGTGAAGTATGTGAATCAAGATTTTCAGTTATCAAATTAAAAAAAAAACACATATTTATGCAGAGAGGAGAGAATTGCTATTCTTGTGAAGAGTGTGGATAACATTTTCACTAAATTTAGATTTGAGGAAGCATGTTTATGCTGTATACTGGAAGAAAAACCTTTTTGTGTAGTGTGAGCTTAAAAACCCGCATGGAGACAAACACTGGAGAAATATGTGGATCATCATTTTCAAAGATTGCTATTTTGAAAAAGCATATTCAAATTAACAATGGAAAGAAACAATATTCTTCTAATGTGGGTCATCATTTTCATCTAATTCTCAATTGAAAACATACATTCGAATTCACACTGGAGAGAAACCATATCCCTGTAAAATATGCGAATCAGCATTTTCAGGTAGTTCTGATTTGAAAAAGAACATTGCAATTCACACTGGGGAGAATATGGTTTCTCCCCAGTATGAATTCAAATATTAAATATGTGGATCAGGATTTCCATTTAATTCTAAGATTTGAATTCACACTGGAAAGAAACCATGTATCTGTGAAATATTTGGTCAGCATTTTCACAAAATAGGGATTTAAAAAACCACAATTGAAGTCACATTGAAGAGAAATCAAATTCTTGCAAAACATGTGGATCAGCATTTCCATCTAATTCTCATTTGAAAAAGCACATGTAAATTCACACGGGAGATAAACCATATTCCTGTGAAATATGTGGATCAGCATTTTCATGGAGTGTTCATTTGAAAAGGAACATTCAATTTCATACAGGCGAGAAACTGGTGTGCCATCTCCTCAGGCCATCCAGAGTATCCCCCGGGTTGTGGATGGGGGCATTCCCTTTATTTTATAAAGGGCAGCTTTGAATAACCAATAAGAAGCCATAGCCAATGAGGAATCATGAAAAAGATAAGTGACAAGAGAAATAAATAATGGCAGGCTGTCACCCAGGATAAAAAGAGCCCCTCAACTTGTTTACGCACTAGGCAGGGAAAGGTAAGCAATGGTGTGAACCTTTCTGCTCCTAGAAGAGACACTATAGCCATGACAGAGTCCAGCTGGAGTTGGAGCTGAGCCTTGGCACCAGTTGAGATGTAATGACTGAGGAAGGGGTGTTCCCACCTGAGAGTCATGCTGTTTGGGTGTCAGCCGTAGAGACAGTGACGTTTGGCACACCAAGGGGGCCAACTGTAAAGACAGCGATGGTTGTCTCTGATAGCTCCTGACTGAAGATGTAAAGAGGAGCCTGCTGCCAAATTACTTAAAAGAGTTAGTCAAATCACGCGCCTCCGATAGAGTCCTGGCTGAAGATGTATGAAAACGGAAACAGTTAATCTTGAAGATTAAAGAACTAGATCGAGCCGAGAAAGAGCTAATATTGAAGAATATTGAATATGCACAATGCAGTGGAAGAGAAAAGTGAACCTATTCTTTTCTGTTATTATTATTATTTCCGTTTCTTTTTTTCTTTCTTCATTTTTTAAACCCAATACATTTCTGAGCGGAAATATACATTGCCATTGGAGAACATATAACGTATGTATTGACCTTTTCTATTTTCAATGACTAAATATAGTCTTCACTTATTAACTAAATAACCTTATTAGAATGATGACAAAGAATATTCAAAATATAAAAGCAATTAAATGTTTATCTAAATAAAAATTGCATAGATTTATTGCGTTTTTCTTTTCACTATTTGTCATAAAAAAAAATAGGTGAATTACATTCCCCAAGGAGTCCTTTTTTTATCAATAAAACAATGTTCCATGATGGCAGACAGTTTCTAGAAACTTCAGGAATTTAATTGGAAGGGGTGTAACATATGTAAAAAAAAATTTGTATCAAGATTTCATAAAAATAATGATTTCAAAAATAATTTCATTTAGTTTGTGAATAAGTGTTAGAAAAGATTAAATAAAATTTAATTAAATATTGAGAACATGTTTTGCTCTTTCCTCTTAATAACAACAAATATTTTGATGATAAAACATTGTTTTTAAGTTTCAACATTATGCTATGCTGTTTTTTCAGCAAACGGGTGGAGGTACGCAGATCAAATGAAAATTATTTTCTAGTCCTAAATAGAAATAATAATTCAAGAGTTCACACTACAATATTCGATTTACAAGAGGTTTTTAATTTGTTGTTTTCACTTTTTGTCTGAAATGACAATTTGATGAAGGATGAGAAAACTTGTCAATGAAAAATGCCTGATAAGTAGGTACCTCCACTCATATTCAATACATAACTTTTAAATTTAATTTTTTAGAAAGAAAATTATTTCTTGAATCTTTTAGGACCCTACTACACAACAATTTTTACAACTGTTGGAGTTTTTGGGTACCCTTGTATATTAGTGAGCCAGCTATGAGCTGACACATTTGATAGTTCACCAATAGAAGAGTTAACCAATCAGAAGGCTCAAAACATTCAATGCAACGTGTATAAGGGCGACCATATTTTCCTGGGTATTGGCGATATAGTCAGATTCAGTAGAGTGTCTGACTCATGAGTGTTAATCTTTGACATTATTTCATTGAACAGATTGCGTACTACGCTGTATTCTCTATTCATAAACTCTGATGGACATGGTCAACAAAGGTTATGGGCCCAGTCTACGACTGTATTTTGACAGACGAATCAAAATCTGAATTGTGGGAAGTGAAATTCCTAAGCTACCTCAGAATACGAAAACTTCAGGACAGCATTCTTTGCCAAGAGGACCAGAAAGAAGATGATGATTTCATGGAAAGAAATGCGACCATATTTGCTGAATTAATACAATGCCTGGATGACAGGAGTTTGTCTTTAATAATGAGAGAAGCCAGGGTTGACGGCCATCAATGTGGGAACATTACTTTTGTCAAAAGGTAAACCCCAAATTATTGCTTTATATACATACAGAATTAACTTTGTTAAGGAGACGAGAAAATGAATCTGTAACATTATATGAGCTGAGAAGGTCACAAATGCCTTAAAAATGGCAGGTGAGACTATCTCAGATGGGCTGCTAATAGCCATGGTTTTAAAGGGATTCCAGCAACATTTAAACCATTTCTGACAGTCATAACTCAAAAAGATAAAAAAATAACTTTCACTGAGTTTAAACTTGTGTTACGTAGTTATGAAGAAACTGAAAAAAATGTGTGATCCTCCAAATCAAGGAAATAATGTAATACGACTGAGGATGTCATTTAAAAAAAAACAGTCTCTCAAACCTGTAACAAAAGAAAAAAAAATGATTGACCAAAACTCAGGGATGAAAATCACAGACAAATATTTAATTTACAACACATACCAACTAAACTATTTACAAATATACAATTTTCGTTGCATTCAAAACAAGAGACAGAGTTTACTACTAGCAAGTGTTACAAGGAGAGAAAAGGAAGGTAAGGTGTCAAATATCTTTACTCAAGTTGGCGAAGAAGTTAAGTGTTATACTTTCTGGAAATCCTTAAATGAGTATATAAAGAGGAATTATTTGTTTGGTCAATGAAAGAGTCAAAAATATGTATTTACTCTTTTTGTTCTGGGAGGTTCTCTTTCAGGTTTTAGTTGGTCAGACTTTTCTATGATATTCTTTCAGCTGGATATAAATCCTTTGAATCAAAGCCAAAGCTGATAAGGTCAGCCCATCCTGTTAACAAATTTTTCAGGTTTTAGTTTGTCGACAAATTCCTATGAGATTCTTTCGGCTGGATATAAATCCTTGAATCATAACCGGAGTTGATAAATTCAGCAAACCTTGGTAACAGCTAACTACTCTCTGCCCAAAACCTATTTTTATAGGAGCTAACACCTAATTTGCATATTTCTAGAACTTTTAGAATTCTCTCAAATCTACTGGAATTTTCTACAATCTTCCAAAATGTTCTATTTCTAATTTCCTTATTTTTATGACTACTTCATGAATTAAAACTTATTAGTAGCAACAAGTAAGATTCAAATGAATCCCTTACTACAACATTTTAGGCATTACTAGCAGTATAGCCCGGCATTGCTCGGATGTAATGAAAGCTTTAAAACTAATCCATTGTCCTGGAGCTCAGACTCTTTGGACATTGGCACAAAAGACTAAAAAGCAACAGTTGTTTCCAGTTAAGGCGAAACTGTAGACTGAAAGAAAAATGAATGGATGTAAGTCAAATTTTGATTTCCTGGTATCGATATCAAATAAGTTATTTTTAATTGTAAACTGAATTTTGAAGGTTAAATAACTCCTCTGAGTAAATGGTATCATGACTGAGACTAAGAGCTACAATTATACCTACTTAGAGCCAAACCCGAAACAAAAACTAAAAATACAGGCAGATAAACAGACCCACACACAAACATCTTGCCTTTTACATATATATATTATCAATTTTCTGCACTATTGTAGGAACTGCAACCTTGAAACTTCTGAATATCGTTTCTTATGTCAGTGTCTATCTTGTGAGTGTTATATTTTATGTTGTTTCATTGAACAGATTATGTACTGTGCTGTATTCAATATTCATATACTTTGGTGGATATGGTCAACAGCAACAATTAAATACTCACACATAATGATTTGTGCAAGAGAATCAAAGAGCTAATTTAAGAATGGCCAGTGTTGATTTGTTAATATATTTGTATAATTTTAACTCTCTACATCCCTAGGGGTTTACGCCTGCTTCCTGCCCACACTGATTTTTTGATCCAGAAAGCAGAAGTGTTATTTGTTCATGGTCGAATGAAGGTGTAGATGTAGATACGGCTGGGGAGCCGGTGTTAAACATTTTAGGAGGCTGCTTGGTCTGAATTGTCAGCAACCTTACTACAGCGGTGGTGGTGGTGGGCGGGGCGATTTTCCTCAACCATATGATCACATGGTTGTGGTCTCACTCGCCAGCACACCCCAATTTCACACACTTGTACGCTTCCATATTTTGTCTAGCATTAATACGCGCTTATATAGAAAACTCAGGTGGTTATAACCAACCCTTGGCCATGCATGCGATTATCACAGGCTTCTGGCTTACTCAGCTCTATTTCAATTTTTTTAGTTGATCAAAATTATTTCGTTCATTTCCATTGTCTTCTGATGAATCAAATTCAAAAGACACATATTATGCCTAGATCAGATTTCACCACCAGTAAACAAAACATGCTGGTTTAATTTCAAAGTTCAGTTTTCTTCAATTTAATTAAAAAAATTAATATTGCAACATTTACCGGGAGCAGAATATCTGTTTAAAAATTCATAATAAAAATTAAAAAGAAAGAAACGAATGACATGACATTTCGGCCATTGTAGGTTTTGTCCTTCTTCAGGTGCCAGGAATTTTGAACTTTTTAAACGTATGTGTGTCTGTACGTGTGTGTGTTACACTTCTCTGTCTCTCTTTCTCTCTCTCTCACATAATTCAAAAAGCCCTATGCACACATGTTTAGTTCTCAAATCCTACGCTTCCACAGTTGCCGTCTGTAACTATCTTTTTCAGCATTACTACGCGCTGATATAGGAAAGCCAAGTGGTTATAACCGACCCTTGGACACGCATACGATCATCACAGGTTTCTGGCTTACTCAGTTCTATTTCAATCTGAGCATGTGAGCAATGATGAGGTTTTGGAAAGGATGGAGACGAAAAGGAAATTAATACTGAGCATCAGGAAGAGACAGCTAAAGTTCCTGGGACATGCGATGAGGAAGGAGGGCTTGGAGAACCTGTTACTAACAGGCCAGATAGAGGGAAAAGAGAGAGGGGAAAGCAACGGATAACATGTTTCAAGGACCTGATCAGGTGAATGACGGAATGAGGGTTACATGTTGCAACAGGAGAAAGTGTGCTAAGAGCCACCAGGGACAGAGTGATGTGGAAAGCCATGATCGCCTACACCTTGAAAGGATATGGCACATAAAAAGAAGTTGATAAAAATTCTTTCGTTCATTTCCATTGTCTTCTGATGAAACAAATTCAACGGGCACATCTTATGCCTAGATCAGATTTCAGCACTAGTAAACAAGACGTGCTGATTTAATTTCACTGTTCAATCTTCTCCAATTTAATTTAAAAAATTAATATTGTAACATTTACTGGGAGTAGAATATCTGTTTAAAAATTCATAATAAAAATTAAAAAGGAAAAACGAATGATGAGACGTTTCGGCCATTGTAGGTTTTGTCCTTCTTCAGGTGCCAGGAATTTTGAACTTTTTAAACGTGTGCGTGTGTGTCTGTATGTGTTTGTGTGTTACACTTCTCTCTCTGTCACATAATTCAAAAAGCCTTACGCACATGAGTTTAGTTCTCAAATTCTGTGGAGCATATCATATGACGAATTTGGCTATTTAAGCATGTCCTTATGTGGAAAGAAACAGGAAACTGTTGGAAGTAAAGACCAGTACAGCAGCCATGATGTAGCAGTAAATAGTTAAATTGTTACTGGCCACACACATTTGCACACTTTCCTTCTCACCTAATAATGAAAGAAAGGGACAATCTCATCACACAAAACCATGAGACAAACCTTCATAATCATTTCTCTTCACTTAATCAAATGTCAAAGGTCAAATGTCAAATGTCAACACAATGGAAGACAGAAACAAACTTGCAAATCTATTACAAGATCAACTTCTTAGTTTAAAGCTAATATTTTATTCACACCAATTCCGCTTAACAAACACAATCTCCTCAACATTTTCAACAAGGCTTACATCGTGATATCAACTCATCAGTCAACACGAGATGCTACCTATTCTATACTATTCTAAGTTGAACAAACCTTTACAATAAAAAACCTTCAGAGCTATTTCTGTTTCTTAACAATACACCAACAGATATATTTAACTCCAGCTACCAGCAACAGTTAAAGATCAGTCAGTCAGTTAAGTGCCATATGTGATACACACTTGGGTGATCATGTCTCGAAAAAGACATGACTGACTGGGCAGAAGATTATCCCGTGGTAGGCTGCCATTACTTTCTGCGGTAGATTGGTTGCCAAACAAAACTATAGAACCCAAACGGTCCTGTTATTTAACCCATAACTGGAGTGAAGAGATGGATTAATACCTTTCCCAAGAGTATTTGCACATATGTGAATGCAAGAATTCAATTGGAATTCAAACTCAGATCTCCAATTTCTCATTCTGAGCCGATATCCACTTCACCACAATGCACATCATAACTTAAATTTTAAAAATATATAAATCCTTCTTTTCTTGATTTGTTGTGGCTTACGACCTATCATGTTGAATACACCGGTTCTTGCTCGATCACCGAAGTTAAGCAACGTTGAGCCTGGTCAGTACTTAGATAGGTGACCACTTGAGAATACCAGGTGCTGTAAGCGTTTAGCAACGGATGTGCGTTGTGGTGTAGTGGATATCGGCTCGGAAAGAGAAATTGGTGAGCCGAGTTCGAATTCCAGTTGAATACCCTGCATTCACTTAAGCACTGGTACGCTTCCCTCCAGTTATGGGTTGAATAACAAGGGTAGAACTTGGGGACCCTGCCCTTAAAAAGAAATCGAATAAAACTTGATACTCGAAAAGAGAAAAGTATTACTAGACACAAAAAACTTATAAAAACAACAATAAATTGTTGAAAGAAAAAGGTATTACCAGCAATAATTAAATAAAATTTAGTTGGTAATAAATGACCCGCCGAGGTTGATATGCCATAAAAACAAAACAACCAACCAAAAAATTGATTTGTTGTGTTGAGGAGTTGAGGTTGCTTAATAAATTTCATTACATCAGAAGGTATTTTTGTAAGCTGGGTTCAATTACTCCAACAAAATTTTAATTTGTATGTAAGGCACAAGGTTAACCATGTGAAATCAACACCTTTTTTTAGCAATAATAACTTTTGTATACAAAATAAATACAAATGTTATACCAATGTTTTTGAAGGGGTTAAAAGTTTTGAGTCCAAGTGAATGTTGGGTAAATATGCTAATGAATAGATTTAAGTAATTAAGATTGTCTATTTAATAAAATATTCTTAAATGATTTGGTCAATCAAAATAGTCTTGGCTTTCTTTTATAAATAGAAATAGAGAAAAAGATGTATGTACAGTTATTTACCTTGGATTGTATTTTTGTGTTTGTCGAAAGTTTTCTTGTTTATTTTATCTTATTTTATTTTTAATTTTTGCTGCAGGTCTTTGCTGTGTATTTTTATAAGAATTGTTTGCTAAAAATGAATTTTGATACACTCTATATATTTGCTTGTCAGTTTTCACTGAGCAGGATGCAATAAGGTTGTACAATAAGTGGCACTTTTTAGGTTCGAATAGAACAAGGTTTCAAGTGCCTGCAGTTCATTTTCAGAACTCTCAATAAGGGATTTGTCTCACACCACAGAATTTACATTGGTCTTAGTCATGTGATCAGATCGCAAATTAGTTGGCTCAAACTCTTGTCTACATTTAATTTTATGTTAAATTAATCTGATTTACACAGATATTACTTATTTATAGCATGAAATTTAGAAGAAAACGATTTCTTAATCACATATTTGAACTTTTTGACCTGTCTGTCTTTATATCAAGATCTTGTTGACAGGTTCTTGATGAGAGATAAACGTGTATGGCGTTTATAAGTGACAAAATTGTACAAATTTATTTTCGGGTCAGGGAGGAAATTCTGACCTTTTAATTTGCCCATAGAAATTACTATAGTAAAAAAAAAAAAAATTAAATTATTTTTAAAATATGGAGGCAAAACGATTTTTATGATACTTTTCAATTTTCGACAGAGAATCATCAATTCTTAACTAAGAATTCTAACTGAAAGAAATCATTGATCATTTTAAAAATATTTTTGAAATTTAATAAATTATTAAATATTATTATAATAAAAAAAAATGAAAACAATTCTTTTAAAATTTCATTAGTAATTGAAAATATTTTTTCAGACTATATATCCCGGATTTATTTTATTTCTTCAAGCAATTAAAAGCTGATCAAATTATCAGAGTTCTATTGCATTTTTTATTTTACTATTTGGGGCAGAAAGCAAATTAAAAAAAAAAATGTTTTTATTCCTTAATGAGTCCTGCGTTTAAACCAATGAGCTCTGCTCAACAAAATAAAATTTATTAAAATTTCATGGATTTATGTGGAGGGCGGGGTAACAGAGGTAAAAAAGTATGTATATTTTTACAAGCTTTTTTAAAAATAATAATTTGAAAAATAATTTTATTCATTTCTGAATGAGTACTGAAAGTTTCTTTTTCTTTAAAATCCGACAACAATTTGATTTTTGCAAGAATTTCCAAATTAATGTGTTTGTCCACGGAAAAAGGATTATGTCATCATCTTTTCATTGCAATCAGTCGTAAGGTTTTTGGTTACCTGTTAACTCAAATGAAAACAAGATTTTCTGTTAAAATTCTGAACATGTTAAAGGAATAAAAAAATCTTTTTAAAATAATTAAAAAATACTTTTATCTTTCCTCTTCGTCTTTATAAAAAAAAAATCTGATGATAAAAGTTCGTTTTCATTAAGTTTCGGGCCTTTTTTATTCATGCTATGCTGATTTTTAGCGACCGACTTAGTGAAGGTACTTACTTGAGAGGCTTTTAATTTTGTTGTTTTCATTTTTCGTCAATGATAAATTTTTATAAAATAAGAAAATCATATTGAGGATGATCTAACATGTTGCGTGCAGCTTGACTATTTTTTATCAAGGAACAAATTCTCCTTTTACACCGTTTCCGGTATTTCCACTGATTTCGTTGCAAACTGCATGCGATCTATTTACAAAAACTTCGTTTTTTTTTATTACAATTTCTTTAAAAATCTGAAGTTTTATTGATTGCTAAATATTTTCGATGTTGAGAAAGAAATATCAAGTCGAACAACAAGAAGAGCAACTTAATCCTGTTTTTTTTTGTTTTTTTTTTAAGAAAAGCTTTTTTAGATTCGCCCTGAAGAAAAGGTAAGTTATAATACGAGCAATTACGGATTTCCTAAAAGACAAACAACAAAAGAATTTCAAATAATTTCTTAAAAGATTTAGATACCTCCATTACACCACAAAAATCCAGCATAGTATGAATTAAAATGGTTCAGAACTAAATAACGAACCTTTTTCATCATAATGTTTATAAGAGGAAAGTAATTTTTATTAATTCTATGAAAATTTTCAATCCCTTTTAAGTTAACGTTCGAAATTTTGACAGAAAATTTTGTTTTTATTTGAGTTAGCCTTTAACGATCGATTACGTAACTTTATTTTTTTACGTAACTCACTTTTTCGTTGACAAACACATTAATTTTGAAATTCACGCAAAAATCAAATAACTGTCGGATTTTAATTAAACTTTCAGTACTCATTCAAAAATAAATGAAATCATTTTTGAAATTATTATTTTTTAAAACTCTGTTACCCCCCCTCCACGTAAATTCATGAAATTTTAATAAATTCTAATTTTCTGCGATTTACTTTTTTTTATTTAAAATTATTTGGCACTATCCGAAAATATGCTCCGAAGAGTAAAATTAAAATAAAAATGCAAAAAAACGCTGATATAATTTAATTTGATTAGCTTTTAATTGCCGGAATAAATAATAAGGACATTATAGTCTGAAGAAAAAATTTTTTCGATTACTAATAAAATTTTAAAATAATTATTTTCATTTTTTTTATTATAATAAATAATTCATAGTTTTAAAACTATTTAAAAAATCTTTTAAAGAACTGTATGATTTTTTTTTTGATTAGTTAAGAATTGATGATTATACTGCCTATAAAAAAAAAACAAAATATTTTTCAACCTGTATGTTTAAAAAAAAATATTTGTGTAAATATATTCAAATTTATAAAGTTCGATGTTTCATATGGGTCAAATTGATTTTATAAATTAACAAGCGTTCTGGGTTATTCCCCCTTACATAGGAAACCATTTTCATTTTTACGATATTTTATTGTCTACGTTTCCTTCAGCATTTAAAGTAAGTACTTTTTTTTTCAATTCCTCAATTTTTTTAATTAATTGTGACCGTAGGTGCTTTAACTAATTTATGATGATAAAAAAAACAAAACAAATGGAAATTTTGGCACAATTGGTCATCATACATTGCGTTCTTGACAACATCTGGTCGTCGTAAATCAATCATCGCTTCAATTACTGACATAAAACCGTAATTAAATTTTTTTTTATTGTAAATTTCTGAGAGTAAACAATTATGAATTGATTGAAAACGGATAAAGGTAAGTTTTAATTTTAAAAATTGACTTAAAAAATATGTCAGCAAGGTATATTTTATTTTTGCAAGATTTTGAAAACAGAAATTTGGCTACTGTTTAAATAATGTGTCAATCAATCAAACAAAAATTACATTTAAAAAAAATTGTAAAATTTCAAAATTTTAGATTTTCATCACTATAATTTCGGCTAAAAATACACCAGTATGTTTTGCTTATTAGAATTATTAAATTTAATCCCCTAGTTTTCAATTAAAGCTAATTTTAATGATTGAAGATAGCTTATTTATTTTAAAAATTTCAAGTTCAATTTAAGTATCAACAATTAGTGGGGGTACCTACTAAAAATCTTTGCAAGATAATGGCTTCCGATTGTAAATATGTAAATAATCGTAGTAGAAAAACATTTTTAACAAATTCTTAACAAATTGTCATACATGTCATTCAATTAGTTCAAGTAATTAATTTTCATTGAAACAGATTTCTTGGGGAAATGTTGGATTTTTAAGAGTTTTTTTTTTTTTTTAATTTTGCTGTTTTTACTTTTCATCAATAATAATATTTGTATGTTTATTGTTTTGATTTGGAAAATGTTTAAGCAAGAAAATAATCTTCCTTTTATATAATTTTCTATAAATACCTGTATATGCAATCTATTTTCAAAAAATTTGTCTTTCTTTAATTGTCATATCTTTAAAAATCTGAAGTTTTCTTGATTGCTAAATATTGTCGATGTTGAGAAAGCAATATCAAGTCGAGCAACTTAATCCTGTTTGTTTTTCTATGAAAAGATTTTTATTTTTGATTTGCCCTGAAAAGGTAAATTAGTACTTCCTAAAAGACCTACAACTAAAAACTAGGGACCGCTACTAAATCGCAAAAAAAATAAAATAAAATAAGTAAATGAATTAAAAAAAGCATAAAATTTATGAATAAAAAAAGCCCAAAACTTAATAAAAAGAAACTTTTCCCCTCAAAATGTTTATATTATTTTGAGGAAAGATCAAGTTATTTTTTTAAATTATTTTAATCTTTTCTAACATGTTCAAAATTTTGGTAAAAAAAAATCTTGTTTTGATTTGAGTTAGCGGGTAACCAAATCATTCTGAGAGTTAAAAAGTCAGATTACATAACTCATTTTTTTTCTGCTGACAAACATAAATTTGAAAATTCTTGCAAAAATTGAATAATTGTCGGATTTTAATGAAACTTTCAGGACTTATTCATCAATGAATGAAACTAATTTTGAAATTATTATTTTAAAAACATCTTGGTAAATTTTTTAACACCTATTACCCCCACACACTTAACGAAAATTCATGAAATTTAAAAAAATGAAAATCTGTAGGCAAAAATGGTTTTATTTATTTATTTAGTTCACTGAAAAAACAGCATAGCATGATGGGAAAAGGCCCCAAACTAAATAAAAACAAAGTTTTATTGGCAAAATCGTTTTGTTATTAATAAGAAAATTGATCAAAGTATTTCTTAATATTTTTTTTAATTTTTAATTCTTTCTAGCATATTAGAAATTTTGGAAGAAAATCTATTTTTTTATCTGTGAGTGACTTAATTTTTACAAGGGTTTATAACCGCAAACATAATATTACATAAGAGACTTTTTTGCCGGTGAAAGACACATTAATTTGGAAATTCTTGCAAAAATAAAAAATAATGGTTGGAGTTAGATGAAAATTTCAGGAGTTATTCATAATTGACTGAAATCATTTTCTAAAATAATTATTATTAAAAAATCTTGGTAAAACTATATTTTCTTTTTTTTTTTTTTTAGATGTTATCTCAACATCAATTACTTTCCAGAAATGTCTAGAAATTTGTGAACGTTTCCCTAAACCTAATATTAAATTCAGGAGTCATTGGGCTAATATGAACTGTCATTTTTTCTTCTAAATTAGCCTATTTTTAGAAAATCTGTTCCAAATTACAAAAACAAAAATGCAATAAAACTATACCATTTTTTTTATTTAGATAGACTTTTATTTAGTTATATAAAGAATATATTAAGGATATCATAGTCTGGAAAGAAACATTTCTTTTTAATGAAAACTGATGTTTTGCAACAATTGTTTTCATTTTTATGATAATAATTTATAAAGTTTCAAAAATTATTTAAAATTTCCTCCTTCATTGTTAACTATGGGTTGTTAATATGTCATGAGTATATGTACTAATTGAAAATTGAAAAGCTTCATATAAATAATTTAACCAATGGATTTTTTGAATAAATAAAACATTTTAAATGGGTAAATGGTTTTCGTATTTTATTTGTATGGGTGGCTGTACCTGATATTTATCATTAAAAGGTCACGTGATTAAAGCATTGTCCCCTTTAGAGGGAAAAAATTCCCTATAATGAACATTTGTATTCAGTGCCCAATCATTATTTCCATGTTTTTGAATCACCCACCCAACGACAGGCTTCCTAAATACCATTTCAAACTTTAAAGTAATTTACTTCCTAGTTTCATCATCTTTTACATTAATTGTTGCAGAAATTGAAAAAGTTTTCCTTTTTCTATTTTGTTAACCCGTGTTTAGTTTGTTTTTGTTGTACATTTCAATAGTCTTTTTGCTAATCCTACCATTGAAATTATAAATTTTTTATTGTTAAATTCTTTCTTAGCGAAACATTTCATGAACTGAGTTAGTTTGGTTATTTCATTCTTTCTTATTAAATTGTAAAATTATTTTAAAAGTAAGTTTTATATTATTTTAATTTTTATTTATTCAGAAAGTATATTCAAATGTATAGCTGTAAAACTAAACTAACTAAAATTTTATAAAATATTATATAATTACTAAAAATATGTTAAATTATTAATTTTACTATGTTGTTAAAAACCAAAAATTGAAACATATGTTTACATACAATTATGTCATGTCTAACTGCCATACTTGAAGTTTTTGACCACTTCCATTTATGATTAAATCATTCGTCACCACAGATGGCACTGATAAGAGGACTACCGTGATTAACCCTCTAGGGCCATTCGTATCATATTTGATACAGTATTTCCCTATAAGGAAACATTTGGTATTCATTGACTGAGCAGTCAGTACTGCTTTCATTTGAAATTTATAAAATATTTATCTTAAAAAATTTTTCAGGAAAATATTTCTTTCAAGGCTTGTTTTCATACTGTATCAAATATGATACGAATGGCCCTAAAGGGTTAAGAAATGCTTTTATCATGCACATCAGACAGCAAGTAATATTTGTTTCAAATCAGATTAAGGTAAGTTTCAATTTGCTAATTTTAATACAATAATGTTTCACTTAGGTTTATTTTAAATGTTTTAAAACCGATAATTGGCTCCTGTTTACAATATGTCGATTGATGAAAATTGGCCAGAAAATTAATTTTTTTTTTTTTAAATCAAAAACATTTTAGATTCCAATCAATATAATTTCTGTTTGAAATACACCAGAGTATTTTGATTACTGGAATTAGTATATTTAATTTCATGGCTTTAAATTAAACCTAAAATTAAAACATCAAGAAAATTTTTTATTTTTAAAATTTAAATTTCAGTTGAGGTATCAAAAATGAGTGGAGGTACCTAGTTTTATTAGTTAAATGCAGGACTCATTGGTGAATATAAATCATGTATTATTTTTTAAAACCATTTGGCCCCTTTTGCCGAAAATCTGCTTTGAATAGTGAAGCAAAAAATGCAAAAAACTATGACATTTTTTATTTAGATAAGCTTTTAATTGTTTTAATAAATAATGTCAATGTCAGACAGTATAGTCTGAAAAAAAAATTTGATTAATAATGAAGCTTTAAAAGAATTGTTTTCATTATTGTTTTTTTTTTAAACATAATAATTAATAAAGTTTCAAAAATATTTTAAAAATATTTCCAATTCTTGTTAGGCTGGTAGGTTAGATAGTGAAGACTATATTTACTAATCAAAAATTGTAAAATTTAATACAAATCATTTAGCCATCATATATTTTTAATATTTTTCAATTTTTTTTTTCTTTTTTTGTGTGTGTATTTGAATTTTGTAAATTATGTCATTCATTTTAGAGTTACTCCCCTTTAATGGAAAAAATTTGGACAATTATGGCATTTGTGATCTTATCTCAATTTGTCCTTTCAATTAGGGTGGATAAGTTAGAAAGGTCAACTCTGTGTTTGAAAATAGCTTTATTTTAAATTTTATGATATAAACAAGAAATCCATGTGTAAATCAGATTAATTTAATATGAAAATTTGCTATTTTTCCAAAAATAACTTGTTACAAATGTATATGTTATTTCTGCAGTATTTTTAAAACCCAGAAATAACTTTTATTAATGAACTTGTTAACATGTATGAAAAAAATGATGAATTTTGTTAACTCTAAAAAGTTGAGATTCCAGTAGATATGATTTCTATTTGAAATACAACAGAGAATAAATGCTTTTCCAATTCATGTTTCAAGTTTAATGAGTTTAGTATTTTATAAATTCATAAAAATAAGTGTGTGAACTAACAGATGTAAAAATATATTTTTACCAAGATTTTCTAAAATACGTTTTCATGAATAAATGTTTTATATTTAATGACAATTTAACAATTATTTGATTTTTACAAGAAATTTTAAATCAATGTATCTTTGGCTGCAAAAAAGATTCTAAAATTTGCTATGTTATAGTTCATCCACTGATGCAAGTAAAACAAAATTTTTAATCAAAGTTTTGATTGTTCTAAAATGAATAAAAACATTTATGAAAATAATCAAGTCAAAAACAATTAAATATAATTACTAATGACTTAATGATTTAGATGATAAAACCTGTATTTTGATTAGGGCATTTTTTCATCATATGATGCAATATTTTCAGCAAATTCATGAACTTTCCTATAGAGGAAAAATCAATGTATTTTTAATATTTAAATATTTTAAACATTTTTAGAATATTTGAAATGTTTATTAAAAATCACATTTGAGTTAAATAATGATAAAATTATTAATTTATAATTATTAATTGTTAACAATAACATAACAAATTTTTGCATCATTGTTGTGAAGTATGTAGAATAACATTTAAAATGTCTGAATGTGTTTTTGGAAGGAATTCTGCTTTAAAAATCCACATTCAAGTCCGACTGGAGAGAAACCATAAACTCGTGAAGTATGTGGATCATCATTTTCAAAGATTGCTATTTTGATAAAGCACATTCAAATTTGCACTGGACCGAAACCATTTTCAGGTAGTTCAGATTTGAAAAAGCACAATCTAATTGACACTGGAGAGAAACCATATTCCTGTGAAATATGCGAATTAGCATTTCCATCTAATTCTCTGTTAAAACAACACATTAATTTAAAAATTCTAAAACGTATAGTAATTTTTTGGATTTTTTATAATTTTCAAATCACTAATAAAAATATCAAAAATAAATTTTGATTTTAATTTACATTCAAAAACTTAGGAAATGCAGGAGATATGAAGTATTTTGATTATTGATTATTCTCATATTTTTTGAACATCAATTTTTGAGGGATTTTTTCTGCCGGACGTTTTCATCCGTACAAGTGGATATATTGTTGATGACCACCAATACTTTCTTTTTTGGTTAGATTCTTTTCCCAGATATTTAAATCTTATAGCATTTTGTTGATGATTATTTTCTTTCCTGCACTAAAATCATTTTCTGTTTACAATCAAATCTTAAGGTATTTTTTCAGTCACTATATTTTTTAATTCATTTTTTAACAGACATATTCAGTTTTTATGTTCTAAACATTTTCCCTTTTCAAAATATAACATTTCCTCTTTATGCATGAAGAAAGGTGATCTAAATTTTATCTTAATTCAAACAAACTGGATATTTTTTAAGCATATTTTGCTTAACATAGAGGAAAATGTAGCTTTCTTTTATTTCATTTGTTTATATATCTTAAAATTGTTAACAGTTATTGATTAAATATTAAATTGGAAGCAGTTTTTCACCTTTATTCACCAATAATATTTTATATTTATGAAAAGTAAAATGTATAAAAGAGTAGATATAATTTGATTGTTTGGTCTATGAATTTTATTTAATTTTTATTTAAGAAATATCAGATATTGTGAATTTTATTGAAGCAGTCTTACAATGTTATGTTGGAAATAATACACAAATCTGCCTCTTTAACAATATCATTGTTTATTTTCAGGCCTCATTGTCATAGACTCATCATCATTTGTGGCTGGTTATAAGAATCAACGAAAAAAATACAATGTGTCAATTAGCATTTCTGCAAAGTTTTCATAAAAAGAAAACAATCATGAAGCAACAAACAAGAGAAGATTCTCAATTTTGTGATGAATGTTGATCTGCATTTTCATGGATTTCAATATTAAAAATCCACGTGCAAACACACACTAGTGAGAAAACATATATTTCTGAGGTATATGAATCAAGAGATTTACAGTTATCAAATTTAAAAAATACATGTTTCTACAGAGAGGAGAGAATTGTCATTATTGTGAAGAGTGTGGAATAATATTTTCACTAAATTCAGATTTGACATAGCTGCATAGTATGCTGCATAGTGGAAGAAAAACCTTTTTGGAAGGAATTCTGCTTTCAAAACCTACATGGAGACACACACTGGAGAGAAACCATATACTTGTGAAGTATGTGAATCATCATTTTCAAAGATCGATATTTTGAAAAGGCACATTCGAATTCACACTGGAATAAAACCACATTCTTGTAAAATATGTGGATCAGCATTTCCTTCTAATTCTCAACTGAAAACACATATTCGAATTCACACTGGAGAGAAACCATTTTCCTGTGAAGTATGTGGATCAGCATTTTCAGATAGTTCTTCTTTTAGAAAACACAATCGAATTCACACTGGAGAGAAACCATATTCTTGTGAAATATGTGGATCAGCATTTTCACGGAGTAGTGATTTGAAAGAGCACATTCGAATTCACACTGGAGAGAAACCATATTCTTGTGAAATCTGTGGATCAGCATTTGCACAGAATAGTTCTTTGAAAAGACACATTCGAATTCACACTGGAGAGAAAGCATATTCTTGTGAAATATGCGGATCAGAATTTACACAGAATGTTCATTTAAAAATGCACATTCGAATTCACACTGGAGAGAAAGCATATTCTTGTAAAATATGTGGATCAGCATTTTCACAGAATAGTCATTTGAAAGTGCACATTCGAATTCACAGTGGAGAAAAACCATATTCCTGTGAAATGTGTGGATCAGCATTTCCATCTAATTCTAAATTAAAAAAACACATTCAAATTCACACTGGAGAGAAACCATATTGTTGTGAAATATGTGGATCAGCATTTTCAGATAGTTCTTCTTTAAGAAGGCACAATCGAATTCACAGTGGAGAGAAACCATATTCCTGTGAAATATGTGGATCAGCATTTGCATGGAATAGTGTTTTGAAAAGGCACTATAGAATTCACACTGGAGAGAAACCATATTCTTGTAAAATATGTAGATCAAAATTTTCAGATAGTTCTTCTTTGAAAAGACACAATCGAATTCACACTGGTGAGAAGCCATATGCTTAGATATATAGATCAGCATTTACAGCTAGTTCTCATTTGAATTCAAACAATCAAACACTACTAAACATATATATATATATATATATATATATATATATATATATATATATATATATATTGAATTGGTTTTACTAATAAAATGAATTTTGGCAAACAGTTTTATCATAATGTGCTCGATATCAAGATATACATACAGAGTTGCTAATCACAAAATATTTGTCACTTTAACTGAGCAGGTTCATGCTGACTTTAGTTTTTTGAGGGCACTGATATGATGTCCTCACTCAACAGGCCTGCTCAATCAAAGTGACAAAATCTTTATACTTATAGCAAATACAGGGTGTCCATATAATTCGTGTTCACTTTTTAAAATTTATAACTTTGTTTGTGATAGAATTAATCTGTAAAAAATGTTATAAAGTTTAATGTACCTAGTTTTAAGTATAGTATTGAATAATTCTTTAGCTCAAAATTTACAAAAATTTTTAAATAAGTAAAAAAAATTATGAACTGGAAAATCACATAACCCTTTGTATTGCTAATGATGGAGGACATGTGGAAACTTAAATAAAATTTCAATAAAACCTTAAAAAGTACAGATTTACTTCTTTCTAAGCCATATACAAATAAGTTATAAATTTTTTAAAGTGCACATGAACTTTATGGACACCCTGTATATATAGAATATATAATCCAATACCTAAGTTTTATTTTAATTTTAATTGAAAGCTAAATGATTAAATTTACTGTTTCCAGTAAGCAAAATTACTCTGTATTTCAAACAGAAATTATGTTGATTAGTAGAAATAAGTATATTTTGGCAAGCAGTTTTCTTATCATAATGTGTTCGATATCAAGGTAGACATACAGAGTTGATAATCATGAAGTGTTTGTCATTTTAACTGAGCAGGTTCATGCCGACTTAAAATAAAAAAAGTTTTGTGAAGACACTGATATGATGTTTCACTCATCGGAGCTGCTCAATGTAACAAAATCCCTATGCTTATAACAAATACGGGGTGTCCATAATGTCTGTGAACTCTTAAAAATTTATAACATTTTTTTTGTGTTTCTGATAAAAATAATCTCTAAAAAATTTTATAGAGTTGATGTACCTAGTTTTAAGTATAGTTATTGAATAATTCTTTACCATAAAATTTACAAACAATTTTTACAACAATTTTTGAATAAGTAAAAAAAATATGAATTGCAAAATCGTATTACTCTTTGTATTGTTAATGATGGAATACATGTGGAAACTTAAATAAAATGTCAACAAAATCTTAAAAATATAGATTTGCTACTTTCTAAGCCATTTAACAAATTATTTCTATTGCAAAAACAAATAAGTTTTTTAAAGTGCATACAAACTTTATTGACACCCTGTATATAAAGACTATATAATCCAAGTGACTTTCCAATTTCTTTGGTCTTACGTAATAAGTAATGACACCAAATATTAGATTTATATTTTTTACCAATTTTTAAGATTTTACTTTTAAATATTGTCAGAAAAATGGATATGCCTAATTCCTGCAGGTTTTTGTTTACAACCTGACTTCAAAATTTAAGTATTTCAAGAATAAATCTAAATGAAGTTGATATCTTTTGTATTAGATTAGTGTTGTATTATTATTTATCATGTCAAACCCTAACTTGCAATTTGAATGCAATACCTGGCTACCAAAATCGGCTTTCCTTCATGTGTTAGTACAAACTGAAAAATATGCTTGTGTTAGGTTCAAAGAAGCTTCTAGCCAACAGAATAATAAGAACTGGAAAAACAATGTGAAATAAAATTCACAATGATGAATTTTAAGTTTAACTCAACTTGGTTAAAATTCTGATGGAAGCAGATTTCTTCTCTAGTAAGCTTTACATTGATTGTATTTTTCTCAACGTTGAATTTTTAAATATTGTCTATAAAGTGTTGCATAAATTTTGAAATATACTTGTGTGTCAGTTAATATTTCACACTCATTCCTTGATATTTATTAGAAATATATTTTTAAGTGAATATGGGATCTCATGACTTTAACTAGTTAAAACTTACTAAATTTGCTTTCCTTAACTTTTTAAATTTTGAGTTGATAGACCCTACAATCACCTGGATCATGCTTCCTTCCCTTCTTTTGAACAGGAGTAGAGACTCATTCCTTGTTCTCTGTTTAGGAAGGAGTTCCTCGTTTCTTTTTTCTCTTCAGGTTTTAATAGTGGTGCTGTTTCATTTTTTTTTTGTAATGTATATAGATGGTTGAAACATCTCTTCATACTGAGGGTACCAAATGGCCAGTTTCTGGTAGATAACTCTTGCATAGCGACTTGAGAGGCCACTCTCATCAACAGTTGAATTATATAAACTATAATTATATTATATAAACTGAGTGGAGGTACCTATTTAAATAGTTACCTCCACTCATTTTCAATACCTAAGTTTTCTAATTTTAATTAAAAGCTAAATGATTAAATTTACTGTTTCCAGTAAGCAAAAATACTCTGGTGTATGTCAAACAAAAATTATATTGATTGGAATCTAAATTTTTAAAAAATTTAAATTAAAAAGAATTAAATTTAAAAAAAATTAAATTTACTATTTCCAGCAAGCAAAAATACTCTGGTGTATTTCAAACATAAATTATTGATTGGTATCTAATATTTTGAGATTTTTATATTTGTTTGCAATTTTCTCGGAAATTTAGCAAATTTAAAGTTAAATTGATCTGATTTTCACAAGTAGTACTTATTTATAGTATGAAATTAAGAATAAAACTGTTTCTTAATCATGGAATGATCCCTTACACTTCCTGTAAATGTTCAAAGTGTGATGACAGATAGATGGCAAGATAAGCTAAATGTATGGCAACCAGAATTGACATAATTGTTCAAATTTTTTTCCTATAAGTGGAAGAATCCCCGAAACACATGACCTTTTGATGTACACGCAGAAATTACCACACAAAAAAAATTAAATATTAATGCTCACAATGGTGACTCTGTGCTGGTGGTTAATCTCTGAGAGGTCCAGGCCTCCTCCTCCACTGGGCAGAAACAACCTTGGTAGACACTGGTTTCTATAAATTAATCTGTTTAGCGTTGGTAGTTTTTGTGACTTTGTCTCGCCTGTTGATGTTTTGCTGTAACCACTTTATGATGCCAAATCCGTATGTTATTATTGGCAGTTATTTTGTTTTTACTTTTAAGCTGTGTTTTGCAGATCTTCCCTAAACAACGTATATATATTCTCTTTGATCTGGCAATGTCTTAGACCTCTCGACCACGAATAGCCTCCAGTCTAAATGAGGTTTTTATCAAGCCTATATAACATAATTTTCGATTCATCACAAACAACCATATCTGCTCTGAAATGTATCGTAATGTCAACAAATGTTACGGAAATTAATGAATTTTAACAAAACTTGGTTAAAAACAACCGACAATTTGGAATGAATTGTTTGAACATTATTTTTTATCGATACTCGTATTTAAGTAGATATTCTGTTTTTTAATTAAACAGTATTATATATTTATATCTACCGGCCTGATTATTTACGATAAATTGTTATTACGAAAATGTGTGCCACTCAGCAGGATTCGAACCTGCAACCCTATTTTCATAGGAGAAGCTACCATTTGATCTGGTAACGTCTTAGACCTTTCGACCACGAATAGCCTCCAGTCTAAACGAAGTTTTATCAAGCCTATATAACACAATTTTCGATTCATTGCAAACAACCATATCTGCTCTGAAATGTATCGTAATGTCAACAAATGTAAACATGTTACGGAAATTAACGAATTTCAACGAAACTTGGATGGAATCATTCTCTTCTGGGCAGATATAGCCATGGTAGACACTGGTGAGCACACACACATATATATATATAGTGTATCGAGGCAGCAAGTAATTTTCTAAATATATGCTGTTAAATATAAGAGACAATGAATGTCTTATGTTTAATCATGAGCCATTCTAAACATCGTATTTTCGCTTTAATTTCAGTTGAAAATAAAGACAAAAATTCTCCAACATTTGGATAATTATTTATTGATTTTCTTCTAAGCTTTTGGCTCACATGAACCATCTTCTGAGAGGTTGTTTAAACTGAAATATTATAACATCCACCATCACCAACAATTTTATTTTGTGTTGACATAAAACTCTGCTTGGCAACGGCAATAGTTACCAAAAATAATAAACGCAGTTCTTAAATTTGCGATGCGGTTTTATGATGTCACACCATGTGATAGCGTGAAATGATAACAAAACCATGTAGTCAAATGCAATGTAATATGTTATTTCCGGATTTAAAGTTGATTTTATTGAGTGTTGGTTGTTTAGATTTGATGTACATGGCCTCCAATATCTGCAGGTTCCTCTTACTGTGTGTATGAGTAAGGATCACCGTATTGTTGACTAAAATCTGTCTGATATTACCTACATGTTTATGTTTTTCAGAGAAATGTTGTTTAATATTACTCTGATCAGAAAGATGACATGTAAGTCTATGGGAGAGCATGGTTGTAGTAAAACCAATATATGTACAAGGTTTTTTATTAGTATCAGAGATGCAATCTCTGAATGGGCGTGTAAATTGGTACACTACATTGTTTTTTTGTAGAGAATTTAGTTTAGTGCTTGTTGGGTTATTATAGACTATGAGGTCAATTGTTTTAAACTTTTTATAATATATAATGAGTTTAATTTGATTATTACTTTCCACTGGTTTAACATTTCTATGTATTATGTTTTTGATAGGTTTTTCATCTTGTTTATAATTATTATGTATTTGGTTGCAATAGTATAAGTTAATAGTGTTATGTTTATTTTATTTAACTAAATTCTCTACAAAAAAAACAATGTAGTGTACCAATTTTCATGCCCATTCAGAGATTGCCTCTCTTCCAATCTTTTTCCTCATCTTGGCATGTTGGATGGAATCATTCTCTTTTGGGCAGATATAGCCTTGGTAAACACTGGTTAGCACATATATATATAAGCTTACATTGAATACACCGGTTCTAGCTCAATCACCGAAGTTAAGCAACATTGAGCCTGGTAAGTACTTAGATGGGTGACCGCTTGGGAATACCATGTTGTAAACATTATTGACGGATGTGCGTTATGGTGCAGTGGATGTCGGCTCGGAGAGGGAAATCGGTGAGCCGAGTTCCAATTCCAATCAAACACTTTGCATTCACTTACGCACTAGTACCCTTGGGAAAGGTATTAATCCGTCCCTTACCTCCAGTTATGGGTTAAATAACTGAGGTCTGTTGTTCATGTGAACTGTGGCAGACTTCTGCACTGATTGACTGTTATCAGCAGTTCCAAAAAGTGTGGATGGTGCAGCACAAGCCTTCACCACTTAAAACAATTCTTTGTGTGGTAGTCTAACTGTGTTAGACGCTCATACATTGAAATCGACGGGAGAGTCCATAATAATATATATCTGTATATATAATTATTATTATAGAAAAACGTACAAAGAAAACAGTATGACTCATGACTAAAATCATAAAGTCCTACCGTTAACAAAACGTTAAATTAAGTCGTCAAACCCAAAAGGTAACACCAAATGGGTAAAGGGGAATAAAAATCAAAGAAACAAACAAAGCAAAAGGTGTGTTCGAAAGAAAAAAAAAACCCAAGACGAAAACCTTAACAAAAAAGAGCTCAATACGAAAGTAGGAAAGCAAAGCAAAGATACGAACTAAATCTAAAAATGACCCAAAAGTCGACTGCGGTTTCACTCACCGTGGTTGACTTTTGGCTCATTTTTAGATTTAGTTTGTATATATATATATATATTCTCTTCCAATCTTTTTCCTCATCTTGGCATGTTGGATGGAATCATTCTCTTCTGGGCAGATATAGCCTTGGTAGACACTGGTTAGCACACACACACACACACACACACACACACACACATATATATATATATATATATACTCCTGATCAAAAATTTAAGACCACTTAAAAATCTTTAAAAAGAAATTTTTTTTTTTATGGATAGATTTTAAACTCCTCCCACTTAAGGTTGTCAATACTACAATCTAAAAGGTTATGGAAACAAAAAGCTACATTCCAAACATTTCATTTAGAAATTTACATTTTTATAAAATGAGGTGATTTACACATGATCAAAATTATAAGACCAGGGGTATAAATTGTTAGATCTATGGCAATTTCAATGTTTTTAGTTCAGTTAGAGATTAGCAATCACTGCGTAAAGGTGTTACCATGCCTAACGCAACCAAACTTACCAATTCTCGAATTCTAGAATTCCATAAGCAAGATTTGTCACAGCAGGCGATCGCAGCTAAGTTAAATCGCAGTAAAACTGTGATTTGCAACTTTTTAAAGAACAGTGAGAATTATGGAAAAGCAAAATTCTCTGGTAGGCCCCCAAAAATTTCTCCTGCATTGAGTAGGAGAATAAGACGGGTTGTTATGAAAGACGGGGGACTTTCTTCTAGTCAAATTAAGGCAGTCACAGATGCTGATTGCAGTCCCGTAACCATCAGCCAACACTTAAGACAAAAAGGCATGGTAAATAAAAAGCGTAAACAAATTCCTCGGCTGCTTCCACGTCACAAGTTAGACCGCTTGAATACCAAACATGGGATGTTGAGAAGTGGAAGAAAGTCCTGTTTCTGATGAGAAAAAAATTCAATCTCGATGGTCCTGATGGCTTCCAACGATATTGGTATAACAAAAACATGCCTCCTGAAATTTTCTCTGCACGTCATAGTGGTGGAGGGTCCCTAATGGTATGGGGTGCCTTTTCTTACAGAGGGATGATGGAGCTCCAGGTGATGCAGGGTTGTCAGAGAGCAGCTGGTTGTGTTAACATGCTACAAAAAGCATATTTGATGATGGAGGGCCATCGTTTGTGTGAAGATGGATGGTTATTTCAACAGGATAATGCTGCAATCCATGCTGCAAGACGGACCTTAACCTTTCTACAAGAAAATGGGGTCCATCTCTTGGGACATCCTGCATGCTCACCGGACTTGAACCCAATTGAAAATGTTTGGGGATGGATGACAAGAGATGTTTATCGAAATGGCAAACAATATTCAACGAAAAATGAACTTTGTTAAGCCATATTCAGAAGCTGGAGACATCCCCTGCACCTTAATGGAAACGCTTATTTCTAGCATGCCCGACAGAATTTTTGAAGTCATCAAAAGCAGTGGAGGTAGACTTCATTATTAAATTTGGTTATTGAATATTTTCATACACTTTTTGTACAATTTCGTAGAATTTTTGTCTCTGGTCTTATAATTTTGATCATGTCTAAATCGCCTCATTTTATAAAAATGTAAATTTCTAAATAAAATGTTTGGAATGTAGCTTTTTGTTTCCATAACCTTTTAGATTGTAGTATTGGTAACCTTAAGTGGGAGGAGTTTAAAATCTATCTGTAAAAAAAAATTTCTTTTTAAAGATTTTTAAGTGGTCTTAAATTTTTGATCGGGAGTGTATATATATTCTCTTTCAATCTTTTTCCTCATCTTGGCATGTTGGATGGAATCATTCTCTTCTATGCCAAGATACTTGTATGGTTCCTGTTCTTTTAAGGCTCTGTTATTAATATCCTTATCAAATGCTTTCTGTATGAATCTTCTTTGCAGCTCTGATGGAGCACTTAGCACACACACACATATATATATATATATATATATAAGTCATCCACGTACAAGCCCGTTTCGCTGTATGACAGCTCATCAGTGTGGCTAGACATATCCACTCGCCTCTGGCTGGGATCGAAACTCGATCGATTTGGTGTCAGTCGGAGTCTCTACTTCCTAAGCCATCGATGCATGGTATCAGAGAAGGGAAATTTTAACGTGTTATATATATATATATATATATTTTCTAATTTTTCCCCTCATGTTGACATGTTGGATGAAATCATTCTCTTCTATGCCAAGATACTTGTGTAACCCCATGCCGGCTGGCTGGCAACCCTCAGGTCCAATCCTGGTTGAGACGGCACCAGATTGTGACGCCTCAGGCTGGGCTGGCCGTCTGTCTAATGTGACGCTCATTCGCGCTGACGGTCGTGACAATCCCAGTTGTGACACTGCCACCCGGTTGGTTTGGTTGCTGTTGCTGGTTGTGATGATCTTCTTTGATGATGCCGCCACAAAAGCTGGTTTACAAGACATCTTTTGCAACAATGGGCCACTGTCCCACATTGTGATTAGATCCCAGAGGTCACGTCGTGCAATTTTAATAGTCGTCTTCTTGAGCCAGTCCGAACACTGGTGTACACTTGTGATTTAAAAAAAAAATAATCCGGCACCAAACAAAAATTAATAAAGTGAATGAATGAAGTCGAACACAGCTGGAGAGTTACGAAGAATGTCTTTATATTACGAAGAATGTCTTTATATTACGAAGAATGTCTTTATATTACGAAGAATGTCTTTATATAAAAAAAAAGCAAGGTTTTTCTTTTCCCAGGAATACAGTTGTTGAAAATGCTTGTTACAACGGAGAGAGAAAGTTCGCTAAAAACATCATAGCTTCCAATCCTTAAATAAAATGTCTTGTCTAAGTTTCGTTATCATTAAAGTAAACAGAGCTCTTCAAACTTTCACTAAAGTCTTTTCACATATTCATTAAATTTTCATTAAAGTCTTTTCACCTATTCTCTATAATCAGGGCTGTCAATTTTCTATGTAGCTTCTAAAATAGCAAAGTCCTCTTGGGTCCTTATCAGAGTTTAATGGAGTTTGCCGAAGTAGAGCGAACGAAGAATCAGAATTTTAGATATTCCCATGATTAAAAAAATAGCAATAACATCTTTTCGGGATTCATGCCGATGACGCACTATTCCAAATGAATTTCTTTGAGTTAATTTGTGGTAGGCTTCATTTGAAATTAACTCTTTAGCTATAAGTTCTATGTTGGGCGACCAACTGTGGGTCATGGCTCCCTGGTTGTGAACCTTTCCCCTCAGTCATTACATTTTGACTGATGGCAATTCATCCAACTTCTGAATAACTCCAAAAGAAAGCTGAACAACAACTCCAACTGAAATTTTCTAGCTGAGTCCGGATTTTTATAACCAGTTTCGATCCTCTCTGGGGTTTTAGCCGGCCCTCCGCCCTCAGCCAATGAAATTGTTTTCTGCCCACTCGATTTGCAGAAGGCTTTCGCTCAATGAAGGAGATTTCACCAGCTCACGTTGGATTTTGATTTCTTCCGAGTTCCCACAGACTCTTGTTTACCAGAAAGTCTGTCGTGGGACCTTGGCCCCATGTAACCTTATCAAATAATTCTGACACTTGTTTTGTCTAAATGTTTTCAGCTTATCGAAATGTCCATTTTCAACCCGAAAGAAAAATTTATATTTCCCTTTTCTACTCTTTTCCAGAAATAGTTTGATTTTATATTCCCCGGATTTTAGAAGTACATGATTGTAAAAATAGTTGATTTTTCTATTCCCCATATTTTACAAGCATTTGATAGTATTAAAATTATTATTTTTTTACATAAGCTCACATTGTGTATTGCAATAAAGCATTAATAATATTGCTAATATCAATTTCTCTCTCTGTTGTTTTAAATCAAACGAGGGAAAGTATCACTGTGCGAGAAGGGAAAGTATCCTTGCAGGAGATAGTGTCACACTTGTATGGTTCCTGTTCTTTTAAGACTCTGTTGTTAATATCCTTATCAAATGCTTTCTTATGAATCTTCTTTGCAGCTCGGATGGAGCACTTGGCACATTGGCCAAATTTATTGCCTATGTCATTAGAGAAGGTATGCACAACTTTCAAGAGTTGACGCAGCCTGATGTCTGAGCTGGCATTTAAGATCATCCATGAAGAGCAGGTGGTTTACTCATCTGGTTGGGTCTTGTTGGTGGCCCTGGCCTAGGTTGTAGGCACTCTGGCATTTGTTCAGAAGCTTACTGAGTGAATCTATTGTCATATAAAAGAGTAGGTGAGATAGTCTGTCTCCCTGAAAGATTCCTCTTTGGATGTTGACATCAGGAATGGCCAGGAAAGGATTATATTGGCTGCTTAAGACCAATGCCTCATGACCAACGCTTTTAGGAAGATGAGTGGACTCAGCAATGACAACAAGTGAAGGTTCTGCCATATGGAAGGGGAGAGTCTGAGCCACCTAACATCCAATTGTAAGGTTCTGATGGGGGTATGGCTACTACACATCAAGACACAACTGCAAGGACCTCCCCTGGACTATCTGTAAAAAATTAAACGTCCAATGCAGCATCAGGTCCTGGGAGCATATACCTGAAAGAACTGTTGGAAATGAATCGTATACCATCCACTATGATGATGTAATCCCTACAGCTACATCTTTGAACAATGCAGATGTAAGACTAGACATCATGATATGGGACAAGAAGAGGGGACTAGCAACCCTAGTAGAGGTCAGTGTACCCAATGATACAGATCTAAACAGAGCTGAGAGGGAGAAGAAAACCAAATATCAAGGCCTCATGTATGATATGAAAAGAAACTGGAACCTCAAAGAAATATCAATTATTCCAGTTATTATGGGGGCCACTTGGCTCATGAAAAAGAACTTTAAGAATTACCTGGCAAGTATACCAGGTGAACCAAGTGCAAGAGAGATCCAAACAATTACACTTAAAGTGGTGGTTAGAATCCTGAAAAGATCTTTTAGTTAGAATTTCCAAAATAGCGGGTGAATGTCTAGCATCTGGTAGGATGCTCCATCCCCATCAAAAATGATATGAAAAGGAAAAATATGCAAGAATCTATGTTCTTGTAAAATATACGGATCCTCTTTTCAGATAGTTCTTCTTTTAAAAAAAAGAGAATTGGATTCACACAGGTGAGAAACCATATTCTTGTAAAATATGTGAATCAGCATTTTTAGATTGTTATCCAAAAAACACAATTGAATTCACCGTTTTTATTTCTATATGTCCATATATAAATATATATATATAATTGTATAAATGTATTAACATATATTAAAGCAGAAATCTTTCATTTAAACAAGTTTCATTAAAAACAAGCTACAAGGAAAATTTATATTTGATTTTTCCAATATTCTCACATGTTTCCTTTTTGCTTAAGGTAAGGAATATAAATATTTTCATATAATTTTCAACTTTCCAAGCAATTTCAGCCACTTCACTGGCCATATTCCTTCGTCAGTCTTAATACCCCTTTTGTTATTCCACTCGATTCTTGCAACACCATTCATCTGCTCAAGTCCATCAAGTATGTTGGCCGATGATTTCCCTTGTCCCTCTTCTTCTGTCCGCCCAGGTTCTCCTAGTTCTTTTTCCTCGTTGCGTGCCCCAAAAACCTTTAGCTTGTTAAGTATCAGTTTCATTTTAGTGGTCATCTTCTTCAAAATCTTGTCATTGTTCACATGCTCTGTCCATTGTATCCTCAGCTTCTTTCTGCAGAACCATATTTTAGTTGCTTCATGTCTCTCTTTACTCTTTGATGCTAAATTGAAGGGCGGGCATCACATCGCAATCCAGTACTCACTTTTTCCTGTCTCTTAACACTATACTCAGCTTCTGAAATGCATCCTTGGCAATATGCCATCGGATCTGCATATCACACTTTCTGCCCCCTGTTAGAACATGTCCCACGTATTTAAATTTCTGCACCTGTTTGATTTTCATATGCTCAACTTGTAGTTGGCATTTTGGTCTTCACTTTTTACTTATTACCCTAAGCAATATTTTTCCAATTATGTTACGTAATTGAATTTACTAATTTTCCTTCAAACAAATATTGAATTCTTAAACGTTTTTAATTTTGTTGTTTTCACTTTTTGTCAATAATAAATTTTATGAAAAAAAAAAACAACAAAAAAACACAACAAAAAAACAAACGGATTCGATGCATTGTATTCAGATATATCCGGACTATTTTTAAATAAGAAAAAATTCTCCCTTTACACCGTTTCCGGCAATTTCTTTCTTCCGTTTATTCTTTGTGTTTACAAATTGCATGCTATCCATTTTCAAATAATTCTTTATTCACACTTTCTTTAAAATCCTAAGTTTTATTGATTGCCAAATATTGTCGATGTTTATAAAGAAATATCAAGTCGAACAAGAAGAGCAACTTTAATCCTGTTTGTTTTTCTATCAAAAGCTTTTTAGATTCGCCCTGAAAAAGGTAAGTTAGAGACGAACAATCACGGACTTTCTTAAAAGACTAACCACAAAAACATTTCAAATCATTTATTAAATAAATGTCTTCTTTGAAAGAAATTCGTTTACATTTCGCTTTTATTTGAAAGATAATAGCCTGTAGGTACCTCCACAAAATCGATGAAAAAACAGCATAGTAGGAAGGGAAAAGGTCCCAAAAACTAAATAAAAACAATGTTCTATCGGCAAAAAGTTTATATTACCATTAAGAGGATAGAACAAAGCATTTTTTAAATTATTTCTAACACGTTTGAGATTGTTGTAGAAAGTCTTTTTTTTTCTTACCTCAGTGCGATATCCAAATTGCCGCTATTTTATTAAGTAAAAAAACGTTTACGCAATGCACTTTTTTGGCCGTGAAAGACACATTAATTTGGAAATTCTTGCATAAATCACATAATGGTTGGATTTTGATGAAAACTTCAGGACTTATTTATAATTGAATGAAATCAATTTTGATGGAATTATTTTTAGAAAATATTGTTAAAAATATTTTTTTTTTTAAGTATGTTACCCCCGACCCCCACCAATTAAATTCCAGAATGTGTAACAATTTGACTTTGGGCCAATCTAAAATAGGCACCTCCAGTGACTTTTTCGACTGCTTCGATACCTAAATTCAAACTGACATTTTAAAAATAAATAAGTAATCTTCAAACTTTAAAATTAGCTTTAATTGAAAGCCAGGAGATTAAATTTTAATTCCCGAAAAAAAAAAATACACTGGTATTTTTTAAACCGAAATTATACTGATTTTAATCTAATTTTTGTTGAAATCGGACAAATTCGAGTTAAATTTCCCACCATTTTTGATTTATTGACACATTCTGTCAACACTAAACGGTAGCCAAATTTCTGTTTTAAAAATCTTGCAAAAATAAAATATACCTCGCTGACACATCATTTAAGTCAATTTTTAAAATTGAAACTTACCTTTATCCGATTTCAATCAAGAAATAATTCCTTTCTGCCAGAAATTTACAATAAAAACAAACTTTTTAACTGTCATCACAACGATTACGTAGAAGTGTTAAAAGATTTATGAGATCAGACGGAAAGTATGGCGACAATACGGGCCAAAAAAACATAACATTTTAATTTCTTTTTTTTTTTGGTTTTTAATTAAATAGTAAAATTTAAAATAATAATTTCAGCAATTATATAATATTTAATAGAATGTTAGTTTAGATTTATAGCCATATTTGAATATGCTTTCTGAATAAAAATTTAAATTTCTTTTAAAATAACTTTAATAAGAAAGAATGAAATTAAAATAACCAAACTAAGTTATTCTATGTCATTTACTAACATTTTTATGTATTTTCCATATCATTAATTTATCACTAAGTTTAAGGCATAGTAAAAATATCTAATTTAATTTTTATAGTACTGTAGATGTTAATTATAGAAAACGTTATGACTCCTATAGAACATCGTACTTACTCAAAAATGGAACGCAAATGAACATACACACAAAATTTTTTTTTATTTGATTAATTTAAAATATTCAGGTCAAACGATTTTTATTAAACTTTTCAATTTTAGATAGGCAATATGATAATCAGCTCTTAACTAAAAAGTTTACTCGCTGACAAGTCTGGAGATTTTAAAAATATTTTTAAAAGCTTATATATTATTAAATTATTTAATAAAAAAAATTTAAAAAATGAAAACAATTGTTTTAAAATTTTATTATTAATCGAAAAAAAATCTTTTTTCAGAGTATAATGTCCTTAATAGTTATTTATTCCAGTAATTAAAAGATTATCAAATTTAATTATATCAGAGTTTTATTGCATTTTTTATTTTACTCTTCGGAGAAGGTTTTTGGATAGTGATTGTAAACTTAAGATAAAAAAATAGGTGATTTATATTCCCCAATGAGTTCTGCGTTGAACTAATAAAAAAAAGTTTGACATCCTCAGAAAGTTTATTAACATTTCATGGATTCACGTGAAGTGGGGGTAACAGAGGTAAAAAAAAAATATATTTTTATCAAGATTTTTAAAAAATAATAATTTCAAAAATAATTTCATTCATTTGTGAATGAATACTGAAAGTTTCATTAAAACCCGACAATTATTTGATTTTTGTGAGAATTTCCAAATTAATGTGTTTGTAACCTAAAAAAGTGGCAAATGCAATCATTTGGTGTCCATTGTAAAACAGTAGTAAAATGTTTCTTAGCCCCTAAATCAATCAAAACTTTTCAAAACAAAACATTCTGACGAAATTTCGAAAATGTTAGAAAGGATTCAAAAAATTTTAAAAATAATTAAAAACTATTTTGATCTTCTCTCTTTAAAATAATATAAACGTTTTGAGGGAAAAAGTTTGTTTTATTAGGTTTGGGACCTTTCTTAATAATACTATGCTGTTTTTTTTTTTTTTCAATGACATAATGGAGGTACCTACTCTAAAACTAATATAAAACAATTCAGGAGTCATTGAGGAATGCTGATTCACTGTTTTTTTATTTCTTCAATAGTCCCCATCTTTCTAAAAAGTAGGTCCGAATTGCCAAAAATGCAATAACTATGCCAATTTTTATGTAGATAAACTTCTGATTGCTTTTATGAACAATATAAATTAAGCATATCATAGTCTGAAAAGAAAAAAAAATCAATGAATAATTAATTTTTACAATAGTTATTTTCATTTTTTTTCATTTTTTAATTATATATAAAAAATTAAAAAAATTATTGTTAAATTTCTTCCTCTATCGGGCCGGCTAGGGTATGTAATTAATGCATGAAGACTACAATTACTAATCGATAATTTAAAAACTTAATACAAATAATTGACCCCATCAGTTTTGAAAATAATTAAAAACATTTTGTGTGCATTTTGATTGCCCGTATCTTTATTTGTATGGGTGGCCATATGTGATATTTATCATTAAAAGGTCACGTGATTCAAGGATTGTCTTCTATTACATAATAAATTATATTCGTATATTTTTATCGCCTTTGGGACTCCCTTCCGCTTGTCATTAAATCTATCAACACTTGAGATAAGCTGTCATGCTTGGACTACCGAATCTGATAAAAAATTACAGGGAATATTTCAGAGAGTAAGCAAGCACAATTGTTTGAAATCAGATAAAGGTAAGTTTTAATTTAAAAAATTGACTTCAATAACGTGTCAGCGACGTATATTTTATTTTTGCCAGATTTTTAAAACAGGAATGTGGCTACTGTTTAAAAATGTGTCAATCAATAAAAAAAAATGGTGGTACTGTTAAATTTTTTTTTTTAATCTGAAAAATTTTAGATTCCAATCAATATAATTTTGCTTTAAAATATGCCAGTGTATTTTGTTTACTGGAATTACTAAATTTAATCTCTTGACTTTCAATTAAAGCTAATTTTAAAGCTTGAAGATAACTTATTTATTTTTAAAATTTCAATTTTAAATTTAGGCGTAGAAAAATGAGTGGAGGCCTAATGAGAATGAAGAAGAAGAAAACTGAATTTCCGTCTAAAATGTTTATTTTCAGGATTTTTTCAAACTTTTCAAAAGATTTTCAAATGTTTCTCGTTCATAAATGAATTGCTAATACATAAAAATAGGTACTTCCACTAAATCGTTGAAAAAACAACATAGTTTGAATTAAAAAAATGCTCTAAGCTTAATGAAAACAAACATTTTTTCATCAAAATGTTTGTTATTATTAAGGAGAAAAATCAGTATTTTTTAATTATTTCTTGAAGTATTTTATCCCTTAACACTTTCGAAATTTTTGGTAAAAAAATCTTGTTTTTATTTTCGTTAGCGAGGAGCCAAATCATTATGAGAATTTACACTGCAAAACAAAAATATTATAAAGTTAGATAATATAACAGTTTTTTTCTGGTGACAAACATTAATTTCGAAATTCTTGCAAAAATAAAATAATTGTCGGATTTTAATGAAACTTTTAGGACTTATTCGTTGGGGTACCTACATAAAAATCACTCCAACTTTACTTAAACGCACAAAATTGTAATAGTAGCTAAATTTTCTTATTTAAATAAAATATTTAATCATTTCTAAAACATTGACATAAGTACTTCCACTTTTTTCGATACCTACATTTAAATTAATTTTAATAAATAAATGAAGCTTTCAATTTAACTTTAATCAAAAGCTAAAAGATTAAATTTTCTAATTCCAGTACGCAAAATAATTTGGTGCATTCCAAACCAAAATTACAGAGGTACCTCTACTTATGAAATTAATTTGTTCTGGGAGTGATTTCGTAACGTGGAAATTTCATAAGTAGAGAAGCTTTTTACCCTATAAATGCCCTAAGTAGTTCCAAGCCCCTCAAAATTCAAACATAAATTGGAAGAAGTCATGGCTTTTAGGGCTTCCTTTTGCTTTAATATCATGCCGATCATAGATGGATTATGGCCATATTTTTGGCAAGATCAACCAAATGCACCCCTTTTCATTCTATTCATACTTTTCTATTATCTTTTGCTTTGTTTGTATGGACAAAATAACTCTCTTATTCTCACCACTTTTCTCCATCACTTTCTTGGAGCCCATAGTGAATAAAAGTTTATTCACACACGTAAAGTTGCAATAAACACCTATGAAAGTTGACGAAAAACTGCCCAAAATTTTCACCTTTCATGTCCTGAAATTTATTTCATAAGATGAGGCAATATTTCTCTGAAGAGGTGTTTTGTAACCTGAAAATTTTGTATGTATAGCCTTTCGTAAGTAGAGGTACCACTGGATATTGATTGGAATGTAACATCTTTTAGATTTTAAAAAATGTTACTTTTTTGACCATCAACGCATTTTGTAAGATCTTTTTAAATAATAACTTAAAAAATAATGTCATTCATTTGTGAATAAGTCCTGAAAGTTTCATTAAACTACAACAATTATTTTATTTTTGCAAGAATTTGTAATATTACATTATCTGTTGTAAACTATCATAACGATTTGCTTACCTGTAAATGATAATTAAAACAAAATATTTTTACCAAATTTTAACTTGTTAGAAAAGATTAAAAATATTTTTGAAATAATTAACAAATACTTTGACATTTCCTCTTTGTAAATCCACCTTGAAAAAGTTTAATTAAAAAAGCAGATAGGACAATTTATCGCACTCATCATGAGACCAGATTAAAAAATTTACATGAGCCATAACTTACATCAGACCGTTAACTCATGTTTGTTTAGCGTAGATGCAAAGTAAAGTTTGAAGCTCACGTAATTCTTTGTTGATTGGCTAATAAACTGAAGGTACATAAGAACACATTTAATTGTGCCAAAAATTTCAACCTTTGGTCCATAAAAGGAAAAAAAATCACCGATAAATTTCGCTTTGGGCAGGAAGCAGAAGTCTATGCAACTTGCTATGTAACAGACAAGCACAATCGCCCACTTCCTTCGCCATACAGTGTCAACCTGAATTTTCAAGTGAGACATTTACTTTTCAATTCTATTCCACTCACTTCAATATCAGCTCTTATTCACTCATTTAATATTAATCCTCAGAGAGAATTTGAACATCAACTGAATGTCATAAAAATTCACACATATACGAAAAGTTGAATTTTGTTAAGTAACTCTTAACACAAAAACCAAAATTGCCACTTATGCACACATTTTAATTCACTGAAAGGAATTTTCTACACATGGCCTTAATCAAACAGGTTTTTATTTTTAAAAATTATTAAAAATTGAAAACACATGACCTTTTAATGATCAGTTTCTTATAACTTTCCATAGTTAAAAACCAAGTGTAATTTAAAATTAAAAAATTTAAACTTATTTTAAAAATCTTATTGCTGAATAATTGGTACTAACATTGTATTATTTGTAACAGATGAAAAAATATTGTTACCAAGGTTTTATAAAAATAATAATGCATAAATATCTTTATTTGTGAATAAGTTCTGAAAGCTTCATTAAATTCAGACAAATATTTGATTTTTGCAAGAATTTGAAATGTAATATGCCTTTCCTTGCATAAAATGAGTTGCGCAATATTACGTTTTTCATTGTTGTAACCTCTAGTAAACATTGGGGGAATACCTGACAAAAAATAAAATTTTTAACCAAAATTTTGAACATCTTCAAAATAATTTAAAATTTGAAAAAAATAATGAAAAAACGAACTTTGATCTTTGTTCTTAAAATCATAAACATTTTGATGATAAATAAGTTTAGGGCCTTTTAACATCATGGTTTGCTGTTTTCTTTTTTCAGCAAATGAGTGGAGGTACATAATATATATTCAGTGATAAGGGCAGCACCTGATTTACTCAAAGACTAGTATCACCTGCATCCTGGGGGTCCATGTGAAAAGTAGGAAAAAATTATAAATATAGCAGATTTAATGTGGCTTCTTTTAATGAATTCAAAACAATTTAGTCTAATGTATTTGGAGCTCTTCTAGCTGGTGTGTTTTCTTTTTAAATTTAGTAGGACTCTTTAAATGGACTGCAGTTAGATTTGAATGCATCTTTTTTATATACATTTTATAGACACGAGAGGTGAGAAGTAAGCATATATAATGAAGCAGTCACAAGTTATACAAGCCCTGGAGCTTGCCCAGGCCTAAATCTTGCCATAGATATTGACATTTTTACATCTTAGGTTAACTCAGGATGTTAGCTGTCAAGTGAGTAGAGCACCCTGGGTGGAAATTTCATATGAACAAGGATCAGATAGCCAAAATGTAGCCACGTTTTTGGGAGAAAAAGAGCAAAAACCTTCAAATATATTAACAAGTTAGTAAAATATACCATAATCTTTGGTGTATATGTTACTAAGGAACATGAAACACAAGAAATTAGAGAAATTCCATGAAATCAAGCTTATTTCCATGCAACTGATTTTAGAGCAAAAAAATACTTAACTATGCTTTTTTATAAACCTATTCCATCACCCTTAATAGTGTGTTTTCTTACTTGAATACTCTATTTCTTATTTTTCAGTTCCCATCTTTGAGAGAACATGAAACCATGATGGGATTATTTATGAGAAAAATGGCATTTTTACATTGGAAAATTCATGGATTGATAGTTACTTTTCAAAGGTGAGACATACCAGGACATGAATTGGGATAAAACATTTTATTTGAAATCTGTAATTTGAAAATACATTTTTTCATGAATTCAAATCTCAAAACAAACATGCAATCTCAAACTCGAGAAAAATGTTTCCACTGTGAAATCTGCGGTCATAAGTTTTCCCAAAATTCACATCTCAAACGACACATGATAACACACACTGGAGAGAAAAATTTTCACTGTGAAATCTGTGGCTGTAAGTTTGCCCATAATTGCAGTTTGAAACGACACATGCTGTCACACACAGGAGAAAAACCTTATCACTGTGAAATCTGTGGATATAAATTTGCCCTAAATTCATGTCTCAAACAACACATGTTAACACACACAGGAGAAAAACCTTTCCACTGTGAAATCTGTGGATGTAAGTTTACCCTAAAGTTGAATCTCAAGCAGCACATATTAACACATACTGGAGAGAAACCATTCCACTGTGACATCTGTGAATATCAATCTTCCCGAAATTCAGATCTAAAGAAGCACATGTTAAAACACACTGGAGAGAAACTGTTCCTCTGTGGAATCTGTGAATATAAGTGTTTCAATAATTCATCTCTCAAAAGACATATGTTAAAACACACTGGAGAGAAACCTTTCCACTGTGAAATTTGTGGCTATAAGTGTTCCCAAAATTCACATCTCAAGGCACACATGTTCACACATACTGGAGAGAAAAATTTCCATTGTGAAATCTGTAGATTTTACTGTTCCCGAATTTCTGGTCTTGAACAACACATGTTAACACACACAGGAGAGAAAGCTTTCCATTGTAAAATTTGTGGATGTAAGTTTTTCCTAAAGTTGAGTCTCAAACAGCACATATTAACACATACTGGAGAGAAACCATTCCACTGTGATATCTGTGAATATAAATCTTCCCGAAATTCAGATCTAAAAAAGCACATGTTAAAGCACACTGGACTGAAACAGTTCCTCTGTGAAATTTGTGGATATAAGTGTTCCTATAATTCATCTCTGAAAAGCCATATGTTAAAACACACTGGAGAGAAACCTTTCCACTGTGAAATTTGTGGATTTAAGTGTTTTCACAATTCAAGTTTCAAAACACACATGTTCACACATACTGGAGAGAAAAATTTCCATTGTGAAATCTGTGGATTTAAGTGTTCCCGAAATTCTTACCTCAAGGTGCACATGTTAACACACACTGGAGAGAAACGTTTCCACTGTGAAATTTGTAAACGTAAGTTTTCCCTAAATTCCAGTCTGAAACGACACATGTTGATACACGTAAGAGAAAAACGTTTGAACTGAAAAATCTGTGGATTTAAGTTTTCTGTAAGTTCAAGTCTCACACAACACATTTAAACATGCATATGAATTTACATTTCCTGAAACTCATTTCTCAGATAACACATTTTAACACAGAAATGAGAAACCATTCCACTGTAAAATCTGTGGATGTAACCAGATAATATTACTGAGAAGTAGTTGGCAGCCTGATATATATCATGACAAATGAACAAGGTCAGTAACATTGTCAAATACCTTGAATAATTCAAATGAAAATGATCATGACACTATCTATTAAGACAGTCAAATTGGTATAGTTATGGATAAAAACTCAACCAACATTCAAAACACAGACATGAATAGTACAAAATGGCACTTCAATGTTGGACTATATTCTGTCAGAAGAAAATAGCATTGGTTTATGCAGAAACCCTTTCAACAGGCAAATTTTTTTAAATTGCTACCACTCAAAATGGAGTGCAATTCTGAACATTTTGCTTGTCTGTTTCTTACCTTTCAGAATACTATAATCACTGTACTGTATCCCTTTTGCATGTGAACACTAATCCTAGTTTTGAACGTTTTACTTTATTGCTGTCTTACATTTACTTTGCTTTTCTTTCAACTTGCATTGTTTACATATATTTTTCTTTTCGTTATTTTTGTCCACTTCCTTTTGTTTATTTATATTTTTGTCAATTCTGTTTGGTGAGAAAAATTAAAGATTTCTATTATTGCTACTAATTTAAAGGAAAGATGTTTCAGAACTCTTACCTCTTCAATCTTTCATACAATAGAAGTAATCAAACTCTTGTAAAAATAAAGAAATAAAATTATTTTAATTATATTTCTAATGTGAAAATCCATGGAACATTAACTTTTCATTTCCTCAAATATATCCATTATGGTACCCTCCTCCAAGAAATGGACTCTTCCTCTTGCAACATATATGATTACCTGTGTGACTTCCAGAGAGCAGTTTAACAAGAGCAATTAAAAGTAGTCAAGTACAGCAGGTGACGACATGTCAGGCAGCGTAATAATACCTTCGGACTTACATATTCCTATATTACTTATTATTAACACTCCTTGTGGATATCTTGTTTCTTGTTGCACTAATACATTGTTTTGAACCCACCTTCTTGTTCTGTGTCTTACTTCGGCAAAAATCAATCACTACAACATTGCAGCAAAGCTTTGCCACCATTCCACAACAAATTGGTGATGAAGATCCACCCATCACTCATTTTCGACACCTGAATTTTAAATTCTGTTTTAAAAAATGAAAAACGTTTTCTTGAAGATTTAATTTTAGTTTTAATTGAAAGCTAAATGATTAAATTTACTATTTCCAGTAAGCAAAATACTTGAGTTAATTTCAAACAGAAATTGTATTTTCATTGGAAAATTTTGTATAATTAAAATGTGACATTATCTTTGGAAAATTTGCAATTTGTAAATATAGTCTTTATTTAATAAATTGATAATCGAAAACACTGAGTGACTGGAAGAAATTTAAAAGATGTTTGAAACTACAAGGCATATCAGGATCTATCACATTACAGATTCTCTGTTGGATTTTGTCAAGGACACCTAGGTGGACAGCAGGAGCATCAAACCAGATATGGCAGCAGTATTCAATGCATGGGTAGATGGTAGATTTATATATGTGCAGGATTGTTTCAGATGGGAAAAACTTCCTGGCCCTACACAGAGAACTGAGTTTCTTACATATGGATATGGCTTCAGTTGACATGAATATTAATCAATGTGTTAATAATGAGAATGCTAAAAATGAATCAGATTAATTTTTGATAAAATTCTTTTAACAATTTATATCTGAAAAAGTTCTAAAAATTAATTTCACATTAAAATGTTTTCAGGCCTTGGTTGATTGCATTGTATTGCCTGGCTTTTTTTATGGAAACATATTTGTCATTGTTAAAACTGTCAGTTTCTGTGAATTGTTTAAAGAGCTCTTCCAATTCATGATATTCTGATAGGTCTTTTGGAAAATGTGTAGAATATGTTATGAATTCAATCCAAGTTGATGAGTTAGACTGTTCATGGCCATTTTCTATGTTTAACAGTTAAGGGATACAAGGTGTTCACTAAATATTGAAAAATGCAATGAGAAGAATCTATGTTAGAAACAACAAGAGATAGCTGGAAAAGGGTGGAGGCTAGAATGTCTCAAACATTGTAACCAAAATGAACATGATGGTTTGAATAGGGTGGACATCTCAAAACTCATAGGTTAACTCACACTGAGGAAAAACATTTCCACTGTGAAATCTGTGGATTTAGGTTTACCCAAAATATACATCTTAAACATCATATGTTAACACATACAAGCAAGTGAACTTTCCACTGTAAAATTTGAATCGCATCAGAAATCACATATGTTAACACAAGTATTAGGGAATCCATTCCTTTGTTAGACGTGATGCAGAATATTTTCTAGCATTGAAATTTCACACTATTGCAATGTTGTGGATTCTGGGTGAGAAACCACACAAAATAATAACAAAAACAGATACGGAGATAGAAAAAGTAAGTTATATTGAACATAATATACAAACTGGAACGCGAGTTAGTCAATGTAAGAATACTATTAGTAGAAATAAATATATACAGTCTTGAAATAGTATGTCCAGGTAACTGATTCTAGCTGAGTGGAGCTCAGAGCAACTGCAACTGTGATTCCAGATCCAACTCCAACTAAACAACTGCATACAACTCTGGTGTTCTCTCTATAGACAGGATTATATGTCCACTCAGATGAGTCTATTATTATGTACAAAGGGGCGATCCCACAACATCCCCACTCCCTAGCTTCTTTTTTGGGAAGAGTTAAGATATTTTTTGCTCTCTGTTATTCTCAATGGCTTCAAAAACATTTTCTTTCGTCGCGACAATGTTTTCTGAGGGTGACGATCTTGGCTCTTCACTCCTTTGTTGGTTGATGTGTCTCTTATGTATAGATTTTTCTCCCTGTATTTTGTAAATCACATTTCCTAGTCCGTTTATAATTGTTCCAGGTTCCCAATGTTCCATGTAATTTTTTAACATTCTGAAGTAAACTTGTTCATCTGGTTTGAATGCTTTTTTGTAACTATGTATGTAATAAATACTGGTTGCACGTTCTTTTGCTTGATTTTTCTTGTGACTTTGTTACGTCATCATATACTGCTGAGAACACCTCTGGAATTTGTTGAAACTTTTTTCAATTTCATAGTTTCTGTTGACATGCTCTTTATTTTTTTACAATAAGAGCTAACGGGTAATTCCCATATATTAAATTTCTGCATCCAGTCCATTCTTACCAGGCTGTCTGTGTTTTTCATCATGCAAATTTTTAATTTTTTGGTTTCTCCCTGAAATTTCACATTCATGATTATTTCGCTTTCGAAATGAATTCGTTTTCCTCTTATAGATTTAGCAATTTTTTGTGTGTGTAACATGGTCAGCCTATTCAACTTCCACCATGTCTGTAGATTGATTCTGAATCCAGTTGCAATTTGATATTCTATATTTCAAGTTCTACATATTTCCTCATATTTTCTTTATTTTCATATTCCACTCTAGTAGATCTTACCCTACTAGGCTGAGTTTTGTTTCTGCAGACAGCTGCCTTGTATCTCATCTTTTCACACGCTAGGCAATTTTTGTATTTGACCCAACAATCTCTAACTCAATGCAATCCACCACGTCTATAACATGCCAGGGGGTGGGGCTTGTTTTTTTATTTAATTTCTGTCATTAGTTGCTTTGTATTTTTTGTCTTTGTCGTTAAAATCTTGTTTTACTTTTGGGAAGGAAATTTTGTTTATCTTGCGAATATGCGTGACTCCTGATTCTTCGATGTCTTTAGCGTCTTTTTTAATACTGAGGCATTTTTGGAAATCCTTTGATAGTTTTTGCAGCGTTAAACTGGGTTCATTTTGAAGTTTGGTCAGCATTCATTTTGTCATTTCGCTGTCTTTAGCAGCGACTAATCCTTGGACAAATATAAGGCATTTAAATTTATCTGGAGTTAGCTCAGCCAATTTAAAGTCATCACAATGTTTGTTGACGATGGCTGTGAATGTTGAATAGTCCTTGTTTTCGTCTTTCATGAGATTAAGACATTTCCACCTTTTGTGGAACAAGGAAACTTTTGGGCTAAATAGCTCAGTGAGACCTGTCACTGCTTCGTCGAACGTTAAGTGGTTCGTCTTTTTTGGTAGACTATAATCTACAAATTTAGTGTATTCTTCCGTACCTAATTTCCTGAGCAAAAGCTTTAACTTTTTCTTTTCAATCCAGTTCTGACAGTCGATATTTAAAATATCTTCTCATCGACTGCAATATTCTCCAAAATTTTGTCTTCGTCAATCGAGTACTTAAAAGTTTCTATCGCATTCTACACAGCATCTTGCAAAAATGCCTCATCTTTTTCTGTGTTCCTATCTAGTGCTGTACTTGTTAATTTTAGTAATAGTTCTTGTAGTTGTAATTGTCTTTCTTCATTTGCCTTTTGCATTTCCATTTATCTTTCTATGATTTCTAGTCTTCCTTTCTGAAAATCCTCCGTGGTTTGCTGCTTTGATTCCGAGAGGGGTTTGGTTTTTTAACTATTGCTTTCTGGCAATTAATCTTGTAGAAATTTTGTGGAAAATTTTCTTTAAATTCTCTTTGTGTTGCCAAGTTGTTTGTGGTCGGCTTGTGTTCAAAATTCTCGTAGCAAACTTGTTGTGGACTTATGTACGAATCTTCTTCGCCAATTTGTTGTTGAACTTGTGTACATGAGTTCAATTCTTTGTTGCCAATTTGTTGTGGATTCTGGGTGAGAAACCACACAAAATAATAAATAACGAAAACAGATATTGAGATAAAAAAAGTAAGTTATATCATTTGTATCCCATATTTTTTCCTTCTTGCTTTGAACAAATTACACCTGACTAGGAAGAACTGTTAATAACCTCTTTTCCCCTAATTTATAAACAGCGCCTATACTGGTATTTCTTGCTAAACAAAAAAATGAACTCCTCCAATTGCGTAAATGACTGAGTGATTGAAAAATTCATGGTGCGGACACCAACAAGATCTGTGACAGAGTTTTTCAGCCACTTTGTGTGGTGGGCGTTAAAGTTGCCAGACCCAAATATATAGGCAGACAGATGTGCAGGGGGTTACAGAAGAGGTGAGTGATGAGAAAAAGGAACACGTTACAGGGAAGTCAGAGAATAACAAAGAAAAGGATAAGAATACAGGTGTGAAGAGGGCTGCATGAGAGCGGATTGGAAAAAAACAACATTATAGAAGAGTTGCCAGGGAAAGGATGTGAGTCAGGGAGATAAGAGATGGCAGTTGACTTTGCATTTAAATTCTTGGAGATTGTAGTTTTCATGGAAGCAAGTATATGGAAGGGAATTCCACAGGCAGAAAGTGTGAGCAAAGTAGCTTCTAGAGTAGAAGTTGCAGTTATATTTAATTGGTTTCACTGTAAAAGAGTGAGACCTAGCTGCTAGTCTAGTAGCTTGAGTAAATTCTTGTAGTGGGGACACCAGGGATGTAAGCCTATCAGAGCAGAAGCCATGAAAGTATTTGTAGAAGAGACAGAGGGAAGCCATATTATGTTGGTGAGAAAGTGACTAAAGTTGAGCTATGTGGTCGGGATCAATTACATTACAGATTATTTGTTGGATTTTGACTAGAAGCCCAAGATGAATTGCAGACACTCACCCAGATATGACAGCAGTATTCAATGCACAGGCGGATGGTAGATTTATATATGTTTAAGATGGATTTAGATGAGAAAAACTTCCTATCCCTACAAAGTGAACCAAAATTCCAAGCAACAGATATAGCTATGGATTCAATGTAGTCATTACACTTGAGGTCGGCTGACTGATTTAGGCCTCAGAGGCACAGTATTTTGCTTTTAGGGAGAATAACCTGATCCATTCTGATGGTGGATAGAAGCGGTTATTTCTGGTGGTTAAATGATACCAGCTTCGTTTTGGAAGCATTAAAATTTAAGAGCCATTTCTTACCTCAGTCCACCACAGATTGGACGTCCTTTTCAAAATCAGCAATGAAGTATGCTTTGTCAGCCTCAGCAGATTTTTTATTGAGGTGAGAGTAAATTGTTGTCATCAGCATAAATGCCTACTTGGGATCTGATTACATCAGGAAGATCGTTGATGAAGATCAGAAAAAGCATAGGACCTTCAGGTATATCCGTGTTTGTATGATAGTATTTGGAAGCATGTCCATTCAATACTATCTTCATTACATGATTTGAAAGGAAAGTATTATAAGTTAAAACATAGCCATATAGCTTGCGTAGAAGGCCAGCATGCCAGACTCTGTCAAACACCTTGGAGATATCTAGTGCAATAACTTGAGCTTCTCCGTTCTTATCGAGAGTCTGGTATATATACTCTGTGATGGTTGTTAAAATATCAGCAGTAGACCTGGTGAAGCGGAAACTATACTGTTTATTGGAGAAGAGGCCATGGGCTGTGAGATGTTGAACCATTTCAGCATTAACAACAGCTTCGAGCACTTTGCCAAAATTTGGTAGCAGGGCTGATAGATCAATAATTGAAGAGTTTTAAGGGTTCTCCAGCATTCTTGAATACAGGAACCACAGAGGAGGACTTCCAGCAGGCAGGAAAGCAAGAAGCATAGAGGCCGTAGTTGTAGAGTTTGGAGAGAACAAGAGTTCAGGGGCACATTTCTTCAGGACAATGTTGGAATTCTGTCACCTTGGCTCGCCTTATGGGGGTCAAGCTTTGAAATTAGAGACCAGTGAGGGAGTAATGTGAACATCACTTAGCTGAGCCTCTGTTCTGAGGGGAAGTTGGGTGCAGATGAATCAAATGTTGAGTTAGTGGAGAATCTTCAAGCAAAGCATTCAGCCTTGTCCACTGAAGATGTGAGGACCTCAAATTCATTGATTAAAGTGGGGAACTGAGGGTTTGCTATTATTTAACACATTTTTACAGAGCCACCAGTTGTCTTTGGAACCAAAATTGGGAGATGCTACATGTGGTTTCATTCTTTCAGCAAACAGTAGCTTAGCATCATTTAGGATCCTCTTGTACTGATTATGAGCAGAGGCAAAAAGGCGCCTATTATGGTCAAACGCATGTCTCTGATAAAGCTGGAAGAAGTGATTTCTCTGGGCAATAGCAGCTGAGCAAGCCAGGGAGAACCAGGGAGATGAATGGGGTTTAAGTCGTAACTTCCTGGCTGGGATGAAAGTATCAATGCCAGCTTTAAACCATGAAGAGACTTCAGATGCACAGTCTTCAACAAGAAGACTAAAAATTTGGGTTCCTGGGAGGAGGAGATGTGAAAAGATATATTAACAGAAACTACAGCATGATCAGAGTTTCCAAGATAGCAAAGTTGCCTAACATGACAAGAGTCAGGAATAGAAGTGAAACAGAGGGTCTAGCAGTGAGTCCGTTTCATTAGTGTTATTAGAAAAGCACATGTGAAATCAACTACTTGCGTAAGGAATTGAGTGATTGAAAAGTTCATGGTAAGGACATCAGCATGATCTGTGACATAGTTTTCCAGCCATTTGTCTCAAAACACAAATATATGGTCAAATGGATGAGATGAAATGGCCTTATCTATATTTTTAGAGATGCTGTCAAGTATAGAACAGTCAGGAGCTGAAGGGGAATGGTAGACAAAGATAACTAAATGAGTTTAGAAGATGAAGAGATACAAGAGAAATCACCCTAGTTAAAAGGAGATGTTCACTCATATAAATATCAATTCCATGCAAATGGACATTGGAATCCTTCCTAAAGAGGGGAAGGTAATCAGAGATATAGAAATCACAGAAAGGAACAGAGGGGTCAGAGTTAGTTTCACAGAGAGCTAAGATGTCAGATGAGTTTACTTTGACGAAGAATTCGATGCTGCAAAAGTTGGTATGGATGCCACAGACGTTCGAAAAAGAGATGTTAATAGGTTTAGGTGATTTAAGTTTAGATGGTTTAATTTTAGTTCTTACTTTGTGTGATGTCATAATTAGTGATTTTTTTTTTTTGGTAAGGAGAGGCCTAGAGTAGTAGTATCAGTCAGTCATCAAATGCAACATGTACAGGAAGGAAACTAGCATAGACTGCAGCATAATGTGGCCTCAGGGTTGCCTACAGAAAGTATTTGCAGGGACACCCATCCATGTACGACATGGCACTACAAGATACCTTGATATTATTCAACTGTTGATCAGAGCAGCCTCTCAACATGCTAAGCCAGAGTTCAGGCTCCTAATTACCATTCAAAAGCAGCAACCAGGAAACCGCTAACTCCTTACCCACAGAATGAACAGACATCACCACCATCCACACACACATTGCAAAAAGCTTACAACATCACTACCATCAAAACCTAAGGAGAAGAAAGAAACCAGAAACCTTCTTCCTAAAGAGAAACAAGGCATGAGCCTCTACTCCAGTACAAAAGAAGAGGGAGGCCTATGAACCAGGCGATGGTAGGGTCTATTACTCCAATTTGAAAAAAATTTAAAAAATTGAAATAAAATAAATATATAAATAATTAAAAATTCTTTAAGTTTTAACTTAAAGAAAGTAATGAAATTCCTTAGTAATTGCTGCAAGACAATTATAACATACCTTTCCTAAGAAATTCAAACAAAATTTAAACCAAAAAAAACCCTTCCTGTCCGGAGACCTAAAAGAGCTAACTGAAATCTTAACTGACACAAGGTGACAAGTATATTTTTTAAATTATCAAATGCTATATGCAACAAATATTAGAAAATAAATACATGTATAAAACATTAATTTTTAAATTTAAAAGCTCAGGAGAAAAAAAAATTGAAATTGGTGAAATTGGCTGCCATCAAAATATTAATGGAGTTGAGTGAAACTTTACAATTTACATTCATCATGGTGAATTCCAGTTCAATTTTTATAGATGTCACGAAAAAAAGTGGCTTACTTTCGGGGTGACATTAAAAAAAAACTTATTAATGACCTGTGGCCTTGATGAAACTTGATGTGTTACCATGCCTAAATCTTTTTACAGTAATTTGCTGTTTGTGAGCAATATTTTTCCAATTACGTCACATAATTGAATTTACTAATTTTCTTTCAAACAAATATTGGATTCTTAAACGTTTTTAATTTTGTTGTTTTCACTTTTTGTCAACAATAAATTTTATGCAAAAAACAACAACAACAAAAAAAACAAAACAAATAAAAAACAAACAGATTCGATGCAGTGTATTCTGATGTATCCGGACTATTTTTAAATAAGAAAAAAGTCTCCCTTTACACCGTTTCCGGCAATTTCTTTTTTATTCACACTTTCTTTAGAAATATCAAGTCGAACAAGAAGAGCAACTTAAATCCTGTTTGTTTTTCTATCAAAAGCTTTTTAGATTCGCCCTGAAAAAGGTAAGTTAGAGACGAACAATCACGGACTTTCTTAAAAGACCAACCACAAAAACATTTCAAATCATTTATTAAATAAATGTCTTCTTTGAAAGAAATTCGTTTACATTTCGCTTTTATTTGAAGCCTAAAGCGAATGAGAATCAAGAAAAAGAAGAAAACTGAATTTCCGTCGAAAATGTTTATTTTCAGGAATTTTTCAAACATTTCAAAATATTTTCAAATGTTTTTCCAAAACGAATTGTTGATACGTAAAAAAAATAGGTACTTCCACTAAAATTTAGTGACTAAATCGTTTAAAAAAACAGTAAGTGTGAAAAAAAAAAGGCTCCAAACTTAATAAAAACGAACTTTTTTTCATCAAAATGTTTTTTATTATTAAGGAGAAAAATCAAAAGTATTTTTTAATTATTTCTTGAAATATTTTATCCCTTAACACTTTCGAAATTTTGGTAAAAAATCTTGTTTTTATTTTCGTTAGCGAGGAGCCAAATCATTACGAGAATTTACACTGCAAAACAAAAATATTATAAAGTTAGATAATATAACAGTTTTTTTCCGGTGACAAACATTAATTTCGAAATTCTTGCAAAAATAAAATAATTGTCGGATTTTAATGAAACTTTTAGGACTTATTCGTAAATGAATTATTTTTGAAATTCTTATTTTTAGAAAATCTTATATTATTTATTTTACTTTCCGGCTAAGTAAATTCATGAAATTTGAAGAAATCAAATTTTGTTGGGGAAATTGGTTTTAATAGTTAAACGCAGGACTCATTGGAATGTTTTTGAAATATTTTGCCGTTATTTTCAAGAATCAGCTCCGAATAGTATAATAAAAAAATACAATATAACTATGGCATTAATTAATTTGATGAGCTTTTAACTGCTTTAATGAATAATATAAATTAAGGACATTATAGTTGGAACAATAATATTATTTTTGTTTTTATTAATAATGAAATTTTAAAAGAATTGTTTTAATTTTTTTTTTATTATAATAATTTATGAAGTTTCAAATATATTTTAAAATACTTCAAAGATTTCTTTAGGTTAGTTTATAAAAATTTATTAAGCAAAGATTATTTACTAATTGAAAATTAAAAAGTTTAGTACAAATTGTCATGCCTTTGTATTTTTAAAATAATTTTCAATTATCTTTTTATGTATATGAAGTTTATTTTTGTATGGTAATTTCTTTGTGTGCATGGAAAGGTCATGTGTCTTAGAGTTTCTTCCCCTTACAGGAAAAAAATTTGTACATTTATGCTACCTGTGATCTGTCAATACATTTCAATTACAGTGGAAATGTTAAAAAACTTCAACTCTGTGTTTAATAAATAGTTTTATTCTGAATTTCATGCTATAAATAAGTAATACTTGTGTAAATCATATTAATTTAACACAAAATTTGCTAATTTTCTGAAAATGTGTCACAGATCCATATTTTATTTTTACAAGATTTTTAAAACCAAAATGTTTTCAGATGTGTCAAATGCTCAAACATTGCCGAACAATTGAAAGATTAAAAAAATCTTAAAACTTTATATTCCAATCAAAATAATTTTTGTTTGAAATGCACTGGAGTATTTTACTTACTGGAAATAGTAAATTTAATCATTTAGCTTTCAATTAAATCTAAAATAAAAGTTTCAAGAAAACGTTTTTATTTTAAAAATTTCAATTTAAATGTTAATTATCAAAACTGAGTGGAGGTACCTATATAAAAATCACTCCAACTTTACTTAAACGCACAAAATTTTCGCCTTTCATGTCCTGAACTTTCGTAGGTGTTTATTCACTATGGGCCTCAAGAAAGTGATGGAGAAAATTGGTGAGAATAAGAGAGTTATTTTGTCCATACAAACAAAGCAAGAGATAATAGAAAAGTATGAATAGAACGAAAAAGGGAAACATTTGGTTAATCTTGCCAAAAAATATGGCAGTAATCCATCTACAATTGACCTGATATTAAAACAAAAGGAAGCCCTAAAAGTTATGACTCCTTCCAATTTATGTTTGAATTTTGTGGGGCTTGGAACTAATAAGGGCATTTATAGAGTAAAAGGCATATCTACTTATGAAATTTTCACATTACGAAACGACTTCCAGAACGAATTAATTTCATAAGTAAAGGTACCTCTGTAATTTTGGTTTGGAATGCACCAGATTATTTTGTGTACTGGAATTAGAAAATTTAATCTTTTAGCTTTTAATTAAAGTTAAATTTAAAGCTTCAAGAAAGCTTTACTTACATCTTCAGCTAACTCAGGATGTTACCTGTCAAGAGAATAGAGCACCCTGGGTGGAAATTCCATATGAACAAGGATCAGATAGCCAAAATGTCACCACGTTTTTGGGAGGCAAATAGCTAAAACCTTCAACAAGTTAGTAAAATATACCGTAATCTTTGGTGTATATGTTGCTAAGGAACATGAAATACCAGAAATTAGAGAAATTCCATGAAATCAAGCTTATTTCCATGTATAAAATGCAACTGATTTTAGATCAAAGAAAATAACCAAAAACTAGTTTTAAGAAAATACTTAATTATGTTTTTTTATAAGCCTATTCCATGACCCTTAATAGTGTGTTTTCTTAGTTGAATACTCTATTTCTTATTTTTCAGTTCCCATCTTTGAGAGAACATGAAACCATGATGAATATTTGAGAAAATGGCATTCTTACATTGGAAAATTTATGGATTGACAGTTACTTTTCAAAGGTGAGACATACCAGGACATGAATTGGGATAAACCATTTCATTTGAAATCTGTAATTTGAAAATACATTTTTCATGAATTCAAATCTCAAAACAAACATGCAATCTCAAACTCAAGAAAAACGCTTCCACTGTGAAATCTGTGGTCATAAGTTTTCCCAAAATTCACATCTCAAACGACACATGATAACGCACACTGGAGAGAAAAATTTTCACTGTGAAATCTGTGGATGTAAGTTTGCCCATAATTGCAGTCTGAAACGACACATGCTGTCACACACAGGAGAAAAACCTTATCATTGTGAAATCTGTGGATATAAATTTGCCCTAAATTCATGTCTCAAACAACACATGTTAACACACACAGGAGAGAAACCTTTCCACTGTGAAATCTGTGGATGTAAGTTTTCCCTAAAGTTGAGTCTGAAACAACACATATTAACACACACTGAAGGGAAACCATTCCAATGTGACATCTGTGAATATAAATCTTCCCGAAATTCAGATCTAAAGAAGCACATGTTAAAACACACTGGAGAGAAACTGTTCCTCTGTGGAATCTGTGAATATAAGTGTTTCAATAATTCATCTCTCAAAAGACATATGTTAAAACACACTGGAGAGAAACCTTTCCACTGTGAAATTTGTGGATTTAAGTGTTCCCAAAATTCACATCTCAAGGCACACATGTTCACACATACTGGAGAGAAAAATTTCAGCTGTGAAATATGTAGATTTACCTGTTCCCTAAATTCAAGTCTCAAATTGCACATGTTAAAACATACTGGACAGAAACCTTTCCACTGTAAAATCTGTGGATATAAGTGTTCCTATAATTCATCACTGAAAAACCATATGTTAAAACACACTGGAGAGAAATCTTTTCACTGTGAAATTTGTGGATTTAAATGTTCTCACAATTCAAGTTTCAAAACACACATGTTCTCACATACTGGAGAGAAAAATTTTAATTGTGAAATCTGTGGTCATAAGTTTTCCCAAAATTCACATCTCAAGGCTCACATGTTCACACATACTGGAGAGAAAAATTTCCACTGTAAAATCTGTGGATTTAAGTGTTCCCGAAGTTCTGGTCTCGAACAACACATCTTAACACACACAGGAGAAAAACGTTTCCACTGTGAAATTTGTAAACGTAAGTTTTCCCGAAATTCCCATCTGAAACGACATATGTTGATACATGTAAGAGAAAAACGTTTCAACTGAGAAATCTGTGGATTTAAGTTTTCTGTAAGTTCAAATCTCACACAACACATTTATACACGCATATGAATTTAAATTTCCTGAAACACATTTCTCAGACAACACATGTTAACACAGAGATGAGAAACCATTCCACTGTAAAATCTGTAGATGTAACCAGATAATATTACTGAGAAGTAGTTGGCAGCCTGATATATATCAAGACAAGTCAACAAAGTGTGTTGCAATATCCAATTCCATGAATAATTCAAATAAAAATGTGGAAGGAGGCAGATAAAAAATATTACTGAGAAGTTTGTAACCTGATATAAATCATAACAATTAAATAGGGTGAGTAGCATTGTCAAATACCATGAATAATTCAAATGAAAATGATCATGACACTATCTATTAAGACAGTCAAATTAGTATAGTTATGTATAAAAACTCAACCAACATTCAAAACACAGACATAAATAGTACAAAATGGCGCTTCAATGTTGGACTATATTCTGTCAGAAGAAAATAGCATTGGTTTATGCAGAAACCCTTCCAACAGTCAAATTTTTAAAAATTGCTACCACTCAAAAGGGAGTTCAATTCTGAACATTTTGCCTGTCTGTTTCTTACCTTTCAGAATACTATAACCACTGTACTGTATCCCTTTTGCATGTGAACACTAATCCTAGTTTTGAACGTTTTACTTTATTGCTGTCTTACATTTGCTTTGATTTCAATTTGGATTATTTACATATTTTGTTCTTTCGTTATTTTTGTCCACTTTCTTTTGTTTGTTTATAATTTTGTCAATTCTGTTTGGTGAGAAAAATTAAAGATTTCTGTTATTGCTACTAATTTAAAAGGAAGATGTTTCAGAACTATTATCTCTTCGATCTTCCATACAATAGTCAAACTGTTGTAAAAACATAGAAATAAAATTCTTTTAATTATATTTCTAATGTTAAAATACCATGCGTAATACCCTCGGGCTTACATATTCCTATATTACTTATTATTAACACTTCTTGTGGATATCTTGTTTCTTGTTGCACTAATACATTGTTTTGAACCTACCTTCTTGTTCTGTGTCTTGCTTTTGGCACAAATAGGTCACTACAACATTGCAGCAGAGTTTCGTCATCATTGCACAACAAATTGGCGATGAAGATCCACCCATCACTCATTTTCAACACCTGAATTTTAAATTGAGTTTTAAAAAATAAAAAACGTTTTCTTGAAGATTTAATTTTAGCTTTACTTGAAAGCTAAATGATTTTTTTTTATTTCCAGTAAGCAAAATACTTGAGTTTATTTCAAACAGAAATTGTATTTTCATTGGAATCTGAAATTTTTGAAATTTTTAAGAATTTTTTGGCCATTTTTGAGCAGTTGACACATTTGAAAGCAAAAATTCATTCTCGGCTTTAAAAATTTTGTATAATTAAAATGTGACACATTATTTTTGGAAAATTTGCAAATTTAAAGTTAAACTAATCTGATTTGAAAAAATATTGTTATAGCATGAAATTTAGAATGAAAGTATTTCTTACTCAAAGTCTAATCTACTGACCTTTCCAGTAGGCAATGACAGCCCTTTCATCAATCAGTTTATACATCTGAAAGTATGGTTGGCCAGAATTGACATAACCTAAGTAAAGGTTTCTTAAGGGGGAACAACCATTGAAACATGTGACCTTTTAATGATAAGTCATTTATTACTTTCCATAGTTAAAAAAGTGTGCAGTTTAAGAAAAAAAATTTAATTATTTTAAAAATCTTAATGCTAAATGATTTGCATTAAACCATTCAATTTGTAAATATAGTCTTTATTTAATAAATTGATAATTGAAAACTCTGAGTGACTGGAAGAAATTTAAAAGATGTTTGAAACTACAAGGCATATCAGGATCTATCACATTACAGATTCTCCGTTGGATTTTGTCAAGGACACCTAGGTGGATAGCAGGAGCACCCGACCAGATATGGCAGCAGTATTCAATGCATGGGTGGATGGTAGATTTATATATGTGCAGGATTGTTTCAGATGGGTAAAACTTCCTGGCCCTACACAGAGAACCGAGTTTCTTAGCAGCGCATTTAGCTATGGATTCTGTGTAGACATTCCACTTGAGGTCTGTTGTAAGAGCTAAGCCGAGGAAGTGCAGTGTTTTGCTTTAATGGGGACTAACCTGATCCATGCTAATGGAGGGTAAGAGCGATTGTCTGTGATGGTTAATAGATAGTATCTTCGTTTTCGAAATCTTAAAATTCACAAGCCATTTCTTACCCCAGACACAGATCGAAGGTCTTTTTCAAGCTCGGCATTGACATGAATATTAATGTGTGAATAATGAGAAAACATTTGAGTTTAATTACATATGGATAAGGCTTCAGTTGACATGAATATTAATCAATGTGTTAATAATGAGAATGCTAAAAATGAATCAGATTAATTTTTGATAAAATTCTTTTAACAATTTATATCTGAAAAAGTTCTAAAAATTAATTTCACATTAAATTATGTCAGTTTCTGTGAATTGTTTAAAGAGCTCTTCCAATTCATAATAATTTGCTCAAGCTTTGATTCAGCTATGATATTCTGTTTTATGGTTGATGATAGGTCTTTTGGAAAATGTGTAGAATGTGTTATGAATTCAATCCAAGTTGATGAGTTAGACTGTTCATGTCCATTTTCTATGTTTAACAGTTAAGGGATACAAGGTGTTCACTAAATATGGAAAATGCAATGAGAAGAGTCTATGTTAGAAACAACAAGAGATAGCTGGAAAAGGGTGGAGGCTAGAATGTCTCAAACATTGTAACCAAAATGAACATGATGGTTTGAATAGGGTGGACATCTCAAAACTCATAGGTTAACTCACACTGAGGAGAAACATTTCCACTGTGAAATCTGTGGATTTAGGTTTACTCAAAATATACATCTCAAACCTCATGTGTTAGCACATACAAGCAAGTGAACTTTCCACTGTAAAATTTGAATCGCATCAGAAATCACATATGTTAACACAAGTATTAGGGAATCAATTCCTTTGTTAGACGTGAAGCAGAATATTTTATAGAACTGAAATTTCACACTATGGCAAGACTGAGATATGTATATTTTGAAACGGAAGTAGATTTTTGATTATGAACAACTGCTAAGTTCATATCCCCAAATTTATAAACAGAACCTATACTATGATTTCCCCCTAAACAATGCAAATGAACACTTCTCATTTGTATCCCATATTTTTTCTTTCTTGCTTTGAACAAATTACACTTGACTAAGAATAACTGCTCATAACCTCTCCACCCCTAATTTATGAACAGAACCTATACTGGAATTTTTCGCTTGACTATAAAAGTGAACAATTCACCATTGTATCCCATATTTCTTCTCGCTTGTTTTAAACACTTTAACCACTTGACTGTTTCCCTTTTGCATGTAAACACTATTACTATTTTTGTAAATCTTATGCTTTATTTTTCCCTCATATTGGCGTTGATTTTGAGTTACCCTATAGGCATATATTTTCTCGTATTATTTTCTTTTCTTTTTTTTTTCTTTGCTGTCACTTCTTATTGTTTTTAGAGAATTTTCTTCATTGTCTACATGCTTACCTATGCCTAGTTATTTTAATATTTTATATATACTAAAAGCAATAATATATATATATACTAAAGCAGAATTTCCAAGTAAGAGAGTGGTTTGTTATTGGGAACTATTTTTAGCCGGCTTTGTTCAAGCATAGAAAATATGTTCTAATGTGCTTACATCGAGATATTATTTCAGACCTTTCATTTAGTAGCTTTTGTCATTCTAGAAATACTATAGCCAACTTTTTTTCTTGGCACAATCTGCAGATTTCACCACCATTGCAGTGTTTGATATTTTTTAACATTTTCCACATTACATGGGCTTTCCACCATTCTTTTCTTTTAATTTGCATACATTGTTCACTAGATTGGTGCCATTTTGAAGTATTTCTTTGAATGTGGACTTGTGATTATTCTATTGTGTTTGTGGTGGTGGTTTGTAAATTGAGCTCCATGTCTAAATATTAGAAAACTTTTTTTAATTTTTCGACCTCTATATTGAAACTGATACATTTGAAGAGTTTTAAAAGTATTTTCCTTACTTTGTCATTTATTCTCTTGTCTGGTAATGTTATCAGTTGGTCATCTCTATATATTCTGTTGTCTATGTAGACTATATGAGAGAGAGAGAGAGAGACAGTATTTCTAATGTTTTTATATTCAAACTTGATGAAACCTAATTAGCATGTATAAATAAATTTCATTTTAATTATATTTTAAATTTTAAGGAAAAATTTTGTATTACATTTTTAACAAATTACATAAATTAAGTCTTAATTATTTTCATTGAAAAAAATTTCTTGGGCAAATGGTGGATTTTTAAGAGTTTATTTTTTCCTTTAATTTTGCTGTGATCATTTTTTGTCAATAAAAAGATTTAATGAGCTCTACTATTTTTGAACAAGGAACAAATTTGGTAAGCTTCTTTTCTTGTATCCTGTTTATTTATAACCAACAATAATCTGGGAATTAATAAACTACCTCAGAGAACAAAAATGTCTGCTAAGATAAATTTTCCTCCTGTCTTTATTCAGAATGAAAACTTGGAGAGCCAAATCCAAATCCCAGTTGGGCGGACATGATGCAGACTACCACCATGTTGGATTTTGTTGTTTTTCATTTTTAATTACTTTTTTCAGCCCAGTAAAATCAATTACCCCCTTAGCTTTACAAATGAGAAAAACAATTTTGAAAAATTTCAATATTTAAACATTTTCTGGGGGTCATCAGTAAATCGAGCCTTCCATTTTGAAACCAGTCGCCGGAACAACATTACCACCACCTGTTAATTTGTTCATTGTCTAATTTTTTGGACTTTTTTCAGTGCAATATTATCTTTTACACCATAAACTTTACAAATGATAAAAAAAATTTGCAAAAATTTCAATATTTAAACAATTTTAGGGTGGAGACCAGTTTCTTATTCAACCTTATAATGGTTTGAAAATGGAGGATCAATTTACTTTAATGTTGTATGAGAAACTGACCCCCACCACCCAAATTTGTTTAAATATTGTAATTTTTCAAAATTTTTCTTGAATTCTTTATAATCAAAATTTCATGTGACAGAGTAATTATAATTTTTAAAATTCATCATTGTTCTATTTAAATAAAATTAATCAACAACAAAAAATGACAGAAAAATACTGTTTACATATGTTTTTATTAGTTTTTTTTATGTGAACCATCCATGTTATTAGGTTGTAGCAAAAATAATGGCTGCTTGAAATTTTCTGTTTTGAAAAGCCACTTTGACATTCACAGTTTATATTAGGTGAATTGTAGTCCACATAATAATTAATAAGTGCAACATGGAGCTCCAAAGGCAAATTGGCATGGCAAAGGCAGCATTCCAGAAGTTGAGTAAAGTATTAAGAAACAGGATAATTTTGCTATAAGAGAGTTCTGGATTGCTATGCGATGTCAGTTCTTCAATATGGCGGATCGCAGTGTCACTCCATTGCAAATTTTAAACCAGTGATAGGAAAGTCTATCTATGCCTATTGAAAATAAAAAAAAATAAAATTTGGGTTAAAAGTATTTTTTCTCTTGTCAGCAGTTGACCAAATTTTTACCAGAGTTTACAATGGATAATGTAATATTATGTAACTCAGTTTTTTCTGATGAAAAATACATTATTTAAAAATTCTTGGAAAAATCAAATAATTGTTGGATTTTAATAAAACTTTATTTTTGTGTTTTTCATGTGAACTACCCATGTTAAAATAGTTTTGATGTCTTTTTAAAGAAAATACAGAAAAAATGTTGGTTTAGTTTAATCGAATGAAGATAAACTATTATAACAATTTTATTTTTACTACTTGAAAAATTTTCATTTTGAATAAATGTGTAACTCTACACATACTGTTTAATGTAAGGATGCTAATCTCCACAGCTGATCAATAATCAATCACTTTGGTTTAAACCCTAGGTCCAGTTTGGTCTAGTCACTATTGAAGACTGCTGTATAATGGTCAGGCCAGGCCACGCCAGGGCAGGCTAATCCATACTGCACAAAGAAATTCTACTTGAGAAACATAAGAAGTATAATCTTGTCTTTTGACTGCCAGGGGTGACATCTCTTATGGACATTAATTAATTTCTCCTTTTTCACTTTCACCAAAAGTGGTTTCTTACTGTCAGTCTGATTTCCTTTAAAAGAAACCTTTCTTGAATTTTACTCATTTTATATTTGGATATTTTCTTGGGAATTTACAAATCATCAATGTCGAGCATCTCTATCAAGTTTTTGTGTCGTACTTTGTCGAATGCCTTTGTGTAGTCTATAAAGCATAGATAAAGGCCATTTTGCATTTGTATTGCTCGCTCAGGTAGCATTCTGAGCATGAATTTTGTATTCCTCATTCCGGTATCTTTAACGAATCCACATTGTTATTGTTCTATCTCTGGGCCGATTCTGCTGCGCACTCCGTTCATCAGAATTCTGATGATGAGTTTTGTTATGTGACTCATTAAACTGATTGTTCGATGGAGCTCACATTCCTTTGCATCTGACTTCTTTGGTAGTGTTATGAAAATGGATCTGCTTAGGTCCTCCGGTATATTGCCGCTGCTGTAGATTTTGTTTATTATTTCTGTTAGTCTGTCGACGCCAAAGCCTTCTACGGACATCAAACATCTATTACAATCTCATCTGGTTCTGCTGCTTCATTTCTTTTCAATCTGAACATTGCCGATTCCATTTCAGTTTTTAAAATTTCTGGTCCATCCATAATTTTGTGCATTGTTGGTTGCTTGCTTGTCATGGAAGAGATCTTCAATATACTTGTCCCATCTATGAAGTATTTTTTCTTTTTCTAGTAATTATTGTGCCATCTGTTATTTTTATACATCCTATTGCTGAGCATATCCTTTGCTATGTAAGTTGCTTTATTTTTTATGCATGTCTCTATTAATTGTTGTTCTTAATCTTTCTACTCTGGTGCCTTTGTCGTTGAACCATCTTTTTTTAGCTTGTCTACATTTGCTTCATATTTCCTTGCGTAGTCGCTTATATTCCGTCATTGCTTTCTGCTGTTTTCTTTTATTGTTCTTCTTCTCCTTAATACTGATTTCCTCTTCTGAGCTTTTGCTTCCCTGTCATCTTTGATCTTCAAAACTTTAATGCAATGTCAATCAATATATTTTGTTTTCTTAATTTATATTCTTTTATTCTTTTCTCCTTAAGACTGATTTTCATAAGTGAGACATGCGTTAAAAGAAAAAAATATAAAGTATGCTGTCAATTTTTCATAATTTGATAAAGCATATTCTGACAGATGTTTCCTTCCTGTGATTATTATTTAAGTTCTTCGTTGGATTATTTGGCATGGAAGATGAAATATGAAAATTCCTGTTTTAGATTTGTATGAATAACAGAAATGATTAGTTTTCCAAAATTTTTATATCTAATATTTGCATATGTGCATCTACTGCCTATGGAGAGATCAGAGTTCAAATTGACACTTGACACTGTGTTTTCCTAATACTACTGCTGTTGGGAAGAAGCAGAAAATCACTTTTACTCCCTGTATTTTTCCTCAGAAACTAGACTGACAAAGAGAAAGTAATGGCAACCTACTGCAGAAAAATCTTTTGCCCAGTCAGTCATGTCTCTTTTTGGACATGATCACCTAAGCGTGTATCACGTATAGCTCTTAACTGACTGACTAGATGGACAAAGAGAGTTCAAATGGATTAATTTTTAGAAACATTTGACAAACAGATTTCAAAAGGTTCCTCTCATGTACATATCCTTCATTCCTATGGAGAGGTGTGATAGTACAATGGGCAGAGATCAGAGTTCAAATTATTATTTAGTTGTTCTATGTTTCCAGCACATTAGAACTTGTCAAATTTATTAACAAATATAATATGTTCACATTTCAAACCCTATCTTGAAGAAGAAAGTTTAAATTAATTTCAGTTTTGCATCCCTATGAATCTGTCTTTTGTAATTGAATCTGATTTTACTGTACATGTGTTTTGTAGAGATGTGGAAATGAATACAGTAGATAACTATAAACTTCCTAAAACTGTAACTAATCAAAATACTCTTGAAATTCTGATAGAAAGCATGAAGAAAATTGACACAAAACAACAGCAAACCAAACCTCCAAATATGATTTTTATAATAAGATCGGAAATGTCATTTCTACTATTGGTGTAAGTAGAATTAAACAAATATTTTACTTCAGTGAAATTTATATATGAGCAGCTAAACTTAATGACACTAAATAAGCTTGATAATTTAACAGAAATTATATTTTCTTCATTGTTATATAACCACTCAGCTAAAAGGTATGGATTATTAAGAGACAGCAAAAATATAATTTTACCAAGATATTCAACCATTAAAAGACTAACCTTATCAATATATATGAATTCTTTGATTGAGCAACATGATAACAATTTTCCTATGTATATCAAAAATAAATTTAAGTTACAAGTGCAGAAGGACACCATAGTATCTTTACTTGTTGATGAAATTCATCTAAAACCATATTTTCATTATGAGGGTATTAATATTGTTGGCTTATCTAACAACATAGATAACACATTTACTTGCAAACCCATGGAAGCCAATTATGATGATGACCGGAACCTGAATCAGGGTTGATGCTGTCAAACACGGCACCAGTTATGACGATGCTCTTGGGTCACTAGTCGTGATGGTCTCATCACAGTAGCTGCTCTTCAAGACGTCTGTTAACAATGGTGAACTTCCCTGCCTACGCTGTGAATTTTGATCTCAGGAAAGACACACTGAAAACCCGGTAGCTGTTTCTCTACCACCTCAAACCAGACCGGACACATGTGTACACTTGTGTTAATGAAATAAAACACAGCACCAAAAAAAAATAAATAATTTTCAAGATGCCTGGTGTTATGAGGATGTATTTATATATAAAAATAATATTAATGTATAAAAAGTTATAGTAATGAATTCTATTGAGTCTTAAGTATTATTCTGAAAAAGTTTTAATTCAGAAAGTAGTCGTAAAAATAAGGAAATTAGAAATAGAAAGTTTGGAAGGCACTAGAATGATCGAGAATATTCCAGTAAAATTTAGAGAGTTCTAAAGGTTCTAGAAATATGCAAATTAGGTGTTAACCCCTACAAAAATAGGTTTTGGGCAGAGAACAGTCAGTTGTTACCAGGGTCTGCTGATGTTATCAACTCCGGTTGGATACAGGATTTATATCCAGCCAAAAGGATCTATAAGAAGTTGCCATCCAACAAAAACCTGAAAGAGAACTTCATGGAACTATATGGGTAAATACATATTTTTGACTATATCATTGGCCATACTTAAAATATTTCTTTATATACTCATTTGAGGATTTCCAACAAGTATAGCACTTAACTTCCTAGCCTACTTAACTAGGTAAAAAAAAGATACTGATCTTGCTTTCCCCTTCTCTCCTCATAACACTTGCCAGTAGTAAACTATATTTTTTGTTTTGAATGCAACAAAAATTGTATATTTGTAAATAATTTATTTGGTGTGTTTTGTAAATTAAATATTTGTTGGTGATTTATCTCTGAGTTTTGGTCAATCATTTTTTTCCTTTTGTTACACTTAACATGTAACACTGGGTAGTTGCAGAAAAGTCTTTATATATATATATATATATATATATATATATATATAAAAATAATTAGCAACCGAAGCAGAATATACAGTCGTCAAATTCAATTTTCATGACGGAGTGAATGTTTTTGTTTAGAATAATCAGAGCTTTCAATTTTCCAGATTACTTTCCTTTAAAAAAATCTTTTCAGGGCTCTTTGCCAAAGTTTTATGAAAACAGCCAAAGTGGGGCACTGGTAAATGACAGTAAATTTGTCTTGTCTCTTTAGCTTGTCATGGCAACAACTACTGCTACTAGTTTAACTCTTTCTCGGCACTTTCTACTTCTATACATCTTCAGCCAGGACTCTATTGGAGGCACATTATTTGACTTTAACTCTTTTAAGTTGGTCAGTGGCAGGCTTTTCTACGTTTCTTTACATCTTCAGCCAGGAGCTCTATGGGAAGTGACCAGTCTTCTTGGTCATGGCATCCAGTTGGGAACACTTTTCCCTCAGTCGTTACATCTCGACTGGTCTCAAGTCCAACTCGAACTTAACACACTCACTAACTTAACTCTTTGTACATTTTTTAGTCAGGAGCTCTATGGGAGGCGACCGTCGCTGTCTCTACAGCTGGCACCCTCAAACATCATGGCTCCCGGTTGGAAACACTCCTCCCTCATTCGTTACATCTCTGGGCTGCAACTCAATGAACTGATTTGGCTTTTCGTGTCTCAATTTTTATAATTGTCCCAAATTCTCTTGGGAGGTGCATGATTGACCTGAGGTGTCTATGCAAATAAAATCTTTGACCAATGAGATTACTTCCACCTCCACATTTTGAGTTGGAGGTTTGGTTCAACTAATGAGGTAACAATATTTTCTTTGACGTAATCTTTCTTCATCCTTTTCTTCTTGATTCAACTGATTACATCAGCAAATTTAGCTTCCAGCTAGAAATCCTAATTCTAGTGAGATTTATAATTTGTTTTTATTCCCATGGTTAAAGCTTTAACCTTTTTAACCTCATCAAAAATTTTTGACAATCTTGCTTTGACTACCACTATTTTTCACTTCTACCAGCCTAAAACCCTAAAGCTTTTGAATAAACAATGCAAAAAAAATATATTTTTCTTTCTATTCTCTTTAATTTTCAGCTATTGTTTTTTAGATTTTACAAGTTTTTGCAACAAATCTTCTGTCAAATGCGACTGATATCGCAATTGACAATAAACTGCAAAATCAACAATATCACTAGTAATAATTTCTTTCGCTCCATTGTGTTAAACTTAGGATTACATTTCTTTCTTTTCATGCAATTTTACAAGACAATCTTAAACAATTGCATTTTTACATAAGTATCTTAAGCAGAGCAATTAACAGGTTAACACAGCAATGAAGCTGCAACAAGTGCTTCTGCTTTTATGGTTAGCAGTGTATTCTCACAATACAGTGGCTTACAAAAGTCTACACCACCTTTGAAAATTGATATATTTTGTGTAATTTAACAGGGAAAAACACATTTTGTAATTACAATGGTTGTTAAATAAGCAGATCCATCACACTTTCCTTTGATATAAAACTTACATTTTAAAAACTTCATGTTTCCAATTAGAGCACATTTCAAACCATCTCTTGAGAAATAATGTTTAAAGTTACTTAACTCATTTCAGTTTTGCATCCCTATGAAAATGGAAGATAAGAAGTTACATTTCAGAAACTTGATGCCTTTTTATTACTGTAAAGGCAAAAATGCATCACAAGCAACAAAAAAGACAGATAATGTGTACAGTTAAAGTGTTTTAGCTGAGGGAACTGTAAAAAAGAGGTTCACTAGCTTTAGAGTTAGACATTGTATCTGGTGGTATTAGAAAGGAATCTTGTGCTGTGAGCTCCTGACAAGTAATGAGTCAACTTGATTCTGAAAAATACTGCTTAAAACTGGATTAATTAATGGTAGCAATTCAATATAAGACAGATGATGTGTACGGTTAAGGTGTTTTAGCTGAGAGAACTGTAAAGAAGAGGTTCACTAGCTTTAGAGTTAGATATCGTAATCTTTTATTGATGAAGAATGCTCAGGCACCTCTCCCCACAGACACTACAGATAACAACCAAATCAAGACATTGATTGAAAACAAGAATGAACATGGAAGATTCTACAACTACCTGACCCCACTTGCATATTTTTTTTTTAATCGTATCACCCCGAGCAAGGCGGTAACGCCACTGATGTGCAGGGGGGCTACGTAATAGTGAAAAGATTGGAAAAGAGAAAGCCGGAAATCACATCCTAAACAGGGAACAAGGGATGAGCCTCTTAACCTGTTCAATAGACGTGGGTGGAGTGTAAACCAGGCAATAAATAGATAGATCTATCTACTCCAATTCAGTGCTGAGATGTGTCATTGTATATCTGGGCACACCTGTCACCTTCTTGACAAATCAATCATGTTCAGATTCAAACTCAGGTCTCATGGTTAGAAGACTCAAACCACTCAGCCAGGAAACCAGATGTACAGATGATAGGTAACACCAATAATCACAAAAATATATATGTATGCAAACACAAGCACATTTATATGTCTAGCTGCTTGCATCCAAGCACACTTGTCACTTTCCTGACAAAGCAATCATGTTGAGATTCAAACCTGGGTCTCATAGGAATAAATTTTATTTCCTTATTTTCACAACTGTTTGATTATTTCTTTATATGGAAGACCAGATAGATAAAATCTTTGAACCTCACTTTTAGATTAGTAGTTATGTAAGAAATTACTATTTTCATAAAATTTCAATGTCTAATAATACATGTGTATGCCTATTGCCAGTGGAAAGGTGTAATGGTAAAATGATCAGAGATCAAATTGTACTTGACACTGCATTCCATTCATAGTAATGCCATTGGGAAAAGTACACACATTTGTTTTTTTCAACATACAGGATTGATTTAAGGATAAATAAACAAAAATAATAAAAGAAAAATAAAGAAGACAAAAATAATAAGAGACAAACAATATATGTATATAATGCAGGTGAAAAGCAAAGCAACTATAAGACAGTAATAAAGCAAAAGGTTCAGAAAGAAGAATAAAGAATAAGACAAAAATAATAGGAGACAAACAATATATGTATATAATGCAGGTGAAAAGCAAAGCAACTATAAGACAGTAATAAAGCAAAAGGTTCACAAAGAAGAATAAAGAAGACGACAAAAATAATAGGAGACAAACAATATATATATATAATGCAAGTCGAAAGTAAGGCAAAACTATAAAACTTAAAGAAAAAGGTTCACAAAGTAGGAATGATGTTCACATGCAAAATGGATACAGTACAGTGGTTACAGTATTCGGGAAGGTAAGAAACTAACAATGAAAAACTTCATTTAGAGCCTACAAATTTAATGAATTTTAGTCTGATAAACAGTTTGTACATAAATTAATGTCATTTTCTTTTAGTAGATTACAGTTCAACTTTGTAGAGCCTTTTTACAGTTCACTAGTTATATCTGCATATTTTGAATGTTGGTGATAGACTGGGTTTATAATGATAGGCTTCTTGTATTGTAACTGCTAATGTCATATATTCAACATCAGATATTGCCACAATGCTACTCCAGGTTGTTTTCTTGTCATTAGATATACCAAGCTACAGTAATATTTGTATTGGTTTATAAACAGATTTCACAGATTTCTCTCAACTGTGTGTTAACGTGTGCTTTTTCAGATCTACATTGCGTAAAGATCTATATCCACAGATTTTATTTAGGAAAAATTTCCCATCTGTGTGTGTTAACGTGTAGTTTGAGATCTGAATTTTGAGAAAATCTACATCCACAGATTTCAGTGGAAAAGATTTCTCGCCAATGTGTGATAACATGTGTTGTTTGAGAAGTGAATTTCTGGAAAACTTACAACCACAGGTTTCACAGGGGAATGGTTTCTCTCCAGTGTGTGTTAATATGTGCCTCTTGAGATCAACATTTTGGGAAAATTGATATCCACAGATTTCACAGTGGAATGGTTTCTCTCCTGTGTGTGTTAGCATGTGTTGTTTGAGAGTAAAATTCCGTGAACACTTAAATCCACAGACTTCACAGTGGAAAGGTTTCTCTCCAGTGTGTGTTATCATGTGTTGTTTGAGATGAGAATTTCGAGAAAACATACACCCACAAACCTCACAGTGGAATTTTTTCTCTCCAGTGTGTGTTAACACGTGTTGTTTGAGACTAGAACTGTGCAAAGACTTAAATCCACAGATTTCACAGTGAAACCTCTTCTCTCCAGAGTGTGTTATCATGTGTCGTTTGAGATAGGAACTTTGGGAAAACTTATTTCCACAAATTTCACAGTTGAAAGGCTTCTCTCCTGTGTGTGCTTGCATGTGATGCTTGAGACTTGAATTTTGGGCAAATTTCAATCCACAAACTTCACAATGGAATGGTTTCTCTCCAGTATGTGTTAATAAGTGCCTTTTAAGTGATGATTTTGCCCAATATTTTATGCCACAGATTTCACAGTTGAATGGCTTTTCTCCTGTGTGTATTAATAAGTGTTTTTTGAGGTTTGAGCTTTGGGTAAATTTACATCCACAGACTTCACAGTGGAATGGTTTCTCTCCAGTATGTGTTAACATGTGTGTATTGAGAGAAGAATTTTGGGAACACTTAAAATCACAGATTTCACAATGGAATGGTTTTTCTCCAGTATGTATTAACACATGTCTTTTGAGATTTGAATGTTGGGAAAATTTAAGTCCACAAACCTCACAGTGGAATGGTTTCTCTCCAGTGTGTGTTAACACGTGTGTACTGAGGTGTGAAATTTGAGAACATTTATATGGACAGACTTCACAGTTGAAACGCTTGTTGCTAGTGTGTGACATCACAGGGCTTTTATATAGTTCAATTCATGGACAATCTTACTCCTTAGTTTTCACATATGTTTTCTCCTGTGCAGACTTTGATTGCACAGTTATTTTAAGAATTTCACAGTTTGAAAATTTTTCATTGCTTCATGCATATTCATCATGGTTTTCTGGAAATCTCCAAGATGCAAACTGCAAAAAAAAAAAAAAATTAACTCATAGTAAATGAAATATAAGAAGAAAATATATGATGTAAGATTATGAAATTGGTTTAAAATGAATCGTATAATACAATGGAATATATTTTATTTTTGTTGGTATGAGAAACTAGAACAGATTTGTCAAATTATTATTAAATCATGTATCAGTGGACATAAATGTGTGGGTGTAGGAATGGGCATAGGAATAGAAAAACAAAATCAGGAAGCTGAGTTCTAGACTATGAAAAAGACAACTTTTATTTCAAAAATATATAAAGTATTATGTCAGATACATGCTACACTAAAATTTCACACTCGACCCTTAAATGAACCCATGTGCATTGGTTGATTTAGGGTCACTCATAACCACAGAATCCAGAGCAGAAGGATGTGAACTCCCACTCACATCCAGCATAGCAGGCAAGGAAACAAAAATGTTGGAGAAATTGATATATAAACAACAGCAGAAAGGGAATATCAGGTCTGCATGTCAGACTTTGGTTGTGAGATGAAACAAATGCTCTATATCACAGACTGGCTGAGAAGTGATGAAATACTGGTGGGAATGAATGTAAATTAATGAGGACAGAAGTCTTGTGTTATCTTTTAACTAGCAGTATAGCCTGGTGTTGCTTGGGTGTAATGAAAGCTTTAAAACTAATCCATGGTCCTGGAGCTCAGACTCTTTGGACATTGGCACAAAAGACTAAAAAGCAATAGTTGTTTCCAGTTAAAGCCAACCCGTAGACTGAAAGAAAAATGAATGGATGTAAGTCAAATTTTGATTTCCTGGTATTGATATCAAATAAGTTTGTTTCATCATAAACTGAATTTTGAAGGCTAAATAAGTCCTCTGAGTAAATGGCATCATGGCTGAGACTAAGAACTACAATTATACCTACTTAGAGCCAAACCCAAAGCAAAAACTAAAATAAAAGGGCTGAAAAAAGAAAAGACATACAGGCAGATAAACAGACACACACAAACATCTTGCCTTTTATATATTATCGATTTTCTGCACTATTTTAAGAACTGCAACCTTGAAACTTCTGAATATCATTTCTTATGTCTTTGTCTATGAGTGTATCAAATTTGATTAAAATCAGACCACTCCTTCTATAACCCGATTTTTTCGATTTTCGATATTTATCAGGGGTACCTCGACACAAAACCTAGCTAACAATACTCGCAGATGCTTATAGTACAACTGCGTAAATTTTCAAGAAAATCGGTTCAGCCGTTTCGGAGTCTTTAGGTAATGACACACAGACACACACACATACATACAGACAAATTTCCATTTATAAATAAGTTTAGATTAGATAAGCAAACCCCATTCCTTATGAACTAAACACTTATAATGAATGGGGAAGGAAAACCACTATAAACCTCTCCAATATCAGGAAGAGAGGAAGTGATGAAATATTGGTGGTAATAAAAAGTAAATTAATAAAGAGTGAAATCTCTTGTTATCATTTGATTAACAAACCCCATTCATTATGCACTAATTATTTATTATGAATGGAGAAAGTAGACCACTGAAAATCTCTCTGATATTTTCACAAAAACATTATAGCAATTTACAGATTAAAAAAATATGTCAACTATTCATTATGCATGGAGAACATCATTGGAAAGCAAGAAGACAGAGTTCTAGAGAAGAAACTCTTAGCATAGAACTTGCAGTTGCATCTAGCCATTACATCTGGGAAATGATCTCAATCTAGTACTGCATTTAAATTCACAAAGTCTGACAGGAAAGCAAAAAGCCATAACTATTATTATTATTTCCTGAGAAGAAACTCTTAGCATAGAACTTGCAGTTACATCTAGCCATTTCACCTGTAAAATGATGCCAATCTAGTATTGCAGATAAATTCAGGCAGTGGTTAACTGGGGAAGGAAATAGATTGTAAATTTTAATACCTCGAAAATAAAACTGTTGTCTTTTATCGCCAGAGAGAAACTTTCCTGCTTGCCATCAGTATGGCTGATGTTATTCTTCTTGAGAGCAATGCCTTTTTGGCCTCATGTTTTCAACCAACTTGAAGTGGAACAAATATATTGGGTTTATAGCTGTACCTACTGCTAGGAAGGCTGGGTTTCATTGTTGGTTCAGAAAGTTTTTCTTGTTAGAATCTATCTTGCATGTTTATAAATCTACCAGTCATCCATGCATTTGCATACTGTTGCCATATCTGGTCAGGTGCTCTTGCTATTCAACTCAAAGTTCTCAACAAAATCCAAAGAAGTATCTGCTATGTAATCAGTCTTGACTTGGCATCTCAACTTCAGTTACTTTTTCAGTGACGTGATATGGCTTCCCTGTGTCTTTTCCAGAAATATTTTCATGGCAACTGCTCAAACGAGCTTTTTCCTCCTGGTGTCCCATTCACGTAAATTTAATCATGCTTCTCTTAGTTTCTTTTCTTGCACTTTCTGCCCATGGAACTCATTTCTGTTTACTTGATTCCTTGCTAACTATTATTTAAAAAAATTTAAATGTAATGTCAAGGTATGGATCAGCCTACTGTATCGCTCCTCCAGTGCAGTGGTACAGGTGAATGGAAAGCGGTCAGGTGTATTTGTGCTGTCTCAGTTGGTTTGTCAGTGTTGCCCGCTATCACCCTTACTTTATGTTTTGGCGTTGGAGTACCTTCTTTTGCCAGCTGACATGCGGGGCATACAGTCCGGCCATACGCAGAATCACTGTTCCTGGTAGAGCTCAAGTCAGGGTTTCTGTGTACACAGATGACATATCCATTTTTGTGTCATCTTGGGATGACATTGAGGTGGTACAGAAGGCGCTTGAGCATTACAAAAAGGTGACAGGGACCAAAATTAACCGTGACAAGTCTTTCAGTTTGTGGTTAGGTGCCTGGAAAGGTGCTGCTCTCCTGGTGCCCCTCACTTGTACTGACGGACCCATCTGCATTCTTGGAGTGTGGTTCAAGCTAAATCTCCAGCTGGAGAAGAATTGGTTGGAGATACTGACAAAAATCCGAGCATCGGTCATGACTTGGCTTTGACAGTGGTTGTCCGTGAAGGGCAGGGCTGAGGCATGTGCTACATATGTTTTTTCCCTCTTCCTTTACCAGTTGTTGGTACTCCCTCTTTGTAAAGACTGTAGGAAGGCGATCAAGCGCTTGTTGTTTCTCCTGTGGGGTGGACACAAACATGAAGTTAACAAAGAAGTCTGCATCAAATGTTCACCAACACGCCTTGAGGTTGGCTTTTCTATGCAGCATCTTGAGAAAGGATTTGATTTTGGAGAGGAGTATCAGGGAAGCTTTCCCTCGCCTTACTATCACTCCTCCCGTTTCGTGGGCTGAGCACTGTTGGAGGCCCTGAAATCAATCAGAATTCTTACTCGAATATAAAAGTGCTTTGTGGGCCATTCTCTGGTCTACTGACCTTTCTCGGCCTCAGTGGCACTTGTATCGTGCATTAGTGGAAGGGATAGCAACAAAGGACCCTCTACATGATTGGCTTGGCTTGTTGGTGGACAAGTCATGATTATTTCTGTCTTGGGCGCCAGTGGTGACTTACCTCAGCAACCCTGAGTTGTTTTCACTTAGCTGGCAATTGATTCGGAATGACAGGGCCTTCAAATGGGAAGGGATAGATATGCCCGACTATCATCAGTGTGACCTTGGTTTAGAAGAAATGGCTGTGAATGCCTACTACCTTTTGGCACTATGTTAGTGAGTTGATGGCTCGTATCACACCCAATCTTCTTGTGCCCACTGATCTTGTGTACACGTGTGATAAGGTGTCGCCCCTGTTTTCTGGGTTGAAACTGTGTTTCTCACATTGCTGGCCAGAGCTCGAATAATGATTTGGACGTCACAACAGAAGAGAATCTTGCAATATGAATGCTATTCTTATCAGCATCTGATTGAATTTTTTAAGCATCAGATCAAGATGAAGATCAGATCTGATAGAATGCGCTCGATATCTACAGATTTCAGCAAAAGCTGGGTAAAAGTAGCAAGCCTTGATTCATGTGAATGGGAATGGGGCCAGTCTTGATTTTCTTTTTTAAGTCCTTTGTAGCACAACGGGATGGTTTCCTGTGAACCCCTTGCTGGTTAAGTTAGATGTCTTTTCTGTACCTAATTAATGTGAATGAATTGGTTCCTAGCCTGTTCCCAGCTTTCTCTTTTGTTATGATCCTAGTCAAGATTCCCAACCTCCCCAGTTTGATTTTGGTCCCATTTTTTCATCTTGGCAGAGTCAGTCTTTGATTTTCCCCATTCCATTATTTATTTTATCCTTTCCCTCTCTCTTAGTGCACTACTTGATTTTACTGTTTAACGAAATATAGCAGCCACCGTGATTTTGTTGGGTGGACAGGTCTTACTAACATTTGTGTATTTTAGCTTGAAAATTTTGTTGTATTTTAGTTCATTTTGGGTATTTCATCCCCCACCCCTCATTTCCTTTTCATTAAATCTTTTAAGTATATTTTATATTATTGTATTTTATGTCATTAGCTTGTTTCCCCCTTTTTAGATGCCCCTTGTAAATACATGGTATTATGGTGTGTGAAGGATTGAGAAGTGATGGATGGGTTCTTGTGGTGAATGTGCAAATTTTTAATGAGTGATAGAGTCATGAAAATGTTTAGCTAGGTATAGGATAGTTAATGATAACCATCCTTTACCCAACCCCACTTTTTCGGCCATGTGTGACATTTTTGTGCAAAATAAATATCCTATTCAATAAAGGGAGATGTATTGAGTTACAACCCTGTTTATTTTTGTCTGCCACATGAACACTACTTGTAAACATCCTTACGAAGGTGAGTATCACACTTTTGATTGTTCAAAAATGAAATTAAAAAAGGATTTGGAAACAGAACTCATTTCATTCTGTATTAAAAAATCTTCCAAAACTAAAATACACTTTTCTGAAACTATATCTGAGGATTAGTAATTGATTTAAAACATAATCTTTTTAACAAAGAAATTTTTTTACGTTAAGTTTAAAATAACACAGAAGTTAATTTTTAAAATAAACAGTAGCAATGAATTTTAACCAACAGCATACATTCATATGTAACTAGCAGTATAGCCCAGCATTGCTCGGGTGTAATGAAAGCTTTAAAACTAATCCATGGTTCTGGAGCTCAGACTCAGCTGAAAGAACATTTGTGTGACGTTTGGTGAGAATTGGATAAAAGTTGTGGATTTGTATAAAGGACATACAGACAGATAAACAGACACACAAACAAATGTTGATAAAAGAGATAAATGTTATAAATTGTTAAAATTGTTTTTTTCTCATGAATATTCACCATGTTTTCAAGTACACTCAAAGAAACAAACGGAAAATGAAAAAGAATTATCCTATGTGTTGAAGAATCAGAAATATGTGAATTAATTTAAAGGGATTTTTAATCATCTAGACTTTTGAGCACAAAGAAATGAAAGCAGAAAAACTTAATTGTACAAAGCAGATGTGTGGTATTATGTCCCAACAGATACTGCATTTCAATTTCATATCTGTATGTCATTTAAAGCCAGATGCAAGGGTTGGTTGATCTAGGGTCATTCCCAGCCATTGAATGCAGACAGACAGATGACCTCACAAACTGCATCCAGTATGACAGGCATCAGAGTGTGTATTTTGGAGAGATGTATATATAAAAGACTCCAGAGATGATTTGAGTAGGGATAAAAGTTTGAGTTTGAGTTTTGTTTAATGGCATATCAACACCTCTGTGGGTTATTTAATGCCAAAAAGGTGGAGTTTTTTTTAATATTCAGTTATAGTGAGAAGGTTGATTTAGTCAGATTTTAATTAAAAATTTTATTTTTATTTCATAATTTGTAGTCTAGTTTTGTATTTAAAAATATCTTCTAGTTTTGTATTTAAAAATGCATTATGGCAATATTTTTTTTTCCTTCAAAAATGTGTTATGGTAATTTTTTTTCCTTCAAAAGTATACTGTTGGTAATATTTTTCCTTCAAAAATGCATATTTTTCTATAAAAGTCTACTTTTATACTTCCATAGTGTTTTGACCCCAGGTTAACTATTTGTCCATAGCTGGGACCCTAACAGGTGCTACCACTCTGGGCCAGGGTGGACCGGGGAACAACAGAAATTAAGAAGTGGTTCCATATTGATTTTAAGAAGTTAACAAGTGTTGTGGATTATTCCCCTTACATGGAAGCCACAGAAAACCTGCAATATCTTATGTTTATGGTATTGGCTTACAATGGAATAAAATTAAAAAAAAATAAAATGTAAACATTTGTGTAAGTATTAATAAAATGAAAACTACTATAAAAATTTAATAACTTTATCAAATCAATCATGCTAACAATTCGTATTAATAATGTACATTGCCTGAGTTCACCTCAGAAATTGGGCAAATCACAATTATGCCCCTTTCTCAAATATCTATCTCTTTTGTTCCTTTATTTTTTTGTGTATCTATCTACTCTATTTCTATCTGGTATCTATCTCTATCTCTCAGTTTCCCTACTCCCACCCACGATCACTGTCAGTTTTTGTATGTTTTTTTCATGTATTATTGCAGATTCTCTTTTGATATCAGTCACTTCTAAAAAAAAATATTTTATAAGAAATGGCTAGTACAGGCACGAAAAGGAAAGCAATAACTGACTTTTTTAAAAGTCCACTTAATAAATATTTTTGTGAATAAATTAAATATTTTGGTTTCTTGTTGACCGTTGTAAATACGTTTTTTAAAATGAATTATGCTGAATAATTTTCTTTAAAGTAAGGCCATGTTTTCTTATGTTCCCATTTATTTATTACCAGATTACATGGTAAGATTCTAATATGTGCATTCTGATGAGTGGAATATATGTTCATGGCGAAAATAGGTCACGAAAATGAGCCTTTAGTGAGCGACCACCTGCCGTATGCGAGCATACGACAGATTTCATTTTTTTTTTCGCAAAAAAACAAAAAAAAAAACCGACAATTAACTTTTGTTTACAAATGTGTCGATCGCTCAAAAATGTCAGCAAAATTAAAAAATTGAAAAAAAAATCTCAAACGTTTATGCCAATCAATAATTTCTGTTTGAAATAAAGCAGAGTATTTTGCTTACTGGAAATAGTAAATTTAATCATTAAAATTAAAATAAAAAGTTTAAAGAAAACTTTTTTATTTTTAAAATTCAGTTTAAAAGTTAGATATGTAAATAATAGTGGCGTACCTAAATTCTTACCTTTGCCGTAGTAATAAACTGTAAAAATTGTGTCACTCACGGACGAAAAAAAAAGATTTTATACCAAAATTTCGAACGTGTTAGAAAAAATTAAAAATGTTTTGAATATGATTAAAAAATACTTTCATCTTTACTCTTAATAATAACGTTAACATTTTGCCAATAAAATTTTGTTAGTATTAAAAGTCTTTTTTCTTCATACAATGCTGTTTTTGAAGCGAATTCGTGGAGGTACCTCGTTTTTGTGACTTTATCTATGATGAACTGAAATCTTTATTCATACACGTCAATTTTTCTTTCAATTAGAATTAGCATTTGGCTATTATCTTTAAAGAAAAAGAAAAAAAGATGTGTTACTTACATTTTCTCGGCGAATAAAGGCTTTTTTATTTATATAAAAAAAAGAAGGATTAAACTAAAAGTTGCTCTTGTTACTGGATTTGATATTTCTTTTTCTTTTTCAACATCAACATTCAACAATATTTGGCAATCAATAATAAAACTCCCGATTTTTAAAGAAATTGAAATTAAAAGAAAAAAAAAGATTAATTATTTGAAAATAGAAGGCATCTTGTTTCTGAACAATGACAGCAAACACAACAAAAGAATTACAGGAAACGGTGTAAAACGAGAATTTGTTCCTTGCTCAAAAGTAGATCGGGTAGAGACAACAATGTGAGAAAACTCATCGTCTTTTTCCTGATTTACGAAAAATGAAAATAACAAAATTAAAATAAAAACCTTAAAAATCCATTTTTTTTCTAAAATATTTGCTTAAAATATTAGTAAATTTAAGAATTCCTTGATCAAAATTAACTTGAGTGTCCATATTATGCCAAATTGTCACCAGTGACGTTTCACCAAATTTTCAAAATAATTAAACAAAATTATATACATATTATTGTTTGTCTCCCATTATTTTTGTCTTTTTCTTTATTCTTCTTTCTGAACCTTTTTGCTTTATTACTGTCTTATAGTTGCTTTGCTTTTCACCTGCATTATATACATATATTGTTTGTCTCCTATTATTTTTGTCTTATTCTTTATTCGTCTTTGTGAACCTTTTGCTTTATTACTGTCTTATAGTTGCTTTGCTTTTCACCTGCATTATATACATATATTGTTTGTCTCTTATTATTTTTGTCTTATTCTTTATTCTTCTTTGTGAACCTTTTACTTTATTACTGTCTTATAGTTGCTTTGCTTTTCACCTGCATTATATACATATATTGTTTGTCTCTTATTATTTTTGTCTTATTCTTTATTCTTCTTTGTGAACCTTTTGCTTTATTACTGTCTTATAGTTGCTTTGCTTTTCACCTGCATTATATACATATATTGTTTGTCTCTTATTATTTATGTCTTATTCTTTATTCTTCTTTGTGAACCTTTTGCTTTATTACTGTCTTATAGTTGCTTTGCTTTTCACCTGCATTATATACATATATTGTTTGTCTCCTATTATTTTTGTCTTATTCTTTATTCTTCTTTGTGAACCTTTTGCTTTATTACTGTCTTATAGTTGCTTTGCTTTTCACCTGCATTATATACATATATTGTTTGTCTCCTATTATTTTTGTCTTATTCTTTATTCTTCTTTGTGAACTTTTTGCTTTATTACTGTCTTATAGTTGCTTTGCTTTTCACCTGCATTATATACATATATTGTTTGTCTCTTATTATTTTTGTCTTATTCTTTATTCTTCTTTGTGAACCTTTTGCTTTATTACTGTCTTATAGTTGCTTTGCTTTTCACCTGCATTATATACATATATTGTTTGTCTCATATTATTTTTGTCTTATTCTTTATTCTTCTTTGTGAACCTTTTGCTTTATTACTGTCTTATAGTTGCTTTGCTTTTCACCTGCATTATATACATATATTCTTTGTCTCCAATTATTTTTGTCTTATTCTTTATTCTTCTTTCTGAACCTTTTGCTTTATTACTGTCTTATAGTTGCTTTGCTTTTCACCTGCATTATATACATATATTGTTTGTCTCCTATTATTTTTGTCTTATTCTTTATTCTTCTTTGTGAACCTTTTGCTTTATTACTGTCTTATAGTTGCTTTGCTTTTCACCTGCATTATATACATATATTGTTTGTCTCCTATTATTTTTGTCTTATTCTTTATTCTTCTTTCTGAACCTTTTGCTTTATTACTGTCTTATAGTTGCTTTGCTTTTCACCTGCATTATATACATATATTGTTTGTCTCCTATTATTTTTGTCTTATTCTTTATTCTTCTTTGTGAACCTTTTACTTTATTACTGTCTTATAGTTGCTTTGCTTTTCACCTGCATTATATACATATATTGTTTGTCTCCTATTATTTTTGTCTTTTTCTTTATTCTTCTTTCTGAACCTTTTGCTTTATTACTGTCTTATAGTTGCTTTGCTTTTTACCTGCATTATATACATATATTGTTTGTCTCCTATTATTTTTGTCTTATTATTTATTCTTCTTTGTGAACCTTTTGCTTTATTACTGTCTTATAGTTGCTTTGCTTTTCACCTGCATTATATACATATATTGTTTGTCTCTTATTATTTTTGTCTTATTCTTTATTCTTCTTTGTGAACCTTTTACTTTATTACTGTCTTATAGTTGCTTTGCTTTTCACCTGCATTATATACATATATTGTTTGTCTCCTAATATTTTTGTCTTATTCTTTATTCTTCTTTGTGAACCTTTTGCTTTATTACTGTCTTATAGTTGCTTTGCTTTTCACCTGCATTATATACATATATTGTTTGTCTCTTATTATTTTTGTCTTATTCTTTATTCTTCTTTGTGAACCTTTTGCTTTATTACTGTCTTATAGTTGCTTTGCTTTTCACCTGCATTATATACATATATTGTTTGTCTCCTATTATTTTTGTCTTATTCTTTATTCTTCTTTCTGAACCTTTTGCTTTATTACTGTCTTATAGTTGCTTTGCTTTTCACCTGCATTATATACATATATTGTTTGTCTCCTATTATTTTTGTCTTATTCTTTATTCTTTTTTGTGAACATTTTACTTTATTACTGTCTTATAGTTGCTTTGCTTTTCACCTGCATTATATACATATATTGTTTGTCTCCTATTATTTTTGTCTTTTTCTTTATTTTTCTTTCTGAACCTTTTGCTTTATTACTGTCTTATAGTTGCTTTGCTTTTCACCTGCATTATATACATATATTGTTTGTCTCCTATTATTTTTGTCTTATTCTTTATTCTTCTTTCTGAACCTTTTGCTTTATTACTGTCTTATAGTTGCTTTGCTTTTCACCTGCATTATATACATATATTGTTTGTCTCCTATTATTTTTGTCTTATTCTTTATTCTTCTTTGTGAACCTTTTGCTTTATTACTGTCTTATAATTGCTTTGCTTTTCACCTGCATTATATACATATATTGTTTGTCTCCTATTATTTTTGTTCTATTCTTTATTCTTCTTTGTGAACCTTTTGCTTTATTACTGTCTTATAGTTGCTTTGCTTTTCACCTGCATTATATACATATATTGTTTGTCTCCTATTATTTTTGTCTTATTCTTTATTCTTCTTTGCGAACCTTTTGCTTTATTACTGTCTTATAGTTGCTTTGCTTTTCACCTGCATTATATACATATATTGTTTGTCTCCTATTATTTTTGTCTTATTCTTTATTCTTCTTTGCGAACCTTTTGCTTTATTACTGTCTTATAGTTGCTTTGCTTTTCACCTGCATTATATACATATATTGTTTGTCTCCTATTATTTTTGTCTTATTCTTTATTCTTCTTTGTGAACCTTTTGCTTTATTACTGTCTTATAGTTGCTTTGCTTTTCACCTGCATTATATACATATATTGGTTGTCTCCTACTATTTTTATCTTATTCTTTATTCTTCTTTCTGAACCTTTTGCTTTATTACTGTCTTATAGTTGCTTTGCTTTTCACCTGCATTATATACATATATTGTTTGTCTCCTATTATTTTTGTCTTATTCTTTATTCTTCTTTGTGAACCTTTTGCTTTATTACTGTCTTATAGTTGCTTTGCTTTTCACCTGCATTATATACATATATTGTTTGTCTCCTATTATTTTTGTCTTATTCTTTATTCTTCTTTGTGAACCTTTTGCTTTATTACTGTCTTATAGTTGCTTTGCTTTTCACCTGCATTATATACATATATTGTTTGTCTCCTATTATTTTTGTCTTATTCTTTATTCTTCTTTCTGAACCTTTTGCTTTATTACTGTCTTATAGTTGCTTTGCTTTTCACCTGCATTATATACATATATTGTTTGTCTCCTATTATTTTTGTCTTATTCTTTATTCTTCTTTGTGAACCTTTTGCTTTATTACTGTCTTATAGTTGCTTTGCTTTTCACCTGCATTATATACATATATTGTTTGTCTCCTATTATTTTTGTCTTATTCTTTATTCTTCTTTGTGAACCTTTTACTTTATTACTGTCTTATAGTTGCTTTGCTTTTCACCTGCATTATATACATATATTGTTTGTCTCTTATTATTTTTGTCTTATTCTTTATTCTTCTTTGTGAACCTTTTGCTTTATTACTGTCTTATAGTTGCTTTGCTTTTCACCTGCATTATATACATATATTGTTTGTCTCCTATTATTTTTGTCTTATTCTTTATTCTTCTTTGCGAACCTTTTGCTTTATTACTGTCTTATAGTTGCTTTGCTTTTCACCTGCATTATATACATATATTGTTTGTCTCCTATTATTTTTGTCTTTTTCTTTATTCTTCTTTCTGAACCTTTTGCTTTATTACTGTCTTATAGTTGTTTTGCTTTTCACCTGCATTATATACATATATTGTTTTTCTCCTATTATTTTTGTTTTATTCTTTATTCTTCTTTCTGAACCTTTTGCTTTATTACTGTCTTATAGTTGCTTTGCTTTTCACCTGCATTATATACATATATTGTTTGTCTCCTATTATTTTTGTCTTATTCTTTATTCTTCTTTCTGAACCTTTTGCTTTATTACTGTCTTATAGTTGCTTTGCTTTTCACCTGCATTATATACATATATTGTTTGTCTCTTATTATTTTTGTCTTATTCTTTATTCTTCTTTCTGAACCTTTTGCTTTATTACTGTCTTATAGTTGCTTTGCTTTTCACCTGCATTATATACATATATTTTTTGTCTCCTATTATTTTTGTTTTATTCTTTATTCTTCTTTGTGAACCTTTTGCTTTATTACTGTCTTATAGTTGCTTTGCTTTTCACCTGCATTATATACATATATTGTTTGTCTCCTATTATTTTTGTCTTATTCTTTATTCTTCTTTGCGAACCTTTTGCTTTATTACTGTCTTATAGTTGCTTTGCTTTTCACCTGCATTATATACATATATTGTTTGTCTCCTATTATTTTTGTCTTATTCTTTATTCTTCTTTGTGAATCTTTTGCTTTATTACTGTCTTATAGTTGTTTTGCTTTTCACCTGCATTATATACATATATTGTTTGTCTCCTATTATTTTTGTCATATTCTTTATTCTTCTTTGTGAACCTTTTGCTTTATTACTGTCTTATAGTTGCTTTGCTTTTCACCTGCATTATATACATATATTGTTTGTCTCCTATTATTTTTGTCTTATTCTTTATTCTTCTTTGTGAACCTTTTGCTTCATTACTGTCTTATAATTGCTTTGCTTTTCACCTGCATTATATACATATATTGTTTGTCTCCTATTATTTTTGTTTTATTCTTTATTCTTCTTTGTGAACCTTTTGCTTTATTACTGTCTTATAGTTGCTTTGCTTTTCACCTGCATTATATACATATATTGTTTGTCTCCTATTATTTTTGTCTTATTCTTTATTCTTCTTTGCGAACCTTTTGCTTTATTACTGTCTTATAGTTGCTTTGCTTTTCACCTGCATTATATACATATATTGTTTGTCTCCTATTATTTTTGTCTTATTCTTTATTCTTCTTTGTGAACCTTTTGCTTTATTACTGTCTTATAGTTGTTTTGCTTTTCACCTGCATTATATACATATATTGTTTGTCTCCTATTATTTTTGTCATATTCTTTATTCTTCTTTGTGAACCTTTTGCTTTATTACTGTCTTATAGTTGCTTTGCTTTTCACCTGCATTATATACATATATTGTTTGTCTCTTATTATTTTTGTCTTATTCTTTATTTTTCTTTCTGAACCTTTTGCTTTATTAATGTCTTATAGTTGCTTTGCTTTTCACCTGCATTATATACATATATTGTTTGTCTCCTATTATTTTTGTCTTATTCTTTATTCTTCTTTGTGAACCTTTTGCTTTATTACTGTCTTATAGTTGCTTTGCTTTTCACCTGCATTATATACATATATTGTTTGTCTCTTATTATTTTTGTCTTATTCTTTATTCTTCTTTGCGAACCTTTTGCTTTATTACTGTCTTATAGTTGCTTTGCTTTTCACCTGCATTATATACATATATTGTTTGTCTCTTATTATTTTTGTCTTATTCTTTATTCTTCTTTGCGAACCTTTTGCTTTATTACTGTCTTATAGTTGCTTTGCTTTTCACCTGCATTATATACATATATTGTTTGTCTCCTATTATTTTTATCTTATTCTTTATTCTTCTTTGTGAACCTTTTGCTTTATTACTGTCTGATAGTTGCTTTGCTTTTCACCTGCATTATATACATATATTGTTTGTCTCTTATTATTTTTGTCTTATTCTTTATTCTTCTTTGCGAACCTTTTGCTTTATTACTGTCTTATAGTTGCTTTGCTTTTCACCTGCATTATATACATATATTGTTTGTCTCCTATTATTTTTATCTTATTCTTTATTCTTCTTTGTGAACCTTTTGCTTTATTACTGTCTTATAGTTGCTTTGCTTTTCACCTGCATTATATACATATATTGTTTGTCTCTTATTATTTTTGTCTTATTCTTTATTCTTCTTTCTGAACCTTTTGCTTTATTACTGTCTTATAGTTGCTTTGCTTTTCACCTGCATTATATACATATATTGTTTATCTCCTATTATTTTTGTCTTATTCTTTATTCTTCTTTGTGAACCTTTTGCTTTATTACTGTCTCATAGTTGCTTTGCTTTTCACCTGCATTATATACATATATTGTTTGTCTCCTATTATTTTTGTCTTATTCTTTATTCTTCTTTGTGAACCTTTTGCTTTATTACTGTCTTATAGTTGCTTTGCTTTATAATTATATATAAAGTTTTGAAAAATACATTAAAAATATTTTGAAAACTTGTAGAAGTTAAGTTATTAAGTGAAAACTATAAAGTTTCAAAAATATCTTTAAAATATTTCAAAAACTTGTAGAGATTAAGTTGTTAAGTGAAGACCATATTTACTAATTGAAAATTGAAAAGTTTACTTCAAATCATTGACTCACCGTACTTTTTAAATAATTTTAATTTTTAATTTTTTGTGCATTTGAAGTTTTTTTTTTGTATGGCAGTTTCTGTGTGTACATTAAAAGGTCATATGTTTCGTGGTTTCTTCACCTTACAAGAGAAAAAATTTGGACAATTTTGTCAACTCCAGTCACCATACACTTATCTTATCCTGCATCTGTCTAGCTGTCATCACATGTCAAATACAGGGGAGAAAGGTAAAAAAGATCAACACCTTTTTTAAGAAATAGTTTTATGCTAAGTTTCATGTTATAGATAAGTAATACTTGTGTAAACCAGATTAATTCAACATGAAATTTGCTAATTTTCCAAAAATAATGTGTCACAGATGTATATTTTATTTTTGCAAGAATTTTAAAACCATGAATTAACTTTTGTTTTTAAATGTGTTGATCACTCAAAATGGCCCAAAAAAAAAAACATGGAAACTGACACTAACCAAAATGTTTCAACTGTGAAATCTGTGGAATCAGCTTTTCTCAAACTACAGACAACACATGGACACACAAATTCAGAAGAAAAGTTTCACCTGCAAAATATGTGAATTTAAAAATCTCACAATTTTAGATTCCAATGAATGTAATTTTTGTTTGAAATACAGTAGGTTATATTAACTTACTGGAAATAGTAAATGTAATCATTTAGCTTTCTATTAAAACTAAAATAAAAGTTTGAAGAAAAAAATTTTATTTTAAAAAATTCAATTTAAATCTTAGTTATCAAAAATAAGTAGAGGTAACTAGCTAATTGCATTAAAGTTCTTACAGACAATAAATGTGTTGTGTGGGAGGGTTACAATCTCATCATTTGTTTCAGGTCATTTTGAATAGCCTTTGTCAACAAACAAAATTGTTCATTGCTGTTTTTATTAAGTAGATAAATCAATTTTCAGTTCATTCATATGTATCATTCATTTGCCAAGTATTTATTGCACCTTCCATATCTTCATGGTGTTTTATAGTCATTTAAGTAGTACCTTTGATAAAATTAAAATCCTGTTTTACAGAACATGCATAAGGTTGGAACCATTTCCTATGAAATCTGTGATGTTATATTTTTATAAAGTGAAATCTCAAAACAAACATGAAAACTCAATTACGAAATTTGAAGTTAATTTAATCAAGTATTATATCTTTATAGCATGAAATTTAGAATAGAAAGTATTTCTTAATAATGAAAGTCTTATCTTTCTGATGTATGAAGTAATTGATGACAGCCAGATGTGATGACAAGCTAAGTATGGTTGGCCAGAATTGACATATTTGTCTAATTTTTTTTCCTGTAAGGAAAAGATACTGTGAAACACATGACCTCTTAATGTAATACAGAAAATACCATACTTAAAAAAAATTCATATACCCAAAATAAATTAAAAATTACTGTAAAAATCTTTCATCTCAAAGATTTACATTAAACTTTTCAATTTTAGATTAGTAAATATAGTCTTTACTTAATAAGTTAATAATGTAACCATGACAAGGCTTTGAAGAAATTTAAACATATTTTTGTAACTTTATAAATTATTATAATTAAAAAAGAAAATGACAACAATTTTGGTAACCTTATTCATCAAATTTTTTTCTTTAGACTATTAGTAACTAATGTCCTTTAAAACATTATCTGATTATATACAATGATACAATTTTTAAACAAAGTTAAAAAAAACAACAATATCATTAGGTGCTAAGAAAATAAAAGAAATGAATTAAACTCAAATGTATAAATTAACTAGTTTTAATTAATTACTACTCTGTACTTTTAATGTCGCATGAGAATTCTCTAATATTCATAAAAGAATAACAAATAAGAAAAATATATTATTAAAAAGCAGATACAAACATTTGTCATGGCGTACCAGGGTCATGGCCTGTTGTCTCTTTTGTCAGGATCGTTCCTGGTCTGAGAACAAGCCATCAGCCCACACTCGTTGGTTGTTGATAGTGTTGACATTGGTTTTTGGGTTGACCTCTTCAACTGTAATCTCTCTTACCCACATTGTGATTTTTGATTTTAAGAGTGTTAAGCTGAATTATCACTGGGATATCTCAGCCAAGCTAAACCAAGTTGAATACGCGTACACAACTGTGGAAATAAAATGGCACCAATTTTGGAAATAAAATGTATGACACCTGAATAAATCATTAGATGGTATTTATATACAAAAAATAAAAAAAAGTAATCACAGTTCTTTTTCTTTTTCCAAACCCATTCCTAATGATTAACGATGGAATGAAAATTTCGGCTAGTTTCTCTAAGATGGACCGGACTTGGTAATTAGGCAACTGGTAAATTCAAACACTTGTTTGTACTTTTTGGAAATGATTCATCAGAGTTTTTCTTCCTTATTACTATCATCAAGTTGGCACAAGGGTTTTGTTACAGTTTTTCTTTTTCTTTAGCAGATAACTTTGGTTATTATTACTTCAAACTTTCAGTGGCAACATCAAACTCAAAGTGACTGAGACTCGAACAGAACTACAGACAGCAACAGCCGCGGTGGAAGCTAACTCTGTCTCACTTCATCTCCGACTGACTGGGACTGCAATTGACTGGGAACTGACTTTAGCCTTTGTGGGTTCTCGTATATATGGGTGTCTCATTTTACTGGTGTGGTGAGGATGCACAAGGGGTTTTATTTTTTTTCTTTCTTAATCATCTCACCCCAAGCAAGGCATTCTACTGCCACTGTTGCACAGGGGGTTAGATAGAGGAAAGTGATGAGAAAGAGGGGTTAGTTATAGAAAATATCAGAAGGTGGGTAATCTTGGCTGTGTTTCATTGAGTCCCATCTGAGGAATTATGAATAAAAAAATTAAATTTCTTCCTCAAATCATTTTCATCTATGCAAAACTCCATTTCTTTCAACAAGGACAGCTTTGACATTTCACCTTCTAATCATGTCAACTGTGCCTAGCCGAATTCCATCTGGAATATGAATATGAATCTAAAAAAATGAAATTTTCGTCTTTAATCATTTTTGTCTCTGCAATGTTAGACCATTTTACTTCTTTCAATAAGGGCGCTTTGACATTTGACATTTGACATTTGACCTCTAATAGTCCAGCTATGTTTTTGCTGGACTATCATACTGTGAGATTCTATTTCATTTCTGTTTTTTTTTTAACCAGTTTGCAATCTTGGGAAAAGGAATCTGTTTTTGACACAAAAAAAAACATTGTGTTCCTTAATACTTTCTTATCCAAATAAGATAAAATAGTTTTCTCTAACCCCTTTTTCGTCCGTAAAAAAAAAAATGATTTTCATCAACCAACTTTTGTCCGTACGCCGTGTTAAATATTGTCATACATTTATATATCGATATACAATGTTGTGACATACTATTTGTACCTGGGCAGGTTTTGTGCAAGGAACAAATTCTCCTCTTGCACCGTTTTCAGTAATTTCTTTGTTTTCACAAACTCAATGCGATCTATTTTTAAATAGTTGGTTATTTTATTGTAATTTCTTTAAAGATCGGAAGTTTTATTGATTGCCAAATATTGTCAATGTTGAAAGAAAGAAATATCAAGTCGAGTAACTTAATCCTGTCTGTTTTTCTATTGAAAAGCTTTAAGATTCGCCCTGAAATGGTAAGTTAGATGAACCGTCATTTATTTCCTAAAAGAACGACAACAAAAGCATTTGAAATCACATTTGAAATGTCTTCTTGAAAATTCTGAAGGAAGTGTGAATTAAGACAAAATCTTTTCACAGGAAAGAACTTACTTCGCTCACTTGACTTTGAGCAACGCACAGTCTAAGGGGAACAACTTTTTCGTCTTATGTTAACGAAGGTCACGACACTGTATTTAATACTGTTACATGCTTTGCTTTTTGTTCATTGTTGTATTTGTATTTGATTATTAGTTACAAATTAAAGTTGTTTTTATCTTGAATCGTATGTTAGACGAATCGTAAAAATCATAAAGGACCTAAAATCCTCTTCTACAATATTTAATTGGTAAATTCTCGTTTTAGGTGCCGACGGATTTTCCCCCTTCAAATTTATCCAAAATAGCATTATTTCTGTGCAAATGTATATGCTGAACTCAAATCAACAATTAGTTATTGAAGAAACCTCCCTTTTTTTTAATTTGAAAGTCCATAAAAAAAAAAAAAAAAAAAAACGAACTATATCTCGCACTTTCTCTCTCCCGTAACTCTCACAAAGTAATGTGACAATATGTATTTGGGCGTAGGACAACAAATTTCGGTCGATTTTCTTCCTTTACTGAAACTTCCGGCGATAAAGACCACAACAATAAATTTTATTAAAATTTTATGAATTTACGTTGAGGGCAGGGTAACAGAGGTAAAAAAAAAATAAATACATTTTTCAATTGTCAAGACTGTTTAAAAATAATGTAAAAAATAATTTAATTCGTTTCTGAATGAGTACTGAAAGTTTTATTAAAATCCGACAATAATTTAATTTTTGAGAGAGAATTTTCAAATGAATGTTTTTGTCACCGGAAATAAAAAAAGGTTTCTGTCCTCATTACGTTTTCCATTGTAAAACATTAACGTTTTTGTTACCCACTAACTCAAATCAAAATAAGATTTTCTGCCAAAATTGCGAACATGCTAATCTTCTTAAATGTAAAAATCTGATGACAAAAGTTCGTTTTTATTAAGTTTGGAGCCTTTTTTTATTCATATTATGCTGTTTTTTTTGTTTTTTTTTAGCGACTTAGTGGAGGGTACTTACTTGAGAGGTTTAATTTTGTTGTTTTCATTTTTCGTCAATGATAAATCAATCGGATTGAAGATAATCTGACATGTTGCGTGCAACTAGACTATTTTTTTTATCAAGGAACAAATTCTCCTTTTACACCGTTTCCGGTATTTCCCCTGATTTCCTTACAAACTTCATGCGATCCATTTACAAAAACTTCGTCTTTTTTTATTACAATTTCTTTAAAAATCTGAACTTTTCCTGATTGCCAAATTAAAAAAAATGTTTTTACCAATATTTTCTAAAAAATAATTATTTCAAAACCTATTTCAGTCATTTATGAATAAGTCCTGAAATTTTCATCAAAATCAGACAATTATTTGCTTTTTGCAAGAATTTCCAAATTAATGTGTCTTTCACAGTCAAAAAATGCCTTCGCTTACGTTTTGACGTAATAAAATCTAGCGTCAATTTACCCCTCTCACTGACGAGAGAACAAAAAATGGTTCTTCCACTAAATGAGCCTGTTAGAATCTGTTAAAATAATCTTCAAAAATTGTAAAAATAATTAAAAAATACTTTTATCTATCCTCTTCATTATAGCATAAACATTTTGCTGATAAAACTTTTTTTTAATTTAGTTTGAAGCCTTTTCTTTCAGACTATGCTGCTTTTTGCAGCTTTTTTCCAGCCAACAAGCATATATATCTATCTTAATAATAATATAAACATTTTGAGGGAAAAAAGTTTGTTTTATTAAGTTTGGGACCTTTTTATTCATACTATGCTGTTTTGTTATCGATTTGACCGGAGGTACCTAGTTTTAATTAAATTCAGGAGTCATTGGGGAATGCTAATCAACTGTCTTTTTTTCTTAAAAAACTTTCCTATTATAAGAAAATCTACTCCGAAGTGCGATAACAAAAATGCAATAAAACTATGCCATTTTTTATTTGGATAAACTTTTAGTTGCTTTTATAAACATAAATTCGTAGCCTGAATAGAAAAAAAAAAATTTCCATTAGTAATGAATTTTTACAAGAATTGTTTTTATTTTATTTTATTTTTTATTAAAAGTTTCATGAGTCTTTTATAATTTCCTCCTTATAGGTCCCTCAGTTTTTTTTTAATTAATGTGTGGCAAATATATTTATTAATTGAAAAATTTAAACAGTTACTCTAAAAAGGGGTGCTCTTTTTTTGTAGATTAATTAAAACCTGTTAATTTTGCATGTTGATTTCCCATCTTTTTTTTTTTGTACGAATGGCCATAAGGGATATATATATATCTGTAAAAGGTCACGTGATTCAATGTTCCATATATATGAGTTTTCCGCCTGTACATTTTCCCTTTACAATTCCCATATCTGAACCTTGCTGTTCATTTCATGCGTGTCTTAACTTAGTTGGGTTATTTTAATTTCATTCTTTCTTATTAAATTTTAAAATTATTTTAAAAGAAATTACTTTTTATTTATTCAGAAAGCATATTCATTCATCCAGCTATAAAGCTAAACTAAAATTTTATAAAATAAGTAACTGCTGAAAAAACTAATAAAAAAGAATAATTAGAATAATATTTCTTAACTTAGTTGGGTTATTTTAAATTTCATTTAAATTTAAATTAAATTTTAAATTTCATTTAAATTAAATTTTAAATTTCATTTAAATTTTAATTTAGACAAGTAACTGCTGAAAAAACTAATAAAAAATAATAATTAGCATAATATTTCTTAATTTAGTTGGGTTATTTTAATTTCATTCTTTCTTATTAAATTATAAAATTATTTTAAAGGAAATTTTAATTTTTATTTATTCAAAAAGCATATTCATTCATCTAGCTATAAAGCTAAACAAACATATTAAAATATTATGTAATTGATGAAAATATGTTATGGCTAACTATGCATTTAAAAAATGGAAACCAGTTTTTTAGATACATAAAATTTTGGCACTTCCGGATGCCCTACTTGGCTGTTGACAGCTGGAAGCTTGTCATATTCAATCAATCATCACCTTGTATTACGTTGATGACAGGACTACTGTATTTAAGATAAGCTTTCTGTCTTAAATTTCATAAAGTAAGGAATTACTATTGTGTGAAATCAGATTAAGGTAAGTTTCAATTTAAATAATTGACTTTAAAAAAATGTCTGTGATGTATATTTTTTTCAAGATTTTATAAACAGAAAGTTGGCTACTGTTTACGTAATCTGTCAATCAATCAAAAATTTCAAAAAATGGCGGAAAATTTAAAGTTTGTCTGTTTTTTTGTTTTTTTTTTGTTTTTTTTGAAAAATTTCGGATTCCATTCGATATGCTTTCAGTTTAAAATACACCAGTGTATTTTTATTACTGGAATTACTCACTTTAATCTCTTGGATTTCAAATAGACCTAATTTTAAAGCTTGAAGATAGAATATTTACTTTAAAATTTTCATTTTAAATTTAGGTATGTAAAAATTGATTGGAGGTACCTATATTAAGTAATATTTAATTATTTTAAAAAAATTTTTAATCCTTTCTAACATTTTGAAATTTTGTCAGGAAGTTTTGTTTTGATTGAATTAGCGGCTAAGAAACGCTTACTACTGTTTTACAATGGAAACCTAATGATTGCATTACCCACTTTTTTTCGGTTACAAACACATTAATGTGGAAATTCTTGGAAAAATCAAATAATTGTCGAATTTTAATGAAATTTTCAGTACTCATTCACAAATGAATAAAATTATTATTTTTTTTTTAAATCTTGATAAAAATATTTTTTTACCTCTGTTACCCCCACACCACGTAAATCCATGAAATCTTAATAATGGCTAACTTTTGTTTTATTATTTCAACACAGGACTCATTGTTGAATATAAATCATCAATTTTTTATTTTAAGTTTGCAATCATTATCCAAAAACCTTCACCGAAGAGTAAAATGAAAAATGCAATAAAACTCTGATATAATTTAATTTGTTAAGTTTTTCACTGGAAAAAAATAACTATTGAGGACCATTATACTCTGAAGAAAAACATTTTTTTTCGATTAATAATAAAATTTAAAAATTGTTTTTATTTTTTAATAATATATAAGATTTTAAATATATTTTTAAAATCTACAAAGAATTGATTTCAAGTAAACTTTTTAATTAAGAACTGATGATTATATTACCTATCCAAAATTGAAAAGTTTAATAAAAATTGTTTTGCAGAAATATTTTAAATGAATTAAAAAAAAAACTTTTGTGTGTAAATATGTTCATTTTGATTAAGTATGATGTTCCATACGAGTCATAAAAAATGTTTCCATAAGTATTAAATTAGACATTTTTACCATGCCTTAAACTTAATGATAATTTATTAATAAATTACGTAATATAACTTAGTTTGGTTATTTTAGTTTCATTCTTTCTTATGAAATTATAATTATTTTTAAAAACATTTAAAGTTTTAAATTTTTATTTATTCAGAAAGTATATTCACATGTCTGAAAATTCTATAAAATAGTATATAATTGCTGAAAATATTAAGTTAAATTTTTAATTTTACTATTTAGTTACCCCCACCACCACCACCACCACCCAAAAAAAACTTCAAATGTGAAAATTTTGTTTTAACTTAAGTGAACTTTTGGCCTGTATGGTTGCCATTCTTTTAGCGTTCTTGACAAATTCCAGCTGTCATATCTTTTGTCACCCTGATAACACAGACAAGAGGGCTACCAGAATTAAAAAGTTTTCTTATTGTAAATTTCTCGCAGTAAGCAATTATTACTTGATTGAAATCATATAAAGATAAGTTTGAATTTTAAAAATTGACTTAAATGACTTGTCAGCTAGGTATATTTTATTTTTGCAAGATTTTTAAAACAGAAATGTGGCTACTGTTTACGTACTGTGTCAATCAATCAAAAATGGTGGGAAATTTAAATTTTATTTTTTCAATTCAGCAATAAATTAGATTAAAATCAATATAATTTTGGTTTAAAATACACCAGTGTATTTTTCTTTCTGGAATGAAAATTTAATCTTTTGGCTTTCAATTAAAGCTAATTTTAAAGCTTGAATAACTTATTTTTAGAATTTCAATTTAAATTTATGTATCGAAAATGGGTGGAGGAACCTACTCTAAATAATATAAACATTTTTATGGAAAAAGTTTGTTTTTATTCAATTTGGGGCTTTTTTTATTCATAATTTCATACTATATGTTGTTTGTTTTGCAATTTAGTAGAGGTCCCTACTTTAGTTGTAGGTCTTTTAGGAAGTACTAATTTAACTTTGCAGGGCAAATCTTTTTTTTGTCTATGAGCAATGTAATTTTTACAAGGGTTTATAACAGTAAGCGTAATATTACGCAAGGGACTTTTTTGCTGATGAAAGACCCATTAATTTGGAAATTCTTACAAAATAAAAAATAATGGTCGGATTTTGATGAAAATTTCAGGATGTATTCATAATTGACTGAAATCATTTTCTAAAATAATTATTTTTAGAAAATCTTGGTAAAATTATTTTTTTTTTTACATATGTTACCCCACCATCAATTTATTTCCAGAAATGTCTAGAAATTTGTGAATGTTTCCCAATAAGCCTAATATTAATTAAATTCAGAAGTCATTGGGGAATGATAATCAACTGTCATTCATTTTTTCTAAATTAGCCCATTTTTAGAAAATCTACTCCAAATCACAAAAATGCAATAAAATTATGTCATTTTTTTTTTATTTCGATAAACTTTTAATTTGATTTATAAACAGTATATATTAAGGATGTCATAGTCTGGAAAGAAAAAAAATTTTCAATGAATAATGAATTTTTACAAGAATTGTTTTCATTTTTATTATAATAATTTATAAAATTTTAAAAATCTTTTTAAATTTCTTTCTTCATTGTCAACTCTGGGTTGTTAAATTAATACGTGACAACTATATGTACTAATTGAAAAGCTTCATACAAATAATTTAGCCAATGGATTTTTTAAAACATTTTAATTGTGTGCATTTTCGTATTTTATTTGTACGGGTGGCCATACGTGATATTTATCATTAAACGGTCAAGTGATTCAAGTTAGAGAAAAAAAATTGCCTATAATGAACATTTGTATTCAATGCTCAGTTCTTTTCATTTCCATGTGTTTTTGAATCACCCAACAACAGGCTTCCCAAATCTCGCTTTTAAAATTTTAAAATTTAAATTAAAATGTTAAAATTTTTTAAAATTTAAAACTAGGAAGTAAATTAACTTCCTAGTTTCATCATCTTTTACATTAATTGTTGCAGAAATTGAAAAAGTTTTCCTTTTTCTATTTTGTTAACCCATGTTTAGTTTGTTTTTGTTGTACAATTCAGTAGTTTTTTTGCTAATCCTACCATTGAAATTATAAATTTTTTATTGTTAAATTCTTTCGTTGTATAACATTTCATGAATTGAATTAGTTATTTCATTCTTTCTTATTAAATTGTAAAATTATTTTAAAAGTAAGTTTTATATTATTTTAATTTTTATTTATTCAGAAAGCATATTCAAATATATAGCTATAAAACTAAACTACTTAAAATTCTATAAAACATTATATAATTGCTGAAAATATTATGTTAAATTTTTAATTTTACTATGTCATTAAAAACCAGAGCATTTTAATTACTGGAATTAGTGTATTAGTGTATTTAATCTCATGGCTTTCAATTAAACCTAAAATGAAAACATGAAAAAATTTTTTATTTTTAAAATTTCAATTTACTTACCAAAATGAGTGGAGGTACCTAGTTTTATTAGTTAAATGCAGGACACATTGGTGAATGTAAATCATGTATTACTTTTTAAAAGCATTTGACCACTTTTACTGAAAATCTGCTCCGAATGGTAAAATAAAAAATGATTTAAAACTATGATGTTTAATTACATAAGCTGTTAATTCTTTTAACAAATAAGTATAGTCTGAAGAAAAAACAAATTTTAATGAATAATGAAATTTTAAAAGAATTGTTTTTAATTATAATAATTCATAAAGTTTGAAAAATATTTTTAAAATATTTCCAATTCTTGTAGATATTAGGCTGGCAAGTTACATAGTAAAGACCATATTTACTAATCAAAAATTGTAAAGTTTAATAAAAACCATTTAGCCATCGCTTTCTTAAAATATTTTTTAACTTTTTTCTTGTGCGTGTATTTGAATTTTTTTTATGGTAATTTCTATGTGTAAATTAAAAGGTTATGGTGTTTTAAAAATGCACATTCAAATTCACACTAGAGAGAAACCATATTCCTGTGAAATATGTGAATTAGCATTTCTATCTAATTCTCTGTTGAACTGGCACATTAATTTAAAAATTCTAAAATCTGTAGCAATTTTGGGGATTTTTTGGAATTTTAAAATCATTAATAAAAATGTCCAAAATAAATTTTGATCTTAATTTTCAAGAACTTAGAAAATGCAGGAGATATGAAGTATTTTGATTATTGATTATTCTCATATTTTTTAAACACCAGTTTTTTGTGGGATTTTTTCTGCCGGACATTTTCATCCGTACAAGTGGATATATTGTTGATGACCACCAATACTTTTTTTTTTTTTTGGTTAGATTCTTTTCCCAGATATTTAAATCATTTTGTTGATGGTTATTTTCTTTCCTTTACTAAATCATTTTCTCTTTACAATGAAATCTTAAGGTATTTTTGTAATTCATTTTTTAACAAACATATTCAGTTTTTTATATTCTAAAAAATTTCCCTTTTCAAAATATAGCCTTTCCTTTTTATGCATTAAGAAAGTTGATCTAAATTTTATCCTAATTCAAACAAAGACAAACTGGATATTTTTACTGAATTATATTTTGCTTAACATCAAATGAGAATGTAGTTTTCTTTTATTTCATTTGTTCTTAGATCTTAAAGTGATTAGCAGTTATTGATTAAATATTGGAAGCAGTTTTTCTCTTTTATTCACCAATAATGTTTTGTTTATGAAAAGTAAAATGTATAAAAGAGTAGATATAATTTGATTGTTTGGTCTACTAGTAGGTACCTACTAAAAATCTTTCCAACTTATCTCCAAGATAATGGCTTCCGATTATAAATATGGCGGCCCTTAAAGCATAATCATAGTAGGAAAACAATTTAACAAATTGTCATATATGTCATTCAATTTAAAGTAATTCATTTTCATTGAAGCAGATTTCTTGGGCAAATGTTAGATTTTTAAGAGTTTTTTTTAATTTTTCTGTTTTTACTTTTCATCAATAATAATATTTTTATGTTTATTGTTTTGATTTGGAAAATTTTTAAGCAAGGAAATAATCTTCCTTTTATATAATTTTCTATAAATATCTTTCATCCTTTTGGAGTACATGCAATCTATTTTCAAAAAATTCATCTTTTTTAATTGTCATACCTTTAAAAATCTAAAGTTTTCTTGATTGCCAAATGTTGTCAATGTTGAGAAAGAAATATCAAGTCGAGCAACTTAATCCTGTTTGTTTTTCTATGAAAAGATTTTTATTTTAGATTTGCCCAGAAAAAGTAAATTAGTACTTTCTAAAAGACCTACTGCTGAAAAGTAGGAACCTCTACTAAATCGCTAAAAAAAACAGCATAAAATTTATGAACAAAAAAAGCCCAAAACTTAATAAAAACAAACTTTTCCCATCAAAATGTTTATATTATTTTGAGGAAAGATAAATTATTTTTTAAATTATTTTAATTCCTTCTAACACGTTAAAAATTTCGGTAAAAAATCTTGTTTTCATTTGAGTTACCGGGTAACCAAATAGTTCCGAGAGTTAAAAAGTAATATTACATAACTCACATATTTTGCCAGTGACAAAGGCATTAATTTGGAAATTCTTGCAAAAATCGAATAATTGTCAGATTTTAATGAAACTTTCAGGACTTATTCATCAATGAATGAAACTAATTTTGAAATTATTATTTAAAAAAATCTTGGTAATTTTTTTTAACACCTATTACCCCCACCCAGTTAACGAAAATTCATGAAATTTAAAAAAATTAAAAATGGTCTTATTTATTTAGTTCACTGAAAAACAGCATAGTATGATGAGAAAAGGCCCCAAACAAAATAAATAAGTTTTATTGGAAAAATGTTTTTGTTATTAATAATAAGATTGTTCAAAGTATTTTTTAATTAATTTTTTTAAATTTTTAATTCTTTCTAGCACATTAGAAATTTTGGTAGAAAATCTTGTTTTTTTTTTTTGAAAATATAACTTTTCCTCTTTATGCATTAAGAAAAATGATCTAAATTTTATCTTAATTCAAACAAACTGGATATTTTTTAACCATATTTTGCTTAACATCAGATGAAAATATAGCTTTCTTTTATTTTATTTGTTTATAGATCTTAAAATTGTTAACAGCTATTGATTAAATATTAAATTGAAAGCAGTTTTTCACCTTTTTTCACCAATAATATTTTATATTTATGAAAAGTAAAACATATAAAAGAGTAGATATAATTTGATTGTTTGGTCTATCAATTTTATTTCTAACTAAGAATTCTTTTCCCAATACATTTAAATCTTATAGCATTTTGTTGATGATTACTTTATTTCTTTTACGAAAATCATTTTCTCATTACAATGAAATCTTAAGGTATTTTTTTCAGTTACTATATTTTTGTCATTTATTTTTGAACAGACATATTCAGTTTTTTATGTTCTAAACATTATAACCTTTCCTCTTTATGCATTAAGAAAGGTGATCTAAATTTTCAAACAAACTGGATATTTTTTAAATCATATATTTTGCTTAACATCAGATGAAAACGTATAGTAATTTTATGGATTTTTTATAATTTTCAAATCACTAATAAAAATATCAAAAATAAATTTTGATTTTAATTTACATTCAAAAACTTAGGAAATGCAGGAGATATGAAGTATTTTGATTATTGATTATTCTCATATTTTTTGAACATCAATTTTTGAGGGATTTTTTTCTGCCGGACGTTTTCATCCGTACAAGTGGATATATTGTTGATGACCACCAATACTTTCTTTTTTTGGTTAGATTCTTTTCCCAGATATTTAAATCATTTTGTTGATGATTATTTTCTTTCCTGCACTAAAATCATTTTCTGTTTACAATCAAATCTTAAGGTATTTTTTCAGTCACTATATTTTTTAATTCATTTTTTAACAGACATATTCAGTTTTTATGTTCTAAACATTTTCCCTTTTCAAAATATAACATTTCCTCTTTATGCATTAAGAAAGGTGATCTAAATTTTATCTTAATTCAAACAAACTGGATATTTTTTAAGCATATTTTGCTTAACATAGTGGAAAATGTAGCTTTCTTTTATTTCATTTGTTTATAGATCTTAAAATTGTTAACAGTTATTGATTAAATATTAAATTGGAAGCAGTTTTTTCACCAATAAAGTTTTATGTTTATGAAAAGTAAAATGTATAAAAGAGTAGATATAATTTCATTGTTTGGTCTATCAATTTTATTTGAAATTGACCAAGAAATATCAGGTATTGTGAATGTAATTGAAGCAGTCTTACAATGCTATGTTGGAAATAATACACAATTCTGCCTCTTTAACAATACCCTTGTTTATTTACAGGCCTGATTGTGATAAACTCCTCATCATTTGTGGCTGACTATAAGAATCAACCGAAACAATAAAACAAAATGTGTCAACTAGCATTTCCACAAAGTTTTCATTAAAAGAAAACACAATCATGAAGCAACAAACAAGAGAAGATTCTCAATTTTGTGATGAATGTTGATCTGTATTTTCATGGATTTCAACTTTAAAAATCCATGTGCAACCTCATACTAGTGAGAAAACGTATACTTGTAAAGGTATGTGAGTCAAGATTTTTATAGTTATCAAATTTAAACAACACATGTTTGTACAGAGAGGAGAGAATCATCGTTATTGTGAAGAGTGTGGAATAATATTTTCACTAAATTCAGATTTGACAAAGCTGCATAGTATGCTGTTTAGTGGAAGAAAAACCTTTTTGTAAAGTGTGTGGATGTGTTTTTGGAAGGAATTCTGTTTTAAAAACCCACATGGAGACACACACTGGAGAGAAACAATATACATGTGAAGTATGTGGATCAGCATTTTCAAAGAATGCTATTTTGAAAAGGCACATTCGAATGCACACAGATAAAAAAACATATTCTTGTAAAATATGTGGATCAGCATTTTCTTCTAATTCTCAACTGAAAACACACATTCGAATTCACACTGGAGAGAAACCATATTCCTGTGAAGTATGTGGATCAGCATTTTCAGATAGGTCTTCTTTTAAAAGACACAATCGAATTCACACTGGAGAGAAACCATATTCCTGTGACATATGTGGATCAGCATTTCCATCTAATTCTAAATTGAAAAAACACATTCGAATTCACACTGGAGAGAAACCATATTCTTGTGACGTATGTGGATCAGCATTTTCAGATGGATCTTCTTTTAGAAGACACAATCGAATTCACACTGGAGAAAAACCATTTTCCTGTGAAATATGTGGATCAGCATTTTCACGGAGTAGTCATTTGAAAGAGCACATTCGAATTCACACTGGAGAGAAACCATATTCTTGTGAAATATGTGGATCAGCATTTGAACAGAATGCAGCTTTGAAAAGGCACATTAAAATGCACACTGGTGAGAAAGCATATTCTTGTAAAACATGTAGCTCAGCATTTTTATCTAATTTTGAATTGAAACAACACATTCAAATTCACACTGGAGAGAAACCATATTCTTGTGAAATATGTGGATCAGCATTTGCACAGAATAGTTCTTTGAAAAGACACATTCGAATTCATACTGGAGAGAAAGCATATTCTTGTGAAATATGTGGGTCAGAATTTACACAAAATGTTCATCTGAAAATGCATATTCGAACTCATACTGGAGAGAAAGCATATTCTTGTAAAATATGTGGATCAGCATTTTCACAGAATAGTCATTTGAAAGTGCACATTCAAATTCACAGTGGAGAGAAACCATATTCCTGTGAAATGTGTGGATCAGCATTTCCATCTAATTCTAAATTGAAAAAACACATTCGAATTCACACTGGAGAGAAACCATATTGTTGTGAAATATGTGGATCAGCATTTTCAGATAGTTCTTCTTTAAGAAGGCACAATCGAATTCACAGTGGAGAGAAACCATATTCCTGTGAAATATGTGGATTAGCATTTGCTTGGAATAGTATCTTGAAAAGGCACTATCAAATTCACACTGTTGAGAAACCATATTCTTGTAAAATATGTAGATCAGAATTTTCAGATAGTTCTTCTTTGAAAAGACACAATCTAATTCACACTGGCGAGAAGCCATATTCTTAGATATATGGCTCAGCATTTACAGGTAGTTTTCATTTGTAAAACACAATTGAATTCAAGCAATCAAGCACAACTAAACATATATATATATATATATATATATATATATATATATGTATGTATTTAATTGGTTTTACTAATTAAATGTATTTTGGCAAACAGTTTTCTTATCAGAATATGCTTGATATCAAGGTAGTGATAGGGCGTTGATAATCACAAAGTGTCTGTCACTTTAACTGAGCAGGTTCCTGCCAACTTAACAGTTTCGTGAGAACACTGATATGATATCCTCACACATCAGGGCTGCTCAGTCAAAGTGACAGAATCCTTATATTTATAACAAATATATATAGAATATATAATCCAAGTGAATTTCCAATTTCTTTGGTCTTATGTAGTAAGTAGTGACACCAAGTATTAGATTCATATCTTTCACTAATTTTGAAGTATTTACTTTTAAAGATTGTCAGTAAAATGGATAGAAATTCTTCATTCCTGCAGGTTTTTGTTTACAACTTGACTTCAAAATTTTAGTCTTTAAAGAACAAATCTAAATGAAGTTAATATCTTTTGTATTAGTGTTGTATTATTATTTATCATGTCAAACCCAAACTTGCAATTTGAATGCAGTTCCTGGCTTCTAAAGCTGACTTTCCCTAATGTGTTAGTACAAACTGAAAAATATGCTTAGATATAATGTGTTTGGGTTAAAACAAAGCATGGCATGCGGCAAATTTATTGTTGAAAGGCATTCACTTTTAATTTTTCTAAACAAGCAATTTTGTAACTTTCATATGCTTATGACCATTACAAATTTGTTTATTATTAAAAAATGTTATCGTTTGTTGCGTTATCGAATTCAGTTGTATTTCTTTTGTTTCATCAATGTACAAAATTAAATGTTTGTGGATTGGATTCTGAACACGTTTGTAATTTAGCAATTATTTCATCACAGTTAACCACATTTCACATTTTCAAATCTGATCCACTACAAGTGGAAGTACTGTTCAAAAACGATTTGCAATCTATTTTCAAATAATGAATCATTTTTAATTGCAATTTCTTTTAAAATCTAAAGTTTTATTAATTGCCAAATATTATTGATCCTGATGAAGAAATATCAAGTCAAACAACTGGAGCAACTTAATCCTGTTTATTTTTCTATGAAAAGCTTTTAGATTCGCCCTGAAAAGGTAAGTTAAATTTCATAAAAGACCTACAACTAAAGCTTTTGAAATCAATTAAATCTTTTTGTAACTTAAATTTCAGTTTCCTTTGAAAGATAATATCTAATAAGGATTTCAAAATTGATTTTCACACACACACACACACACACATATATATATATATATATATATATATATATACATACATACAAGTTTTAAACATTGATGCATGTTCTAGTCATTTAAATAGTTACCTCCACTCATTGTCATAGGTACCTCCACTTAATAACTGAAAAACAGCATAGTATGAAGAAAAAAGGACCCAAACTAAATAAAATTATTGGCAAAATGTTCATGATATTATTAAGAGGATAGATTAAAAAAACTTTTAATTATTTTATATTTTTTAATTCTTTCTAACATGTTCAAAATTTTGGTATAAAATCTTGTTTTTCTTTTCTTTAGTCAATGAGTGATGGAATTTTTACAAGGGTTTATAATGGTCAATGTTATATTACAAAAGTCAGTTTTCTGTCGGTGAAGAACATTAATTTGTAAATTCTTGCAAAAATCAATGATGAATTTTGATAAAAATTTCAGGACTTATTCATAAATAACGGAAATTAATTTTGAAATAATTTTGACTTCCTCCAAGTCGACTCACCTGACATCCTAGCCCTCTGTGAGACTAACCTTGATCCTTCTATACTCTCTTCTGAATTCTGTGTTCCTGGTTAGCTTCCCCTCTTCAGGAAGGACTCCAGTGTCAACATGCATGGCCTTGCTGTTTACATCAGTGAACACCTCCCTCTAGCTAGGTTGATTTCTCTTGAATCCCTAGATCATTCTTATATGTGTACTAAGCTCAGTTAGCTATCTCTTCTTTCTCTACCACTCCCCCTCATCTCCTGACTGTTCCTTTCTTGACAGCATCTCCAATAATATTGACAAGGCCATTTCCTCTCATCCATTTGCCCATATATTTGTGTTTGGTGACTTTAATGCCCACCATGCTCAATGGCTGAAAAACTCTGTCACAGATCTTGCTGGTGTCCACACCATGAATTTTTCAATCCCTCAATCCCTTACGTAAGTAGTGGAGTTCCCTACGCATTTCTCTGATAACCCTAGCAGACCTGACTCACTGCTAGATCTCTGTTTTACTTACATCCCTGACTCTTGTAATGTCCAGCAACTCTGCCCCTTCGAAAACTGACCATGCGGTAGTTTCCGTTAACATCTCCTTCCACTCCCACTCCACCCAAGAACCGCTGACTAGCAGAATATCTTACTGCTACCTAAGAGCCGATTGGGACTCATTCCACAATTTCCTGTGTGACGTCCCTTGGAACAAAGTCTTTAGTCTTCCTGCTGAAGACTGTATGGCTGAGGTCTGTTCTTGGGTTAAGGTTGGCATTGAAGCTTTCATTTCAGCCAGGAAGTTGAGACTTAAATCCCACTTGTCTGCTTGGTTCTCCCCCACTTGCTCAGCCTCCATCACCCAACAAAATCACTTCTTCCGGCTTTATTGGAGTCACACGTCAAAACATAACAAGCGGCTCTTTGCCTCTGCTTGCTATGAGTGCAAGAAAATACTTAAAGAAGCTAAGCTGCTGTTTGCAGCCAGAATGAAGCAGTGCATAGTATCCTGTAAGTTGGATTCCAAAGACTACTGGAGGCTCTGTAAAAGTGTACTAAACAATAGCAAACACTCAATCCCCCTCTAATCAACGAATTTGAGGTCCTTATTTCTACAACAGACAAGGCTGAGTGCTCCACTCACAGACTCTTCACCAGCTCAACACTGGACTCGTCTCGAGTATCTGTCCCCGACTTCCCACCCTAAACTGAAGCCTAACTGAATGACATCCACATTACCCACTTGGTAGTCTCTAACATAATTTAAAAGCTTAACCACTATAAAGTGAGTGGTGGTGGCGATGGAATCATTGTCCTGAAAAAATCTTCTTCTGAACTCTCCGAACTCTATAACAACTGGCTCACTGGCTCTTGTTTTCCTGCCTGCTGGAAGTCCTCCTTCTGGATTCCAATATATAAAAACCCTCTGACCCCTCTAATTAATGCCCTATCAGCCTTCTACCAATTTTTGGCAAAGTGTTTGAAGCCATCATCAATACCAAGGTGGTTCAACATCTAACAGCCCACAGACTCTTCTTTGACAAATAGTACGGTTTCTGCTTCACCAGATCTACTGCTGATATGCTCACGACTATCACTGAGTCTATACACCAGGCTCTTGTGAAGAACAGCGAAGCCCGAACTGTTGCCCTAGATATCTCCAAAGTATTTGACAGTCTGGCATGCTGGCCTTCTATGCAAGCAGCGAGGCTCTGGTATAAGTGGACAGTTGTTTGACCTTATCCAGTTATCCTTTCAAATTGAACAAAGGTAATATTGAACAGATATGCCTCCCAATACTATCATATGAATGCGGGTGTACCTCAAGGCTCTATTGTAGGTCCTGCGCTTTTACTTATCTACATTAATGATCTCCCAGTTATAATAAGATCCCAAGTAGGCACATACGCTGATGACACTATGGTTTACTCTTGCATCAATCAAAACTTTGCCAAGGCAGACAAAGCAAACCTTGCTGCCAAGCTTGAAAAGGACCTCCAATCCGTGGTGGACTGGAGTAAGAAATGGCTTGTAAATTTTAATGCTTCCAAAGCAAAGCTGCTATCTATTAATCATCACAGATAATCACTCCTATTCACTATTAGCATTGATCAGGCTAGTCTCCCTGAAAGCAAAACATTGCGCCTCCTCAGGTTAACTCTCACAACAGACCTCCAGTGGAACGACTATATAATCCATAGCTAAATCCGCTGCTAAGAAAGTTGGTTCTCTTTGTAGAGCCAGGAAGTTTTTCCCGTCTGAAATAATCCTGCACATATATAAATCTCCCATCCACTTGTGCATTGAATACTGCTGCCATATCTGATTGGTTGCTCCTGCTATCTACCTAGGTGTTCTTGACAAAATCCAATGGAGAATCTGTAATGTGACTGATCCCGACTTGGTAGCTCAGATACAGTCACTTTCTCACTGGTGCAATGTGGCTTCCCTGTATCTCTTCTACAGATACTTTCACTGCTTCTGTTCTGATGAACTTAGCTCACTGGTGCCCCCTATATATGAATTTACTCGAGCCACAAGATTAGCAACTAGGTCTCACCCTTTTACTGTGAAACCAATAAAATGTAAAAACAAATTCTACTCCAGAAGCTTCTTTTCTCACACTTCCCGCCTGTGGAATTTGCTTTTATTTACTTGCTTCACCGACAGCTACAATCTCCAAGAATTTAAATGTAAAGTCAATAGTCAACTTCTCTAACCTGCATCCTTTCTCTCATGCTCCTTTTTCCGTCCACTCCACTCTCGTCAGTATTCTCATCCTTCTCTTACCCTTTTCTTGACACCCCTATAACCTGTCACACTTTCTCATAACTTTCCTTCTATTTAACCCCTTGCAAAACAGTGGCATTAAAATGCCTTGCTTGAGGCAATATAATTATAAAAAATTGTTTTTTAAGAAAATCTTGGTAAAAATATTTTTTTACATACCCACCTGCATTTAATTTCCTGAAATGTCTGGAAATTGCTAATATTAATTAAATTCAGGAGTCATTGGTGAATGTTAATCAACTGCCTTTCCTTTTTCTTAAATTCGCCCTTTTTCAGAAAATCTGCTCTGAATTGTAAAAACAAAAACACAATAAAACTATGCCATTTTTTATTTAGATAAACTTTTAATTGATTTAAAAACAATATATATTAAGAGTATCACAGTCTGAAAAGAAAAAATTTCCAATGAATTATGAATTTTTATAAGAATTGTTTTATTTTTTATTATTTTTATTATAATAACTTATAAAATTTCAAAAATCTTTTAAAATTTCCTTTGTCATCATTAATGCTAGATTGTTCATTCTGTATTAAATGAACAAGGGTCTGACTATCACTGTCACTAGTGGGTATCCACTCTGTCATTGAATGTGAATTCTATATATTGTCATTTTGTTTCAAATCATTAGAGGATTGACATTCATCGACACCATTGGAGATCTTCCCCTGATTAAGGTGAAATGATTAAGATGTCCACACTGTCATGAAATATGATAGTCACTGAATTAATAGATTCATTAGAATTTTTTATCGTGTCAAATCAACAAGGGTCTGACCATCACCAATATCAGTGGATTTCCTCCTTTGATTGGGGTGAAATGATTACAATGTCCACTCTGTCATTGAATTTGAGTTTGAGTTTTGTTTAACAGCATATCAACCTCTGTGGGTTATTTAATGCCAAAAAGGTGGTGTTTTAAGGTATTTTTTCAATGTTCGGTTATAGTGAGAAAGTTGATTTAGTGAGATTTTAATGAAAATTTTTTGTTTTTATTCTTTTTTTATTTTAGAAAACTGCAAATGTCTTCTAGTTTTGTATTAAAAAATGTTTTGTTTTTTTCTTCAAAAATGTGTTATGGTAATTTTTCTTCAAAATGTATTGGTAATATTTTTCCTTCAAAAGTGTATATTTTTCTATAAAAGTGTATTTTTTATACTTTCATAGTGTTCGACCCCAGTTTGGGGGGGGGTTAACTATTTGCCCATAGCTGGGGCCCTAACAGCTGCTGTCACTCTGAGTCAGGGTGGACCTGAGAAGAACAGCAATTATGGTGGTTCCATGCTCCCCACAACCTCCCAATCAGAGACCTTGCTGTTGTCATGCATTGAATATTAATTTTGTACAAAATCAACAAGGTTCTGACCATCACAGGTGCCGGTGGAGGTTCACTCTTGTTTGGGATGAAATTATTAATATATCCACTCTGTCATTGAATATTAATTCTGTATAGTCATTTACATTCAATCACAAGATATAATCCCCTTTTAATTTTGTTTTATGGGTTACGTTTCTAGCATTTCTCTCAAACTTCTTTATGTAGTAGTTTCGTGGTTGTCATGTCCAGCTTTAGATAGGAACTTGCCATAAGAAATTTCTCTGGGCCCAATTTCAAAGCCTGAACTAATTGAAGCCAAAGAATATTTTTCTTGCATGAGGCTGAAAGAGAAAAAGGATTTGGAATAAAAAATTCTAATAAATAAAATGCTGAAAAGGAGGGGAAATATTTTCCATGCCTCTCAAAAGTCAATGGGGGGAGATGCCAATTAGGGTAGAAGGGTTTATTGCCAACCAGTCAAGAGAATCACATTGGTCGAAGGGTAGCTAAGGTGACAGGCACAGTTGAAATACTAAGAAAAGGAAAGAGATTGTCTGCAACCTTTGACAGGCAGTGGTATGAGATGCCAATTAGAGAAGGAAGGAGTCATTAGGACAGGTTGATGCCTATGACCATTGCTCACAGAAAAGGGCAATTCCTCATTCTGAAAATATGATGGATTACTTAGAGACAGCAACAAAGAAATCTTTTGTGTGTAGAGTGTCCATAAATTTGAGTCTGCCTAAGCAAAATACAACCAGTGCAGGTAAACTTAAGCTGAATTGCAGTTGGAGATAACAGATGTGATATCACACCTGACTGAGAAGAACCTCTGACATAAGCCTTGTGCCAGACTAACCAAATGAGATGATATGTTATATCAGATAAAATCTGTAGGTTGGGATTATAGTTGTTTGTATGAATAAGTGAAAAACTCTATCAAAGTACTGTACCAAAAATATAACTTACATAAAAACTTATTTTTAATTTCATGAAGATATTTTTTTGTTCATTGTGACTTTCACCTTTGCCTGGAATGACCCAATACAGTGATCTTCAGTGGTGATTCGACCAGACCAGCCCTGGGATCAGTAGAAACACATTGAGGGATAGAGCAGGGTTTGGACTGAAGTAAGGTCATTAAAAATAATCATTTGCTGATTTTAAATCCTTTATAAATGATGTATAAAAAACAAAATATATTTATTTACCTTCAAAACTATATTTAATCAGTCTGTAACATTTGCAACTTTCAAAAGAAATCATCAGAAAAATCTAGAGACAGAAAATTTGTTGACTTTTATTATCTAGTGGGACTTCTGCTGCTGTTTCACTGATAAATTTTATATTGGGTTTATTTTTCGTAACTTTAAAAGCTATGCATGCACTACTAGTTTCATTTGTTAGCCTAGTCTTGATTGGCTAATGGTGGATTGGCTGAATATGGATGGGTTCATTTGGTGATTGAGTCACTTGTAAGAATAAATGGTTCATGAATCAGATTACCTAGATGTAGGATAGTCAGTGATGACCAGCTTTTTCTCCCTTCTCTTTTGACCTTGTGTCACATGAAATGTATTTCTCATAAAATTGTTTTTACATTATGATTATTTTTACTTTTGTTTACAATATCATGTTTCTGTCAATCAGATGGTGGATAAATTGAGTTTAGAATAAAAAGGAATAATATTGGATTTAAAAACATTCCTAAAAAATAAACATGAATGTACATATAAACATTTTTTATGTAGAATATGAGAGGTAACATTATAAGCACAAATATTTGTCATAAAAAATTCTAAAATAATGATATTGTAGTTTTAATTTCAAGTAAATAAATTAAACACTATTTTTCCAAGTATGAAAAGTATTTTGTGTTTTGTTTTATTTAAAATCACATTTGGATTGGAATATTTTTTCTGATTATCAATAAAATCACCAATATTGACAAATCTATCAACACAATTCTCTTTATTAAAAAATAAAATTTTATGAAACGTTGACAAAGATTGATTAGCTGACCTTCCTCTTAATCAATGTTTTCCAGAATTTACTTTTAAAAGTAATGATTGTTCCATCTTCCAAAAACCTTGATAATGAAAAGAAAAGGAATATATACAGAAAAGTAATGAGTTTAAAAAAATAAATTAATAGTATTTCTTATTTCATCATACATACAAATGGAAGCTGCTTAGTTTAGAGCAGTCGTGGTTGTCATGAAAGTAAGACGTATTTTAAGAACTCAATAATTACGTTTTATTGAAAAGGTATAAAATCTTAGGTTTTAGGAATAAAAAATGATGCCTAATTAAATGAAATCCAGGAATTAATCCAAAATAAACATGTATTCACAGAAACCTTTCTCAAAAAAGTAGACTCTTTGTACAAAGACCCTTTTAACCAATCATCACTTTGAACTTATAAATTTACCTTTTTATTGGTCAAGACACTCTAAAATTGAAATGGATTTCCTCTTTTGTGCCAATGTCTTCGGAGCCTATTTCCAGAATTCCAAATGTATATAAGTGGCAATATAACTCAATTCGAGTCAGTCAGTTTGTGATCTCCGAGAAATGCCAGTAACCTCCATGTGTGTCTAATCACTGACTCATCAATCGACAGTGTGAAAAAAATCACATTTACCTGTCAATTGACTACTTTGAGATTCTTCTTGCAATTAACTTGAAAGAGTGAATATTCTTTCACTTCACAAACAGTTATTGTGTCTGCTTATTCAATTAATCCAATAGGTAAGGGCCAATAACTCTCAGCAAACTATTTTTAGGTATTCGAACCACACACACACACACACACACACACTTGACAAATTCTCTTACAGCAACAATTTATTTTAATTTCTTTGTCAGATCTCAAATATTGACTTTTGCTGAACTGAATTTTGCATGAACAATCCTTCGTACCCTTTCTAACTTGTGATTCACAAGAATTCATTTGTGCATGCATGTATTTTTTATCACATATATAAAATTCTTTGACTGTTGAATTTTAATAATTACTCTCATGTGGTCATTTATTGTATGACTAGCAGTATAGCCCGGCATTGCTCAGGTGTTATGAAAGCTTTAAAATTAATCCATGGTCCTGTAGCTCAGACTCAGCCTAAAGAATATTTGTGTGAAGTTTGGTGAGAATCGGATAAAAATTGTGGATATGTATAAAGGACATACAGACAGATAAACAGACACACACACACAAACACTCTTGCTTTTTATATATATTATCGATTTTCTGCACTATTGTAAGAATTGCAACCTTGACACTTCTGAATATCATTTCTTATGTTTTTGTTGATGAGTGTATCAAATTTTATTAAAATCGGACCACTCCTTCTATAACCCAATTTTTTCGCTTATCGATATTTATCGGGGGTACCTCGACACAAAACCTCACTAAGAACACTCGCAGACGCTTATAGTACAACTGTGTAAATTTTCAAGAAAATCGGTTCAGTCATTTCGGAGTCTATAGGTAACAGACACACACACACACACACACAAAGGTGTATATTATTGTTGTGGGGTTTTCCCTTTTCATAAAAATGGTCTTGTTCAGAGTATACTTATACTACTGCTATAGAAGCAAGACGAGAGAATACCGTTGTCACAGAGAGTTAACCAGAGAATACGAGAGTCCAGAGAGAGATTGGCAGTCAGTACACAGTAGTTCATAGTAGCTCTGTGTGCCACTCATCAAGAAGATTATTATGTCATACTCATCAGCTTCTGACGTGGACATACTCAATATACTACGGCTTCACTTCCAGAGACTTATACATATACTTTTTACTAACTCGCATTCCTATAATACTAATCTTCATTCAAGTCTGTATCCTTAAAAGTTAATACACTTATTTTCTAACTCAATTACTGGTCGTTGTTCATTTATTTGTGCCGACCCCATTCCTGAGTAAATATAATACCAATAATCTTCATTTATTTGTGCGGACCCCATTCCTGAGTAAATATAATACCAATAATCTTCATTTATTTGTGCGGACCCCATTCCTGAGTAAATATAATATATAATCTCAGAAAATAAAAGTTTGATAGCAGGGATTGCTTCATGCCATATTATATTTCTACTAGAAATATATATTATGAGTACAGCACATGTTACTATAATTAAACAGGTATATATAAATTACAAGCAAATATAATCCCAATAATTTCAGAAAATAAAAGATTTTATAGCAGGGATTGCTTCATGCCCTGTTATATTTATATTAGAAGAACTTATAACAAGTATATCACATGTGACTATATTTACACTGGTATATATTATACAGTGCAGAATTACATGCAATACCAAAAATCTCAGAAAATAAAAGATTTTATAGCAGGGATTGCTTCATGCCCTGTTATATTTATATTAGAAGAACTTATAACAAGTATATCACATGTGACTATATTTACACTGGTATATATTATACAGTGCAGAATTACATGCAATACCAAAAATCTCAGAAAATAAAAGATTTTATAGCAGGAATTGCTTCATGCCCTGTTATATTTATACTAGAAGAACTTATAACAAGTATATCACATGTGACTATATTTACACTGGTATATATTATACAGTGCAGAATTACATGCAATACCAAAAATCTCAGAAAATAAAAGATTTTATAGCAGGAATTGCTTCATGCCCTGTTATATTTATACTAGAAGAACTTATAACAAGTGTATCACATGTGACTATATTTACACTGGTATATATTATACAGTGCAGAATTACATGCCATACCAAAAATCTCAGAAAATAAAAGTTCGGAAAAAGAAGTAAACATGGTTTTCTTGCAGGAAAACTGACAAAATTCTCAATAAACAACAATAATAAGCGGAAGAATAAAGAGAAAAAAATAATAAATTCATCATTTTGGCGAACAGAACCTAATTTCAGTGAAAGTTTCATTATAATTTAATGCCAGCTTTTGTGGATAGCCTTTGCCAACAAACTAAACCTTGTATTGTTTATTGTCAATTTAATTTCTTAGAGGCATATAAACACACTGTGCAGTGAAAGTTTCATTATAATTTAATGCAGGCTTCTGTGAGTAGCCTTTGCCAACAAACTAAATCTTGTATTGTTTATTGCTATTTTAAGAGTCTAGTCCCACCAGCATCCAACAAGAGTTTTACTTTTTGGTTAATTCATATATATCATTCATTTACTCTGGGTTTATTTCACTTTCCATGGCCTCAGACCATTTTATAGCATTATTTAAGCAACAGATTTAGTATAAGTACAAGTTATATATTTTATAGAACAGCAAAATTGATAGACATAACATGCTGTCCAAATTTTCAACAAGCTAATTTTTAAATATTCAGCCTAATCTTTTTAGTATTTTTTTTCAAAGAGTTGAAGTAATTTTGAGCCAATTGTTAACTCCAGTTCAGAGAAGATTTTAATAAAAAAAAAATAATTCAAAATTTCACAGTGGAGAGCTCACTTACCAGTGTGTATTAAAATGTTTCCTTGGAGTGAGACATGAATTGCTGGAACACTTAAATCCTCAATTTTCGCAGTGGAATGGATATTCTCCATTGTGTTTTAACATGTGTCTTGAGATAAGATTTTTGAGAGCACGTAAATGTACAGTTTTCACAGCAGAAAGGTTTTTCTTCAGTCTGTTAATGTGTTTTGAGAGTATTTCTCCAGGAAAAAACTATTCCATAAATTTTGCATTATAAACCTTTCCAGGCAATGTGTTTATGCATGTGCTGTTTAAGCGTACACTTTCTTGCAAACTTAGATCCACACATGTCACAGGCAAAAGGTTTCTCTCCTGTGTGTGTTAACGTGTCATGTGAGTGTGTATCTTCAAGCAAAGTTACATCCACAGATTTCACTGTGAAATTGTTTCTCTCTGGTATGTGTTAACATGTGAGTTTTGAGATATGAATTGAGGGAAAAATTTGACCCACAGATTTCACAGTGGAAAGGTTTCTCTCCAGTGTGAGTTAACATGTGTGTTTTGAGGTTTGAACTTCGGGAGCACTTAAATCCACAGATTTCACAGTGGAAAGGTTTTTCTCCAGTGTGAGTTAACATGTGCGTTTTGAGGTTTGAATTTCGGGAGCACTTAAATCCACAGATTTTACAGTGGAAAGGTTTCTCTCTAGTGTGTGTTAACATGTGTGTTTTAAGGCTTGAATTTACGGAGCACTTAAATCCGCATATTTTACAGTGGAAAGGTTTCTCACCAGTGTGTGTTAACATGTGTGTTTTGAGACTTGAATTTCGGGAACACTTAAATCCACAGATTTTACAGTGAAATGGTTTCTCTCCAGTATGTGTATACATGTGGTTTTTGAGATGTGTGTTTTGGGAAAACTTAAATCCACAGATTTCACAGTGGAAAGGTTTCTCTCCAGTGTGTGTTAACATGTGTTGTTTGAGAGTTGAATTTTGGGAAAACTTACATCCACAGATTTCACAGTGGAATGGTTTCTCCTCATTGTGTGTACTCATGTTTATTTTGGGATTTGAATTAACAGAAAATGAATTTCTGTAGAAACAATTTATTCCCTATGTGTGTTGTGGTTTTCTCTTGTCTGTGCATTTAAAGTGTAAGAATTCCTATTTGCTCAGGAATATTCATCATGTTTTCAAGATACAAACTGAAAAAGAAAAAATATATTCACTAAACACTGGAGTAAGAAAACAGAAAATGTAAAGTTATAAAATAGACTTATAAAAATGCATTTTCAACTAATTTTTCAAAACAACTCCTAAAATCTTAAACATTCATCATCATGCTACATGTTGATTTAAGAAAAATATGTCATTTGTTAAGTTAAAGGGGTTTGTAAACAAATCTAAAGATAAACAAATGATGACAAACATTGAAAAATAAGTATTTAAACTTGAAACATGAAAAGGTTTATTGTGGTTAAAATTGTACAATGCAATAGGATATATTTTATTCTGACTGGCATGTAAAACTAGAGCAGATCAGGTACCAGATTATTATTAAATCATGTATCAGTGGACATGGATGTGTGGGTGTTGGAATGGGCAATGGAAGAGAAAAACAAAATCACTAAGATGAAAGGAATTGTACAATGCAATAGGATATATTTTATTCTGACTGGCATGTAAAACTAGAGCAGATCAGGCACCAGATTATTATTAAATCATGTATCAGTGGACATGGATGTGTGGGTGTTGGAATGGGCAATGGAAGAGAAAAACAAAATCACTAAGATGAAATGAATTGTACAATGCAATAGGATATATTTTATTCTGACTGGCATGTAAAACTAGAGCAGATCAGGCACCAGATTATTATTAAATCATGTATCAGTGGACATGGATGTGTGGGTGTTGGAATGGGCAATGGAAGAGAAAAACAAAATCACTAAGATGAAATGAATTGTACAATGCAATAGGATATATTTTATTCTGACTGACATGTAAAACTAGAGCAGATCAGGCACCAGATTATTATTAAATCATGTATCAGTGGACATGGATGTGTGGGTGTTGGAATGGGCAATGGAAGAGAAAAACAAAATCACTAAGATGAAATGAATTGTACAATGCAATAGGATATATTTTATTCTGACTGGCATGTAAAACTAGAGCAGATCAGCCACCAGATTATTATTAAATCATGTATCAGTGGACATGGATGAGTGGGTGTTGGAATGGGCAATGGAAGAGAAAAATAAAATCACTAAGATGAAATGAATTGTACAATGCAATAGGATATATTTTATTCTGACTGGCATGTAAAACTAGAGCAGATCAGGCACCAGATTATTATTAAATCATGTATCAGTGGACATGGATGTGTGGGTGTTGGAATGGGCAATGGAAGAGAAAAACAAAATCACTAAGATGAAATGAATTGTACAATGCAATAGGATATATTTTATTCTGACTGACATGTAAAACTAGAGCAGATCAGGCACCAGATTATTATTAAATCATGTATCAGTGGACATGGATGTGTGGGTGTTGGAATGGGCAATGGAAGAAAAAGAAAAACAAAATCACTAAGATGAAATGAATTGTACAATGCAATAGGATATATTTTATTCTGACTGGCATGTAAAACTAGAGCAGATCAGGCACCAGATTATTATTAAATCATGTATCAGTGGACATGGATGTGTGGGTGTTGGAATGGGCAATGGAAGAGAAAAACAAAATCACTAAGATGAAATGAATTGTACAATGCAATAGGATATATTTTATTCTGACTGACATGTAAAACTAGAGCAGATCAGGCACCAGATTATTATTAAATCATGTATCAGTGGACATGGATGTGTGGGTGTTGGAATGGGCAATGGAAGAGAAAAACAAAATCACTAAGATGAAATGAATTGTACAATGCAATAGGATATATTTTATTCTGACTGGCATGTAAAACTAGAGCAGATCAGGTACCAGATTATTATTAAATCATGTATCAGTGGACATGGATGAGTGGGTGTTGGAATGCTATCAAGAGAAAAACAAAAATCAAAGAAATGAATTGTACAATGCAATAGGAGATATATTTTATTCTGACTGGCACAAACTAGAGCAGATCAGGCACCAGATTATTATTAAATCATACCAGGTGGACATGGATGTGGTGTTGGAATGTACGAAGAGAAAAACAAAATCACTAAGCTGAAATGAATTGTACAATGCAATAGGATAGCATTTTATTCTGACTGTATGTAAAACTAGGAGCAGATCAGGCAATCAGATTAGCCACAAATCAAAAATATATATGATGTGGGTGATGGAATGGGCAATGGAAGAGAAAAACAAAATCACTAAGATGAAATGAATTGTACAATGCAATAGGATATATTTTATTCTGACTGGCATGTAAAAAACTAGACAGGATCAGGCACCAGATTATTATTAAATCATGTACTGACATGGACAAAAAGTGTTGAAATGGGCAATGGAAGAAAACAAAAAATCATTTAAAAGGATGAAATGAATTCACAATGCAACAGATATACTATTCTGTTTGGCATGTAAAACTAGAGCAGATCAGGCACCAGATTATTATTAACCAAGTGTATCATGGACATGATGTGATGGAATGTGGCAATGGTAGAGAAAAACAAAATCACTAAGATGAAATGAATTGTACAATGCAATAGATATATTTTATTCTTGACTGGCATGTAAAACTAGAGCAGATCAGGCACCAGATGGTTATTGAATCATGTATCAGTGGACATGGATGTGTGTGTTGAATGGGCAATGGAAGTTAGAAAACAATCAAATAAGATGAAATGAATTGTGTAATGCAATAGGATATATTTTATTCTGGCTCAGTAGCCAAACTAGGAGAAGACTGTACCAGATTATTATTAAATCATATCAGTGGACATGGATGCAGTGGGTGATGGATTGCAATGGAAGAGAAAAACAAAAATTTTCAAGATGAAATGAATTGTACAAATGCAATAGATATATTTTTTATTCTGACTGGCATGTGTAAAAATAGCAGATCAGGCACCAGATTATTATTAAATCATGTATCAGTGGACATGGATGTGTGGGTGCTGTGGAATGTAATGAATATAAAAACAAATCACTGCAAGATGAAATGAATTGTACAATGCACAGATGAGATTTATTCTGCCTGGTACAAAACTAGAGTTAAGACTGCACCAGTCATATTATTGGAAATCATGTATCAGTGGACATGGATGTGTGGGTGTTGGAATGTAAGTACTGAAGAGAAAAACAAATCACTAAGCTGAAATGAATTGTACAATGCAATAGGATGTATTTTATTCTAATTGCATGTAAAACTAGAGCAAGGATCAGGTACCAGAGATTATTATTAAATCATGTATCAGTGGACATGGATGTGTGGGTGTTGGAATGGGCAATGGAAGAGAAAACAAATCACTAAGCTGAAACAAATTGTGCAATAAATGCAATAGGATATATTTTCATTCTGACTGGCATAAACCAGAGCAGATCAGGCACCAGATTATTATTGAACAGAACAGCATATGTGTGGTGATGGAATGGCAATGGAAGGAGAAAACAAAATCACTAAGATGAAATGAATTGTACAATGCAATAGTATATATTTTATTCTGACTGGCATGTAAAACTAGAGCAGATCAGGCACCATTATTATTAAATCATGTATCAGTGGACATGGATGTGTGGGTGTTGGAATGGGCAATGGAAGAGAAAAACAAAATCACTAAGATGAAATGAATTGTACAATGCAATAGACATATTTGACTCTGCCTGGCATGTAAAACTAGAGCAGATCAGATTATTATTAAATCATGTATCAGTGACATGGATGTGGGTGCTTGGAATGGGCAATGGAAGAGAAAAACAAAATCACTAAGCTGAAATGAATTGTACAATGCAATAGGATATATTTTATTCTGACTGGCATGCAAAACTAGAGCAGATCAGGCACCAGATTATTATTAAATCATGTATCAAAAATACATGGATGTGTGGGTGTTGAAAATGTGGGCAATGGAAGAGAAAAACAAAATCACTAAGCTGAAATAAATTGTACAATGCAATATGATATATTTTATTCTGACTGGCATGCAAAACTAGAGCAGATCAGGTACCAGATTATTATTAAATCATGTATCAGTGGACATGGATGTGGGTGTTGGAATGGGCAATGGAAGAGAAAAACAAAATCACTAAGCTGAAATGAATTGTACAATGTAACAGGGATATATTTTATTCTGACTGGCATAAAACTAGAGCAGATCAGGCACCAGATTAGTTATTAAATCATACTAGTGGACATGGATGTGTGGGTGATGGAATGGGCAAATGGGAGAAAACAAAATCACTAAGATGAATGAAATTCAATGCAATAGGATATATTTTATTCTGGACTGGCATAAAACTAGAGATCAGGCACCAGATTATTATTAAAATCATGTATCATGACATGGATGTGTGGGTGTGTTGGAATGGGCAATGGAAGAGAAAAACAAAATCACTAAGATGAAATGAATTGTACAATGCAATAGGATATATTTTATTCTGCCTGGCATGTAAAACTAGAGCAGATCAGGCACCAGATTATTATTAAATCCATAAAATAAAGTGGACATGGATGTGGGTGTTGGAATGGGCAATGGAAGAGAAACAAAATCACTAAGCTGAAATGAATTGTACAATGCAATAGATATATTTTATTCTTGATCAGTATGTAAACTAGAGCAGATCAGGCACCAGATTATTATTAAATCATGTAGGTCATGGACATGATGTGTGGGTGATGGAATGGGCAATGGAAGAAAAACAAAATCACTAAGATGAAATGAATTGTACAATGCAATAGGATAATTTTTTATTCTGACTGGCATGTAAAACTAGAGCAGATCAGGCACCAGATTATTATTAAATCATGTATCAGTGGACATGCATGTGGGTGTTGGAATGGGCAATGGAAGAGAAAACAAAATCACTAAGATGAAATGAATAGCTACCCAGATATATTTTATTCTTGCCTGGCATGTAAAACTAGAGCAGATCAGGCACCAGATTATTATTAAATCATGTATCAGTGGACATGGATGTGTGTGGGTGATGGAATGGGCAATGGAAGAGAAAAACAAAATCACTAAGATGAAATGAATTGTACAATGCAATAGGGATATATTTTATTCTGACTGGCATGTAAACCAGAGCAGATCAGGCACCAGATTATTATTAAATCATGTATCAGTGGACATGGATGTGTGGGTGTTGGAATGGGCAATGGAAGAGAAAAACAAAATCACTAAGATGAAAATGAATTGTACAATGCAATAGATATATTATTTTATGCTCTACAAAACTAGAGCAGATCAGGTACCAGATTATTATTAAATCATGTATCAGTGGATGGATGTGGGTGTTGGAATGGGCAATGGAAGAGAAACAAAATCACTAAGATGAAATGAATTGTACAATGCAATAGATACATTTTATTCTGCCTTGGCATGTAAAACTAGAGCAGATCAGGCACCAGATTATTATTAAATCATGTATCAGTGGAGATGGATGTGTGGGTGATGGAATGGGCAATGGAAGAGAAAAACAAAAATCACTAAGATGAAATGAATTGTACAATGCAATAGGATATATTTTATTCTTGACTGCATGTAAAACTAGAGCAGACTGTAAAAAAAAAAAAGGCAAATTCAGATTATTATTAAATCATGTATCAGTGGACATGGATGTGTGGGTGTTGGAATGTGCAATGGAAGAGAAAAATCAATAAGATGAAATGAATTGTACAATGCAATAGGATATATTTTATTCTGCCTGGCATGTAAACTAGAGCAGATCAGGCACCAGATTATTAAATCATGTATCAGTGGACATGGATGTGTGGTGTTGGAATGGCAATGGAAGAGAAAAACAAATCACTGCTAGATGAAATGAATTGTACAATGCAATAGGATATATTTTATTCTGACTGGCATGTAAAACTAGATAGATCAGGCACCAGATTATTATTAAATCATGTATCATGACATGGATGTGGGTGATGGAATGGGCATGGAAGAGAAACAAAATCACTAAGATGAAATGAATTGTACAATGCAATAGGATATATTTTATTCTGACTGGGTATGTAAAACTAGAGCAGATCAGGCACCAGATTATTATTAAATCCTGCTGCACGTGGACATGGATGTGTGGGTGTTGGAATGGGCAATGGAAGAGAAAAACAAAATCATCAAGATGAAATGAATTGTACAATGCAATAGGATAGGTTTTATTCTGACTGGTATGTAAAACTAGACAGACTGGGCACCAGATACACAAATCATGTATCAGTGGACATGATGTGTGGGTGATGGAATGGGCAATGGAAATAGAAAAACAAAATCAAGATGAAATGAATTGTACAATGCAATAGGATATATTTTATTCTGACTGGCATGTAAAACTAGACAGATCAGGCACCAGATTATTATTAAATCATGTATCAGTGGACATGGATGTGGATGTTGGAATGGGCAATGGAAGAGAAAAACAAAATCACTAAGATGAAATGAATTGTACAATGCAATAGGATATATTTTATTCTGACTGGCATGTAAAACTAGAGCAGATCAGGCACCAGATTATTATTAAATCATGTATCAGTGGACATGGATGTGTGGGTGATGGAATGGGCAATGGAAGAGAAAAACAAAATCACTAAGATGAAATGAATTGTACAATGCAATAGGATATATTTTATTCTGACTGGCATGTAAAACTAGAGCAGATCAGGCACCTGATTATTATTAAATCATGTATTGTGAGATATGGATGGGGAAAGATGGAATGGCAACAAATAGAGAAAAACAAAACTACTAAGATGAAATGAATTAAGAATGCAATAGAACATATTTTATTCTGCCTGGCAAAACTAGAGCAGATCATTAGGCACCAGATTATTAATAAATCATGTATCATATGATGTAACATGAACAATGTAGAGAAAAACAAAATCACTAAGATGAAATGAATTGTACAATGCAATAGGATATATTTTATTCTGATCATAATGTAAAACCACAGATCAGGCACCAGATTATTATTAAATCATGTGGAATTATGTATATGGATGTGGTGTTGGAATGGCAACAGAAGAGAAAACAAAATCAATAAGATGAAATGAATTGTACAATGCAGAGATATATTTTATTCTGCTCTTAAAAAGGCAAATGAGATAGACCAGGCACCAGATTATTATTAAATCATGTATCAGTGGACATGGATGTGTGGGTGATGGAATGGGTAAATGAAGAGAAAAACAAATCAACAGACAGAAATGAATTGTACAATGCAATAGGACATATTTTATTCTGACTGGTAAACCAGAGGACCAGGCACCAGATTATTATTAAATCATGTATCAGGATATGATGTGTGGGTGTTGGAATGGGCAATGGAAGAGAAAAACAAAATCACTAAGATGAAATGAACCACAATGTAATAGGATATATTTTATTCTGCCTGCATGGCAAAAACCAGAGCAGATCAGGCACCAGATTATTACACAACTGGCAAGAATGGTGGGATATGATGTAAAGGAATGGCAATGGAAGAGAAAAATAAAATTGTATGAGCCAGAATGAATTGTACAATGCAACAGGACATATTTTATTCTTAATTGGTACAAAACTAGAGCAGATCAGGTACTAGATTATTATTAAATCATGTATTGCGGGACATGGATGTGGAAAAAGGAAATGGGCAATGGAAGAGAAAACAAACCACAAGCTGAAATGAATTGTACAATGCAATAGGATATATTTTATTCTGATCACATGTAAAACTAGAGCAGATCAGGCACCAGATTATTAAATCATGTATCAAAGTATTATGGATGTAAGATGAACATAAACAGAAAACAAACCTACCATATGAAATGAATTGTACAATGCAATAGGACATATTTTATTCTGACTGGCATGTAAAACTAGAGCAGATCAGGTACCAGGATTACAACAACCATGTATCAGTGGACATGAATGTGTGGGTGTTGGAATGGGCAATGAAGAGAAAAACAAAATCACTATGATGAAATGAATTGTACAATGCAATAGGATATATTTTATTCTGCCTACATGTAAAACTAGACAGATCAGGCACCAGATTATTATTAAATCATGTATCAGTGGACATGGATGTGTGGGTGTTGGAATGGGCAATGGAAGAGAAACAAAATCACTAAGCTGAAATGTCTGTACAAATGCAATAGGATATATTTTATTCTGACTGTACAAAACTAGAGCAGATCAGGCACCAGATTATTATTAAACTTCATCAGTGGACATGGATGTGGGTGTTGGAATGGGCAATGGAAGAGAAAACAAAATCACTAAGCTGAAATAAATTGTACAATGCAATAGGATATATTTTATTCTGACTGGCATGTAAAATCTAGACAGATCAGGCACCAGATTATTATTAAACTGCGATCAGTGGACATGGGATGGTGTGGGTGTTGGAATGGGTGCTAAAAGAGAAAAACAAAATCACTAAGCTGAAATGAATTGTACAATGCAATAGGATATTTTATTCTGGATTGGCACAAAACTAGATACAGATCAGCAATCAGATTACGATAAACTGCACATCAGTGGAGTAGCGGTGGGGAGAATGGGTACGAAGAGAAAAACAAAATCACTAAGATGAAATGAATTGTACAATGCAATAGGATATATTTTATTCTGATCAAGGGCGAAACTAGACAGATCAGGCACCAGATTATTATTAAACTGCGTATCAGTGGCTATGGACAAAGGGTGTTGGAATGGGCAATGGAAGAGAAAAACAAAATCACCAAGACAAAGTTTGTCACAACGAACAGGACATATTTTATTCAACATGTAAAACTAGACAGATCAGGCAACAGATTATTAAATCATGTATCAGTGGACATGGATGTGGTGTTGGAAATGGGCAAAACAAGAGAAAAACAAAATTTACTAAGCTGAAATGAATTGCACAACGCAATAGGATATTTTATTCTGACTGGCATGTAAAACTATGACAGATCAGGCACCAGATTATTATTAAACTGCTATCAGTGGACATGGGATGGGGAAGAGGAATGGGCAAAGGCTGGGAAGAGAAAAACAAAACCACTAAGATGAAATGAATTGTACAATGCAATAGGATATATTTTTACTTTGACTGGCATGTAAAACTATACAGATCAGGCACTAGATTATTATTAAATCATGTATCAGTGGACATGGATGTGTGGGTGTTGAAACGGGCAATGGAAGAGAAAAAATGTACAAATCACTAAAGATGTGGAACAGAATTGTACAATGCACAGATATATTTTATTCTGCCTGGCATGTAAAACTAGACAGATCAGGCACCAGATTATTATTAAATCATGTACTGAAAAGACACAGGACAAAAAGGAGGAATGAAGACAATGAAAGAGAAAAACAAAATCACTAAGATGAAAATGAACTGGTACAATGCAATAGGATATATTTCATTCCTGATTCATGTAAAACTAGAGACAGATCAGGCACCAGATTATTATTAAATCATGTATCATACGATGGTAAAGGAATGGGCAATGGAAGAGAAAAACAAAATCACTAAGATGAAATGAATTGTACAACGGTAACAGATATATTTTTATTTTGCCTACATGTAAAACTAGAGCAGATCAGGCACCAGATTATTATTAAATCGTTACCATGGACATGGTGATGTGGGTGTTGGAATGGGTGTCGGAAGAGAAAAACAAAATCACTAAGATGAAATGAATTGTACAATGCAATAGGATATATTTTATTCTGCCTGGCATGTAAAACTAGAGCAGATCAGGCACCAGATTATTATTAAATCATGTATCAGTGGACATGGACAAAGGGAAGATGGAATGGGCAATGGAAGAGAAAAATAAAATCACTTAAGATGAAATGAATTAAAGCAATGCAATAGGGATATTTATTTGACTGGCATGTAAAACTAGAGCAGATCAGGCACCAGATTATTATTAAATCATGTATCAGTGATAACAGTGGGAAGGATGGGCAATGGAAGAGAAAAACAAAATCACTAAGATAAAAAAAAATGAATGAAGCAATGCAATAGGATATATTTGGCCCTGCCTTGCATGTAAAACTAGAGCAGATCAGGCACCAGATTATTATTAAATCATGTATCAGTGGACATGGATGTGTGGGTGTTGAAAAACGGCAATGGAAGAGAAAAACAAAATCACTAAGATGAAACAGAATTGCACACCAATAGATGATATTTATTCTGACTGCATGTAAAATTAGACAGACATCAGGGCATCAGATTATTATTAAATCATGTATCAGTGGACATGGATGTGTGGGTGATGGAATGGGCATGGAAGAGAAAAACAAAATCACCAAGATGAAATGAAACTGTACAATGCAATAGGATATTTTATTCTGACCGGTGTGTAAAACCAGGACAGATCAGGCAATTGTATCAATATTATTAAATCATGTATCAGTGGACATGGATGTGTGGGTGTTGAAATGGGCAATGGAAGAGAAAAACAAAATCACTAAGATGAAATGAATTGTACAATGCAATAGGATATATTTTATTCTGACTGCATGTAACCAGAGCAGACTTAGCACTAGATTATTATTAAATCATGTATCAGTGGACATGGATGTGTGGTGATGGAATGGGTAATGGAAGAGAAAAGAAATCAGCTTCAAGATGAAATGAATTACAACAATGCAATAGATATATTTATTCCACTGGCATGTAAAAATTAGAAGGACATCAGGCACCAGATTATTATTAAATCATGTATCAGGACATGGATGTGGATGTTGGAATGGGCAATGGAAGAGAAAAACAAAATCACTAAGATGAAATGAATTGTACAATGCAATAGGATATATTTTATTCTGACTGGCATGTAAAACTAGAGCAGATCAGGCACCAGATTATTATTAAATCATGTATCAGTGGACATGGATGTGTGGGTGATGGAATGGGCAATGGAAGAGAAAAACAAAATCACTAAGATGAAATGAATTGTACAATGCAATAGGATATATTTTATTCTGACTGGCATGTAAAACTAGAGCAGATCAGGCACCTGATTATTATTAAATCATGTATCAGTGGACATGGATGTGTGGGTGATGGAATGGGCAATGGAAGAGAAAAACAAAATCACTAAGATGAAATGAATTGTACAATGCAATAGGATATATTTTATTCTGACTGACATGTAAAACTAGAGCAGATCAGGCAGCAGATTATTATTAAATCATGTATCAGTGGACATGGATGTGTGGGTGTTGGAATGGGCAATGGAAGAGAAAATCAAAATCACTAAGATGAAATGAATTGTACAATGCAATAGGATATATTTTATTCTGACTGGCATGTAAAACTAGAGCATATGGAATGTTGGAATGAGCAATGGAAGAGAAAAAACAAAATCATTAAGCTGAGATCTAGATTAGGAAAAGGAAATGTTTGAATTTAAAACATTGTATGCTATTATGCCAGATACATGCTAAACTAAAATTTCAAACTTGAACATCAAATGAAGCAAAATTTTACGATTCTTTTATGGTTACTAACAGCACCTGAGTGCAGAGGGGAAGTGTAGTTTAACAGGCAAGAAAACAAAAATGTTGACGTGGTAGAAACATTTGCCACAGACATTTGTGTTGTATACCTATCTAAATACAGGAATAGGATAGCTGTGTATCAACTTCAAACAGCTTGCAAGTCTTGTACTTGTTGATATTTATGATATCAAAATGATACAATAAAAAATAAAAGCAATTTATTAAATAAAAAATTTTAGTTTAACTAACAAAATATTTCTAATTTAAAAATAAAGTTATTGATTCTACTAAGTGTCATAAAATTTTATATAATAAAAACATTCTTAAACTACTAGTTATATAAAGTTAAATATATAATATTAATATATAAATATATAAAGTTAAATATAATGTTTGATTATTACACTGCTGGTATAAGATATCATTTTTTTAAATAAGGGTTATGATTATACTGTAGTTTATATTTTTAATCTATAAACCCACAGAAACATCACTTATTTTCACTGAGTTTTAAGTAAAACACAAACATTATTATTACAAAACTTAGTTAAGCCATAAATTTATGAAATGACAAGTAGTCTATCTATGCTAACATAAACATGGGATCCTTCACAAAAAACTAGTAATCAAGGTTTTATTTTAGTTTTAATTTTGAGCGATCATGTCTCAAAAGAGACATGACTGACTGAGCAGAAGATTATCTCACAGTAGGTTGCTATTACTTTCTGCAGTAGACTGGTTGTGAGCCAAGGCTATAGAACCCAATCTGTCCTGTTATTTAACCCATAACTGGAGAGAAGAGATAATACCTTTCTCAAGGGTATTTGCACGTAAGTGAATGCAATGAAGCAAGTAATACTTGCTTCAAATCAGATTAAGGTAAGTTTAAATTTGCTAATTTTGATAAAGTAATATTTCAGTGAGGTATATTTTATTTTTGCAAGATTTTTTAAAACCGAGAATTGGCTACTGTTTACAAAATGTGTCGATCAATGAAAAATCAAAACAATTTTAGATTCCAATCAATATAATTTCCGTTTGAAATACACCACAGTATTTTGCCTCCTGGAATTAGTAAATTTTTAATCTCGTGGCTTTTAAAGCTAAAATTAAAATTTCAAAAACTTTTTTATTTTTAAACATTCAATTTAAAATTTAGATATCGAAAATTATGTTACCTAGGAACATAAATATTTTGATGGTAAAAGTTCGTTTTTATTAAGTTTGCGGCTTTTTTTTCTTCATCTGTTTTTTAAGCGATTTAATAGTGGTACCTACTTTTAGCTTTGGCTTAGGTTATTATCTCTGAAATAAAACTGAAATTTAAATTCAAAGAAGACATTGACAGACCTGAAGCAGACTACCACCACATTTAATTTAATTGTTTTTCATTTTTACTTTTTTACTTTTATCAGTGCAGTCTTATCGATTACCCACTTAGCTTTATGACTGACAAAAAAATTTTGAAAAATTTCAATATTTAAACATTTTCTAGTGGTCAGTCATTTTCTCATACAACGTTTAGTAAATCAAGCCTCCATTTTGAAACCAGTCGCCGATATGACATTACTGCCACCTGTAAATTTGTTCATTATCAAATTTTTGGGACTTTTTCAGTGCAATATTATCTTTTACATCTTAAACTTTACGAATGACAAAAAGAATTGCAAAAATTTCAATATTTAAACAATTTTCGTGGAGGGGGGCCAGTTTTTCATACATCCTTCTAGTAATTTGGAAATGGAGGATCGATTTACTTTAATGTTGGATGAAAAACTGACCCCCCACCAAATTTGTTTGAATATTGTAATTTTTCAAAAATTTCTTTTGATAATCAGAAAGTTTAAGTAACAATTGATAAGCCTGTGCTGAAAAAGTAAAGTACAAAAAAAAAAATATGAAAAACAACAAAATTAAACGTGGTGGTCGTCTGCTTCAGGTTCACCAAGACATTTAGGTACTTCCACTTTTACGCTGGAAAAAGCAGCATAGTCTGAAGGAAAAGGCCTCAAACTAAATAAAAACAAAGTTTTCTTGGCAAAATGTTTATGCTATCATGAAGAGGATAGATCAAAGTATTTTTTAATTATTTTTACAAATTTTTAAATTGTTCTAACAGGCTCATTTAGTGGTAGAAATTTGTTTTTCTCTCGTAGTACAAGCGATAAATTGATGCTAGATTTTATCATGTCAAAATGTAATATTAGGCGAAGACATTTTTTGACTGTGAAAGACACATTAATTTGAAAATTTTTGCAATCAAATGATTGTCTGATTTTGATGAAAATTTTAATTGACTGAAATCAGTTTTGAAATAATTATTTTTAGAAAATATTGGTAAAAACATTTTTTTTTAAAAATATGTTACCCCCACCCACCGCACCAATTAATTTCCAGAAATGTCGAAAAATGTGACCAGGTCTCAACATATAGATAGTTTTAATTCAATTTAGGAGTCATTAGGGAATGCAAATCAAATGTCTTTTTTTCTTCAAAACCTACTCTTTTTTTAGAAAATCTGCTCTGAATTAGGAAAACAAAAATGTAATAAAACTATGCCATGTCTTATTTGGATAAAGTTTTATATCATAGTCTGAATAGAAAACAATTTTTTCCCGTTAGTAATGAATTTTTACAAGAATATTTTTTATTTTTATTTTTTTATTAAGTAATTTCTAAAAGTTTCATAATTTCCTCCTCATAGGTCTCTCAGATTTTTTTCAATTAATGTGTGGCAAATATATTTATTAATCGAAAAATTAAAACACTTACTCTAAAAAGGGGTGCTCCTTTTTTGTAAAATAATTAAAACATTTTAATTTTTTGCATGTTGATTTCCCTTTTTTTGCTTGTACGGGTGGCCGTAAAAGGTCACGTGATTCAAGGGTTGTCTTCCATTACATGACCCCACCCCCCAAAAAAAAATTCGTATATAAATCTTTTTATACCAAAATTCGTCTTCCATACTTTTGGCCAGCTGCTATAAATAATTCCTTATTGCCTCCTGATAAGGTGTTGACAGCCTTGATAACAAGGCTACCGTAATTGAGGAATGCTTTCTGAAACATTTTCCAAACAGTAAGCAAGTAATTCTTGTTTCAAGTTAACCTAAAGTAAGTTTAAATTGGTAATTTGAAGAAAATAATGTGTTAGTGAGGTGTATTTTATTTTTGTAAGATTTTTTTAAAACCGAGAATTAGCTTCTGTTTAAAGTTTACAATCAATGAAAACTGGCAGAAATTTTGAAATTTTTAAAAAAATTAAATTTTTTTTGGATTCCGATCAATATAATTTCGGTTAAAAATACACCAGGGTATTTTTCTTACTGAAATTAGTAAATTTAATCCGTTGGCTTTCAATTAAAGCTAATTTTAAAGCTTGAAGATAACTTATTTATCATTAAAATTTCAATTTAGGTATAGAAAAAATAACTTACCTTTTCAGGGCGAATCTAAAAAACACTTTTTTTTGTTTGATAGAAAAAACAAACAGGATTAAGTTGCTCTTCTTAATTGCAATTAACAAAAAGAAGAAAAAAACGAATTATTTGAAAATAGATTGCATGGAATTTTTTATCATAAACAACGACCAGAACAAAAAGTATTACAGAAAACGGTGCAAAAGGAGAATTTGTTCCTTTCCCAAAAATTGTCCGGATACAGTCATGGTTTTTTTTCTGAGTTTTAATATAATTTTTTTATTTGATAGGCTTTTATGTAGCGTAGGGATTTAATTTGTTTTCATACGATATTAAAAGTATAGAATAAAAATTAATTAAAAACTTCTTATTTTGTGTTTAATTAATTTCTTTTATTTTCTCAGCACCTCGTTGTTTAAAAAACTAGTTACTAAAAAATGTACCTTTATACCTTATTATTCGGACTGTACTGTTTTTTATATACGGAAGACGTTAAAAGCTCAGTCAGTTCAATTCCCGTGTCTAGGTTTAAATTATTCAGTGTGAAATTTTATTTCACTAAAAATTTGGATAATTGTCACACAAAATCAGTCGAAAAAAAAAGATGAGATTTTCTTAATTTCTTTCGACTCATTTTCGATACGTAACTTTTTAAACTGAATTTTTAAAGATAAAAAGCTTTCTTGAACCTTTTATTTAAGCTTTAATTGAAAGCTAAATGATTAATTAAAATTTTACTATTTCCAGTAAGCAAAATATGCTGGTGCATTTCAAACAGAAATTATTGATTGGCATCCCAGTTTTTTAACTTCTCCTATTCACCTCAGTAACACTGGGGTATATGTGAAGGTTTGTTTACTTTACTTTCACCCAGCATTACTCTGGTCGGGCTGTAAGTATTGTAGAGGGCTTCTTACGTTTCTCTCGAATAAAAGGTATTATAGAAAAAAACAATGTGTGATTGTGTGAGCAATACTGTATTTCATTGCGGCACTGGCGTTCCTTACTATCTTTGTGGAATCACGTGTATTTCCATACAGCTCATCCACGTCTGCATGTACTCATTATACATATACACGCGACAATCACGTTGTAGAGGGTTTTTAGTCCTTTAAGATTTATATTATGATTCGTCCAACATATGATTCAAGAAAAATAAAGACAACAACTCCAATTTGTAACCAATATAAATAAAGTATATTCAACAACAAACAAACAAAACGTGTAATAGCAGTATACATAGAATGAGAGGAAAGAGTTGCCCCCCTTCGACTGTTTATTGACCAAAATATATTAAATGAAAGGTTTGTTATAATTGTTAGCAAGATTTTCATGTAAGAACAAATAACATGAAAAATACAATTACTTTGAATGTAACTGTAAGTGATACAAATTTTGGTCAAGAGTTCAAAGTTCAAAAGTTCTTGGTGAAAATGTTTAGACAGAAGACAAAGTTCTGTGTCTGTGTGTGCGTTAGGTATGAGTAGAAAAAGAGAGACTTACGTCGAGTCCTTTAGCCAGCCTGTTGGGCTACTGCTTAACTTGCGAAAGGTTGCCGTTTATAAGGACAGAGGGTGGCTCAACGAGCAAGCGCGGGACAAACTTTGTTTACATAAAAAATTATGTAAAAATTAACCTATCACCACACACTTGTGAAAGAGCGGCTTCAGAGTAGAAAGACTGCGCTTTGTTAAATTGTCCTATACAAGAACAGTAGTGATTTATTACCCAATCGCAGACGAGTAAATGACATGGACCGAATGTAGGTAAGAAAACATAGTAACCGCTATAACGTGATAATCTTGCTTGCCCCCTTTTTCCCGAGATGTATAAATAGCAGACACGTGTTAGACACAGCAGTCAGCAGCAGTTCCCGTTCGAGTACCAAGTAAGACAGACAGCAGTTTCAGCTGCCCGGGATAGCACCATGCTATCGCGGGGCTGCGTTCCTCAATATCATATAATTCTCTCACACACCCGCACTAATTGCAGGACGCAGTTAGATGTCTTTTATTTCTTTAATTAACATGTACAAAATATTACAGTTGGTACTGACATTTCCTAAGCACACACCATGTCAAAACTCAACAAACCTAGACTCAACTCATTCTCACATACAAATTTTCTCCTTTGCACAACTACCACCATGAACATTATTCGTGAACTCTCAGATTTGAACAATTCTTCTTAGCAACAATTTTCCTACATAATTTTCTTAACACGCTGAGAATTATTTTAACAGCAATGAACATTCAGACTTACGTTAAAATTCCATAACAGTAATTCTCACACAGTCTATGGGAGACTATTTCAAACAAACAATTTCACATCATATTCAACATCTATGTAATTTATGTATTCTTGTTAAATATTCGTTAATACACTGAATCGTTGCAAATTAATGTTTTGTCAACTTCATTTCAATTTCTCTTTGCTTGTTTAATAATCAACGCTTATAAAAATAATGGTGGTTTGCGAGGATTTGAGTAGGAAGTTCCTTTTGAAAGTGGCCTTCTGCCAGGTGAGATCCAACAGAGAAATTAATCCAAATTAACCTTGCAGCATGAAGCCCTCACATCTTGAGCACATGACACATAGACACGCTACGAAAACACACTTATTCGTCTCCAAATCGACAAAAATAAGGAACTGAGAGAGCCCACATAAACTGTTGTCAAAGACAAAAAATGGCAATCTTAGACAATGTTAAAATGAAATAGAACAATCCAAACAGAGCCAATGCCATTTCCCTAACTATTCTGTCACGTGTCAACAATACGAAATGATTTTCAGACGGAAGAATATAACAGACTCGCAGGATCAAATAGATGAAATCTTGCCCCGAAACGGAGAAACAGTTACATTAACATTTAATAACTGGGGTCTATCCGCCAAAGATAAAACGGAGTCTGCTTCAGTAATTGAATAAGATGATAATTCGATAATAGATAGCATATGTGGTCGCTTTTTCAAGTTGTAGTTTTCATTTTGTTTTGCTTTTTTGTCATCATAGGTTGAAACGTATTTCCACAATTGTGAACCAAGCATGCACATTCGATCCCACGAACAAGGGCCGTTTTGACGGATACTGTTTGTATCGATTCATTAGCCTCTGTGGCTGCGTGATTCATATCCATTTCGTCATTAAGCCTCTTGAGTTATGTGAAAGCTGTAAGATGTCTAGACAGGAAATAGACAGAGACTAGACATGAGGTCGTGAAGCAGTAGGAGCTAACGTTCGCGCCAAAGACAAGTCACGTGGAAAGCAGAGATTGGAAGTCAGTTGCGGATTAGACTTGAAATGAGCAAATCACGATTGCTGGGCTTATGAATGAAAAGGTAAACGTATTTGAGATAATGGCGTAATTTGACCAATTCATCTTAAGCAACTCCGGATAAGAAATACAAGTGTATAAATTCTTATTCGTTAAAATAATAAAAAGACGAAACCGAATTGTTTGTCCAGAAAGAAAGAAAGATAGCGACGCAGAGAAGATAAGAAAAAAACTGCAGAGTTATTTGCATGATGATACTTATTTGTTAAAACAAGAAGGAGAAAACGAAACCGAATCGTTTATCAAGAAAGAAAGAAAGGAAGATAGCAACGCAGAGAAGATAACGTGCGGACGGAGAGACAGTGACGAGAAGAAACCGCCCGCCGTGTCATTTGTGTGCTGAAAATACGATGCTTGTTTGAAGAAAGGAATAAGGAAGATTGCAGATATTGCCGAAGGAATTGTATGCTGAAAATACAACAGTCATCTGAAGAGAAAAGTAAAGAAAGTCGCAGTTTACATTCATTTCAAGCGGACAGTGACTGAGTCCGAAGTTGTATAAAGAAAAAAGAAAGGAAAAGAGAAAAGAACGAGAAAATAGACAGTAAAACAAAAGAGAAGAAACTGACATAAAGATAAGTTATTACATTCTTAGGCCTGTATTAGAAAATACACACACATTCACGAACATTATGTGATTGCAAACACCATACCCACATGTGTCAATAGTGTTATATGAATTCTCTCCCATTTTTATTTTGTGCTAATTTCGTGCATTCGCATTCGCCTATATTCGTTCATATTCGCTAATATTTGTCGCAAATTGTTATTTCGACTAAGTTGGTTATCCGAACACAAGTTTTGAGATTCAGGTCATTGGACATTTTCACTCTTACTTATATATATATTTTTAAATATTTTGTTCACTTATTAAAATTTTATATAAAAAACCATTTCGCCTTGTTGTTCATCCTTGAATTGTTGGTCAGCGCATGTGTTGATATTGAAGCAAACCTGGGAAGATTACAGTTCGATTATATTAATCGAACAGTGATCTTATTTTCTTATCTTTGTTTATCATTGTCCATTTGTCATTATCTAGGAGAGATAACTCGTATCTGTCTATAGATGTGGAAATGTAAATATCCCCGAATCGACGTGTAATCATCTTAATGGTTATCAACGAGGAAGGCATATGACATGACCCTACCAAGCAAATGCTCATTTAAGATGATGTTTCTAGCAGAAGATTGGGAGAAGCACTACTACAAAATGATAAGCCATTTGCATTTCCGTCCAAATCTCTCATTTCCACTGAGAAAAGATACACAATCTTAGAACGCGAGATGCTGACAATAGTTTCTATTTTCATTTGGAATTATCTACTTGGTAATAAATACTAAAAGAGTATGAAATACATAATTTCTTTTAAAACACTTGGGTAACCTAATAATTATGTCCGGTAGTGTACATGGATGAATTGCCATGAGAAGGCCTTCCAATGAATCAAGGCCCAAATCAGCAAAGAAATGACTCTAGCCTATTTCGACCCTACCAAGGAAATGCTCATTCAAGATTATGTTTGTAGCAGAAGATTGGGAGAAGCACTATTACAAAATGATAAGCCATTTGCATTTCCGTTCAAATCACTCATTTCAACTGAGAAAAGATACGCAATCTTAGAACGCGAGATGTTGACAGTAGACCTATTTTATAGTTCACCAATAGAAGTGTTAACCAATCAGGAGGCTCAAAATATTCAATGCGACGTGTATAAAAGGCGGCCATATTTTTCCGAGTATTCGAGATGTAAATCCGATTCAGTAGAGTGTCCGATTCGTGAGTGTTAATTAATCTTTGACGCTGTTTCATTGAATAGATTACGTGCTGCGTTGTACTCTATATCCATAAACTATGGCGGACATGGTCAACAAAGGTTATGAGCCCAGTCTACGACTGTATTTTGACAGAGATGAATCAAAATACGAATTGTGGGAAGCGAAATTTCTAGGCTACCTTAGAAAACGAAAACTTCAGGAAATCATTCGTTGCCAAGAGGACAAGAAAGATGATGACGATTTCATGGAAGGAAATGCGATCGTGTTCGCCGAATTAATACAATGCCTGGATGACAAGAGTTTGTCTTTAATAATGAGAGAAGCCAGGAATGATGTCAGGCAAGCTTTAAGAATATTGCGTGAACACTACTTGTCAAAAGGTAAACCCAAAATTATTGCTTTATACTGAATTAACTTCGTTAAGGAGACGAGAAAATGAATCTGTAACAGATAATATTATTCAAGCTGAGAATGTTACAAATGCCTTAAAAATGGCAGGTGAGACCATCTCAGATGGGCTGCTAATAGCCATGGTTTTAAAGGGATTACCAGCAACAGTTAAATAATTTACGACAGTCATAACCCAAAAAGAAAAACAATTACCTTTCACAGAGTTTAAAATTGTGTTACGTAGTTATGAAGAAACTGAAAAAATGTGTGATCCTCCAAATCAAGGAAATAACGTAATACGACTGAGGATGTCATTTAAAAAACGAGTCCCTCAAACCTACCAGACTAGGAAAAAACAAGGGGCTTAAAACTACCATTGCAACAACAACAACAGGAACAATAATAATAATAATAATAATAATAATAATAATCCTGGAAAACTGCTACAGTACAAAGAAAAATCTTAGTACTGCCTGGATAGACTACCGAAAAGCATTCGATAGTGTGCCACATTACTGGATTTTAAAGACTTTAATATATACAAGATATCGCCCGTCATCATCAATTTCATCAAACAGTGCATGTCTATATGGAAAACAACCCTTTACCTCAATCATATAAATGGAACCTATAAGTCTGATGAAATAAACATCAAAAGAGGTATATTTCAAGGTGATTCTTTATCTCCCTTACTATTCTGCATATCATTAATAGCACTAACCAGTCAACTTAATAAGACAGAATGTGGTTATAAAATAGGCCAAAAGAAAATAAGCCATCTATTTTACATGGATGACTTAAAGTTATACGCTAAGAATGATAATGAGCTGGAAGGTCTTCTGCAAACTGTAAAATGCTTCAGCGAAGACATTGGAATGAAATTTAATTTGAATAAATGTGCTAAAGCTACAGTTTTACGCGGATCAATACAAGAAACATCCTCAATTAGCCTAGACCCTGCTGTAACAATAAAAGAATTGAAACCAGAAGAAGCTTATAAATACCTAGGTGTAAATGAGAGCGAAAACATTCACCATAAAAAAATGAAAGAAATAGTGCGTAAAGAGTACTATAGAAGGCTACGAATGATATTAAAAACTGAATTAAATTCACAGAACAGAGTTATGGCCATTAATAGCCTTGCAATCCCAGTTGTCCAATATAGCTTCAACATCTTAAACTGGACTCTAAACGACATCAGACGAATGGATGCTAAAACAAGAAAGCTTCTTTCTAAGCATAAGATGCATCATCCAAAGGCTGATGTAGACCGTCTATACATACCCCGTAAAGAAGGTGGAAGGGGTCTTATTCAGCTGGAATTGTCATACAAGACAACAACTATTGGCTTACTAACATACATAGAAACAACAAAGGATTGGATGATACAATTAGTAAGGCAACATGAAGAAAGAAAGAAAAAATATTCAATAATAAAAGAAGGCAGTAAATACAAACAAGATTTACAGTTAGTAGATTCTGTAGAAAAGCAAAACAGAAGCCAAGAACCAACTATTGCGGCAAAAAATATGAAAATGAAAGCCAAAGATAAAGCTCTTGAAAAGATGAAACAGCGCTGGCAAGACAAACCTCTGCATGGCCAATATCCAGTACGTGCCAATAAATCCAATGTTGACAAAGTTAATACTCATCGATGGTTACGTGCATCTGGATTAAAGTCTGAAACTGAAGGATTTATACTTGCAGCACAAGACCAAAGTCTTTTCACAAGAAACTTTCAGGCAAATATTATGCATAATAATATGGATCCAAAATGCAGGTTTTGTGATAAACACCAAGAAACAATAGACCACCTAATCTCAGGCTGTTCTGTGCTTGCCCCAAACGAATATAAAAATCGCCACGATAGAGTTGGGCAATATTTACATTGGACAATGTGCAAACATTATGGAAAAGCTGTAAACAAACACTGGTATGAACATCATCCAGCACCGGTTACAGAAATAGAAGATGTCACCATTCTATGGGATTAAACCATCTACACAGACAGAAAAATTGAAGCAAACAGGCCAGACATTATTGTTAAAAACCAGAAGGAGAAAACTTGTCTATTAATTGATATGGCTTGTCCAGCGGATTGTAACATAGCAATCAAGGAATTTGAAAAACTGTCAAAATATAAAGACCTGGAAATTGAAATAGAAAAAATGTGGAAATTGAAAACAAGAGTTGTGCCAGTGATAGTAGGTGCACTTGGAATGATAAAAAAATGGAACAAAACAACACACTGAAAGAATCCCTGGAAACCCCAGCTTAAGAGACATACAAAAAATTGTCTTATTAAGTACAGCCCACACACTAAGGAAAACTTTATCTATGTAATGCTGAGGATGATAGGGAAGATAGAAAAACATGAAATGGAGCCATAACAACACGCCACTACCTGCCTTAGGTCTCCCCGCAGACTTGGTTGGTAGTGAGACCAAAGCAGAAATCGAAATATGATGAAAAATGACATAATAATAATAATAATAATAATAATAGAAAATCAATTATTATCTGTTTTTGTTGTGAAAGAGCCAGACATGTGTGGGCGAAATGTCAATTTCATATAAGGAGTGATTTTGTAAAAATGTAAAAGCTTTTTCGAATGAGGGAACATATGCTTTTTCGTTTGGATTGGATACCCAATAGTTATAATTCTTCCCTAGTCGACACGGGTGCGACAAATCATGTAATTACAGATGAAAAAAATTATTAATTTTGATTCCAACTTCGAGTCAGATTTCCACTTTATTCAGTTGGCTGACAGTACCAGAGCTAATAATTTAGTTTTAAAAAGAGGCGATGCCTGTATTTATTTACGTGATACTAAAGAAAATATTTGTAAATGTTTATTAAAAGGGGTTTATATATTGTGGGGTTTCATACATTGACACACACACACACACACACACACACACACACACACACACACACACACACACACGCATGGTCACTCGGTGTCCACGTGATGACTGGTTCTCGCCAAAAACGATGCTAATAAAAACGGAAAACATCACGTGGTACACTAGTTAGGATTTCGTCCCGGGACAAGAGCAAACATGTCTTCCTAACTCACACAAACACACGCGCACTAATTGCGTGTAGCAATTAGTGGCGCAAAAATTTCTTTTATTTTTCTTCTCCTACATTAACACTATGCACATTAACTTTCCTTCAAACTGGACCTTACATAAAATAACTTTCTACACATAAATTCACATTTTTCCAACCTTCGTCAGTAGAAATCCACAGACTGACTAAGGCTACTACATTCGCATGTAAGTCTCTCTCTCTCTCTACTCAACGCACACACAGACACAGAACTTTGTCTTCTGTCTGACTTTCTTCATCAAGGATTTGAACTTTGAACTCTTGACAATAATCTTAACAATTGTTACAAACCTTTCTTTCAGCTAGAGTAAAAACTTCATACATCTTATTTTGTTTCTACGAACAGACGAAGGGGAATGACTCTTTCCTTTTCACTTTCTTATGCATGCTTTCTCAACCCCATGTAACCTTTGTCAATACATTGTTTTTCTGGTTACTTTAGCCTTTTTGTTCTTTCTTAAAACCTGCTTCAAATCATGACCTCATGTTACGTCGAGTCGACTCATAAACATAAATTAGTAAATGGACGCCTTCGTCCACTACAATATGTATTAAATTTTGTTGACGAATATTTAGGACTTATTATGATATATTTTCTGATAAACAAATCTGATACCCTACAAACTGAATGTAGCAGGATAGCCCGGCGTTGCTCGGGTGTAATGAAAGCTTTAAAACTAATCCATGGTCCTGGAGCTCAAACTCTTTGGTCGTTGGCACAAAAGACTAAAAAGCAACAGTTGTTTCCAGTTAAAGCGAAACCGTAGACTGAAAGAAAAATGAATGGATGTAAGTAAAATTTTGATTTCCTGATATCGATATCAAATAAGTTTTTTTCGTTGTAAACTGAATTTTGAAGGCTAAATAAGTCCTCTGAGTAAATGGTATCATAGCTGAGACTAAGAACTACAATTATGCCTACTTAGAGCCAAACCCGAAGCAAAGACTAAAATAAAAGGGCTGAAAAAATACAGATATACAGGCAAATAAACAGACAGAGACACACACAAACATCTTGCTTTTATATATATATTATCAATTTTCTGTAAGACCTGCAACCTTGAAACTTCTGAATATCGTTTCTTATGTCTTTGTCTATGAGTGTATCAAATTTGATTAAAATCGGACCACTCCTTCTATAACCTGATTTTTTCGATTATTGATTTTCGATATTTATCGGGGGTACCTCGACACAAAACCTAGCTAAGAACACTCGCAGACGCTTATAGTACAACTGTGTAAATTTTCAAGAAAATCGGTTCAAAACTATTGACTTTTGATCAACCCACGAACAATATCAATCTATCACATCACTTTCGACACTTTTTCCAACTTCCTTACAAAAACCTGTAATTGTGTATATAAATTTGTATTATGGTTTATTTCAAACTGTGTTTGAATAATTTAATTTATTCCTTGCCACAGTTTCTTGCATATTTTTATTGTCTGTGGAATGTTTGAACACCTTCAAGCTTCTTACAAAAAATTCCTTCTGATCCTTTAAAATATTTTGCCGTTCCACAACAACAATACTTTAATGTGAAAAATGAAATCTTTCAATTTGTTTTATCATTTTGGAAACCTTTTTGTTTACATGGAATTCAACTGTAATACTTTTTTGCGTGAAAACGAAAAAATAAAATGTCTAATAATAATAATAATAATAATAATAATAATAATAATAATAATAAAAAATTTTAAAAAATGTGGAAATTGAAAACAAGAGTTGTGCCAGTGATAGTAGGTGCACTTGGAATGATAAAAAATGGAACAAAACAACACATTGAAAGAATCCCTGGAAACCCCAGCTTAAGAGATATACAAACAATTGTCTTATTAAGTACAGCCCACACACTAAGGAAAACTTTATGTAATGCTAGGGATGATAGGGAAGATAGAAAAACATGAAATGGGGCCGTAACAACACGCCACGACCTGCCTTAGGTCTCCTCGCAGACTTGGTTGGTAGTGAGACCAAAGCAGAAATCGAAATATGATGAAGAAAAATGATAATAATAATAATAATAATAATATGAACATTTTCTCTGATTATAAAATCTACAAACTTTTAATGTGTGATTCAGTCAGTCAGTTAAGTGCCATACGCGATACATGATGTGTGATTACTTGTCTTGAAATTAGCTACTGAAAATTACAACTGTGTAAATTTGTTAATAAATTCCTTAATTTGTGTAGTTAAAGATATACACAGGTGTTTACTCGTCATTCTACCAAATGTCCTGAAAGTTTCATTAAAATCTAACCATTTTATTTGATTATTTTTAAGAATTTCCAAATTAATGTGTTTTTTTTACTTTTTTAAACGACAAAAAAGCGAGTTGCCGTAAAAACTCTTCTTGTAAAAATCTGCACTCGCCAACAACAACAAAAAAAAAATTAAACAAAATTTCGAACGCATTAGAAAGGATTAAAAATTAATAAAATAATTAAAAAAATAGTTTATATTTCCTCTTAATAACAAACATTTTAAGGATAAAACTTTATTTTTAAATCCTTTAAAAATAAAATAAAATGATGCTCAGCTATGCTGTTTTTTTTTTAGCGAATGAGTGGAATTTCTTTCAGAAACCATTTGTATCTATTTTCAAATAATGAATAATTTTTAATTGCAATTTCTTTAAAAATAGGAAGTTTTGTTTATTGCCAAATATTGTCGAAGTTGGAAATATCAAGTTGAACACCTGTTTGTTTTTCTATTGAAAAGCTTTTAGATTCGCCCTGAGACGAACAGTCACAAATTTCCTAAAAAGACAACAAACCAAAGCATTTTATTTGAATGTCTTCTTCTATGAAAGAAATTCGCTGACATTTTTCTTATTTGAAAGATAAAATAGCCTAAATCGAATGAGAATGAAAAACAAAAAGAAAACTGAATTTCCGTCTGTAAATAAAATTTTTTTTTTACTTTTCAGGCATTTTTCAAACATTTTTAAAAATTTTAAAATGTTTTTCCTAAAGGAATTACTGATAAATAAAAATCTTTTCAACTTTATTTATCAGCTCAAAATCACGAAATTTGATTAAAAAATGCTTTTTTGAAACATCAATTGCTCGCCTCCGTGCTGATATTTCTAGAATGGCTTCCGTTCGTAAGTATGGTGGCCCTGAAAGGCATAAAATCGTAGTTGAAAATTTGTAGTTTATTTTCGACAAATTTTTAATAAATTATGTCAATCAATTATTAAAACAATTAATTTTCATTGAAATAAATCTCTTTTCCTAATTTTGCTGTTTACACTTTGCATCAATAATAAAAAAAAATTGTTTTGTTTTGACATGAAAGATTTTAAGTAAGGAACTAATCTTTTCTTGACACCGTTTTCTTCTTAGCGTCTGTCTACATGCGATCTATTTTCAAATATTTCGTCTTTGTTAATTGCAATTTCTTTAAAAATCGGCATTTTTATTCATTGCCAAATAAATATTGTCGATGTTGAGAAAGAAATATCAAGTCGAACAACAAGAAGAGCTGCTTGATCCTGTTTGTTTTTAAAAAGCTTTTAAAGTGTGAAGGTAAGTTATGTCCTTTCTGTTTACAAATGTATCGATCGCTTAAAAAAGCCGAAAAATTGAAAGTTTAAAAAAAAATCTCAATTTTAGATTCCATTCAATATAATTTCTGTTTGAAATACATCAGAGGAAATAAATAATAATTTCATTTAGCTTTCAATTTAAAACTAAAATAAAAATTTCAAGAAAATCTTTTAAAAATTCAATTTTAAAGTTATCTACCGAAGATGAGTAGCCTACAGGTCCCTCCACTAAAACACTGAAACAAAAAACAGCATAGTAGGAAGAAAAAGTCCCAAAACTAAACAAAAACAATATTTTATCCGATCGATAAAATGAAAATCAAGTCAAAGTATTTTAAAGTTTTTTTTTTAATTCTTTCTAACACGTTCGAAATTTTGGTATAAAATCTTGTTTTTCTTTCGTCCGTGAGTGACGCAATTTTTACAAGAGTTTATAACGGCAAACGTAATATTACGCAAGGCACTTTTTGTTGATTTAATTGTAATGTAAATTCTTGCAAAAATGGTTGGATTTTTATGAAAATTTCAGGACTTATTCATAAATGACTGAAATTATTTTTTTAAATAACTATACTTAGAAAATCTGTTTTTTTTTTTGTTTTTTTTTTTCATATATTAACTCCTCACCACACATACACACCAGTTAATTCCCTGAAATGTCTAGAAATTGGCAAGAGTTTCCCCATATACCTAATATTAATTGAACTCTGGAGTCATTAGAGAATGCTAAATTCACCTGTCTTTTTTTTTCTACATTAGCCTATTTTTAGGAAATCCACTCTGAATTGTGAAAACAAAAATACAAAAAAATTTGCCATTTTTCATTTGGAGAAACTTTTAATTGGTTTTATAAACTATATTAAGGATATCATAGGCTAAAAAGGAAAAAAATTTCGATGAATAATGAATTTTTACAAGAAATGTTTTCATTTTTATTATCTTTATTATAATAATTTAAATTTATAACATTTCAAAAATTTTTTAAACTTTCCTTTTTATTCATTAATGGTAAGTTGTTAAGTTAATGCGTAAAGACTATATTTACTAATCGAAAACTGAAAAGCTTACAACAAATAATTGAACTAGTTCATTCCTAAAATAATTAAAACATTTCAGTTGTGTGCATATGATGACCCGTATTTTCTTTTTACAGGTGGTTGTACTTAATATATATCATTAAAAGCTCGGATGTTTCAAAGGCTGCACTCCTAATAGGAAAAAAAAACTATATAAACATTTTCAATGTACAATTCTTTTATCTCTCTTCCGTGTTTCCTATGCTCTATGTTTCAATATTTAACAAGTTTTACAAATCATCCCTTCAAAATTGAAAGCAAGTTTTATGTTTTAATTTCTAGTTTCCTAATTTTGTTAAGTAATAAAAAGTAATAATTGTGTAATTCCAAATTTGTGGAGAATATAAAAAATAGATATTAAAAATAAAAATTAATAGATGCTGTAACATTTCATAAATTATTTATAATCTATCAGCCTAACATCTACAAGTCTTGTAAATATTTTTAAAATATTTTTGAAACTTTATAACTTAATATAATGAAAACAATTCTTTTAAAATTTCATTATTAACTGAAAATGTTTTTTTTTCTTCAGACTATGATGTCTGACATTTATTTATATTATTTATTAAAGTGATTAAAAGCTTATCTAATTAAATAATGTCATAGTTTTATTACATTTTTTATTCTACTATTCAGAGCAGATTTTCAATAAAAGGGGCTCAGTGGTTTTTAAAAATAATACATGATTTACATTCCCTAATGAGTCCTGCATTTAATTAATAAAACAATTTTTACCTACAGAATTTAATTTCCTGTAATTTCATGAATTTAGGTAGAGGTGGGTAATGGACGTAAAAAAATTATTTTTACCAATATTTTAAAAAAATAATGATTTTAAAAATAATTTCATTCATTTGTGAATCAGTCCTGAATGTTTCATTAAAATCAGACAATTATTTGATTTTTTTGCAAGAATGTCACTGGTAAAAAACTAAGTTATGTAATATTACATTTTCCATTGTAAATTATTGTAAAGATTTGGCTCCCCAATAACAAAAATAAAAACAAGTTGATAGCAAAATTTCAAACATGTTAGAAAGGATTAAAAAATTTAGAAAAATAATTAAAAAAATACTTTGATTTTTCCTGGTAATTATAACATAAACATTCTGATGGAAAAAGTTTGGTTTTCTTAAGTTTAGGACCATTTTCTTCATACTATGCTGTTTTGCCAGTGATTTAGTGGAGGTACTTACCTAAAAGACCTACAACTAAATCATTTGAAATCAATTCAGTCTTTTTTTGTTTTTTAACTTAAATTTCAGTTTCCTTTGGAAGATAAAATATAATTAGAATTTCAAAATTGATTTTTGTTTGTAAATACAACATTGGTGTATTAGAAAACACACGAATGGTGAAAACTTGTATTTATTTCCCTTGAATTTTTACAAATATGAAAGTTTTTACAAAACTTTTATTTTCAGTTTAATTGAAAGCTAAATAATCAAATTTACTATTTTCAGTAAACAAAAATACTCTGGTGTATTTCAAACTGAAATTATAGTGATTGCAATCTAAAATTTTGAGATTTAAAAAAAAATTTCAATTAAGTTAAATTAATCTGATTTTCACAAGTATTTATAGCATGAAATTTAGCATAAAACTTTTTTAATTAAGGAATGTTGACTCGTGATGCTTTCCGTAAATGATTGACATGTGATGTCAGATAGATGGCGCGATAAGCTAAGTATATGGTGACCAAAATTGGTGTAATTATCCAAATTTTTTTCCTGTAAAAAGAAGAAACCGTCAAATACATGACCTTTTAATGTACACACAGAAATTACCATACAAAAAGAAAACTTCAAATAAACAAAGGAAAAATTTTAAAATTATTTTTAAAATGTGATCTGTATTGAACTTTTCAGTTTTTAATCAGTAAATATAGTCTTCAGTCAATAACTTAAAAACATGGCTGATACAAAACTTTATAGAATTTTAAAAACATTTTTTAAATTTTGTAAATTATTATAATTAAAAAAAGAAAAAACTAGAAAACAATTTTTTAAAAATTTCATTACTTATATACAATCTTTTTTCCTCAGTCTATAAAGCAATTAAAAGCTTTATCTAAAAGACCTGAAAGTTTCATGAAAATCTGACATTTTATTTTTGCAAGAATTTTCAAATTAATGTGTTTTTGACCAGAAAAAAACTGAGTTACATAATATTACATTATCCATTGTAAACACTTGTTATGATTTGGTTACATGCTAATGAAAATCAAAACAAGATATTTTACCAACATTTTGCACATGTTTGTAAAGATTAAATACTTTTGAAAAATAATTACAAAATACATTGATCTTTCTTCTTAATAAAAACTTGTCTATTTTTCTTAAGATTTGTTCATAGTGTGTTTCTTTTTTTTTGCAATTGAGTGGCGACACCTAGATTTAAAATAGGTACTCTCACTCATTTTCAATACCTATGTTTCAAAAGTATTTTAAAAATTCTACAAAAGCTTTTTGCAGTTAGGTTAGTAAATTATTAAGTGAAGTCTATATTTACTAATTGACAATTGAAAAGCTTAATACAAATCTTTGAGTTAAAAGATTTTTAATATTAGTTTAATTTTTTTATGCATAGAAATTGTTTTTTTAAATAATGAAAAAATATACATGTTTTATGTTATATTAAATGCCACGTTTTCACAGTTTCTCCCCTTGCATTAAAAAATAGGAAAATTATGTCAATTCTGGGTAACCATACTTAGCTATCAGGCCATTTGGTTGTCATAAATCACTTTTTATGTGTCAGAAAGTTATGACCTACATGATTAAGAATTACTTTTATTCTAAATTTTATGCTATAAACAAGTAATACTGTGTAAGTTAGAATAATTTAAAGTGAAAATTTGCTAATTTTCAAAAAATAACTTGTCACTGATGTATATTTTATTTTTGCAATATTTTAAAACTGAGAATTAACATTTCTTTATGAACTTGTCAAAATGGATAAAAAAATGATGAATTTTGAAAAATCTAAAAATGTTGAAATTCAAAGAAATGTAATTTTTATTTGAAATACACCAGAGAATAAAAACTTTTCTAATTAATGTTTTAAGTTTATTGAGTTTTGTATTTTATAAATTCATTTTTAATCTAAGTTTTGATTGTTCTAAAAAGGATGAAAAAATTTATGAAAATAACCAAGTCAAAAACAATTAAATTTTCTATTAATTTGGAAATTCTAAAATATCTAGTGACTCTGTTTTGGGCATTTAGAAATACATGCTCACTAACTAAAAAGTCATAAATAAACTTTGATCTTAATTTACTTACAAAAACTTATGAACTGCAGAAGAAATTAAGTATTTTGATTATTGATTATTCACCTATTTTTTTAAATGACAGTTTTTTATGCAATGCTTTTTTACCAGATTTTTTCATCTGTACAAGTGGATAGGATATTATGTTGATGATCACCAAATACGACAAGCTCTTTCAAGATTCGACCTACAACTAACTTCCAAATTTTTGCTTTCCACGTGATTTATTTTTGGTGCGAATTCTAGCTCTTGCTGTTTCACAACTTCCATGTCTAGCTTCTGTATATTTACTGTCTAGACATGTGTTACTAAGGGCATCTGGGTCAACCAGTCTTGACCTGCTATCCCAAAACTGACTCTAGGCTCCCACATAATCATGTCCTTATTACCATGCAGAGACCATTCTCAATATATGTGTTTAGGTGTATGTGTGGCTATCTATATACGTAACAATATATTGTTGATGATCACCAACACTTTTTCTTTTATTGAAATCGTTTTCTGATTACATCAAAATCTTATGGTATTTTGTCAATAACTATATTTTTTAATTAATTTCTTTAACCCAAATATTCAGTTTTTTATGTTTGTTCTAAATATTTTTCTTTTTGCAAAATAAAATCTTTCCTCTTTATGCAAGAAGAAAGGTGGTCTAAATTTTATCTTAATTCAAACAAAGACAAAACTGGAAAAATTTTTATTGACTCATATTTTGGTTAACATCAGATAAAAATTTAGCTTTCTTTTATTTCATTAATTCTTAGATCATAAAAGAGTTCACAGTTGTTGATCAAATAATAAATTGTTAGCAGTTTTTCTTCTTTTTTCACCAATTTTATGTTTATGAAAAGTAATATGTATAAAAATGTAGTTATAACTTGATTATTTGGTCTGTCAATTTTATTTATAACTGACCAATAATTATCAGAAATTGTGAACTTGATTGAAACTGTCTTACTATGTTCTGCTGAAAATAATGCACAAATACGTCTCTTTAATAATGCCATTGTTTATTTACAGGTCTGATTGTCATAAAATCCTCATCAAATAAAATAACATGTGTCAGTTAGCATTACCACTAAGTTTTCATGGATTTCAACTTTAAACATCTGTGGGTGAATACACACTGGTGAGAAACCATATACTTGTGAAGTATGTGAATCGAGGTTTTCTCAGTTATCAAATTTCAAAAACACATGTTTATGCAGAGAGGAGAGAATCATCATTTTTGTTAAGTGTATGGATTAACATTTTCACTAAATTCAAAATTGACAAAGAACATTTATCATTTATATCCCATACTGGAAGAAAAACATTTTTATGAATTGTGCGATGTGCTTTTGCAAAAAATTCTGGCTTAAAAACTCACATGGAGACAAGCACTGGAGAGAAACCATATACTTGTGAAGTACGTGGATCAGCATTTCCATCTAATTCTCAGTTGATAAAACATGTTCAAATTCAGACTGAAGTGAAACGGTATTCCTGTGAAATATGCGGGTCAGCATTTTCAAGGAATAGTCATTTGAAAATGCACATTCGAATTCACACTGGAGAGAAACCATATTCTTGTGAAATATGTGGATCAGCATTTCTATCTAACTCTCATTTGAAAACACACATTCGAATTCACAGTGGAGAGAAACCATATTCCTGTGAAATATGCGGATCAGCATTTTCACGGAGTGGTCATCTGAAAATGCACATTCGAATTCACACTGGTGAGAAACCATATTGTTGTAAAACATGTGGATCAGCATTTCCATCTAATTCTCAATTGATTAAACACATTCGAATTCATACTGGAGAGAAACCATATCCCTGTGAAGTATGTGGATCAGCATTTTCAGCAAGTTCTGATTTAAAAAAGCACATTAGAATTCACACTGGAGAGAAACCATATTCCTGTAAAATATGTGGATCAGCATTTGCACGGAATGGTGATTTGACAAAGCACAATCGAATTCACACTGGAGAAAAACCATATTCTTGTGAAAAATGTGGATCAGCATTTCGATCTAATTCTCAGTTGATAAAACATGTTCGAATTCACACTGGAGAGAAACCGTATTCTTGTGAAATTTGCGGATCAGCATTTTCACGGAGTGGTCATTTGAAAAATCACATTCGAATTCACACTGGTGAGAAACCATATTCTTGTAAAATATGTGAATCAGCATTTTCAGATAGTTCTTCTTTGAAAAAACACAATCGAACTCACACTGGTGAGAAACCGTATTGCTGTGAAATATGTGGATCAACATTTTCACTGTTTGATACTTTGAAAAAGCACAACCGAATTCACACTGGTGAGAGGCCATATTCTTGTAAAATATGTGGATCAGCATTTTCAGATAAGTCTTATTTGAAAAAACACAATCGAATTCACACTGGAGAGAAACCATATTCTTGTGGAATATGTGGATCAGCATTTTTATATAATTATGATTTGAAAAAACACAATCGAATACACACTGGTGAGAAACCATATTCTTGTAAAATATGCGGAACAGCATTTCCAGTTAGTTCTCAATTGAAAGCACACATTCAGGTTCACACTGGATAGAAAGCATGTTCTTCTGAAATCTGTTGGTTAACATTTTCACAGTTTGATATTTTGAGAAAGCACAATCAAATTCACACTGGTGAGAAACCATATTCTTGTAAAATATGCAAATCAGTAATTTCAGATAGCTCTTATTTGAAAATAAACAATCAAATTCACACAAACAACTAAAAATGCAAATGTAGACACATCTGAGTGAAACTGTATTTTTGTGCAATGTGTGCATTGTCCTTTTCAGTGAGTTGTCATTTTACTATTCAGTGAAGTGCATTCTGTAGAGAAAACAAATCTACATTGTGAGTTAATTGCCTCATCCAGAAATGTTTGTACTTTAAATGAAAAGAGAAAAACACTTTCTAAAAATAGTAGGTAAATTCTCTTTAAAAGGGCTTCTTGTTTATAAAGCAAATCTACAAGAATTTGTCATGAAGACCGGTGTTAAAAACAAGTATGTTTATTGATGTTTAAATTAATAAGAAAATTAGATATTTGCTGATTTCATTCTATATGATGAAGCACATCTCATAGACTCTATAGACATTAATAAAAATAAATCTGCCAATATCTATGTGCCACAGTTTTACTATTTGTTCTTTTTATTGTGAGGATGAATACGGATGGCTTTGGATTTAGGGATCAACATTTTATTTTTATTTTTGGTGTGTGGATGTCGATTGTCTTTTTTGTCTTTGCTTGTTTTCAATATAGTTTGGGCTAGGTTGGTGTCCGTTACCTGGATTAAATACTACATTTTCCCTGTTCTTTGAATTTAAAGTAGGGTGTAATTTTATCTTTTATTTATTTATATTTTAGAACATGTACATAATTTTTTATAAATATCCGTTACAAAGGTACATTTGTTTCAACATTGAAACTTGAATGTCTCTTCAGACGGAATGTGTAGTAATATTCAAAGCTCTATATAGTATATATCGAGCACTGTTTTAAATTAATGTTTTGAACATTGTAAATATTCTTTCTCCGTTCTACATACAATCGGATATATATATATATATATATATATATATATATATATATATATATATACACACATATATAATTTAAATTGGTTTTATTGATAAAATAATTGTGTTCATTTGTGCACAACTACCCTTGGGAAAGGTATTAATCCATCTCTCCTCTCCAGTTATGGGTTAAATAATAAGACAGAGTGGGTTCTATAGCCTTGGCTGGCAGCCAGTATACTGCAGAAAGCAGTGGAAACCTACTGCAGGATAATCTTCTGGGGCGTGTATCATGTATGGCACTTAACTGATTGACTGATTTTTTTTGTCATAATATGCTCGATATTGAGGTGGAGATAGTGTTGATAATTATAAAGTGTTTGTCACTTTGACTGAGCAGGTTCATGCCAACTTCAAAGTTTTTTAAAAACACTATTATGATGACCTCACTTGTTGGGGCTGCTCAGTTAAAGTGACAAGCCCCTTGTGCTTATACATATAATTATATATACAGGATCTTTCAAAAACAGATGACATAACTTCAGGACTGTGTTCCCTATATTTAAATAAGGGAACATATATCCAAAATAATGCTTGGTCTGAGTTATAGCTTTTTGAAATATATACTAACAAAAATGTTTTTATTTTCCACATCAAACACATAGTGTTTTTAAATGCAAGTGTTCAAAATGAGCACTCTCTGCCCTAATGGAGGCATTACATTGACGTCTCATGTACTCGCAAACACACTTTCAAATTCCTGTCATGTTTCGTATCGTCTTGCATCCTGCTACAATTTAGTTGCAGAGAATGTCCACATCATCAACTGAAGATGAATACACCAGTTATTTCAGATGGCTCTACAGGTAGATATCCAAGTGTTTTAGGTCTGGTGAGCTTGAAGGCCATGCAATTGGTCCACTTCTTGCTATTTACTGATCAGTAAACCTTTGATCTAGGTATTTGCGAGGCTGTGTGACTAAAGTGTGCAGAAGTACCATCATGTGTGAAGTGCAGTTGTCCATGAGTGATTAGTGGAACATCATCCAAGAAATCAGGCATGTTGTTTTCCAAGAAGGGCCTGTATGCATAACCTGTATGCCTGTTCAGAGGTTCATGAGGCCATAATAACCTATCACCAACAACACCAGACCAGATGTTAACTGAGAACCGTTGTTGGTGATGTGATAGAGTAATTGCATGTAGATTTTCTTTTGCTTATATATATATATATATATATATATATATATATATATATATATAAAGACAGAAACCTGAGCCAATTTCTCTGATGAGGTATTAGGCGAAACTGTGGTCGGTTGTTGGCTCTTGCTTAGATTTCTGTCTTTGTTTGCTTTACTTTGGTATTAAGCGCTTGACTGTTAGGGTTTTCGTCTTGGGTTTTTTTTTCTTTCTTACGAGTGCTTGACTTTTTGTTTATGTACTTCGTTTGTTTCTTTTTTTGCTTCCCCTTTTTTTCCCTTCGAGTTTGTTCTCGGTGGGTTATACAAGATGATTTAAATTATGGTTTCATTAATACTAGTTTTACTATTGGTATAGTTGTTGCTATAGTTAATATTATTATATATATATATATATATATAGAGAGAGAGAGAGAGAAAGACAGCCTTGTAGGTTTCTAGCTACAACATTCTGGTGAGTTGTTATACTCCCTATATCATTCCATTCTTTGTAGATAAAATGTTAATTATAATCATCATTTAAGTGATTGATGTTCTTGATTTGTAATTATTAAATTAATTAAATAAACTGTCATGAATACATGAAGTACAGTTGCAGTAAATATCTGATCAACTCACTTAATATTCTGATGGAAGCAGATTTCTTTTTTGGTAAGCATTACATTGAATCTCTTTTTTCTGAACATTAATTTATTAAATAACCTATGGAAAACTTTGCATAAATTTTGAAATATACTTTCATGTGTCAGTTAATATTTCACACTCAGTCTGATACATTCTTTCAGCAAGAATATTTTTGTAGATATTCTTAAATGAATGTTTGTCCTCACATGAAAAGTATCTTAAAATTCTCTTGTAGGGAAGAGTAAGGAATCTCATGACTTTAACTAGTTAAACTTGACGAAATTTGTTTTCCTTAACTTTTTTTTTTAAATTGGTGAAGATAGACTCTACTATCACTCGAGTCATACTCCGTCCTCTTCTTTTGAACAGAAGTAACGATTCATCCCTTATTCCTTGTTTAGGAAAGGGGTTCCCAGTTTCTTTCTTCTCTTCAGGTGCTTAATAGTGGTGCTGTCAGAAATATTTTGTAATGTGTGTGGATGGTGGCAAAGTCTCTTCATACTGAGGGCACCAAGTGGGCAGTTTCTGAACCCTTGCATAGCATCTTGAAAGGCTGCTCTAATCAACAGTTGAATAATATTGGGGTTCTTGTAGTGCCATTTCGCACATGGATGGGTGTCTCTTCAAGTGTCTCCAGTGGGTAACCATGAAACCACTATACTTCAGTCTGTGCCAGTTCCATTCACACACACGTGTTGCATTTGATGACTCACTGATACTACTACTCTAGGCCTCTCTTTAAAAAAATTTCCAAACATGACAACACACAATCAGAGAAATAAAACCAGACCAGCTAAACAAAAAAACACCTAAACCCCATCACCATCTTTTTCTTGAATGTATGTGGGTATCTGTACCAGCATTTGCAGCATTGAATCCTTCCTCCACAAAACCTTCCCCCTGACATCTTAGCTGTCTGTGAAACTAATCCCTTTTATATCCCTGGTTACCCTTCCCTCTTTAGGGAGGATTCTTATGTCCACATGCATGAACTTGGCGTTTATGTCAGTGAACATCTTCCTCTAGCTAGGTTGATTTCCCTTAAATTTCCTGACCATTCCTTCATGTGTCTCTGTCTCTTTCTACTAAGCTCGGTTAACCATATTTTCTTTCTCTATCACTCCTCTTCCTTTTCTGACTGTATTAGACAGCATCTCAATGTAGACAAGGCCATTTACTCTCATTCATTTGCTAATATATTTGCATTTGGTGACTTTAATGCCCATCACATCAGGTGGCTGGAAAACTCTGTCACAAATCTTGTTGGTATCTATCCCATGAACTTTTTAATCACTGAGTCTCTCATGGAAATGCTTGATTTCCCCACACATTTCCCTAGTAACCTTAATGAACTTAGCTCACTGCTAGATCTCTGTTTCACTTCTATCCCTGATTCTTGACATGCCATGCAGCTCTGCCCTATTGGCAACTCAGATCAAAATGTGGTTTTTATTAATATCTCCTTTCATTCCACCTCCTTTTAGTAACGTCCTACCAGCAGAAGATCTTACGGCTATCAAATGGCAGACTGGGAGGCATTCTGCAACTTCCTTTGTGATATCACATGGATTAATGTTTTTAGTTTCCCTGTTGAAGACTGTGCATCTGAGGTCTCCTTTTAGGTAAAAGCTGGCATTGATGCTTTCCATTCATCTGGGAGTTCTGACTTAAGCCCCATTCTTCTCATTGGTTCACTTCTGTTTGCTTGGCTGCCATTGCCCAAAGGAACCACTTTTTCCAGTTTTAACGGAGTGACAGGTCTAACCATAATAGGCCCCTTTTTTTTCACTGCTTGCACTGGATTCAAGTGAGTCCTAAATGATGTTAAGCTGTTGTTTGATAATAGAATAAAGCAGCTTATAGCATCCCGCAAGTTTGGTTTTAAGGACTATTGGTGGATCTGCAAAAGTGTACTAAACAACAGCAAAACTTTGATCACATCAACTTGACTCCCATAAAGCAAGTGGATGCGATGGTATTGCAGTCATTGTCCTTAAGAAATATTCCATTGAACTCTCTCCTGCCCTCCCCAAACTCTGTATCTATTGTCTTTCTACCTCTTGGATTCCTACTTGTTAGAAGTCCTCCTCTGCAGTTCCATTCTTTAAAAACTCTCGAGAGCCCTCCAACCCGTCTATCAACCTATGAGCCTCTTACCGCTTATAGGCAAAGTGTTTAAGGCCATTGTCAATGCTGAAATGATTCAGCATCTCACATGAAACAAATTATTTTCTGACAAGCAGTATGGCTTCTGCTTCACTAGGTCTACTGCTTATGTGCAAACAGCCATCACTTAGTACATATATTAGGCCCTTGATAAGCACAGCTAAGCTCGGGCTGTTGCTCTGGATATTTCGAAAGTATTTGATAGGGTTGGCATGCTGGTCTTCTGCCCAAGATACTAAGCTATATGAATTTGGGTGTCCCTCAAGACTCTATCCTCGTTCCTAAGCTCTTCCTTATATTCATCAATGATCTTCCTGATGTTTGTTGGTTCTCAAGTTGGCATCTACAAATAACTAAATCAGGCCCTTGCGCACAAAGTACAGGGCTTCCTGATGTTGTTGGTTCTCAAGTTGGCATCTACAAATAACTAAATCAGGCCCTTGCGCACAAAGTACAGGGCTTCCTGATGTTGTTAGTTCTCAAGTTGACATCTACAAATAACCAAATCAGGCCCTTGCGCACAAAGTACAGGGCTTCCTGATGTTGTTAGTTCTCAAGTTGGCATCATTAAATAACCAACCAGGCCCTTGCGCACAAAGTACAGGCCATTTCCTGATGTTGTTACTCCCCTCAAGTTGGCATCTACAAATAACCAAATCAGGCTGCCCTTGCGCACAAAGTACAGGGCTTCCTGATGTTGTTAGTTCCTGTTGGCATCTGGCTAGTCAATCAAATCAGGTCTTGCGCACAAAGTACAGGGCTTCCTTCTGATGTTGTTAGTTCTCAAGTTGGCATCTACAAATAACCAAATCAGGCCCTTGCGCACAAAGTACAGGGCTTCCTGATGTTGTTAGTTCTCAAGTTGGCATCTACAAATAACCAAATCAGGCCCTTGCGCACAAAGTACAGGGCTTCCTGGATGTTGTTAGTTCTCAAGTTGGCATCTACAAATAACCAAATCAGGCCCTTGCGCACAAAGTACAGGGCTTCCTGATGTTGTTGGTTCTCAAGTTGGCATCTTACAAATAACCAAATCAGGCCCTTGCGCACAGTACAGGGCTTCCTGATGTTGTTAGTTCTCAAGTTGGCATCTACAAATAACCAAATCAGGCTCCTGCGCACAAAGTACAGGGCTTCCTGATGTTGTTGGTTCTCAAGTTGGTGCATACAAATAACCAACTCAGGCCCTTGCGCACAAAGTACAGGGCTCTGATGTTGTTAGTTCTCAAGTTGGCATTCTCCAAATAACCAAATCAGGCCCTTGCGCACAGTACAGGGCTTCCTGATGTTGTTAGTTCTCAAGTTGGCATCTACAAATAACCAAATCAGGCCCTTGCGCACAAAGTACAGGGCTTCCTGATGTTGTTAGTTCCTCAAGTTGGCATCTACAGTCAACCAAATTGTGTCTCTTGCGCACAAAGTACAGGGCTCTGGATGTTGTTAGTTCTCAAGTTGGCATCTACAAATAACCAAATCAGGCCCTTGCGCACAAAGTACAGGGCTTCCTGATGTTGTTAGTCTTCAAGTTGGCATCTACAAATAACCAAATCAGGCCTTGCGCACAGTACAGGGCTTCTGATGTTGTTAGTTCTCAAGTTGGCATCTACACACCAAATCAGGCCCTTGCGCACAAAGTACAGGGCTTCCTGATGTTGTTAGTTCTCAAGTTGGCATCTACAAATAACCAAATCAGGCCCTTGCGCACAGTACAGGGCTTCCTGATGTTGTTGGTTCTCAAGTTGGCATCTACAAATAACCAACCAGGCCCTTGCGCACAGTACAGGGCTTCCTGATGTTGTTGGTTCTCAAGTTGGCATCTACAAATAACCAAATCAGGTACCCTTGCGCACAGTACAGGGCTTCCTGATGTTTAAGGTTCTCAGTTGGCATCTACAAATAACCAAATCAGGCCCTGCGCACAAAGTACAGGGCTTCCTGATGTTGTTGGTTCTCAAGTTGGCATCTACAAATAACCAAATCAGGCCCTTGCGCACAGTACAGGGCTTCCTGATGTTGCTGGTTCTCAAGTTGGCATCTACAAATAACCAAATCAGGCCCTTGCACACAAAGTACAGGGCTTCCTGATGTTGTTAGTTCTCGTTGGCATCTACAAATAACCAAATCAGGCCCTTGCGCACAAAGTACAGGGCTTCCTGATGTTGTTGGTTCTCAAGTTGGCATCTACAAATAACCAAATCAGGCCCTTGCGCACAAAGTACAGGGCTTCCCTGATGTTGTTAGTTCTCAAGTTGGCATCTACAAATAACCAAATCAGGCCCTTGCGCACAAAGTACAGGGCTTCCTGATGTTGTTGGTTCTCAAGTTGGCATCTACAACAACTGGGGTAACCACCTTGCGCACAAAGTACAGGGCTTCCTGATGTTGTTAGTTCTCAAGTTGGCATCTACAAATAACCAAATCAGGCCCTTGCGCACAAAGTACAGGGCTTCCTGATGTTGTTGGTTCTCAAGTTAGTATCTACAAATAACCAAATCAGGCCCTTGCGCACAAAGTACAGGGCTTCCTGATGTTGTTAGTTCTCAAGTTGGCATCTACAAATAACCAGGCCCTTGCGCACAAAGTACAGGGCTTCCTGATGTTGTTGGTTCTCAAGTTGGCATCTACAAATAACCAAATCAGGCCCTTGCGCACAAAGTACAGGGCTTTCCTGATGTTGTTAGTTCTCAAGTTGGCATCTACAACAACCAAATCAGGCCCTTGCGCACAAAGTACAGGGCTTCCTGATGTTGTTAGTTCTCAAGTTGGCATCTACAAATAACCAAATCAGGCCCTTGCGCACAAAGTACAGGGCTTCCTGATGTTGTTAGTTCTCAAGTTGGCATCTGCTAACAATCAAATCAGGTCTTGCGCACAAAGCAGGGCTTCCTGATGTTGTTAGTTCTCAAGTTGGCATCTACAAACAACCAAAATCAGGCCCTTGCGCACAAAGTACAGGGCTTCCTGATGTTGTTAGTTCTCAAGTTGGCATCTACAAATAACCAAACCAGGCCCTTGCGCACAAAGTACAGGGCTTCCTGATGTTGTTAGTTCTCAAGTTGGCATCTACAAATAACCAAATCAGGCCCTTGCGCACAAAGTACAGGGCTTCCTGATGTTGTTAGTTCCTCAAGTTGGCATCTACAAATAACCAAATCAGGCCCTTGCGCACAAAGCACAGGGCTTCCTGATGTTGTTGGCTCTCAAGTTGGCATCTACAAATAACCAAATCAGGCCCTTGCGCACAAAGTACAGGTTTCCTGATGTTGTTAGTTCTCAAGTTGGCATCTACAAATAACCAAATCAGGCCCTTGCGCACAAAGTACAGGGCTTCCTGATGTTGTTGGTTCTCAAGTTGGCATCTACAAATAACCAAACCAGGCCCTTGCGCACAAAGTACAGGGCTTCCTGATGTTGTTAGTTCTCAAGTTGGCATCTACAAATAACCAAATCAGGCTCCTGCGCACAGCAAGGGCTTCCTGATGTTGTTAGTTCTCAAGTTGGCATCTACAAATAACCAACCCAGGCCCTTGCCACAAAGCACAGTAGGGCTCTGATGCTGTTAGTTCCTTTTACTGGCATTCATAACAATCAAATCAGGCCCTTGCGCACAAAGTACAGGGCTTTGATGTTGTTGGTTCTCAAGTTGGCATCTACAAATAACCAAATCAGGCTCCTGCGCACAAAGTACAGGGCTTCCTTATGTTGTTGGTTTTGTTACATTCATAAATAACCTCAAATCAGGTCTTTGCGCACAAAGTACAGGGCTTCCTGATGTTGTTAGTTCTCAAGTTGGCATCTACAAATAACCAAATCAGGCCCTTGCGCACAAAGTACAGGGCTTCCTGATGTTATGTCTTTGCTGGTATCTACAAATAACCAAATCAGGCCCTTGCGCACAAAGTACAGGGCTTCCTGATGTTAGTTCTCAAGTTGGCATCTACAAAATAACCAAATCAGTGCCCTTGCGCATAGCACAGGGCTTCCTGATGTTGTTGGTTCTCAAGTTGGCATCTACAACAACCAACCAATCTCGGCGCACAGCGACAGGGCTTCCTGATGTTGGTTCTCAAGTTGGCATCTACAGTCAACCAAATCAGGCCCTTGCGCACAAAGTACAGGGCTTCCTGATGTTGTTAGTTCTCAAGTTGGCATCTACAAATAACCAAATCAGGCCCTTGCGCACAAAGTACAGGGCTTCCTGATGTTGTTAGTTCTCAAGTTGGCATCTACAAATAACCAAACTGCCCTTGCGCACAAAGCACAGGGCTTCCTGATGTTGTTAGTTCTCAAGTTGGCATCTACAAATAACCAAATCAGGCCCTTGCGCACAAAGTACAGGGCTTCCTGATGTTGTTAGTTCTCAAGTTGGCATCTACAAATAACCAAATCAGGTTCTTGCGCACAAAGTACAGGGCTTCCTGATGTTGTTAGTTCTCAAGTTGGCATCTACAAATAACTAAATCAGGCCCTTGCGCACAAAGTACAGGGCTTCCTGATGTTGCTGGTTCTCAAGTTGGTATCTACAACAACTTAAATCAGGCCCTTGCGCACAAAGTACAGGGCTTCCTGATGTTGTTAGTTCTCAAGTTGGCATCTACAAATAACCAAACTGAACACCCCTTGCGCACAAAGTACAGGGCTTCCTGATGTTGTTAGTTCTCAAGTTGGCATCTACAAATAACTAAATCAGGCCCTTGCGCACAAAGTACAGGGCTTCCTGATGTTGTTGGTTCTCAAGTTGGCATCTACAAATAACCAAATCAGGCCCTTGCACACAAAGTACAGGGCTATGATATAACTGGAGGATTGTTTGATTTAATCAAATTATTCCTGTCAAAATGTAAAATGATGGTCATTCTGAATGGGCTTACTTTCAAAACTTTCATGTGAACTTGAGTGTTCCTCAAGGCTCTAATGTAGCTCTTGCACTCTTCCTTATATTCATCAATGAATCAATTCCCAAATTGGTATCTACACCGATGACACCGCTATCTACTTCTGTTTCAATAAGAAATCTGCCTAGTCTGACAAAATAGTTCTAGCCTCTGCACTTAGAAAAGACCTCCAATCTGTGCCAGATTTGGTTTAAAAATGGCTTGTAAATTTTAATGCTTCTATTAGGTTGTCCCAAACACTTGCAAAATTGGTCTATCTGGTCCAGCACAATCAAGATAAGTGATGGGTTCAGAAAGGGCAAGAGACACCGTTGGTTCCAAAACAAGATTGATTCAGCAAGAAAGTCATGTTGTGCGTTTGGTGGAACTTTGAACGAATCATGCATTTTGAGTTGGTTTCGAATGGTCGTGTCCTCAGTGCCGAACTTTACTGTCAGCAACTTGAGCGGGTCAACGAAAAGTTGAAGCAAAAGTACCCAGCTCTGATCAACCGAAAGCATGTTTTGATGCAGCAGAACAATGCCAAGCCACACACTGCCGGAAGACCAAAGACAAGTTTGAAGAGCTGGATGGCTTTGAGGTTCTGCCACATCCAGCCTACAGTCCTGACTGTGCTCCATCAGGTTATGGCCTTTTCTGCTTAAGACAACACTTTCTGAAGGGCTGCAGATTCAACTCGTTTGATGAAGTCGAGGAAGCGTGTTAAGAATTCTTTGATTCAAAGCCGGCTAAATTGTGCTTTGACCAGATCCAAAAGCTTGCAGATTGATGGCAGAAAGGCTTGGAAAATGATGGTCTTTGTTTTGAGCAATAATTTTTGTTGTTTTTGCGAGTAAAATTTCAATTTTTTGTAAGTGTTTTCTGGTAACCTTAGATTACATGGTGAGTAAAATTTCAATTTTTTGCAAGTGTTTACGAACTTTTGGGACAACCTAATAAAACTAAGCTGCTCTCTTTTAGAAAATCTTTCTTAATTTTACTATGGATCACACTCGTCTCCCTGAAAGCAATACACTGCACCCTGCCGGCCCCACTCTCTCAGCCAATCTCAAGTGGAATGAATACATTGAATCAATAACTACATCTACTGCTAAGAAAATTTGGTTGCTGTGCTGAGCCAGGAAGTTTTTCGTGTCAGAATCTATTTTGCACATTTGTCTGTGCATTGAATACTGTTGCCATATCTAGTGAGGTGTTCTTGTTGTTCATCTCAGGGTTCTCTAGAAAATCCAAAGGAGGATCTATAATGTAACTGATCCTGGTTTAGCTTCTTGCCCTCAGTCGCTATCACACTAATAGAACATGGCTTCCCTCTGTCTTCTCTACAACGGATTCTGCTCTGAGGAGCTTTATTTCCTGCTCCCCGGCCCCCATCCATTTACCTGTGCAACTAGACTGGCAACAATGTTCCACACTTTACCATCAAAATATTCAAATGTAACCGCCAGTTCTACTTCAGCTGTTTCTTTCTTTGCATTCTCGCCTGTGGAACTTCTTTCCTCCTACTTGCTTCCCTGATAGCTACAATCTTCAAAAAGTATAAATGCAACAACAATTGCCATCTTCCATGTCTGTGACTCCAACCTCTCTTTCTTTCACTTTTAAGGAGATGCTGTTTTCTTTTCTGTCAGCTATTTCCTCTCATTGTAACCCTCTGTGCACCAGTGGCAGTATTGCTTTGTTTGGAGTGAAATAATTATTAAAAAAAAAACACAAAGAAGAACAGAAGTAATGGCTTAGCATCAATTGCAAAGTAATTTCCTGCTTGTCGATTTAATACATGTTTAATATGAAATGTAAATGTTATTTTTGTTGAAACATGGGTTCCCATCCTTTCATCAAAGTTAAGCAAAATTGAGCCTGTTCAGTACAGGTTGTATGGTCAGGCCATAGAAAATGAATCATTCATGAATGTATATATTAATCTGGAATGTAAATGTTATTTTTTGTGGGAACATTGGTTCTGATATGATTATCAAAGTTAAGCAATTTTGTACCTGTAAAGGCTTCTTCCTATCAGCCTCTGGTTTATCAAAACCACAAATATCTTTTTTTCAACTCATTTAATATTTTGATGGAAGCAGATTTCTTCCCTGGTAAGCTTTACATGGAACCTATTTTTTCTGAATGTTGGATTTTTTAATATTGTATGTGAAGCACTGTATAATGCCCAGCATTTTACCATTAAAAAAGGCAAATCCAACCACCAATTCCACTCTAGCAGTTTCTTTCCTTGCATTCCAACCTGTGGAACTCCCTTCCTCATGCTTGCTTCCCTGATAGCTACAATCTCTAAAAGTTGAAATGCAATGTCAATTGCCATCTTCCATGTCTGTGACTCCAACCTCTCTCTTTCACTTTCAAGGAGATGCTGTTTTCTTTTCTGTCGTCTATTTCCTCTCATTGTAACCCTCTGTGCACCAGTGGCAGTATTGCTTTGTTTGAGGTGAAACAATTATTAAAAAAACAACACAAAAAAGAACAGAAGTAATGGCTTAGCATCAATCGCAAAGTAATTTCCTGCTTGTCGATTTAATACATGTTTAGTCTGAAATGTAAATGTTGAAACATTGGTTTCTGTACAATCACCAAAGTTAAGCAATGTCAAGCCTGTTCAGTATTGTCTTTAGGGTTAAGCCATAGAAAATTAATACTTAACTAGCAGAACCCGTGGAATTTCCACAGAAGGATAATTATGATTTCTTGGAAAAATTTTACTTTGTCATACTACAAATGATAGTAACGTCTTCAACCATAAAGGTATTGGATAATAAAATAATTATAACACATAGTGTAATTTTATTAAAATATCTATAATAGTAATGCCCATAGAAGCTAGTTTACTGTAAGAGATTTTGAAAGAGAATTTTTTTTTATTACTAAAAAATCATGGCTCCTGTGTCCATTGTAAACATTTTTATCAAGATTTTTAAAAAATAATAATTTAAAAAATATTTTTTTCAATGTGAATGAGTACTGATAGTTTCATTAAAATCCAACAATTATTTGATTTTTGCGAGAATTTCCAAATTAATATGTTTGTCACCAGAAAAAAGTGTGTGATGCAATCATTACGTTTCCATTGTAAAACAGTCATAATGTTTCTTTAGCCACTAACTCAAATCAAAACAAAACTTTCTGACAAAATTTCAAAAATGTTAGAAGGGATTAAAAAATTTTTTAAAATAATTAAATTTACTTTAAAGGCTCCTGTGTCCATTGTAAACAGAAAAGACCAACTGAGTAATGGCCGAAGGTGTAGAGGCCAGAAATTTTGTTATTAGGTTGCAGGATACGACAACAAACCTACATATTTTTACTATATTGTACAGTACACACACATATACACACACACAATTACTCTACAATCACCAGCTTAAGCTGCTACTGATATGATAATACTATAAGCTCTCTCCTCCTGCTCTGTCACTCTTTACTGCCCTTTCATTTGGCAAAGGTGAGCAAAAGGCTGAGGAGAGTAAAAAGATAGAGGGGAAGGAAAAGCTTGTGTAAAGAGTGTGGTGTAATGGACAAAGGAACTAAGTAACTAAGAAAGGAACAAGCAGAATTATAATATAGATGAAGGCATAAAATTGAAGTAATACTTAATGAACTCATAAGGCAAAAGGTTAGAATTTTAACTATGGCTTTTCCAATTTTATGTGGGGGGATTAGGGGGATGCCAATTAGGTGGGCTTTAAGGAGACCATATGTACTAAACGCATTATGTGTGAAGAAGGAAAACCACTGGAAATATCTGTAATATCTTTAGGAAAATGTCAGGGCAATTTGCAGATTAAAAAAGCTCAGTCAACCATTCATTATGCATGGAGAATGTGACAAGAAAGCAAGAAGACAAAATAGAGTCCCTGAGAAGAAACTCTTAGCATAGAACTTGCAGTTACATCTAGCCATTACACATGTGAAATGATCCCAATACAGTACTGCACTTAAATTCATTTAAAAGATTATCGATATTAAAACTGGCATAGTTTAATAGATTTTTTATTTTACTATTCGGAGCAGATAACTGATCATCCCAAGTAGTAGATTTAGAATTTATCTTCATATATTTAAGAGACCATACACACTAAACACTTATTATGTGTGAAGAAGGAAAACCACTGGCAATCTCTCCAATATCTTTATGAAAATGTCAGGGCAATTAATAGATTAAAAAAGCTCAGTCAACCATTCATTATGCATGGAGAATGTGACAGGAGAGCAAAAAGCCAAAATAGAGTTCCTGAGAAGAAAGTCTTAGCATAGAACTTGCAGTTAGGTCTGTTATTCAGAGCAATAAATATAAAAATATTTATAGAAAAGGCACAGGTAAGATTCAATATTATGTTGAGAAATAGAGTTTCAGATATGGCAGCAATATTCAGTACATGGACAATCGATAGACTTATAAATGTGCAAGATATATTCTGATGATAAAAATTATCTTGCATGACATAATGAACCAAATTTATTCACTGCAGCTTAAAACTTTAGCCCATAAAATGCAATGATTCCCTCTCCAGACGTTAGCATCAACCATGTCGATAGAAGGAAAAACAGGTCATGTAAGACAATTAAAAGTAAACGGTTTCATTTTAGAGATGTTAAAATTAACAAGCCATTTATTGCTGCAGTTAACAACAGATTTTCGGTCATTTTGAGATCTGTTGCTGATTTGACTTTGTCATCAAACAGAATGCAATTGCAAAAATAGTTGTTAACAAAACACATTTAATTTCTCACTATTGTGAACAAAACAAAGAATTACAATAACTGGTGTAAAAGAACGATTTGTTCCTTGCTCAAAAATAGTTTAGGTACAGAAAATATAACAAATCAAATTAATACAAATTTCAATATTTTTCTTTTTTTATCAGGTTTTTTTATAAAATTTCTATTTGCATCTAATTTTGCCATTCATTAATACCATTCTTTTCCACTAAAATTTCACTTTAAGTTAAGGTTTAAAATGAAATTTTATGACTGAAGAAGTTTTCTTGAAGCTTTCATTTTAGATTTAATTGAAAGTTAAAGTATTACATGTACTATTTCCAGTAAGGAAAATACTCTGGTGTTTTTCAAACAGAAGAAAATCTCCCCAAAATAAAATATATTTTCTGAAATATTATTTGTGAAATATTGCTGAATTAAAGCATAATCTGATTTGTAAAAAAAGTATTATTTAAGTGTTGAAATAACACAGAAACCCATGTTTAAAATAAACTGTACCAGTTTTTAATTAACAACAGCAATTCCCAAATAATTAACGAACAATAACAATCACTTTAGAAGCATTGATGTTGACGTTTATTTTTCTGCAATGACTTATCTGTTGAAATATCATAATAAAAAAATTAAAATAATTCTTTTTTTTTGTTAGTTAGGTTTTATGTTTTTTTTTTTTATCAGTGGGTAGCCAAATTTTAACCAGAGATTACTATGCATAATTTAATATTACTAAACTCATTTTTCCCATAAAAACATGTTATTTTGGAAATTATTACAAAAATGGAATATTGGAAGTTGGTGTATTTATTTGATTTATTAATTCACCCCAATAAATTAAAATTGCATACACCATTTTTCAAATGATAGAAGAGGGTTTGATCTATGTCAAATTAATGTATAAAACTGCCCCTTCTTCTAAAAATTAAATCTGATAATTTTTTTAAATATGTAGTTTTTAATCAGATAAGTTAGTGGTTAATCAATAATATTCTGAAGTTTTTTTAAATTTAAAAGTCCTATTATTCTGCAAAAATTAAATTTTTAAAATTTTTATAAAGTTACTTTGAAGCTATAGGGGAGCTGGTTAATTTTTCTTTGATTCGGCCTTGTGTCTTACTCAACCAAACTCCCTACAGTTTAAAGTTTTATGCAGAATATATCATCAGAAGGTTTTTCATCATCAGAAGGTTGGTAGTCATTTGGAATGTGTGGATTAGTGTAGAAGAGTGGAATAATAAAATATACATTTTGAATGTTAAAATAGAAATTTATTAAAGGGAGGAATAACATAATTTGTATAAGTTAATGTTCAATTAGAAACATTAAGAGGTTAAGGGTAGAGGTCGTACAAAATGTTCTCATAGTAATTGTTGAAATAGATAAGGAGAAAGAGAAAGAGGACAATGTCCCGGTTGTTTGAAGTTTGAAGTTACATTTTAGATGTGTCTCTCTTGCTGCTCCCATCTCTGACTCTTGACTGACACCGAGGTCATTTATATAGTCTTTTTGAATTTTGCACTGGATCGCTAAGTCTTTTCACCTCTTACAAGTTGCTCCCATTGGTCAAAAATCATTTTAACACCTACTTGTAAAATCTGGTTTCAAAGCAGTCAATCCTTTTTCTATTTGGGAAAACCAGGATTTCACACATTGTGAATTTTGTAAAAGTGAAGAAGGTTGATTTTAATTCATTTTTTATCCACTACAACTTTATATATTAAAAATAGTTTTTAAAAATTACTTTGAAAACTTTTTAAGTATGAAGCAATAATTTATTAATTTGAAATTTTAATACAAAACTACCTCATAAAAATATCTAAATTTAATTAAAAAAATAATTTGAATTATTCAGTACAAAGCCTAATTTTATACTTCTGTAGAATAAAGTTAAAAGTAAAATGAAACTAAAATACATCAAATATTACAGGCCACTATAGATTATTTTTTACTTTTTTCTTTCATTCTTTTCCTGTAACTTTATTATTACGGGCTTCCAGGCTTTTTATTTTGGGGTGAATTAACAAAAAAAATCAGTTTTATTTATTCTTTAATGTTTTTTAAATACCTGGGAAGTGTTATAACAGAAGACGGAAGATGCGACACAGATCCAAAGGCGAATTTGCATGGCGAAAGAAGCATTCCAGAAGTTGAGTAAAGTATTAAGAGACAGGACAATTTCACTAGAAACAAAGAAGAGAGTACTGGATTGCTATGTGTTGTCAGTTCTTCAAAATGGCAGTGAATGCTGGACAATACCATCAAAGATAAAGGAAAAACTTGAAGCAACTGAAATGTGGTTCTACAGAAGAATGCTGCATATATCATGGATCGAGCATGTGAGCAATGATGAAGTCCTAAAAATGATGGAAACAAAAAGGAAATTAATACTGAGCATCAGGAAGAAACAGCTGAAGCTCCTGGGACATGCAATGAGGAAGGAACTGGAGCATACAATGGCCGAAACGTTGTAGAAATGGCAATAAAGATGAGGACAATAATCCGAATAATGTAAATCGTGATTGACACATTTGTAAGTAAAAGTTAATTCTTGATTTTAAAAATCTTACAAAGTTAAAATATACATCTGCGGTATATTACTTTTTTGAAAAATTAGCAAATTTAAAGTTAAATCAATCTGATTTGAAACATATTACTTGTTTATGGCATGAAATTTAGAATAAAACTATTTCTGACTCACTCCCTTTATAATTAAAAAAGAATTGTTGAAAACAATTCTTGTATTCATCGAAAAGATTTTTTCTCTTTAGACTATGATATCCTTATTTTTTATGCAAGGGGAAGAAACACTGAAACACATGACCTTTTAATATATGCATAGAAATTACCATAAAAAAAAACTTTTTAAATTAATTTAAAAAGGCGAAGACATGACGATTTAGCATTCAAATTTTCAGTTTTCAATCAGTAAATATAATCTTCTTTTAATAAGTTTATAAACTCATTGCAACAAAGATTTGAAATAATTTTGGTTTTGGATCTTTATAAATTATTATAATTTTTAAAAAAATGAAAAACCTCCTTTAAAAATTTTATTAATTGAAGATTTGTTTTTTCTTCTGTCTAATGTCCTAACATTTGTCCAAGAGATTTGTTTCAATGAAAATTAATTGCTTTAATAATTCATTCACATAATTTATTAAAAATTTGTTGAAAATATAATACAAACTTTCTACTACAATATGCGATGCCATTAAGGGCCACCATACTTACTAACAAGCAATTATTGAGAAATAACAACACGGAGGCGAGCAATTGATGCTTTAAAAATGCATTTTTTAGAAACAAATTTCGCTACTATTACGATTTTGAGCCGATACAGTTGGAGGGAATTTTATGTATCAGGAATTCCTTTAGGAAAAACATTTGAAAATCTTTTGAAATGTTTGAAAAATGCCTGAAAAAAAACAAAAAAAAAAACAGATAAAAATTCAGTTTTCTTATTTTTTCATTCTCATTCGTTTCAAGCTATTATCTTTTTTTAAAATAAAAACAAAATGGAAGGGAATTTCTTTAAAAGAAGAAGACAAAATGATTTTGTTGTTGGTCTTTTAGGAAGTCGATGACGATTCGTCTAACTTACCTTTTCAGGGCGAATCTTAAAAAGCTAGAGAAACAAACAAGAAGATTCTGCTCTTCTTGTTCGAATTGATATTTTTTTCTCAACTTCGACAATATTTGGTAATCAATAAAAGTTCCTATTTTTAAAGAAATTGCAATTAAAAATTATTCATTATTTGAAAATAGATAGCAAATGGTTTCTGAAAGAAATTCCACTCATTCGCTAAAAAAAATCCCAGCATAGCATCAAGATTAAGGCAGCAAATAACAAATTTTTATCGTCAATGTTTGTTACTATTATTAAAGAGGAAAAATGAAACTGTTTTTTAAATATTTTATTAAATTTTTAATCTTTTTTAACGCGCTCGACATTTTGTTTAAAACCTTTGCAGATTTTTACAAAAAGTTTGATACGGTAACCGTACAAAACCACGACCACTGGTGGTCGTGACACAAAAAGTCACCTTTCTGTCAGTCAACAAAAACACATTCATTGGGAAATTCTTGCAAAAATCAAATAATGGTCAGACTCTGATGAAAATTTCAGGACTTATTCACAAATGAATGCTATTATTTTTTTTAAAAATCTTTACTTTTATTAAATTTTGGAATTTTTTTATGTAATTAATTTTCTGAAATTTCTAGAAATTGACTACAGGCCGGGAATTTTTTGTTTATTAAAAATGCATGACTTGTACAATATATTTCTTTAACAATTGCTCCTATTAAGAGAATCTGCTCCAAAGTGAAAACAAAAATGAAATATTTTTTAATTTAGATTATCAGATTGAAATAGGGAGTTGGAGCATGTTTATTAAACTGGTCTTGCGTCAAATTAACATAACCGAACTTCCTTAGTCCAGATAAGAAGACTGAAAAGATATTTCTGGTGGATAGGAGCGAGCGACATTGAAAGTAGTTTTTTTTGTCGATAAAACATGATAAAACGGTCTCTCTAGTAAGTTTGTGTAGGTAGAGAAATAACATCCAGTTTACAGAAAATGAAACTATTTAACCATGAAAATGCTGTAAGAGAAAGTTAAAAGGAAAGATCAGAGGATTGATTATTTAATTTTTTTAAAACATTTTTTAATTACTTAACACGTTCGAAAGTTTGGTAAAAAATATTTTGATTTTAGCGGGTAAACAGCCCGTTACGAGTTTACAAGGAAAAACGTAATTAAATCTAACTCAGTTATTTTTTTCCGCTGATACACATTAATCTGAAAATTCTTGCAAAAATCAAATAATTGTTGGATTTTAATGAAATTTTCAGGACTCATTCATAAATGGATTAAATTATTTTCGAAATTATTATTTTTAAACAATTTTGGTAAAAAAAATTTTTACATGCTTTTTTCTTGCTCCACGTAAATTTATGAAATTTTAAGAAATTGAATTTTGGAAAATTAGTTTTTTTAGTTAAGCATTGGGGAATGTAAATCAGGTATTTAGTTTCTTTTTAAAACATTTTGCCTTTATTTTCGAAACTTTGCTCCTAATAATAGTAAAATAAAAAATGTAATAAAACTATGACATTATTCAATTTGATAAACTTTTCTTTCTGCTTTATATTTAGTTTTGAGTATGGAAGATTTTTAAGTAAGGAAGTAATCTTCCTTTTACACCGTTTTCTGTTATACATTTCTTAGCGTCTGTCTACATGCGATCTATTTTCAAATATTTCGTCTTTGTTAAATGCAATTTCTTTAAAAATTGGCATTTTATATTTATTGCCAAATAAATATTATCGATGCTGAGAAAGAAATATCAAGTCGAACAACTTCATCCTGTTTGTTTTTCAATCAAAAGCTTTTAGATTCGCATTGAAAAGGTAAGTTAGATGTCCTTTTTGTTTACAAATGTGCCAATTCCTTAAAAATGTCCTAAAAATTATAAAAAATCTTCAAATTTTAGATTCTAATCTATATAATTTCTGTTTGAAATACACCAGAGGAAATAAATTTATTTAATCATTTAGCTTTCAATTAAAATAAAAATTTCAAGAAATCGCTAAAAATACAAAAAAAACAACAACGAAAAAAAAAAACAAAAAAACAGAAAAAAACTGCATAGTACGAAGGAAAAAGGCCCCAAACAAAATAAAAACAAAGTTTTATTGCCAAATTGTTATTATTAAGAGAATAGATCAAAGTATTTCTTGATTATTTAAAAAAATTTAAAAATTCTTTCAAACACGTTCGAAATCTTGTTTTTCTTTCGTCCGTGAGTGACGCACTTTTTACAAGTGTTTCTTACGGCAAACGTAATATTACGCAAGGGACTTTTTGCCGGTGAAAAACACATTAATTTGGAAATTCTTGGGAAAATGGTCGGATTTTGATGAAAATTTCAGGACTTACTCATAGATGACTGAAATCATTGTTGAAATAATTATTTTTAGAAAATCTTGGTAAAAATATTGTTTTTTTTTTTTATATATGTTACCCCCCACACACACCCTAATATCCTGAACCGTCTAAAAATTCGCTTGAGTTTCTCCATATACCTTAATTGAATTCAGAAGTCATTCCATTGAGGATTAGTCTTCTTTGTGGTGCAATGGATATCGACTCGGAACGACAAGGAGCCGAGTTCCAATATAATTTCTAATCTATTTGAAATACACCAGAAAATAAAAGCTTTTTTAATTACTGTTTTTAGACTTATTGAGTTGTGTATTTTATAAATTCATAAAAATAAGGGTGTAACAGGTGTAAAAATATAATTTTACCAAGAGTTTCTAAAACACGTTTTTAAAATATCATCATTCATTTATGAATAAATTCTGAATATGTAATAATTTAACAATTATTTGATTTTTACAATAAATTTTAAATCAATGTATCTTTCACTGCAAAAAATGTTCTAAAATTTGCTATGTTATATAGTTCATTCGCTGATGCAAGTAAAACAAGATTTTGAATCAGTTTTGATTGTTCTAAAATGGCTGAAAACATTTATGAAAATAATCAAGTCAAAAACAAATATAACAATGACAATGAGTTGGATGATAAAAACCTATATTTTGTCAAGATTAGGGCATTTTTTCATCGTAGTACGCCATATTTCTAGCACATAAACTTCCCTAAAGAGTATAGATCAAACTATTTTTAATATTTAAATTTTTTAATCCTTTCTAGAATATTTGAAATGTTTATTAAAAATCACATTTGAATTAAATAATGATATAATTATAATTTAATTATAGTTCCTAATTGTTAACAATGACATAACAAAATTTAGCATCTTTTGTCAGTAAAAATGACACATTAATTTGGAAATTCTAAAATGTCTAGAGACTCTATTTGGGCATTTAAAAATATATGCTCACTGACTAAAAATCATTAATAAATTTTGATCTTAATTTACATAAACTTAGGAACTGCATGAGGTATGAAGTATTTTGATTATTCGCATATGTTTTAAATGACACTTTCTTACGGGATGCTTTCTTTTTGCAAAATTTTTTAATCCGTACAAATGGATATTATGTTGATGATCACCAACACTTTCTTTCTTTTACTAAAATTGTTGTCTCATTACATTGACATCTGATGGTAGTTTGTCAATAACTATATTTTTTAATTCATTTTTTTAACTGAAATATAAAGTTTTTTATGTTCTAAATATTTCCCTCTGAGCAAAATATAACCTTTCCTCTTTATGCAATAAGGTGATCTAATTTAGACAAGGACAAAAACTAGAAAGATTTTTTTTTTACTCATATTTTTGTTAACATCAGATGAAAATTTAGCTTGCTTTTATTTCATTAGTTCTTAGATCATAAAAGAATGAAAAGTTCTTCATTAACTATTAAAATGTAAGCAGTTTTTAGGTTTTCTACTTTTTTTTCACAAATATGTTTTATATTTATGAAAAGTGAAGTGTATAAAAAAGTAGATATAATTTGATTTGTTAGTCTGTCAATTTTATTTGTAACCGACCAATAATTATCAGAAATAATGGACTTGAGTGAAACTGTTTTACGATGTTCTGTAATGCAAAACTGTGCCTCTTTAATGATACCATTGTTTTTTTTACAGGCTTGGTTGTCATAAACTCCTCACCAAATAAATAACTTGCTTCAATTAGCATTTCCACAAAGTTTTCATTAAAAAAAAACACAATCCTAAAGCAACAAACAAGGGAAGAACCTCATTTTTGTGATTTATTTTGATCTGCATGTTCATGGATTTCAGCAGGAAAAATCCATGTGTGAACACACACTCATGAGAAATCATATACTTGTGAAGTACGTGAATCAAGATTTAAAAAAAACATGAAAGGAGAGAATCGTCATTTTTGTTAAATATGTAGATTAACATTTTCACTGAATTTAAATTTGACAAAGATCTCTTATGCCCCACACCGGAAGAACAACCTTTTTATGAAGTGTGTGATGAGCTTTTGCAAAGAATTCTGACTTAAATACCGTCATGGAGACACACACTGGAGAGAATCCATATACTTGTGAAGGACATGGATCTACATTTTCATCTAATTCTCAATTGATAAAACAAACTCAGTTTCACACTGAAGTGAAACCATATTCCTGTGAAACATGTGGATCAGCATTTTCAAGGAATAGTCATTTGAAAATGCACATTCGAATTCACACTGGAGAGAAACCATATTCTTGTGAAATATGTGGATCAGCATTTCTATCTAATTCTCATTTGAAAACACACATTCGAATTCACAGTGGAGAGAAACCATATACCTGTGAAATATGCGGATCAGCATTTTCACGGAGTGGTCATTTGAAAATGCATATTCGAATTCATACTGGAGAGAAACCATATTCTTGTAAAACATGTGGCTCAGCATTTCGATCTAATTCTCAATTGATAAAACACATTCGAAGTCATACTGGGGAGAAACCATATTCCTGCGAAGTATGTGGATCAACATTTTCAGCTGGTTCTGATTTAAAAAAGCATATTAGAATTCACACTGGAGAGAAACCATATTCCTGTGAAATATGTGGATCAGCATTTGCCCGGAACGGTGATTTAAAAAAGCACAATCGAATTCACACGGGAGAGAAACCATATTCTTGTGAAAAATGTGGATCAGCATTTCGATCTAATTCTCAACTGATAAAACACATTCGAGTTCACACTGGAGAGAAACCGTATTCCTGTGAAATATGTGGATCAGCATTTTCACGGAGTGGTCATTTGAAAAATCACATTCGAATTCACACTGGTGAGAAACCATATTCTTGTAAAATATGTGAATCAGCATTTTCAGATAGTTCTTCTTTGAAAAAACACAGTCGAATTCACACTGGAGAGAAACCATATTGCTGTGAAATATGTGGATCGACATTTTCACTGTTTGCTACTTTGAAAAAGCACAACCGAATTCACACTGGTGAGAAGCCATATTCTTGTAAAATATGTGGATCAGCATTTTCAGATAAGTCTTATATGAAAAAACACTATCGAATTCACACTGGAGAGAAACCATATTGCTGTGAAATATGTGGATCAACATTTTCACTGTTTGCTTCTTTGAAAAAGCACAACCGAATTCACACTGGTGAGAAACCATATTCTTGTAAAATATGTGGATCAGCATTTTCAAATAGTTCCCATTTGAAAAAACACAATCGAATTCACACTGGAGAGAAACCATATTCTTGTAAAATATGCAAAACAGCATTTCCAGTTAATTCTCAACTGAAAACACACATTCAAATTCACACTGGATAGAAACCATCTTCTTCTGAAATCTATGTATCAAAATTTTCACAGTTTAAAAAAATTCACTTAAAAAAAATTCAATCAAATTCACACTGGTGAGAAACCATATTCTTGTAAGATATGTGGATCAGTATTTTCATATAGTTCTTATTTGAAAAAACACAGTTGAATTCACACAGAGAAAAAACGTATTTCTGTGAAATATATGAATCAACATATTCAGTTTGCTACTTTGAAAAAAGCACAACCAAATTATCACTGGTGAAAATCCATATTTTTGTAATATATGTGGATCAGCATTTTCAGATCATTTTTATTTGAAAAAAACACAATCGAATACACTCTGTAGAGAAACCATATTCTTTTAAAATATGCAGAACAGTATATTCAGTTAATTCTCAATGGAAAATATTCGAATTCACACTAAAATCTGTGGATCAACATTTTCACAGTTTTTTACTTTGAAAACTTAGAATCAAATTCTTACTAGTAAGAAGCCATATTCTTGTAAAATATGTGAATCAGCATATTCAGATTGTTCTTATTTGAAAAAACAATCAAATTCACGTTGGTGAGAAACTATTTTCTTCAGAAATATGTGTATCAGCATTTTTAGAAAGTCCTTGTTTGAAAAAACACAATCAAATTCACACTGGTAAGAAACTATATTCTTATAAAATATGTGGATCAGCATTTTCAGATAGTTCTTATTTGATAAAAGCAATTGAATTTACACAAACAACTAAAAATACAAAACTTTATTTTTTTGCCATGTGTGTTTTGTCCTTTTCATGGAGTTGAAATTTTGCTCTTCAGTGAAGGGCATTCTGAAGAAAAACCAGATCTACATTGTAAGTTAATTGGCCCTTCCGGAAATGAGTGCAAATGATAAGAGAAAAACACTTTCTAAAAATAGTAGGTAAATTTTCTTTAAAAGGTCCTTTTGGTTATAAAGAAAATCTACAAGAATTTGTCATGAAGAGTGGTGTTAAAAACAAGCATGTTACTGATGTTTGAATTAATAACGTAATTATGATGAAAATTTATTGTAGATATTTTTGCTGATTTGATTCTATATGATGAAGCACATCTTGTAGACTCTACAGACAATCATTAAATAAATCTGGCAATATCCATGTACCACAGTTTTACTATTTGTCCTTTTTGTTGTCAGGATGAATGTGAATGGCTTTGGTTAGTGATCTATGTCTGTGGATTCAAGGACCGTGCGATACCAATGTTGTCTTGTTTTTGTTTTTGCAGTTCAGATGTTGATTGTGCCTTTTGTCTCTGCATGTCTTCAGTATAGTTTGGGCCTAGTTGGTGCTCTTTACCTGGGTTAAACACTACTTCTTCAAATTTAAAGTAGGATTTAATTTTATTTTATCTTTTTTTTCTTTCCATTTTTAAACAACTTGTTCCACTACTCAGGTTTCTATTATGATTGGTGTCTTCAGGCGATTTTTAATAAATAAATTTTATTAAAAATCGCCTGAAGAAACCACTCATGGTAGCAACCTGACTAGCAGAATAACTCGTTTAAAAATGGAAAATATTCAAAAGTTCTACAATATAATTGCATCAAACACTCTTTAATGCAAATGTGTACTGGCCTAACCCTATAATGACCAAATGACCAAAAACTAAGTATTAAACAATCAATATATATATATATATATATATATATATATATATATATTTTAACTTATATAATTTAAATTGGTTTTATTGATAAAATATATTTTGGCAAGCTGATTTTTTATCATAATGTGCTCAATATCGAGGTGGAGATAGTGTTGATAATTATAAAGTGTTTGTCACTTTGATTGAGCAGATTCATGCCAACTTCAAAGTTTCGTAAGAACACTATTATGATGTCCTCACTCTTCGGGGCTTCTCAGTTAAAGTGACAAACACCTTGTGCTTATAAATATAATTATATATACAGGATGTTTCAAAAACAGATGGCATAACTTCAGGACTGTGTTTCTTATATCTAAATAATGAAAAACACCTTATGAACAAATGTTCAAAATGCTTGGCTTCCAAGTTCGTGGATTTTCAAACATATGCTAACCAGAATGCCCATATTTTTCACATCCGATACATAGTGTTTTCAAGTGCAAGTGTTCAAAATGTGCACCCTCTGCCCTAATTCAGGTGTCACATCAATGTCTCATTGACGCATGGACATTCTTCCAAATTACTGGCGTATTTCATATTGCCTCGCACCAAGTTGGCTGCAGAGAGTTTCCACCTGTTCAGTCGGAGGCGAATACAGCAGTCCTTTCAAATGTCTACACAGATATCCAAGTGTTTTAGGTCTGGTGAGCATGGATGTGCATTGTGGTACAGTGGATATCGGCTTGGAATGAGAAACCGGGAAGCCGAGTTCGAATTCCAGTTGAATCAATTGTATTCACTTACGCGCAAATACCCTTGGGAAAGGTATTAATCCATCTCTTCCTTCCAGTTATGGGTTAAATAGTAGGACAGACTGAGTTCTATAGCCTTGGTCGGCAACCAGTCTACCGCAGAAAGCAATGGCAACCTACTGTGGAATAATCTTCTGCCCAGTCAGTCATGTCTCTTTTGAGACATGATCGCCTAAGCGTGTATCACGTATGGCTCTTAACTGACTGACTGAGCATGGAGGCCATGCAATTGGTCCATTTCTTCCTATTCACTGATCAGTAAACATTCAATCTAGGTATCTGCATGGCTGTGTGACTGAAGTGTGCAGGAGTACCATCAGGCATGAATTGTAGTTGTTGACGAGTGATCAGTGGAACATAGTCCAAGAAATGAAGCGTGTTGTTTTCCAGGAATCTTGTATGTATCACCTGTAAGCCTGTTCAATTGTACATGAAGCCCTAATAACCTGTCACCAAAAACACCAGACCAGATGTTGACTGAGAACAACTGATTTGATAGAGCAATTGCCTGTAGATTTTCTTTTGCTTTTATATATATATATATATATATATATATATATATATATATATATACTAGCAGTATAGCCTGGCATTGCCCGGGTGTAATGAAAGCTTTAAAACTAATCTATGGTCCTGGAGCTCAGACACTTTGGATGTTGGCATGAAAGACTAAAAAGCAATAGTTGTTTCCAGTTAAAGCGAAATAGTAGACTGAAAGAAAAATGAATGGATGTAAGTCAAATTTTGATTTCCTGGTATCGATATCAAATAAGTTTTTTTCATCGTAAACTGAATTTTGAAGGCTAAATAAGTCCTCTGAGTAAATGATATCATGGCTGAGACTAAGAACTACAATTATACCTAGCAAAAACTAAAATAAAAGGGCTGAAAAAATAGACATACAGGCAGATAAACAGTTTTTTTATAATGTGTGTGGATGGTGGCAACATCTCTTCATAGCGGGTATTGGGTTGGCAGTTTTCTGGTTGCTGTTACAAATGGTATTTAAGAGTCCAAACTCTTGCATAGTGTCTTGAGAGGCTGCTTTGATCAACAGTTGAATAATACTGGGGTTCTTGTAATTCCATGTCATGCATGGATAGGTATCTCTTTAAGTGCCTCTGGTGCGCAACCGTGTGCCCACTTTATACTGCAGTCTGTGCCAGTTACCTTCCCACACATGTTGCATTTGATAACTGACTGATACTACTACTCTAGGCCCCTCTTTACCCCCAAATCTCTCATCATAACACATAATTAGAGAAGTAAAACTAAAGCAGCTAAACAAAAAAAAAGTAAACCCCTCAAAACCTCTTTCTCGAACATACGTGATATCTGTACCAACATTCGAAGCGTTTAATCCTTCCTCTATGAAAACTCCACTGACAGCTGTTTATGAAACTAACCTTGACCCTTCTACCCCTTTCTGTATCCCTCGTTACCTTTCCCTCTTTAGGAAGATTTTTGGTTGGTTGTTTTGTTTTTATGGCATATCAACCTCGGCGGTTCATTTATTGCCAACTAGATTTTATTTATTTATTGCTGGTAATACCTTTTTCTTTCAACAATTTATTGCTTTTATATAAGTTTTGTGTCTAGTAATACTTTATTCTTTTTGAGTATCAAGATTCATTGGGATTTGTTTTTAAGGGTAGAGTCCCCAAGTCCTACCTTTGTTATTTAACCTATAACTGGAGAGAAGGGACGGATTAATACCTTTCCGAAGAGTACCAGTGCTTAAGTGAATGCAGGGTACTCAACTGGAATTTGAACTCAGCTCACCGATTTCTCTTTCCAAGCCGACATCCACTGTACCACAATGCACATCCGTCACTAAACGCTTACAATACCTGGTATTCCCAAGCGGTCACCCATTTAAGTACTGACCAGGCTCAACGTTGCTTAACTTTGGCGATCGAGTGAGAACCGGTGTATTCATTGTGTAAGCCACTCTTTAGGAAGAACTCACATGTCTATATTCCTGGATTTGACATTTATATTAGCAAACATCTCCCGCTAGCTAGAGTGATTTCTCTTGAATTTCTAGACCATTCCTACATGTATCTCCATCTTTGTCTACTAAGCTCGGTTAGCTATCTTCTTTTCTCTACTACTCCCCTTCCTCTTCTGATCATATAAGACAGCATCTCGAACAATGTAGACTAAGCTATTTTCTCTCATCCGTTCACTAATATATTTGTGTCTGGTGACTTTAATGCCTAGCATGTCAAGTGGCTGGAAAACTCTGTCACAGATCTTGCTAGTGCACATACCTTGAACTTTTCAATCTTTCACCCTCTCATGGAAGTGCTGGATTTCCCCATGTGTTTCTCCAATACCCCTATTCAACTGGACTCACTGCTAGATCTCTGTTTCACTTCTATCCCTGATTCTTGACATGCCATGCAGCTCTGCACTTTTGACAACTCTGATCATGTTGTGGTTTCAGTTAATATCTCTTTTCACTCCTCCTCCTTCCAGTTACCAGAATATCTTTTGCTATTAAAGTGGACTGGGATGTGCGCTGTGGCTTCCTTCGTGATGTCCCTTGAAACAGAGTTTTTAGTTAACCAGTTGAAGACCATGCATCTGAGGTCTTCTTTTGGGTGAAAGCCTGCATTGATGCTTTCATCCTATCCAGGAAGTTCTGAAGTTTTTTCCCTTGGTTCTCTTCTGCTTGCTTGGCCACCATTGTATACAGAAACCATTTTTTCTGGTTTTACCAGTGACAGGTCTAACTATAATAGGCGCCATTTTTTCTTTGCTTGCAGTGAATGTAAATGAGTCCTAAATGATACTAAGCTGGTTTTTGCTAATAGAATAAAGCAGCTTATAGCATCCTGTTCTAAGGACTTCTGGTGGATCTGCAAAAGTGTGCTAAACAACAGCAAACCTTCGATCCCTCTACTACTCAATAATTTGGAGGTTCTCACGCCCACAGCAGAGGGCTTTGTTCACAGATTTTCTTAAAATTGCACACTCGACTCATCTGAAGTACCCACGCTCAACTTTCCTCCTAGAATTGAGGTCCAGCTAAGTGATAACCCACTTTTGTCTCTATCACTATTTCTAAGCTTGACTCCCATAAAGCAAGTGGATGGGATGGTATTCCAGTCATTGTCCTTAAGAAATGTGCCCTTGAACTCTCTCCTGTCCTCTCCAAACTATAATTATTGCTTTGCAGCCTCTTGGATTCCTACTTTAGTTTCTGTCATTAAAAACTCTGGAAAGCCCTCCGACCCCACCAACTACTGACCTATCGGCCTCTTACCACTTTTTTGGCAAAGTGTTTAAAGCTATTATCAATGCTGAAAGGATTCAGTATCTCACATGCAACAAATTGTTTTCCGATAAGCAGTATGGCTTCTGCTTCACCAGGTCTACTGCTGATGTGCAAACGGCCATCACTGAGTACATATATTAGGCCCTTGAGAAGCACAGCTAAGCACAGGCTGTTGCTCCAGATATCTCAAATGCATTTGATAGGGTTTGGCATGCTGGCCTTCTGCATAAGGTACAAAGCTATGTGAACTTGGATGTCTCTCAAGACTTTATCCTTGGTCCTAAACTTTTTCTTATATTCATCAATGATCTTTCTGATGTAGTTAGTTCCCAAGTTGGCAGCACCGTCTAATGCCATTTCAGTAAGAAATCTGCCTTGGCTCCCAAAGTAGATTTTGCCCCTACACTTGGAAAGGACCTCCAATCTGTGATAGATTGGGGTAAGAAATGGCTTGTGAATTTTAACGCTTTTAAGACTAAATTGCTCTCCTTTAACCACCTTCCATTAATATGATAGTCTTCCTGAAAGCAATACACTGTGCTTCTTCAGCCTCATTCTCTCAGCCAATCTTAAGTGGAAGGAATACATTGAATCAATAGCTACATCTTCTACTAAAAAGTTTGGGTTGATATGCTGAGTCAGGAAGTTTTACTTGCCATAATCCATCTTTCACATTTATAAATCTATCATTTATCCTTGCATTGAATACTGTTGCCATATCTGGTCAGGTGTTCCTGCTGTTCAGGAGGATCTACAATGTAATTGGTCTCAATTCACCTTCAGCCACTTTCTTACTGATGGAAAATGACTACCCTCTGTCTTCTCTACACATGTTTTAATGGCTTTTGCTCTAATGAGCATTATTTCCTGGTGACTGTCCCTCTTCATCCATTATGAGGGACCACATTTTTATCATCAAAATAGGAAAAATGTAACCACCAATTCTACTCAAGCAGTGTTTTTCTTTGCATTACCGCCTGTTAATCTCCCTTCCACATGTTTGCTTCCCTGGTAGCTACAATCACCAAAAGTTTAAATGCAGCATCAATTGCTTGGGTGAAACAATTAGTAAACAAAAAAGAATAGAAGGAATGGCTTGCATCAATTGAAAAGTAATTTCCTGCTTTTAGATTTGACTAGCAGTATAGCCCAGCATTGCGCTGGTGTAATGAAAGCTTTAAAACTAATGCGACTATCGTTTCTTATGTCTTTGTCTATGAGTGTATCAAATTTGATTAAAATCGGACCACTCTTTCTATAATCCGATTCTTTTGATTATCAGTTTTTGATATTTATCGGGGGTACCTTGACACAAAACCTAGCTAAGAACATTCACAGACGCTTATAGTACAAATGTGTAAATTTTCAAGGAAAATCGGTTCAGCCGTTTTGGAGTCTATAGGTAATGGACACACACACACACACACATGCACACACAGGCACATACACACACAGAGACAAAGTTCCATTTATCAATAAGTTTAGATTTAGATACATGTTTAATCTGAAAAGTAAATGTTTCTTTTTTCTTTTTTTTGAACATTGGTTCCCACACAATCATCAAAGTTAAGCAATGTCAAGCCTGTTCAGTACTGAATTTAAAGATGGTTAAGCCATAGTAATGTTATTTTTTCTTGTTTACATTGGTTCTCATACAATCATCAAAGTTTAGCAATGTTGTGCCTGTAATACTTTTTTCCTGTCATCAAAACCAAAAGTAGCTTCTTTTTTCATTTTGGCTGTCTGTAACTTTCAACACTATTGATTGTTCGATGAATTGATTTCTTTAGCCCTAGATCTGTTCTGGCTCCACGTTTTGATTAATTGATTGCAGACAGGCCGAGATTTGTTGTCAATATCTTGCCTTGGTTTGGTCTAAATATATAGTAATAATACGAAAAAAAATTAAATTTTAACTTTAGTATAATACACAATGACTTTGTTAGTAGTGTACATGCAGGAGTGTTAATCTGAATTGTCCCTAGATCCGACATGACATCTGAATAATACACAATGACTTTGTTAGTAGTGTACATGCAGGAGTGTTAATCTGAATTGTCCCTAGATCCGACATGACATCTGAATAATACACAATGACTTTGTTAGTAGTGTACATGCAGGAGTGTTAATCTGAATTGTCCCTAGATCAGACATGACATCTGAATAATACACAATGACTTTGTTAGTAGTGTACATGCAGGAGTGTTAATCTGAATTGTCCCTGGATCCGACATGACATCTGAATAATACACAATGACTTTGTTAGTAGTACATGCAGGAGTGTTAATCTGAATTGTCCCTAGATCAGACATGACATCTGAATAATACACAATGACTTTGTTAGTAGTGTACATGCAGGAGTGTTAATCTGAATTGTCCCTAGATCCGACATGACATCTGAATAATACACAATGACTTTGTTAGTAGTGTACATGCAGGAGTGTTAAATTGAATTGTCCCCAGATCCGACATGACATCTGAATAATACACAATGACTTTGTTAGTAGTGTACATGCAGAGTGTTAATCTGAATTGTCCCTAGATCAGACATGACATCTGAATAATACACAATGACTTTGTTAGCAGTGTACATGCAGGAGTGTTAATCTGAATTGTCCCTAGATCCGACATGACATCTGAATAATACACAATGACTTTGTTAGTAGTGTACATGCAGGAGTGTTAATCTGAATTGTCCCTAGATCCGACATGACATCTGAATAATACACAATGACTTTGTTAGTAGTGTACATGCAGGAGTGTTAATCTGAATTGTCCCTAGATCCGACATGACATCTGAATAATACACAATGACTTTGTTAGTAGTGTACATGCAGGAGTGTTAATCTGAATTGTCCCTAGATCCGACATGACATCTGAATAATACACAATGACTTTGTTAGTAGTGTACATGCAGGAGTGTTAATCTGAATTGTCCCTAGATCCGACATGACATCTGAATAATACACAATGACTGTTAGTAGTGTACATGCAGGAGTGTTAATCTGAATTGTCCCTAGATCAGACATGACATCTGAATAATACACAATGACTTTGTTAGTAGTGTACATGCAGGAGTGTTAATCTGAATTGTCCCTAGATCCACATGACATCTGAATAATACACAATGACTTTGTTAGTAGTGTACATGCAGGAGTGTTAATCTGAATTGTCCCTAGATCCGACATGACATCTGAATAATACACAATGACTTTGTTAGTAGTGTACATGCAGGAGTGTTAATCTGAATTGTCCCTAGATCAGACATGACATCTGAATAATACACAATGACTTTGTTAGTAGTGTACATGCAGGAGTGTTAATCTGAATTGTCCCTAGATCCGACATGACATCTGAATAATACACAATGACTTTGTTAGTAGTGTACATGCAGGAGTGTTAACCTGAATTGTCCCTAGATCAGACATGACATCTGAATAATACACAATGACTTTGTTAGTAGTGTACATGTGCAGGAGTGTTAATCTGAATTGTCCCTAGATCCGACATGACATCTGAATAATACACAATGACTTTGTTAGTAGTGTACATGCAGGAGTGTTAATCTGAATTGTCCCTAGATCCGACATGACATCTGAATAATACACAATGACTTTGTTAGTAGTGTACATGCAGGAGTGTTAATCTTGAATTGTCCCTAGATCCGACATGACATCTGAATAATACACAAATGACTTGACAGGTAGTGTACATGCAGGAGTGTTAATCTGAATTGTCCCCAGATCCGACATGACATCTGAATAATACACAATGACTTTGTTAGTAGTGTACATGCAGGAGTGTTAATCTGAATTGTCCCTAGATCCGACATGACATCTGAATAATACACAATGACTTTGTTAGTAGTGTACATGCAGGAGTGTTAATCTGAATTGTCCCTAGATCCGACATGACATCTGAATAATACACAATGACTTTGTTAGTAGTGCACATGCAGGAGTGTTAATCTGAATTGTCCCTAGATCCGACATGACATCTGAATAATACACAATGACTTTGTTAGTAGTGTACATGCAGGAGTGTTTAACTGGAATTGTCCCTAGATCCGACATGACATCTGAATAATACACAATGACTTTGTTAGTAGTGTACATGCAGGAGTGTTAATCTGAATTGTCCCTAGATCCGACATGACATCTGAATAATACACAATGACTTTGTTAGTAGTGTACATGCAGGAGTGTTAATCTGAATTGTCCCTAGATCCGACATGACATCTGAATAATACACAATGACTTTTTTAGTAGTGTACATGCAGGAGTGTTAATCTGAATTGTCCCTAGATCCGACATGACATCTGAATAATACACAATGACTTTGTTAGTATGCAGGAGTGTTAATCTGAATTGTCCCTAGATCCGACATGACATCTGAATAATACACAATGACTTTGTTAGTAGTGTACATGCAGGAGTGTTAATCTGAATTGTCCCTAGATCCGACATGACATCTGAATAATACACAATACCTTTGTTAGTAGTGTACATGCAGGAGTGTTAATCTGAATTGTCCCTAGATCCGACATGACATCTGAATAATACACAATGACTTTGTTAGTAGTGTACATGCAGGAGTGTTAATCTGAATTGTCCCTAGATCAGACATGACATCTGAATAATACACAATGACTTTGTTAGTAGTGTACATGCAGGAGTGTTAATCTGAATTGTCCCTAGATCCGACATGACATCTGAATAATACACAATGACTTTGTTAGTAGTGTACATGCAGGAGTGCTAATCTGAATTGTCCTGTGATCCGACATGACATCTGAATAATACACAATGACTTTGTTAGTAGTGTACATGCAGGAGTGTTAATCTGAATTGTCCCTAGATCCGACATGACATCTGAATAATACACAATGACTTTGTTAGTAGTGTACATGCAGGAGTGTTAATCTGAATTGTCCCTAGATCCGACATGACATCTGAATAATACACAATGACTTTGTTAGTAGTGTACATGCAGGAGTGTTAATCTGAATTGTCCCTAGATCCGACATGACATCTGAATAATACACAATGACTTTGTTAGTAGTGTACATGCAGGAGTGCCATAATCTGAATTGTCCCTAGATCCGACATGACATCTGAATAATACACAATGACTTTGTTAGTAGTGTACATGCAGGAGTGTTAATCTGAATTGTCCCTAGATCCGACATGACATCTGAATAATACACAATGACTTTGTTAGTAGTGTACATGCAGGAGTGTTAATCTGAATTGTCCCTAGATCCGACATGACATCTGAATAATACACAATGACTTTGTTAGTAGTACATGCAGGAGTGTTAATCTGAATTGTCCCTAGATCCGACATGACATCTGAATAATACACAATGACTTTGTTAGTAGTGTACATGCAGGAGTGTTAATCTGAATTGTCCCTAGATCAGACATGACATCTGAATAATACACAATGACTTTGTTAGTAGTGTACATGCAGGAGTGTTAATCTGAATTGTCCCTAGATCCGACATGACATCTGAATAATACACAATGACTTTTTAGTAGTGTACATGCAGGAGTGTTAATCTGAATTGTCCCTAGATCCGACATGACATCTAATACACAATGACTTTGTTAGTAGTGTACATGCAGGAGTGTTAATCTGAATTGTCCCTAGATCCGACATGACATCTGAATAATACACAATGACTTTGTTAGTAGTGTACATGCAGGAGTGTTAATCTGAATTGTCCCTAGATCCGACATGACATCTGAATAATACACAATGACTTTGTTAGTAGTGTACATGCAGGAGTGTTAATCTGAATTGTCCCTAGATCAGACATGACATCTGAATAATACACAATGACTTTGTTAGTAGTGTACATGCAGGAGTGTTAATCTGAATTGTCCCTAGATCCGACATGACATCTGAATAATGACACAATTGACTTTGTTAGTAGTGTGCATGCAGGAGTGTTAATCTGAATTGTCCCTAGATCCGACATGACATCTGAATAATACACAATGACTTTGTTAGTAGTGTACATGCAGGAGTGTTAATCTGAATTGTCCCTAGATCAGACATGACATCTGAATAATACACAATGTGACTTTGTTAGTAGTGTACATGCAGGAGTGTTAATCTGAATTGTCCCCAGATCCGACATGACATCTGAATAATACACAATGACTTTGTTAGTAGTGTACATGCAGGAGTGTTAATCTGAATTGTCCCTAGATCAGACATGACATCTGAATAATACACAATGACTTTGTTAGTAGTGTACATGCAGGAGTGTTAATCTGAATTGTCCCTAGATCCGACATGACATCTGAATAATACACAATGACTTTGTTAGTAGTGTACATGCAGGAGTGTTAATCTGAATTGTCCCTAGATCCCGACATGACATCTGGAATAATACACAATGACTTTGTTAGTAGTGTACATGCAGGAGTGTTAATCTGAATTGTCCCTAGATCCGACATGACATCTGAATAATACACAATGACTTTGTTAGTAGTGTACATGCAGGAGTGTTAATCTGAATTGTCCCTAGATCCGACACATGACATCTGAATAATACACAATGACTTTGTTAGTAGTGTACATGCAGGAGTGTTAATCTGAATTGTTCCTAGATCCGACATGACATCTGAATAATACACAATGACTTTGTTAGTAGTGTACATGCAGGAGTGTTAATCTGAATTGTCCCTAGATCCGACATGACATCTGAATAATACACAATGACTTTGTTAGTAGTGTACATGCAGGAGTGTTAATCTGAATTGTCCCTAGATCCGACATGACATCTGAATAATACACAATGACTTTGTTAGTAGTGTACAGCAGGAGTGTTAATCTGAATTGTCCCTAGATCCGACATGACATCTGAATAATACACAATGACTTTGTTAGTAGTGTACATGCAGGAGTGTTAATCTGAATTGTCCCTAGATCCGACATGACATCTGAATAATACACAATGACCTTGTTAGTAGTGTACATGCAGGAGTGTTAATCTGAATTGTCCCTAGATCAGACATGACATCTGAATAATACACAATGCCTTTGTTAGTAGTGTACATGCAGGAGTGTTAATCTGAATTGTCCCTAGATCCGACATGACATCTGAATAATACACAATGACTTTTTTAGTAGTGTACATGCAGGAGTGTTAATCTGAATTGTCCCTAGATCCGACATGACATCTGAATAATACACAATGACTTTGTTAGTAGTGTACATGCAGGAGTGTTAATCTGAATTGTCCCCAGATCCGACATGACATCTGAATAATACACAATGACTTTGTTAGTAGTGTACATGCAGGAGTGTTAATCTGAATTGTCCCTAGATCCGACATGACATCTGAATAATACACAATGACTTTGTTAGTAGTGTACATGCAGGAGTGTTAATCTGAATTATCCCAGATCAGACATGACATCTGAATAATACACAATGACTTTGTTAGTAGTGTACATGCAGGAGTGTTAATCTGAATCTGTCCCTAGATCCCACATGACATCTGAATAATACACAATGACTTTGTTAGTAGTGTGCCATGCAGGAGTGTTAATCTGAATTGTCCCTAGATCCGACATGACATCTGAATAATACACAATGACTTTGTTAGTAGTGTACATGCAGGAGTGTTAATCTGAATTGTCCCTAGATCAGACATGACATCTGAATAATACACAATGACTTTGTTAGTAGTGTACATGCAGGAGTGTTAATCTGAATTGTCCCTAGATCCGACATGACATCTGAATAATACACAATGACTTTGTTAGTAGTGTACATGCAGGAGTGTTAATCTGAATTGTCCCTAGATCAGACATGACATCTGAATAATACACAATGACTTTGTTAGTAGTGTACATGCAGGAGTGTTATCTGAATTGTCCCTAGATCCGACATGACATCTGAATAATACACAATGACTTTGTTAGTAGTGTACATGCAGGAGTGTTAATCTGAATTGTCCCTAGATCCGACATGACATCTGAATAATACACAATGACTTTGTTAGTAGTGTACATGCAGGAGTGTTAATCTGAATTGTCCCTAGATCCGACATGACATCTGAATAATACACAATGACTTTGTTAGTAGTGTACATGCAGGAGTGTTAATCTGAATTGTCCCTAGATCCGACATGACATCTGAATAATACACAATGACTTTGTTAGTAGTGTACATGCAGGAGTGTTAATCTGAATTGTCCCTAGATCCGATATGACATCTGAATAATACACAATGACTTTGTTAGTAGTACATGCAGGAGTGTTAATCTGAATTGTCCCTAGATCCGACATGACATCTGAATAATACACAATGACTTTGTTAGTAGTGTACATGCAGGAGTGTTAAATCTGAATTGTCCCTAGATCCGACATGACATCTGAATAATACACAATGACTTTGTTAGTAGTGTACATGCAGGAGTGTTAATCTGAATTGTCCCTAGATCCGACATGACATCTGAATAATACACAATGACTTTGTTAGTAGTGTACATGCAGGAGTGTTAATCTGAATTGTCCCTAGATCCGACATGACATCTGAATAATACACAATGACTTTTAGTAGTGTACATGCAGGAGTGTTAATCTGAATTGTCCCTAGATCCGACATGACATCTGAATAATACACAATGACTTTGTTAGTAGTGTACATGCAGGAGTGTTAATCTGAATTGTCCCTAGATCCGACATGACATCTGAATAATACACAATGACTTTGTTAGTAGTGTACATGCAGGAGTGTTAATCTGAATTGTCCCTAGATCCGACATGACATCTGAATAATACACAATGACTTTGTTAGTAGTGTACATGCAGGAGTGTTAATCTGAATTGTCCCTAGATCAGACATGACATCTGAATAATACACAATGACTTTGTTAGTAGTGTACATGCAGGAGTGTTAATCTGAATTGTCCCTAGATCCGACATGACATCTGAATAATACACAATGACTTTGTTAGTAGTGTGTACATGCAGGAGTGTTAATCTGAATTGTCCCTAGATCCGACATGACATCTGAATAATACACAATGACTTTGTTAGTAGTGTACATGCAGGAGTGTTAATCTGAATTGTCCCTAGATCAGACATGACATCTGAATAATACACAATGACTTTGTTAGTAGTGTACATGCAGGAGTGTTAATCTGAATTGTCCCTAGATCCGACATGACATCTGAATAATACACAATGACTTTGTTAGTAGTGTGTACATGCAGGAGTGTTAATCTGAATTGTCCCTAGATCCGACATGACATCTGAATAATACACAATGACTTTGTTAGTAGTGTACATGCAGGAGTGTTAATCTGAATTGTCCCTAGATCCGACATGACATCTGAATAATACACAATGACTTTGTTAGTAGTGTACATGCAGGAGTGTTAATCTGAATTGTCCCTAGATCCGACATGACATCTGAATAATACACAATGACTTTGTTAGTAGTGTACATGCAGGAGTGTTAATCTGAATTGTCCCTAGATCTTCACATGACATCTGAATAATACACAATGACTTTGTTAGTAGTGTACATGAGGAGTGTTAATCTGAATTGTCCCTAGATCCGACATGACATCTGAATAATACACAATGACTTTGTTAGTAGTGTACATGCAGGTGTGTTAATCTGAATTGTCCCTAGATCCGACATGACATCTGAATAATACACAATGACTTTGTTAGTAGTGTACATGCAGGAGTGTTAATCTGAATTGTCCCTAGATCCGACATGACATCTGAATAATACACAATGACTTTGTTAGTAGTGTACATGCAGGAGTGTTAATCTGAATTGTCCCTAGATCCGACATGACATCTGAATAATACACAATGACTTTGTTAGTAGTGTGTACATGCAGGAGTGTTAATCTGAATTGTCCCTAGATCCGACATGACATCTGAATAATACACAATGACTTTGTTAGTAGTGTACATGCAGGAGTGTTAATCTGAATTGTCCCTAGATCCGACATGACATCTGAATAATACACAATGACTTTGTTAGTAGTGTACATGCAGGAGTGTTAATCTGAATTGTCCCTAGATCCGACATGACATCTGAATAATACACAATGACTTTGTTAGTAGTGTACATGCAGGTGTGTTAATCTGAATTGTCCCTAGATCAGACATGACATCTGAATAATACACAATGACTTTGTTAGTAGTGTACATGCAGGAGTGTTAATCTGAATTGTCCCTAGATCCGACATGACATCTGAATAATACACAATGACTTTGTTAGTAGTGTACATGCAGGAGTGTTAATCTGAATTGTCCCTAGATCCGACATGACATCTTAACAATACACAATGACTTTGTTAGTAGTGTACATGCAGGAGTGTTAATCTGAATTGTCCCTAGATCCGACATGACATCTGAATAATACACACATGACTTTGTTAGTAGTGTACATGCAGGAGTGTTAATCTGAATTGTCCTCAGATCAGACATGACATCTGAATAATACACAATGACTTTGTTAGTAGTGCACATGCAGGAGTGTTAATCTGAATTGTCCCTAGATCCGACATGACATCTGAATAATACACAATGACTTTGTTAGTAGTGTACATGCAGGAGTGTTAATCTGAATTGTCCCTAGATCCGACATGACATCTGAATAATACACAATGACTTTGTTAGTAGTGTACATGCAGGAGTGTTAATCTGAATTGTCCCTAGATCCGACATGACATCTGAATAATACACAATGACTTTGTTAGTAGTGTACATGCAGGAGTGTTAATCTGAATTGTCCCTAGATCCGACATGACATCTGAATAATACACAATGACTTTGTTAGTAGTGTACATGCAGGAGTGTTAATCTGAATTGTCCCTAGATCAGACATGACATCTGAATAATACACAATGACTTTGTTAGTAGTGTACATGCAGGAGTGTTAATCTGAATTGTCCCTAGATCCGACATGACATCTGAATAATACACAATGACTTTGTTAGTAGTGTACATGCAGGAGTGTTAATCTGAATTGTCCCTAGATCCGACATGACATCTGAATAATGCCATAATGACTTTGTTAGTAGTGTACATGCAGGAGTTGTTAATCTGAATTGTCCCTAGATCCGACATGACATCTGAATAATACACAATGACTTTGTTAGTAGTGTACATGCAGGAGTGTTAATCTGAATTGTCCCTAGATCCGACATGACATCTGAATAATACACAATGACTTTGTTAGTAGTGTACATGCAGGAGTGTTAATCTGAATTGTCCCTAGATCCCACATGACATCTGAATAATACACAATGACTTTGTTAGTAGTGTACATGCAGGAGTGTTAATCTGAATTGTCCCTAGATCCGACATGACATCTGAATAATACACAATGACTTTGTTAGTAGTGTACATGCAGGAGTGTTAATCTGAATTGTCCCTAGATCCGACATGACATCTGAATAATACACAATGACTTTGTTAGTAGTGTACATGCAGGAGTGTTAATCTGAATTGTCCCTAGATCCGACATGACATCTGAATAATACACAATGACTTTGTTAGTAGTGTACATGCAGGAGTGTTAATCTGAATTATCCCTAGATCCGACATGACATCTGAATAATACACAATGACTTTGTTAGTAGTGTACATGCAGGAGTGTTAATCTGAATTGTCCCTAGATCCGACATGACATCTGAATAATACACAATGACTTTGTTAGTAGTGTACATGCAGGAGTGTTAATCTGAATTGTCCCTAGATCCGACATGACATCTGAATAATACACAAATGACTTTGTTAGTAGTGTACATGCAGGAGTGTTAATCTGAATTGTCCCTAGATCCGACATGACATCTGAATAATACACAATGACTTTGTTAGTAGTGTACATGCAGGAGTGTTAATCTGAATTGTCCCTAGATCCGACATGACATCTGAATAATACACAATGACTTTGCTAGTAGTGTACATGCAGGAGTGTTAATCTGAATTGTCCCTAGATCCGACATGACATCTGAATAATACACAATGACTTTGTTAGTAGTGTACATGCAGGAGTGTTAATCTGAATTGGCTCTCAGATCCGACATGACATCTGAATAATACACAATGACTTTGTTAGTAGTGTACATGCAGGAGTGTTAATCTGAATTGTCCCTGGATCCGACATGACATCTGAATAATACACAATGACTTTGTTAGTAGTGTACATGCAGGAGTGTTAATCTGAATTGTCCCTGGATCCGACATGACATCTGAATAAACTGCTATAGGTTGGCTGAATTATAGTTAACAGAGTATATTCAATTGATTTTTGGTAATATCTTGATAAGTCTAGTTGAAGCCTAGTGTGTCGGAGTTGCACTCAGGCAGTAGTCACTTGTGGTCCTGTCTTTGTCTGTCCTCACCACTTGAATCTCGAATTTCTTTCTATTCAATTTTTCAATTTTATTAGTGTCAGCCAAGAACTGGTGTGGAGGTAGGAGGTGGTTTCCCCATCTCTCGGCAGTGGTTGCAGGCAATGCTCCTCCAACTACTCCTTCCTTCTTTCTCAATGGGCAGTTTCTCCCACCTTCTCTGTTATGTTAAAGTGAAATAACTACCATTTCTCATGCAATATACAGTAACTTGGCTTTCTTATGTAAATCATTCAACACCTGTAATTTGTTTTTATTAAAACAAATTTATCAGTTAAATTTCCTTCGTATAGTTTTTGGATGCTGAACAATTGATTTTTTTTTTTGTTGAGTAACCTTTTCACCCCACCAACTGACACTCAGGATCTTTACAGCCTCTCTCATCAACCAAACTGTCAACACCTAAATTAGATTTGTTTTCGGCCAGTCATCCAAGTTGTAAAGAAGTTTCAGACCCTGGGAATATTTTTATACTGGTTAACTCTTTTCATGAGATATGTATCAGTATACCTCGCCGTACATCTAAGTAATAAAATGTATTATTAATTCCCAGCAAGTAAATAGTGTCACACACCGTTTCAGTACTGATTTTAAGGTTAAACCATAGAAAATTAATAATTGATGAAGTCATATATTAAGGTGAATTGAAATAATAGCGACATGAACTGATCATCCCAAGTAGTAGGTTTAGAATTTATCTTCATATATTTAAGAGACCATACACACTAAACACTTATTATGCGTGAAGAAGGAAAACCACTGGCCAATCTCTCCAATATCTTTATGAAAATGTCAGGGCAATTAATAGATTAAAAAAGCTCAGTCAACCATTCATTATGCATGGAGAATGTGACAGGAGAGCAAAAAGCCAAAATAGAGTTCCTGAAAAGAAACTCTTAGCATAGAACTTGCAATTACATCTAGCCATTATACCTGTGAAATGATCCTAATCCAGTACTGCACTTAAATTCATAAAGTTTCACTTCCACAGAAGAAAGTTATTCAGAACAATAGAAATGAAACTGACAATATTTATAGAGAAGGCACAGGTAAGATTCGATATGATGTTGAGAAAGAGAGTTCCAGATGTGGCAGCAATATTCAATACATGGACAATTGATAGATGTGCAAGATATATTCTGATGATAAAAATTATCTTGCATGACATAGTGAACCAAATTTATTTACTGCAGCTGAAAACTTTAGCCCATAAAATGCAATGATTCACTCTTCAGACGTTAGCATCAGCCATGTTGATAGAAGGAAAAACAGGTCATGTAAGACAATTAAAAGTAAACAGTTTCATTTTGGAGATGTTAAAATTAACAAGCCATTTATTGCCCCAGTTAACAACAGATTTTAGTTCATTTTGAGATCTGTTGCTGATTTGACTTTGTCATCAAACAGAATGCAATTGAAAAAATATTTGTTAACATAACACATTTAATTTCTCACTATTGTGAACAAAACAAAGAATTACAATAACTGGTGTAAAAGAACGATTTGTTCCTTGCTCAAAAATAGTTTAGGTACAGAAAATATAACAAAGCAAATTAATACTAATTTCAATATTTTCCTTTTTTATCAGGTTTTTCATAAAATTTCTATTTGCATCCAACTGGACTTTTGTTGGACCTAATCCAGTCATTCCTCTCTAACAGCACTCTGAAGGTGGTATTGAACGGACATGCCTCTCAGAACTATCCTACAAACGCGGGTCTCCCCCCAAGGCTCTATCTTAGGTCCTACGCTCTTTCTAATCTACATCAATGGTCTCCCCGATGCCATAACATCCCAAGTAGGTATGTACGCCGGTGACACCACAGTTTACTCTTGCCTCGATCAAAAATCTGGCGTTGGTGACAAGGTGAACCTCGCTGCTGAGCTTGAAAAGGACCTCCAATCCGTGGTGGACTGGGGTAAGAAATGGCTCGTAAAATTCAATTCTTCCAAAACGAAGCTGCTGTCAATTAACCACCACAGACAGCCGCACCTCCCCCCGATTAGCATGGAACAGGCTTGCCTCCCAGAGAGTAAAACACTATGCCTGCTTGGCCTGACACTCTCAGCAGACTTCAAGTGGAATGACTACGTCGAATCCATTGCTAAATCCGCTGCTATGAAAGTCGGCTCTCTGTGCAGGGCCTGGAAATTCTTTCCGCCTGAATCTATCCTGCACATATATAAATCTACCGTCCGCCCTGTGTATTGAATACTGCTGCCACATCTGGTCGAGTGCCCCTGCTATTCTCCTCAGGCTTCTTGACAAAATACAGCGGAGAATCTGTAATGTGATCGATACTGACTTAGCTGACCGCCTGCAGTCACTCTCTTACCGGTGCGACGTGGCTTCCCTGTGCCTCTTCTATAAGTACTTTTACAGCTTCTGCTCGGATGAGCTTAAATCACTGGTGCCCCCTAGGTGTGAATTTGCACAAGATACTAGATTGGCAACTAGGTCCCACCCCTTTTCAGTGAAACCGATGAAATGTAACCGCAATTTCTACTCCAACAGCTTCTTTTCTCGCACTTCCCGCCTGTGGAATTCCCTTCCACATGATTGCTTCCCCGATGGCTACAACCTCCAGAAGTTTAAATGTAAGGTCAATAGACATCTCCTAACACACTAACTCGCACCCATTCTCTTAAACACTCTTCCTATGTACCTCCTTACTTGTCTATCACCCTCCTTCTGACATTTCCTACATCCAATCGCTCTATGTAACCCCCTGCGCTATAGTGGTAGTGGAATGCCTTGCTTGGAGTGAAATGATTAAAAAAAAAAATTAATGCCATTCTTTTCCACTAAAATTTCACTTTAAGTTAAGGTTTAAAATGAAATTTTATGACTGAAGAAGTTTTATTGAAGCTTTCATTTTAGATTTAATTGAAAGTTGAAGGATTACATTTACTATTTCTAGTAAGAAAAATACTCTGGTGAATCTAATTTGAAACAAATACTACTTGTTTATGGCATAAAATTTACAATACAAGTATTTCTAAATCAGAAAGGTCTGACTTGTTGACCTTTCAAGTAGGTGATGACACCCCTGTTATCAATCAAGTTTACATATCTTGAAGTATGATGAACCAAAATATGACATAACCCAAGTAATTGTTTCGTAAGAGGAACAAGACTTGAAACACATGACCTTTTAATGATAAATCTCTTATAAGTTTTCATAATAAAAATAAAATGTACAGTTTAACATAAAATTTTTTAAATTATTTAAAAAATCTCAATTCTAAATTATTTGTATTAAGCTTTTCAATTTTTGATTTGTAAGTAAAGGCTTTACTTAATAAATTAATGACCAAAGATGCTAAGTGACTGGAAAAAATTTTTAAAATGTTTGAAACTTTATAAATCATCACAGTTAGCAATGAAAAAATTATTTTTTCCTATGAATATGATATCCTTAATATATATTATTTATAAAATCAATTAAAAGTTTATTAAAATTAAAACTGGCATAGTTTAATACATTTTTTATTTTATTATTCATAGCAGATTTTTGGAAAAATGGTGTACTTAAAATAATATTACATGATTTACCTTCTCCAATGAGTTGTGATTTTCATTAATAAAAAAATGTTATAGATACTGAATTTGTAGACGTTTCATGCAATTAATTGGAGAGGAGGGGGAAACAGATGTATAAATAATATTTTTCAAGGTTTTCTAAAAATATTAATTGCGTAAATAACTCCATTGATTTGTGAATATGTTCTGAAAATTTCTTTAAAATCAGACTGTTGATTTTTGCAAAAGTTTAGAAATTAATACGTCTCTCAATGCCAAAAAAAACAACTTGTGTAATAGTTTGTTTGGCATAGTAGCTCATCGGGTGAATCATTAACGAAAAATAAATTTAACAGAATTTTCGAATGTATGAGGAAAGAGTAAAAAATTTTAAATGATGCCAACAAAATTTGATCTTTCCTCTTAATAATAACATCATGCCATGCTGTTGTTTTTTACAAGGAGGTACCTACATTAATTAGATGAGCATTTATATGCTTTTAAAACACACAATATTAGAGTCTGAAGAAAAAACTTTTTGTATGAACAATGAATTATTACAAAAATTATTTTCACTATTTTCATTTTTTTTCTTTTTTAATTATAATAATTTATAAAGTTTCAAAAATACTTTTAAAATTCTTCAAAGCCTTGTTGTGGTTAAGTTATTGTGTTATGAAGTAAAAACTATATATACTAATCAAAAACTAAAAGGCCTAATATATATCTTTGAGCCAAAAGATTACATCTTAGCAGCTGGTCCATCTCTAGGTTTGACTCTGTTTCAGAGTAGATCAGTCTGGTCCACCTGAGACCTGGATCAATCCAGTAAAAGTGACAATAACTGTTCAAGTCCAATTGCTGTGGCTCACGTGTCTTAGCTCGCAGTGATCCCGTTTAACTGCGGTCAAATCCTGCAAATGAAATGAAACACGTACCAGCCCATGGCCAAATCACACGTGCGCTAGCTCACCACGGACTCGCCCATCCGCAGATTTTCCTGGGAGTAAAAACGTACTAGGTTGCAGCCGACCGAACCCGTTCTCCTCAGATTACACTGTGACCCGACCTCCACAAGTCATGTTCCAATCTGTGCTGTTCCTGCCGACCACTGACGATGTTTCAGCCTGTGCTGTTCCTGCTGACTACATTCTAGCCTGTTCCCTATCAGCTATTTCAGCATATGGCTATTCCCAATTTTTAACATTCTAGCCTGTTCCCTATCATGCTATTTCAGCCTATGGCTATTCCCAATTTTTAACATTCTAGCCTGTTCCCTATCAGCTATTTCAGCCTATGGCTATTCCCAATTTTTAACATTCTAGCCTGTTCCCTATCATCTATTTCAGCCTATGGCTATTCCCCAATTTTTAACATTCTAGCCTGTTCCCTATCATCTATTTCAGCCTATGGCTATTCCCAATTTTTAACATTCTAGCCTGTTCCCTATCATCTATTTCAGCCTATGGCTATTCCCTCAATTTTTAACATTCTAGCCTGTTCCCTATCAGCTATTTCAGCCTATGGCTATTCCCAATTTTTAACATTCTAGCCTGTTCCCTATCAGCTATTTCAGCCTATTTGGCTATTCCCAATTTCAGCCTATGGCTATTCCCAATTTCAGCCTATGGCTATTCCCAATTTTTGACTGTTTGCTTGTTATTGATTGTTGTTTTTATCATCATTAAAATTGACGTTTGATGAATTTTACGACTTCACCTCCATCTCCGACAAAAGAGACATGACTGATTGGGGAGAAGATTTTCCCGCAGTAGGTTGCCATTACTTTCTCCAGTTCAGGTCCACCGGAACTATATTCAGTATAGTTTATTGTCATGATCCCCTTTTAATGGGTTTATATTCAATTTGTCATATTTCTTAACATCTTGCATTTGCGATGGGTAAATTGTCATTCTGACCACAATATAATAATTGTCATTTTTTATTTTTAATCCTTCAACTATTACACAAACATTTAGTAGTAATTTTTTGTGTGCTTATTCCAGAGTAAGTTTCTACAGATGAAAGAAAATTTTTGAACAGTTAGCAAATTTAAAGTTAAATTAATCTGAAATTTAAAGTTTTAATGTGAAAACAAATTTTACTTGTTTATGGGATGAAATTTAGAATTAAAGTATTTTTTTCATACATTTGTCTGAATCACTCACCTTTCAAGTAGACAATGACCGCCCCTGTCATAATTCAAATTTACTTATCTGGCCAAGCATGGTTGAGGAGAATTGACATAGATTTTTAAAAACCTATGTGAATATTTCATTCTTAACATCTAGCATTTGCGATGGGTAAATTGTCATTCTGACCGCAATATAATAATTGTCATTTTATTTTTAAACCTTCAACTATTACACAAACATTTAGTAGTAATTTTTTGTGTGCTTATTCCAGAGTAAGTTTCTACAGTTGAAAGAAAATTAATATAATTGACGGCAATAACAGCAACCAATCTATACAACATAAATTCATCTAATGACCATTTTCTTGATCAGGACCTTTAGATTCCATATTCATTATTCAATATTTTCTACAGGCAAACAAACTTATACCATTTGATACACCAGTTTTTTGGCACTGCATTTCTTAAACTTTCTCAAATTTGTCCAGCGACAAATACAAATTTATTTATCAGGTTCTTGTTTATTGTTTTAAAGAATCTTTTTTCGATTATAAATTTGATTGCAACTCGTGTCCTTGTGCCTTACATATAATTTTCAAATATTGTTGGAGCCTTTTCATGCAACCATAAAAATTTCCTTTTGATAAAATATTAACTTAAAAATATTTCTAACTCTACAACAAGCTTTTATTTTAACATAATTGAAAGCTAAATGGTTGAATTTACTATTAAGTTAACAAAAATATTTCAAACCCTACAACAAGCTTTTATTTAGCATAATTGAACGCTAAAAGTTTGAATTGACTATTAACTTCACAAAAATATTTCTAACTGTATAACAAGCTTTTATTTTATTATAATTGAAAGCTAAATGGTTGAATTTACTTTTCCAGTAAGCAAAATACTCTAATAGATTTCAAACAGAAATTATATTGATTGGAATTTAAAATTTTGAGATTTTAAAATGTTTTCAATTTTTCAATCATTTTTAAGCAATCAACCCATTTTTAAATAAAAGTTAATTCTCGATTTTGAACAAATCTTACATAGCAAAAATATACATTTGTAACACGCTATTTTTGAACAGTTAGCAAATTTAAAGTTAAATTAATCTGAAATTTAAAGTTTTAATGTGAAAACAAATATTACTTGTTTATGGGATGAAATTTAGAATTAAAGTATTTTTTTCATACATTTGTCTGAATCACTCACCTTTCAAGTAGACAATGACCGCCCCTGTCATAATTCAAATTTACTTATCTGGCTAAGCATGGTTAAGGAGAATTGAATTTCATAAGGGGAACAACCCTTCAAACACGTGACCTTTTAATTATATGGTATTTATGAACTAAACTAAAATTTTGAAAAAAGATAGATATCTACACACACATTAAAAATGATTTATTTAAAAACTTTTGGTGCATGACGATTTGTATTGAACTTTTCAATTTTTCAATTAGTAAATATAGTCTCCATTTCTTAACTTAATAATCTAATTGGAATGATGATTGGAGAAAATTAAAAAAATCTTTTTGAAACTTTACAAATTATTATAATTAAAAAAGAAAAGTTGAAAACAATTCTTGTAAAAATTCATTATTCATCGAAAAGACTTGTTTTCTTCAGACTGGTATCCTTAATAATATATTGTTTAAAAAAAACAATTAAAAGTTTATCTTGTTGCAGCTTACTTATGATTTTCAACACAAGGGTGACCTTGACCTCGCACATAAAAATCAGTAGCCAGGAGATATTGCTGACAACTGAACCCTTATTATCAGTGTCACTTTCCCTGAAAATGGCCCTTCTTGGACCAGTGGGCAGGATCAAAACATAGTATTTGTTTGCAGTATTCACCACCTGGTGGGGAGTGGGTAGGTATGGAAAGCAATGACCAGCTTTCACAAACTATGACCAGCTAAGACTAAGCTTTGAACCTAGTTATTGTGTTTGACCAGTAACCCAAGCGTTTGCACCCAGGGTCCCCATTTGAAAAAAAAAATGATCTTGTGTCACATCTCGCCTCAGTGGGAGAGGATAGGTAAATAAACCTTTTGGCTCGACGAGCAGGATCAAAGTGTAGTATCTGTTCTCAGATATTCACTTCCTGCTCATCGGCAGCCTACAACAACTAAGACAAGCTTTGTACCCAGTATTGCGTAGGATGGGGCTGGGTCATCTTTGACTAGTAACCCAAGTGTTTGCACCCGATGTCTCCACTTTAAAACAATCAATGGTGTATCACATCTTGCCTCAGTTGAAAAGGATGGGTAAATAAAGCTCTCCTTGGCCTGGGGAGTAGGAGCATAGTGTAGTATCTGTTCTTAGATGCTCACTTCCTGCTTACTGGCCGGGAAACATTGACCAGGTAAGACAAGCTATGACCAGCTATGTACCCAGTTACTGCATAAGCGGGAGCTGGGTAATCTTTGACTAATGGCCTGAACTTACACACTCGGGTTCCCCATGTTAAAAACTGACCTTGTGTCACATCTCGTCTCAGTGGGAGAGGATAGGTAAATAAACCTTTTGGCTCGACGAGCAGGATCAAAGTGTAGTATCTGTTCTCAGTTATTCACTTTCTGCTCTCCAGCCATCTCTAGCTAGGCATATGCTTTGTTAGCAATCCTGCTACCCTTGGTTGATTCCTGGATCAGTCCTGCTTTAGGTTTGATTCTGCTTTAGAGGTGGAACAGTCTAGTTCGCTTGAGATTGTTACCTGCAGTCAATATGGCAAAAGAGACAATGACTGTTCAAGTCCAGTTGCCATGGCTTTCTCACATGCTAGCTCACAGCAATCCCATTTAACTGCAGTCAAATCAAAGTGTAAGCAAAACACATGCCAGTCCATGGGCACAGTGCACACGTGCTAGCTTGCCCACCTAGGTGTGTACATGTGCTAGGCCACAACCGAACATGACCTCCTAGGAGTCCATCCAATTGCAGCTGGGACTTGACCTGAACTTTCCCATTTGAGCCATACATGCGAGTTGGAAATATTTTTGTTAAGTTGATAGTAAATTCAACCATTCAGCTATCAATTATGCTAAAATAAAAGCTTGTTGCAGAGTTAGAAATATGACCGCAACTTTCCCGTTCCTAAGCCATACATGTGATATATCTACTGGCTGATGACGTCCCAGTCTGTACCATTCCTGCCAGATGCTGACAATGTTCTTGCTGACTAACAATGATGTTCCAGCCTCTACAGTTCATGCCACACACAATGTTCTCGATGACATTTCAGCCTGAGCTATTCATCCCAGATGCTGATGTTGTTTCTGCCGACCGACTATGATGTTCCAGACTGTATCGATCCTACCAGACACTGATGATTTATCAGCCTGTGCCTTTCATACCAGACACTGATGACGTTCCCACCAACTGATGACAACGTTCTGGCCTGAGCTGACCCTGTCAATCGCTGCCGACGTTCCACCCTTTTCTGGCTTCTTTTTACTGTTTGTTTGTCATTTTTATTCACAGTAAAATTGACATTTAAATTAAATTCAACATCTTCACCTCCGTCTTTTCGTTGTCTTTGTTGTTTCCACACATACAAAAAGTCTGTGCAATCAAGACCCTTACTTGGCTTCACAACAATCTAAATAAAACTGGCATAATTTTATTGCATTTTTGTTTTCACTATTCGAAGCAGATTTTCTTAAAAAGAGCAATTGTTAGAAAAAGAAAAAAGTATGGATTTACTCCCAAAGAAGTCCTGCATTTATCTACATTTTTAGTGAGAACAGTCAATTTTTAAAATTTTCAGGAAATTAATCAGAGTGCAGGTAAAAAGAATATTTTCACCAAGAGTTTTATAATTTCAAAAATAATTTCAGTCATTTTTGAATATGTCCTGAAAGTTTAATCAATATCTAATCATTATTTGATTTTTGCAAGATTTTTCAAATTAAGGTGTTTTTCACCGACAAAAAAGTGAGTTGTGAATGCGTTTGCTGGATTAAAACACTTGTAAAAATCTGCACTGGTTGACAGGAAGGAAAGAAAAAAGATTTAAAAACAAAAAAATCGAACGCGTTTGTAAGGGATTCAATTTTTTAAAATATAATCAAAAAATCGTTTGATCTTTTTCTTAATAATAACATGAATTGTCGATATTGAGAAAAAAATATCAAATCGAAGAACAACAAGAAGAGCAACTGAAATCCTGTTTGTTTTTCTATGAAAAGAATTTAGATTTGCCCTGAAAAGGTAAGTTAGACGAACAATCATTTTCTTTCTTAAAAGACCTACCACAAAAACATTTCAAATCATTGAAATAAATTCGTTTTTACATTTTTCTTTTATTTCGAAGATTAGAGCCTAAAGCGAATTAGAAGATAAAAGAAAACTGAATTTCCGTCTAAAAAATGTTTCTTTTCAGGAATTTTTCAAACATTTCCATATGTTTTTTTTAAAAGGAATTGCTGACACATAAAAATCCCTCCCACTTTATTTAAAGGCAAAAAATCGTAATAATTGCTAAATTTGATTAAAAAGCGCTTTTTAAAAACATCGATTGCTAGCTTTAGTGTTGACATTTCTAGATAATGGCTTCCGTTTGTAAGTATGGTGGCCCTTAAAGGCATAAAAAAATTCGTAGTAGAAAATTTGTATTACATTTTCAAAATAAATTTAACAAATTATGTTATTCAATTATTAAAGTAATTAATTTTCATTGAAACAAATTTCTTGAAAAAATGCTGGATCTTCATTAATTTTTTTTCAATTTTGCTGTTTTCACTTTTCGTTTTGATCTGGAAGATTTTTTAGCAAGGAACTAATCTTTCTTCAATACCGTTTTCTATAATACCTTTTTCTTTGCAGATTTAACTTGCGGTCTATTTTCATTTCTTTCGTCTTTGAAATTTCTTTAAAAAATCTGAAGTTTTCTTGATTGCCAAATATTTGTCGATGTTGAGAAAGAAATATCAAGTCGAGCATCTTAATCCTGTTTGTTTTTGTATGAAAAGCTTTTTAGATTCGCAGTGAAAAGGTAAGTTAGACTTCCTAAAAAACTAAAAACCAATTCAGTTTTTTTTTTAAACTTAAATTTCAGTTTCCATTGAAAGATTTGGGTATCTCCACTCCATTTTCGATACCTAAGTTTTAAATTGAATTTTTACAAATAAACATTTTCTCCAAACTTTAATTTTTAGCTTAATGAGTTGAAAAGTACCACCACGCAATTGCCGAAAAAAACAATTAAAACTTCAAAAACGAAAGTTTTATCATCAAACTGTTTATGCTACTAAGACAAAAGATCAAACTTTGTTGTCATTATTTTTTATCCTTTCTAACATGTTCGAAAATTTTGTTTAAATTTATTTTTTTGTTTTTTAGTAAACACAGTGAATCGCTGACTTCATGTAACCGTAAGTAAAATTTAAACGTATTAATTACGCAAGTCATTTTTTGGCGTTGAAAGACACATTAATTTGAAAATTCTTGAAAAATCAACTGATTATCTGATTTCGATTAAACTTTCAGGACTTATTCACAAATGAATGAAATTAATTATGCATTAGAAAATCTTGGTAAAAAAAAATCTATTTTTTACCTCTTCTAACTCCAATTAATTGCATAAAAACTTACAGAAATAAATACATTCATCTTTTTTTAAATCTAGGACTACTGTAATATTTTTTTTAATTACGAGTATATTTTTTCGAAATTTGCTCCGAATAGAAAAGCAAAACATATGCAAAACTATGTCATTTTTAACGTAGATGAATTTTTAATTGATTTTATAAATATTATATAATTTTTAGGATACCATATTCTGAAAAAAAAAATTCAATGAATAATGATTTTTCATAAGAATTGTTTTAATTTTTTCTTTGATAATTAAAGTTTCCAACATCTTTTACATTTCCTCCAGTTACTCAGTGTCTTCAGTTATTCAGTCAGTTAAGTGCCATACGTGAAGATTATCTCGCAGTAGGTTGCCATTGCTTTCTGCGGTAGACTGGTTGCCGACCAAGGCTATAGAACCCAATCTGTCCTATTATTTAACCCATAACTGGAGGGAAGAGATGGATTAATACCTTTCTCAAGGGTATTTGCGTGTAAGTGAATGCAATGATTTCGGCTGGAATTCGAACTCGGCTCCCTGATTTCTCGTTCCAAGCCGTTATCCATTGCACCACAACGCACATTCAGTTATTAATTCATTAAAAAAAGACTTTATTTACAAATCAAATTCAAAGCTTACTATAAATTAGAATTAAAATTTTTAAAATGATTTCTTAATTTTTTTTTGAATTTATGTTAAACTGCTCATTTTCTTTTACTATGGAAATTTATAAGAGATTTATCATTAAAAGGTCATATGTTTCAAGGGTTGTTCCCCTTATGAAATGTTTAATTGGCTTATGTCAATTTTTGCTCACCATACTTCCAAGAGTGTGAACTGATTTATGAAAGGAAGGTCCTAGATAAATTCTAATGGAAATTTCAAAACTGATTTTCATATATAAATACAAGTTTTAAGCTTTAGTATTTTCTAGTCATTTAAACAGTTACCTCGACTCATTTTCAATACCTTTTGTTCTAATTTTAATTGAAAGCTAAATGATTACATTTCCTATTTCCAGTTATTCTGTTGTATTTCAAGCAGGAATTATATTGATTGGAATCTAAAATTTTGAGATTTTTAAGAAATTTTGTCAATTTTGGGGGAAATTTATAAAATTAAATTTAATTAATCTGATTTTCACAAGTATTACTTATTTATAGCGTGAGATTTAGAATAAAACTATTTTTTTTTAATCACAGAATGTTGCTTTATGACATATTCCATTAATGATTGATGTGTGATGACAGGTAGATGGCAAGTTAAGCGAAGTGTATGTTGACCAGAACATACATAAATGTCCAAATTTTTTTCTTATACAGGAAAGGAACTGGGAAACACATGACCTTTTAATGTACACACAGAAATTACCATACAAAAAAAAAACTTCCAATAACCAAAAAAAAGTTTTCAATTATTTTAAAAATATGATGGCTCTATGATTTGAACTTTTCAATTATCAATTAGTAAATATAGTTTTCACTTAATAACTTAATATCCTAACCCTCACAAAACTTTGTGAAATTCTAAAAATATTTTTAAATTTTATAAATTATTGTAATTTAAAAATCAAAAATCAAAAAACAATTCTTTTAAAATTTCATTATTCATATAAAAGATTTTTCTTCAGTCTATAATAGCCTTAATTATCTATTGTTTATTAAAGCAATTAACAGCTTATCTGATAAAATAATGTCATAGCTTTATTGCACTTTTTATTTTACTATTGGGAGCAGATTTTTGGACAAAGAGCCAAATGGTTTAAAAAAAAAAATAATGATTTACATACACCAGTGAGTCCTGAGTTAAACTAATAAAACATCTTCACACCACAAAATTTAATTTCTTTATATTTCATGAATTTACATGAAGCTTAAGATGTAAAAAAAAAAAAAAAAAAAATATAAAGTATTTTTATCAACATTTTTAAAAAAATTTCATACATTTGTGAATAAGTCCTGGGAGTTGCATTAAGATCTAACAATTAAATTGGTTTTGCAAGAATTTCCAAATTAATAAGTTACATAATATTACATTATCCATTGTAAATACTCATAGCAATTTGGTTACTTGCTAACAAAAAACAAACCGATATATTTTAGCAGAATTTTGAATGTGTTTGTAAAGACTAAATACTTTAAAAAAATATTTGGATCTTTCCTTTTAATAGTAACATATTTTTAAGTTTTTGTTCATACTATACTGTTTTCTCAGCAATTTAGTAGAGATACCTACATTTAAAATATGTTCCTCAACTCATTTTTGATATATAAGTTCAAATTGAATTTTTAAAAATAGAAATGTTTTTATGAAGCTTTAATTTTAGTTCAGTTAAAAGCTAAATGATTGAATTTAATATTCCCAGTAAGCAAAATACTCTGATGGGTTTTTAAACAGACATTATATTGATTAAAATCTAAACTTCTGAGATATTTAAAAACTTTTCAAATTTTTAGTTTTTTTTTTAAAGATCAACATATTTGCAAACAAATTTGAATATACTATTTACATTATTGTTCTCATCTTTGCTGGCCTTAAGAACACATGTCCTGGTGGATATAGATATTGGTTAGTTCCAGTGAGTTGACCCAAAGAGTTATGATTTCAATGCCAGGCTACAGCAGTGGTGAACAAGTAACTTAAAGCATACTTCTTAACCTACCCACTCAGTGATGTTCTAGAATCTAACAAAATAGACAATGTCATGACATCTACTGCTTTATCAGCAGCATTTGGAATCACCCATGACATATCTGTCCCCTCACCAGACCTCATTCGAGCAGCAGGACGCAATGATCCCAAATACAAAAAATTGAAAGATGCAGTACAACACGGACCCCCAAGAACACGCCATCTCACTGCACCAATACTTCGCAAATACTGGGAGGTAAGACACTGCCTAAGCACTGACAATGGCTTAGTCTTATTGGATAGAAGGATAGTGATTCCAACTTCTCACTGGAAAAAAATATTACTCAGCCTACATTCAGCACACTAGGGTGTAGTTGTCATGAAAGCTTGTGCCAATGAGTCCATCTACTGGCCCGGAATAAATGCAGCAATCCATAATGTTAGGGCCAATTGTGTGGTGTACTCAAACATTGCCCCTAGTCAACCATGAGAGCCGATCAATCTCACACAATCACCAGATTGGCTATTCAGGACTGCCAAATGAGGCTTTGCACAAGGAATGAGAATGATATACCCCAGTGATTGTAATAAAGGGTTTGGTTCAAAATTCCTAGCACCTTCAGAAGGTCGGAATGTACAATGGCAACAAAGATGAGGACTATAGTCAAAAAAATGTAAATAGTGTAAAAACGATGGTATTAAGAAATCGCAATGAATATTCATGTCTTGTCTGTTTACTTTTATATTTAATCTATTATATGTGAAGAATTCTTAGATAGCAACAGCCAATAATGAACTGTAGTTGAAGTTGAAATAGACAGCTCAAATTCCCTAGCAAATTGGTAGGTGTTTTATATAACAACCTGGAAGATTCCACTCTGCTATCTAGGCAAGTTCATTCTGTAGGTTCTGATTGGCTGATGATTCTGGTGTGGATATTGTACTTAATAAATATCAGCACAATATCCACCCTGTTTATTTTTGTCTGCCAACTGGATGCTAATTGGAAACATCCTTGCAAAGATGAGTCTCATACTCTTAATTGTTCTTCCTCCTCCATCGTTTGAGGGTAATGGCCTTTGAAGGGATATTAGTTCTTTGTGGCCCTGCTGATTGTATGAAAGTAGTCTTGACAATGCTTGGGTGATTTTCTGTGGCTGGGTGATGTTGTCTCATTTTCTTTGACATGTGGGACATGCGTATTGGGCTCCTCTGTGTCCCTGATACTTGGCTCTGGTAGAGCACTAGGGATGGGAGTAGGGATTGCAGGTGTTTGAAGCTTCCTGCAAAATTGGCAGTTTTGCAAGGTGATCCTGCCTGATCCATCCATCCTGATTCGGTACTGACGGTTAGGTAGTGTCTCGACAACTCTACCTGTGGTTTCCCACCTGTGACTGGTTAGATGTTGTCTTGATACTATGTTTCCATTTTGAAGAGGAAGTGGAGTATGGGCCGTCCGGTTATACCTTTCTATCAGGATGGCATTATGTTGCAACAGAGGTTTCTCACGATTTTGAGCTGCAGCTATCCATTTCACATGTGGATTGTATAGCCTGGGTTGGGATGGTATAAAATCCCGTAGACGACGGTGTATTAGAAGTTGTGCTGGGGATAGCCCAATGGTCTGGATGGGTGTGTTTCTGTATTGAAGGATGGCCTGTGCTGCTTTGTTATTATCTAGGGATCCTTGAGTTCATGTGTTAGTATGTATTATTCTTTTAGCAGATTTGACAGCTAGCTTTGCTCGGCCATTGGATTGAGGATAGGCAAAGGATGATAGTCTGTGTTTCACTGCCCAGCCTTTCAGGAATTGTTGAAATGGTAGTGAATTGAAAGGTGAACCACCATCAGTACTGAGTTCCTCTGGAGCACCATATGTTTGAAATATATCTTGACAAATTGAGATTATCCTAGAGGTATCTGTGTGTCCGTGGCTTAAATGACAAAGAATGAGCCATCCAGTTAACCTGTCAGTTCAGACAAGGTATTGCTGATACTTGACATGGAATAGATCCATGACTATTTGCTGGAATGGCCAATCTGGTGATTGTCTATTTTATTAGACTCTAGAACATCACTTTGAGTGGGTGGGGTAAGAAGTATGCTCAAGAGAGCATGTACTATTGCGACTGGGTTGCGGGAAATGGCATCTGAGCCTCTCTGCCATTTCACAGGGCAGTGCTGGATGGTAAAACTGTATCTTAATGTTTTTTCTTTGAATCAGAAAAGTTGGGGGTTTTGGATTTTGCTTAAATCTGTCACCGAACAACCCTTTCAGTGGTTCATGGTCCATAGCCACTAAAATATTTGGGCAACCCATAATAAACATCCAACATTTTTCCAATACTAATGCAATTGCTGCTTCTTCGCTTTCTATTGGTGCATATTTGCCCTCAACATCGGTACAAAATCTGCTGCCAGCAAATATTAGGCGCCATTCTTCTGGGCAACAGATCGGGGCCTTCTCGACTGTGCACGAGCAATGTTTTTGTAGGAGCAGGAAACCCATTCCTTTTTACTCCAGTCGAGAGTAAGGCATGTCATTCAATTCTTGTCAAATATTGTGACACCCTTTCAAAGGAGGTCGACTATGACCTATCTAGAGTGCTGGAATGCGTCTTCGAGGCTCTGGTTTCATGTAAAATGTGAATCTTGTTTTACAAGATCTTGGAAAGGTAGCATGATTGGACCTAATGAGTGTGCCCATGCTACTTGATTGACTAGGCCAAACCACGATCTTGCATCGGCGATTGTTTTTGGGATTGTTTAGTATTGCTTGTAGCATGGAATCAGAAGAGGTTACCCCCGAGGATGATGGTTGGAGGCCTCCAAACTGTACTGTGTCCTGACAGAATTGGAATTTGTCAGTGTTCAGAACAACTCCAATTTTGGCACAGTGGAGCAAAAAATCAAAGGTATGATAAAATTCTTAGGTGATGTTCAAGTCGTATAATAGTGTGTCATCGACGATTTTGATTTTACGAGGAATATTCTTTATTATCTTGTCATATCTGCGTGTGTATGCGTCTCCAGATGCAAGATAGCCTTGACGCATCCTGAGGTACATAAATCTTCCCCAATCCATAATGAAAGTGGTAAGTGGCTGGGATTCTTTGTCTAATGGTATTGAGGGGTACCCATTAACAGCATCCAACACAGTATTTTTTTTTATTATAGGTGGTACCTGGAATGCTAATTGGAATGGTGACCCAGTATGATGTGTCTCTCATTTACACTGGGAATTTAGGTGCTGGTAGTCTATAGTTCTGTGTGGTTTACCATTATTTTTAGCTGTGATGACTATTGTGCTGCACCAATCTGTGGGCATGCCAATAGGTACTGGTGCTATTATGCCTCTTTCTATGTCTTTCTAAAGAGCTTGGTTTACTGGCTCCTTGAACTGGAAAGGCACAGGAATTGGGCTGTGCCTGGCTTTAGGTATTGTGTCTTCTTTTAGATGTATGTGGGCAGTGGGATCAGATACAGATGGGATCAGATCCATCGTTTTTTAAAGCTGTATTAGCAAACTGTTTTAGGAGCCAATTCTTAAGTTTGCTAATATTTTTTTCTGTTGCTGGAAAGGGAAGTTTCTTTGGGTGATTTGGCAGTTGGCCCTCGCTTTCATTACGTTTGGGGTTGAAGTTTAATTTTTCAGAAGCATCTTTGGCAAGGATGTATTGCATGGAAATGTTAGATTTGTTTAATATTGTTGGATAATTGTTTGGGAAATTTTCATGTAATATTCCCACATCAATGCATGCAGCTTTACTAAGATAATGTTGCTCAGTTTGTTCACATATATAGAGTGCTTGTTTGATAATTTTCCTTCCAATAATAAATTGAACTGGCAGCCAATCTAGACAAATGAGCGTGAAGCCTCCTACAGCACAAACTGTTTTCACTGATAGGATCAGGTTGCGGTTTGTGAGTTTCAACATTAGTAAATGTTTTGGTCTACCATACATATGGATGCTCCACTGTCAGGGATGACCTTAAGTGCTCTTCATATCAGGGGTGTTTCTAGCATGTCTGGGGTCTGGATTAGGGAAAAACAGCATCGTCAATGCATCTATTTCAACTATTTGGTCCCTATTTGTGGAATGGTATAGGCTCGCTTTTTGGTTGAATGTAATATGGGCAACGATTGTGTCCATGAAAGCATTATCAGATTCACAGCTTTTGACAGTGGCCTGTTTTCCAGTTTTTGCTTGGCAACATGTAGTGAAATGGTTATATTTTTCACACATAGTGCATGTTCAACCCCATGCTGGATATGCTAGCTGGCGGGAGCTTGTTCCCGGAATGCCATGTTTGGAGCTACCACAACCTCTGCAAGCTTCGCGGGGTTTTGGCTTAGTGATGATGTCGCAATACGAGGCATTAGCCTGGGTATTCCTTTCTTGTCTACGGTAATTTGACATCCAAGCAGTAGCAATGTCTAAGGTACTGGTCAATTCAGGTTGGTCTTGTAGTGCTGATTCATACGCCTCAGCATGATGAACGTTTTGTTCAAGTGATTTGAGTTCTCTAGCTTTGGCTAGTAAATCTGTTTGGTGTGCATCATTGACTATGCCTTTGATAAGTTGATCCTTGATGTATACATCAGACAGATCGTATTCACAAGAGGAACATGAAAAATTACAGTCAAGGGCTGTAGCTCTAAGGCGAACAAGGTAGTGCTGTACAGGTTCATTTTCACCTTTTGACATAAATGCAAAGGTGATGTATTATCGGATTTTATCGCTGTGTGACTAATACCTCTGTTATATTAAGTAACTTTTTGGGGTCAGTGGAAAAAAAATTTGGGTGGGTGTTGATTATAGCATTTTGGACTGATTCATCAGCACAATTGTATAACTGGATACTAGTCTGTGATGTTGGTATATTTGTCATTTTTATAAATATTTCCCAATCAATTCGAAATTTTCTGAATTGTTGGGGGGTCATTTCCAGATGAAATTGAGGAAGATTGGCCACTGGTGCTTTCGTTGGGATTGTTTGGTTGGTGAGTTCCTTAGCTTGTTTAAGTATAGATAGGGCTTCTCCCATCGCCTTGACTCCTAACTACCTCAGTGTAGCTAGATCCATCATTTGTAAGTTCTACTTTGTCAGTTTTTCACTTGCAAATGTTTCCGCATAATTCTTGGCTGAGTCAGCAGAGATTCCTACTTCGATGAGGTAATTTTCCCAATCCTCAGGTTCCATCTCTGTTCGCAGAACCATGTAGAATTTTTAGATAGCAACAGCCAGTATGTAGTTGAAGTTGAAACAGACAGCTTAAATTCGCCAGCAAATTGGTAGGTGGTTTATATAACAGCCTGGGAGATTCCATTCTGCTAGGCAAGTCCATTCTGTAGGATCTGATTGGCTGAGGATTCCGGTGTGGATATTGTGCTCAATAAATATCAGCACAATATCCACCCTATGGTGAGAGGAGAGAGGGACATGTATTGAGTTACAACCCTGTTTATTTTTTGTCTGCCAACTGGATGCTAGTTGGAAACATCCTTGTGAAGGTGAGTCTCATACTCTTAATTGTTTAATATGAAGCAAATATAAATATAAAGGGAGATAACTCATGACTACCAAAAGAAATAATGATATACTCTAGTGATCATAATAAAGGGTTCGGTTCGAAATTCCTAGCACCTTCAGAAAGCCAGAGCATACAACGGCCAAAACATCATAACAAAGATGAGGACTATAGTCTGAATAATGTAAATAGTGTAAATACTATCTCATCTCAGAAATATAGACAAATTTCATTTTCATTTTTAGAATTCTTGTAAAAATAAAATATAAATCTGTGACACATTATTTTTTTTTTTAAATTTACACGATCTACATTTCCCAAGGAGTCCTGCATTTAAATAATAAAACAATATCGTGATTAGTACTGAATTTCTAGAAATTTCATGAACTTAATTGGAGGTTATTTGGTGTGTAAAAAAATAGTTTACCAAGATTTTCTAAAAATAATAATTCCATCAATAATTTAATTTGTTCATGAATAAATTCTGACAGTTTCATTAAATTCAGACAGTTATTTAATTTTTGCAAGAATTTCAAAATTTTTGTGTCTTTTCACACCAAATAAGTTGCATAATATTACGTTTGCCATAATAGTAACTGCTAATAGAAACCAGGTTAATTTCTAACCAAAATTTCAACCTTGTTAGAAAGGACTAAAAAATTTTTTTAAAATAATGCAAAAAATTTTGATTTTTTTTAATAATAAATTAAACATTTTGCAGATAAAACTTAGTTTTTATTAAGTTTTGGCTTTTTTTTACATCATGCTATTTTTTCAGTGAATGAGTGCTTGTACATATTTTAATTTACATACCTCAGTGATAACAGCATGATGAAAAAAAGTTCCAAACTTGATAAAAACAAAGTTATCAGCAAAACATGTTAATTTTAAAAAGTAAAAACCAAAAAATACGTATTTTAATAATGAAAGTAAGGTATGCCCACTAATTCACTGAGAAAAACTGCATACCATGAAAAAAAAGAGCCCATATCTAATAAAAACAATTTTTTTTTTCACAATGTTTCTATTCTTATTTAGAGGAAAGACCAAATTAATTTTTTATTATTTTTTAAAAACTTTACCCTTTCTAACACATTGATTGGAAAGCTTGGTAAAAAGATCTTTCTTTTCTTTTTTTTTCTCAGCAGGTGACCAACTTTTTACTAGAGTTTACAATGGATAATGTAATGTTATGAAACTTTTTTCTGGCCAAAATAAATTAATTTCGAGATTCTCACTAACATCAAATAACTCAGATTTTAATGAAACTTTTTGGACTTATTCACAAGACAAGTGAATTAAATTATTTTTGATATTATTTTCATTTAATTTTTTTTATTTAATTGTGGTAAAAATATATATTCTATTTTTTCTTTTACATCAGTTACTACAATCTAGATAATTTCATGAAATTTGAAAAAATTAAATTTTATATCGAAAATTTGTTTTGTTAAGTTAAACGCAGAACTCCTTGGGGATTGTAAATGATCTATGTTTACTTTTTTTTTTCCAACTGTCAGTTAAGTGCCATACGTGATACACGCTTGGGTGATCATATCTCAAAAGAGACATAGCCTTTCCTTTTTATGCATTAAGAAAAGTGATGTAAATGTTATCTTAATTCAAACAAGGACAAACTGGATATTTTTATTGAATCATATTTTGCTTAACATCAGATGAGAATGTAGCTTTCTTTTATTTCATTTGTTCTTAGATCTTAAAGTGATTAGCAGTTATTGATTAAATATTGGAAGCAGTTTTTCTCTTTTATTCACCAATAATGTTTTGTTTATGAAAAGTAAAATGTATAAAAGGGTAGATATAATTTGATTGTTTGGTCTATCAATTTTATTCATAATTGACTAAAACATATCAGATATTGTGAATTTCATTGAAGTAGTCTTACAATGTTGGAAATAATACAAAAATCTGCCTCTTTAACAATACTGTTGTTTATTTACAGGCCTGATTGTCATAAACTCCTCATCATTTGCGGCTGACTATAAGAATCAATGAAAAAAATAAAATAACATGTGTCAATTAGCATTTCCACAAAGTTTTCATTAAAAGAAATTAAGCAACAAACAAGAGAAAAACCTCATTTTTGTGATGAATGTTGATCTGCATTTTCATAGATTTCAACTTTAAAAATCCTTGTGTGAACACAGATACTTGTGAAGTAAGTGAGTCAGGATTTTCACAGTTATCAAATTTAAAAAACACATGTTTATGCAGAGAGGAGAGAATCATCATTCATGTGAAGAGTGTGGAATAACATTTTCACTAAATTGAGATTTGGCAAAGCATGTGTATGCTGCATACTGGAAGAAAAACCTTTTTGTAAAGTGTGTGGATATATTTTTAGAAAGAATTTTGCTTTAAAAACCCACATGGAGACACACACTGGAGAGAAACCATATACTTGTGAAGTATGTGGATCATCATTTTCAAAGATTGCTATTTTGAAAAGGCACATTCAAATTCACACTGAAAAAAAAACATATTCTTGTAAAATATGTGGCTCAGCATTTCCTTCTAATTCTCAATTGAAGACACACATTCGAATTCACACTGGAGAGAAACCATATTCCTGTGAAGTTTGTGGATCAGCATTTTCAGCTGGTGCAGATTTGAAGAAACACATTCGAATTCACACTGGAGAAAAACCATATTCCTGTGAAGTATGTGGATCAGCATTTGCACGGAATGGTGATCTGAAAAAGCACACTCGAATTCATACTGGAGAGAAACCATATTCTTGTAGAATATGCGAATCAGCATTTCGATCTAATTCTCAATTGATAAAACATATTCGAATTCACACAGGAGAGAAACCATATTCTTGTGAAATATGTGCATCGACATTTTCACGGCTTGATTCTTTGAAAATGCACACTCGAATTCACACTGGTGAGAAACCATATTGCTGTAAAATATGTGGATCAGCATTTTCAGATAGTTCTTCTTTAAAAAAACACAATCGAATTCACACTGGTGAGAAACCATATTGCTGTGAAATATGTGGATCAACATTTTCGCGGTTTGATACTTTGAGAAAGCACAACCGAATTCACACTGGTGAGAGGCCATATTCTTGTACAATATGTGGATCAGCATTTTCAGATAAGTCTTATTTGAAAAAACACAATCGAATTCATACTAGAGAGAAACCACATTCTTGCAAAATATGTGGATCAGCATTTCCAGATAATTCTCAGTTGATAACACACATTCAAATTCATACTGGATAGAAACTATATTCTTGTGAAATGTGTGACTAAACATTTTCACGGTTTGAAACATTGAAAAAGCACACTGGTGAGAAACCAGATTCTTGTAAAATAGGTTGATCAGCATTTTCAGATGGTTCTTAATAGAAAAACACAATCAAATTCACACAGACACAACTAAAAATGCACATGTGGACACACACTAGTGAAATGTTATTTCTGTGAAGTGTGTATTTTCCTTTTAATGGAGTTGCCATTTCACAATTCAAAGAAGTACATTCTGTAGAGAAAAGAGATCTACATTGAAAGTAAGATGAAGAAACAGTATCAATTGCCACATTCAGAAATATGTGTACTTTGATAATTGCAAAGTGCATGTCACCTTAACTGAGTATGTTCATGCCGACTTCAAAGTTTCTAGTCCTTGGTATGATGGTAAACTGCATCTAGCAGCAAAGCCTCTTATTAGAAGTTTGTGAGGAGTATGGAACCACCTCTTAATTGCTTTTATTCCCAGGTCCACTCTGACCCGGAGTGGTAGCACCTGCTAGGATCCAAGCTATGGTCAAATAGTTAACCCCCAAACTGGGGTCAAAACAGTATAAAAGTATACAAATAGACTTTTATAAAAATATTTATTTAAAAATAGACTTTTATAGAAAAATATACATTTTTAAAGGAAAAATATTACTAACTATATATTTTTGAAGGAAAAAAATTATTACCATAACACATTTTTGAAGGAAAAAAAATTTATTACCATAACACATTTTTGAAGGAAAAAAAAATTTATTGCCATAACATGTTTTTGAAGGAAAAAAAAATTTATTTCCATCACATTTTTGAAGGGAAAAAAAAATTTATTTCCATCACATTTTTGAAGGAAAAAAAAAATTTATTTCCATCACATTTTTGAAGGAAAAAAAAAAATTTATTTCCATCACATTTTTGAAGGAAAAAAAAAAATTTATTTCCATCACATTTTTTAAGGAAAAAAAAAATTTATTTCCATCACATTTTTGAAGGAAAAAACAAATTTATTTCCATCACATTTTTGAAGGAAAAAATTTTTGAAGGAAAAAAATTATTATTACCGGCAATACATTTTTAAATACAAAATTAGAAGACATCTTCAGTTTCAAAAATAAAAATAAAATTTTTCATCAAAATCTGACTAAATCAACTCTCTCACTACAATTGAACATTTTTAAAAAAAATACCTTAAAACCTCACTTTTTTTTTTTGCATTTTTTGCATTAAATAACCTACAAAACTTAAACTTCAATGTTTCATAAGGACACTGTTATGATGTCCTCATTTGTCGAGGCTGCTCACTTAAAGTGAAAACTTTTTGGTGTTCCTACATATAGTTATATATACAAGATATTTCAAAAACAGATGGCATAACTTCAGGACTGTGTTCTCTGTATCTAAATAATGAAAACTCCCTATAAACATATATCTGGAAATGCTTGGTTTCTGAATTATAGGATTTTCAAGCATGTGCTAACATGAATTCCTTTATTTTTCACAACTGACACATACAATGTTTTTGAGTGCCCTACAGCAAGTGTTCAAAATGTGCATCCTCTGCCCTAATGCAGGCATCACATCGACATCTTATGGACTTGCAAACATGCTCACAAATTCCTGGTGTGTTTCGTATTGTCTCGCACCCTGCTACAATTTGGTTGTGGAGAGTGTCCACATCATCAACTGGAAACAAATACACCAGTCCTTTCGAATGACACCACAGCTAGATATTCAAGTGCTTTAGGTTCGATGAGTATGAAGGCCATGCAATTGGCTAATTTCTTCCTATCCACTGATGAGCACCATCATGCATAGAGTACAGTTGTTGATGATCCCCTGTAAGCCTGTTCGGAAGTACATGAGGTCCTAATAACCTATCACCAGTGACACCAGCCCAGATGTTGACTGAAAACCACTGTTGGTGATGTGATTGAACAATTGCATGTGGATTTTACTTGGTTTATATATATATATGTAGAGAGAGAGCTTGGAAGTTCTCTAGCTGCAACATTATAGTACTCCCTATATTGTTCCGTTTTTTGTAGGTGAAATGTTAATTATAATTATCTTTTAGGTGATTGAGGTTTTTGATTTGGAATTATTAAATGGACGAACATGAATACATGAAGTACAGTTACATTAAGAGTTTGATCAACTCAGCTCAATTAATATTCTGATGGAAGCAGATTTCTTCCCTGGTAAGCTTTACAGGGAACCTATTTTTTTTTTAATGTTAAATTTTTTAATATTAATGTAAAGCATAGCATAAATTTTGAAATATACTAGTATATGTAAGTTAATATTTCACACTCAGTAAACATTTTGACAGCAAGAATATTTTTAAAGATATTCTTAAGTGAATGTTTGACCTCAAGTGAAAAGGTATCTTACAATTCTCTTGTAAAGACTAGTAAAAGTCTCATGACTTTAACTAGTTAAACCCTACTAAATTTGTTTTCCTTTACTTTTTTTAAACTGGAGTAAATAGACCCTAATATCACTCAGGTCATACTTCTCATTTTTCTTTTGAACAGGAGTAGTGGTTTATCCCTTGTTCCCTGTTTACAAAGAGTTTCCCGGTTTCTTTCCATCCTCAGGTCTTAATAGTAATGTTGTTGCAAGTTTATTTTTAATGTGTGTGGTTAGTGGCAACATCTCTTGATACTGATGATTCTGGATTGGCATTTTCCTGGTTGGTGCTTCTTACTTCAGCTTCTTTCCTTCAGCTTGCTCAGGCGCCATTACCTACAGGAGTGATACATCTGACCATTATATGTGCCTTTTTGTCTCTTTTTGCTTGCAATGAATGTAAGTGAGTCCTAAGCTGTTGTTTGCTAATAGAATGAAGCAGCATATAGCATCCCACAAGTTTGGTTCTAAGGACTTCTGGTAGATCTGCAAAAGTGTGCAAAACAACAGCAAACCTTCGTTCACTCCACTACTCAATAATTTTGAGAAATTGAGGCAAAAGACAATCTATGAACCATAGGGTCTGATTTTTGCGTGACTAATGCTTCCAACATGTCCAGGAGTCTATTTGGTTTTTCAGAGAAAAATTTTGGTATGTGTTTTTGATTGAGTTTTGGACAGTCCCATTGACACAGTTGTAGAATTGAATGTTGGTCTGTGTAAGGGGCATGTTTTTCATTTGTACAAATACCTCCCAGTCAATCCTGAAGTTTCAGAATTGTTGAGATGTCATGTCTGAATGGAACTGAGGAGGTTTAACTGCAGGGGCCTTTGTTTAGCTGTCTAATGTTAAAGGCTGCTCTTTTGCTAGTTTTGAGATGGCCAAGGCATGCCTCAAGGCTGTGATACCCAACTCTTTGAGGACTTCCCAGTCTATCAAAGAGAGGCTATTTTTGGTGATGCTTTCGTTCACAAAAATTTCAGCATAAGTCCTGGCAGAGTCAGCTGGAATGCCAATTTCAATAAGGAGCTCTTGTCAATCATCAGATCCTGTTCGTAGCTCCATGTTGAATATTGGTTATTTGTAGTTGATTTGACATGCAAGTAGATTGGTGTAATCACTTCAATGGAAAAAAACCTACTGAGTGATTTAATGGAGATATATATATATAAAGTTGATCGGCATCTAGCCCTGCAACATTCACTTTAAAACTTCAGTCAGTCAAGTGGCATACTTGGACGATCATGTCTTGAAAGACATTGATGAAGAAAACCTGTCTAACTGGGCAGAAGGTTTTACCACAGTTGGTTACTATTATTTTCTGCAGTAGATTGGTTGTCAACTAAGGCTATAGAACACAATGTACCCTACTATTTAACTCACAGTTGGAGGAACATAAAAAATACACTGGCAAGAAACATTTCCACTGTCAAATTTGTGTAGTAATTTTTCCTGAACTCTAGTGATACAAATTTAAATCACTCTAATGTGAAATCTGTGGATTTAAAATTTCCCTTGATTAATCTCACAGAAAACACATGTTAACACACACTGGAGAGAAATCATTCCACTGTGATATCTGTGTATTTCAGTCTTCATATACTTAAACTCCCAAAACACATATGTTAAAACATACAAAAGAAAAACCATTCCACCCTTAAATTTGTGAATTTTCATGTTCGCATAATTCATCTCTCAAAAGACACTGGAGATAAACCATTCAACTGTGAAATCTGGATTTTGGTCTTCATATAATTCAGCTCTCAAAACACACTGAAAAAAAAAAACCATTCAACTGTGAATATTGTAGATTTAAGTGTTCCTGTAATTCAAATTTCAAAATACACATGTATATAGACACAGAAGAGAAACTATTGCTTTGACATCTGTTGATATCAGTGTTCACAGAGTTCAAATCTCAAAACACATGTTAACTCACACTCAAACAATTCCACTGTTAAGTCTGTGGATTTAAATTTTACTATACATCTCTCAAAAAGTACATGTTAACACACAATGGACAGAAATGTTTCCACTACAAAATCTGTGGATTCAACTTTTCTTGAAATGCACTCATTAAACAACTCATGCATACAAGCACTGAAATGAATTCTAGTGAAACAAATTTAAACCAGCAGTTCACTGATAGAAAAACAAAGTATGCATTGATAGATTAAAACCCATTCAGTGAAACACAAGCAAAACACTAAACACCAGGAAGCATGTTAGAGACAAACAAGATTAAATATAGATTAAAACCCATTCAGTTAAACACAAGCAAAACACTAAACACCAGGAAGCATGTTAGAGACAAACAAGATTAACCCACAAATCTGAGGATTGAAGTATTTTGAGAATTCAACTCTCCCACCCACCCCAAAAAAAACTCATGTATAAATGCACTGGAGAGAGACCATTCCACTTTGAAATCTGTGAATAGAGCTAATTTCTGATCTATAATCAAGTGGAAACATCAATATCTCTATAGATATAGATTTAATATTTCATGTTATTTTGAATTTTTTCTTATTGTTGTGATTAGAGCCTCATTTTGTATACTTGTAACTGTGTTGACAATAAACTTATTGCTTACTTTTACTGAATTTAACAAAATAAAATAAAAATTTCTAAAGTTACCATTGAATCTGCTATATTTTCAATGATGTCAGACATGATGGAATCATTCAAATTCTTCCAACAGTGATCCAACTTGTACTTCTCTGTAAAGGTTATACCAGTTGAGAAGGAAAATTACCATATTATGTCATTAGCAGGATAAGAATGTCTTATACGTTTCAATTACTGATCATTTGACAATGAAGCAGACAAAGACAAAGCAACAATAATTTGGCAAAAATTAAGAGAACCATTGGAACCAAAAATAGGTTTTAGAATTGCATGGTTCTAACTGTAAGAATATAGTTGTTGAAATCATTGGTAAGATGCTGATTACAGGCAAAATATGACAATTTCATGATGCTCAAGCTTCACAAAGACAAAACAGCTGAGCTGAAATTCAAGGGCAGTATTCTCATGGAATTATTGCGATTAGGTACAATCCTGATAACTGTCCGTCTACAAGATGGGATGGGACTCATCTCGACAAAACAGAAAATGGCCTGGTTGGTGTAGAACCGATATGAGATAAACCATTCCTTTGTTAGATGTGAAGCAGAATATTTTCTGGGAGTAAGAATTTCACACTGAATATGGCAAGAGTTTCTGGAGTGAATTCTACTACAAAATCTGTGACTTCAGGCGTTCTTTTCTACCAATGCATTAAAATAAAATTTCCTCTTCTGGGATTTTTGCTTGATGTGTATATTATATACATATATTCATTAACTACCTTTCTTTTGATAACTTGGGTTAGCTTAGGAAAATATAAAATGCCCAGGTCAAAGAACTACTAATACCAACCGGCTGAAGAAGGTGAGACTAGCACACAGGAAACAGACAGTTGTAGTAGGTTAGATCTGTACCGAGAAATTAAACCAGAAAAAATTATTTTCCATATAAACTTGAATATATTACTATAATTAATATTCTGTCCAATAAAACACTTCCCACAAAACTTAATTTAAAATTAAATTTGCTAATTTTCCAATAATAATGTGTCACAGATGTATATTTTATTTTTGCAAAATTTTTAAAACTAAGAATTAACCTTTGTTTACAAATATGTGGATCACAGAAAAATGGTAAAAAATTGAAAAAAAAAATCTAAAAATTTTAGGTTCCAATCAATATAATTTCTGTTTGAAATATACCAAAATATTTTGCTTAATAGTAAATTTAATCAATTAGATTTCAATTAAAAAATAAATATTTCAAGGAATTTTTTTTATTTTTAAAAATTCAGTTTAATAATTAGTTATTGAAAATGAGTGGAGGAACCCATTTTTATACGTACTCATTTTCCGTGATTAATCACAAAAAGAAAGTACAAAGGCCGAAAAATCAGAAAACTACGCGTGAAGTCAGTCTGCAGTGAATAACATTTTCTAACCGTGGTTAGGGGGTGAGATAAACAGTGACAAGAAGTTTCATATTTTTCTTCTCAATAAAATGAAAATAGGTAGGTTTTTTTCAATAAACAATTATCGATTTCAGTTCAGTATATACATTGGCACAGAAATAGGGATGTTTTGGAAAGATTTCAAGGGGTAAAGGCCTTCAAGGAACAAAACAAAAATTTACCTTTTAATCTTTTCTAACACGTTCAAAATTTTGGTAAAAATCTTTTTTTTTATTTTTGTTAGCAGGTAAGCAAATTGTTACAAGAATTTACAATAGAAAATGTTATGTTACATAACTCAGTTTTTTTGTTTGTTTTTATGGTGACTAATACATTATTTTGGAAATTCTTGGAAAAATTGTCAGATTTTAATGAAACTTTTAGGATTTATTCAGAAATTAATGAAATTAGTTTTGAAAGTGTTATTTCTTTAAAATCTTGGTAACCCACCCTACACGTAAATTCATGAATCTTTTAAAATTATATTTTATTGGGAGAATTGGTTTTATTAATTAAATGCAGGACTCATTGGGGAATGTCATTCATGCATTATTTTTTTTTAATTTTGCTTTATTTCCAAAAATCTGCTCCCAATAGTAAAATAAAAAATACAGTACTAAAATGACATTTAATTTCATAAGTTTTTAATTGCTTTAATGAATAAATTATATTAAGGACATTATAGTCTGAAGAAAAAAATTCTTTCAATTAATAATGAAATTTTAGAAATTGATTTTATTTTTTAAAATTATAACAATCTGTAAAGCTTCAAAAATATTCAAAGATTTGTTGTTAGTTTATTTACTTATTAAGTAAAGATTATATTTATTAACTGAGAATTGAAAAGTTTAATGCAAATTGTTGTACCTTCATATTTTTAAAACAATTTTTAATTATTTTTTGTGTACTTGAAGTTGTTTTGTATGGTAATTTCTAATTATCCATTAAAAGGACGTGTTTCACAGTTTCTTCCTCTTAACGGTCATCAATGGGCAAATGAAGGGAAGGTCAGAAAGTTCAACTTTGTATACGAAATAGTTTTATTCTAAATTTCATGCTATAAATGAGTAATACTTGTGTAAACCAGATCATTAATAAAGATCATGGCATTAAATTTGCTTTTATTACTTGCACACAGAATTCATTAGGGAATGTAAATCATCTATTTTGTTTGTTTTTTTCAAACATTTGGCCTTTTTTATGAATATCTGCTCGTACTAGTAAAATAAAAATGCAATAAGTTATGACATTATTTAATTAGATAAGCTTTTATTTGCTTGTATAACTAATATATTTTAAGGACATTATCAACTAAAGAAAAAAGAACTTTTAATTAATAATGAAATTGTTAAAGAATTATTTTAATTTTTTCTTTTTTAATCATAATAATTTATAAAATGTCAAATTTTATTTTTTAAGTATTTGTCTATATATTGGAGATGAGGTAGTATTTGACTATTTACCTTATTTGGACTATTGTCCTCATTTTTGTTGCCATTTGTATGACGTTTAATAATAGATCATTCTATTTGTCTATATTTCTGAGATGAGGTAGTATTTAGACTATTTACATTATTTGGACTATTGTCCTCATCTTTGTGGCCATTTGTATGTCAGTCCAGCTGTTTTATGCCACAGCCTTCTACAGGTGCTTGAAATTTCAAACCAAAACCTTTACTACAATCACTGGGGTATATCATTCTCATTCCTTGAGTAAAGCCTCATTTGGTAGTAATAAGTTATCTTCCTCTAACCCTCTAAATCACTTGTTCATCACTGCTGTTGCTTTGGGTCAAGGACACATGGCCCAGTGTATATACATGTTGGTTAGTTCCAATGACTTGAACCAAAGAGTTGTAAGTTCAATACCAGGCTACAACAGTGGTGAACAATTTAGAAGGTTAGAGGGAGTTAACTCATAACTACCAAATGAGGCTTCAAGCAAAGAAATGAAAATAATATATCCCAGTGATTGTATTAAAGGGTTCGGTTCAAAATTCTTAGCACCTAAAGAAGGCCTGAGCATACAATAGCCAAAACATTGTACAAATAGCAACAAAGATGAAAACAATAGTCCGAATAATGTAAATAGTGTTTTATTTTTAAATTCTACAAAGCCTTTGGGCAATTAGGTTATTAAGTTAAGTGATAACTATATTTATTAATTAAAAGTTGAAAAGTTAAATACAAATTCTTGAGCCACATTATTTTATAAAGTTTTTTTTAGTTTTTTTAGTATGGTATTTTCTGCCTTACATTAAAAGGTCATGTGTTTCCTGGTTTCTTCCCCTTGCAGGAAGAAAATTTGTCAATCCTGGTCAACCATACTTAGCTTATCTGGCTGTCATCACACATCATCACTTACAGCAAAGGTCAGAAAGATCCACACTCCATGAATAAGAAATAATTTTATTCTAAATTTAATGCTATAAATAAGTAATACTTATATAAATCAGATTAATTTAACTCTAAGTTTTGATAATTTTCCAAAAATAACATGTCAGAGATATATATTTTACTTTTGCAAGATTTTTCTTTATAAATGTGTTGATAACTCAAAAATGACCGGATAATTTCAAAACTGTTTAAAATTTCAAAATTTTACATTTAAAAAATATAATTTCTATTTGAAATGTATCGCTTACCAAAAATAGTAAATTTAATAATTTCAGCTAAAATTAAGGCTTCAAGAATGTTTTTTTCATTTATCAAAATTCATTTTACATCTTAGGTATTGTGAATTATGAAAAAGTAGAGGTACCTGTAAAAAACAAATATTGGTACCTCCTCTCATTCACTGAAAAAACAGCATAACATGATGTTAAAATGACCCAAACTTAATAAAAAAGAAGTTTCATCATCAAAATATTTATTTGTTATTAAGAGGAAAGATCAAAGTATTTTGTTATTATTTTTAAAAATCTTAAATGCTTTCTAGCACATGAAATGCTCTTTTAAATTTTTATGAATTTATGTTATTTCTGGTCAACCATACTTGGACAAATAAGTAAACATGGTTGATTAGAGGGCTGTCATTGCCTACTTAAAAGGTCAGCAAGTCAAATGTGTTGATTGCACAAAAATGGATGAAATATTGAAAAATTTTTAAAGCCAAAAATTTTACATTCTAATCAATATAATTTCTGTTTGAAATCCACCAGAGTATTTTGGTTAAAACACACTGGAGAGAAACACTTTCACTGTGGAATCTGTGGATTTAAATGTTCCCAGAAGACAAATGTGAACACATATTGGAGAGAAATCAGTCTATTGTGAAAACTGTGGGTTGTCTGAAAATTCAACACTCAAAAACCATATTTTAGCATACATTGGAGAGAAATCATTCCACTGAAAAATCTGTGCATTTAAAAATTCCCAGAAATCAAATCTCAAATCTCACATATTAACACACAAAAGAGAGAAACATTTCCATTGTGATATCTGTGGATTTAAATCTTCCCAAAATTAATCTCTCAAGGAACACATGTTACAACATCTTGAAGAGGAACTATTCCACTATGAAATTTATGGATTTAAGTTTTCTCAGAATTCAAATGTTAAAACACACTTGAGATAAACATTTCCACTGTGCATTCCATGTACTGAAATTTTCCCAGAATGAACATCACCAAACTCACAAATTAATACATACTGTAGAGAAACCATTCCACTGTGAAATTTGTGGATTTAACTATTCCTGTAATTAAACTGTCAAAACTCACCTGTTAAAACTCACTGGAGAGAAACCATTCTACTGTGAAATGTGTGGATTTCAGTGTTATCAGAATTTAAATTTTCTTGGAATGGAAATCTGAAAAATCACATATTAAGACACACAGGAGAAAAACCATTCCACTGTTAAATCTGTGGATTTAAATCTTCCCTAAAATGCATCTCTCAAAAATCACATATTAATATCCAGTGAAGAGAAATATTCCCTCTATGATATTTGTAGATTCAAATTTTCTCTTGAAACACATCTCAACCCATGCATATACAATCTGGAGAGACTTCTAGTGAAACAAATTTAAACCAGCAACTCACCAGAGGGAAAAACCAGGTATGCATTGATAGAATAAAGCCATTCATTGAAACAAACAAAACACTAAATATGAAGGAAGCATGTTAGAGAGAAACTAGATTAACTCACAAATCTGAGAATTTAAATGTTTTGAGAATTTAACTCTCAAAAATCTCATATAAGTGCAGTGGAGAGAAACTGTTCCACTTTGAAATCTTTGGAGTGAGCTGATTTCAAGTGGAAACATCAATACCTTTACAGATATAGATTTAACATTTCAAGTTATTCTGAATTTTTTCTTTTTCATTGTTATTGGACTCTCATTTTGTACACTTCTATGTTGACAACAACCTTATTGCTTACTTTTACTGAATTTAACAAAACAATGAAACTGTCAAAAGTTACCATTGAACCTGCTATGTTCTCAATAGTGTCTAATACGATGTACTATTGAAATTCTTCTAACAGTGACCCAAATTGTACTTCACTGCAAAGGTTTTAGCAGTAGAGAAGGAAGATTACCATATTCTACTATTAGTAAAAGGAGAATGTCTGATGCTGTTCAATTCCTGGATGTTGGACAATAAAGCAGAGAAACAGAAACCAACAATAATTTTAAGGAATTAAGGGAAACCATTGCAACCACAAATAGATTTCAGAATTGCACAGTTCTATCTGCAAGAAGAAAGATGTTGAAATCATTGACCACGTGCTGATTACATGCAAAATATGCTAATTTCATGATGATCAGGATAGTGTGTAATTAAGCAAGTTTTTCAGGAGCCAGACAAGTTTTAGCAGGAACCAGTGTTGCAAAAACAGCTGATATCAAAAGGTGAGGCACTGAGAAGCCTAAAAACATTTGAATAATCCATGAAGACACACAAAGCAGTTGAGCTGAAATACAAGAGTGGTATACTGAATGAATATTGCTATTAGGTACAATCCTGAAAAATACAAGACTAGGTGAGATTCATTTCAACATAGAAGAAAATTGCCTGTTTGGGGTAGAATATGTTCAAACTGTTGGTGACCAAATCAATGTGATAGTGTATATTTTGGCAATGAGAAAACAAATAACACAATGTCAGCCAAAATTGTAGCCAGAAATAAAAAGAAAGATTTGAAGTATGAGAATGATGTGCATTCATTGAATCAATTCAAAGATGACGTGCTGTATGGACAATTCCAAAAAATGCCATTCACTACAATTCCTAAACAGGCTGCAAATGATAATAGCACTGAGGCATTTGAATTTAATATTGTCAATGAGCAAAATAATTTTCTCTATTTCAAAAGTAATTTAATTTAATTGTAGAATTTTTTTTGCTTTATTCCGTTCTCTCTCTTTTTTTTAAATCTGAATTCTTTCATCATTGGTCTGTTTCCCTTTTCTGTGTTAACACTATTCCCAGATTGTGAAATATTTATTTGCCTTATTTTGCTCTAAAATATTATTTGCTCAATATCATGTTATAATTTAATTTGATTGGAAACATTTTGAAATAAAACAGACCCAGGCACAAACTGGTGTGAAAACTAATTTTGACAAATAGGAAAAAAGATTAACCCTATACATAAAGAAAAAGTTATTTTCTAACCAATAATTTACAAAACTAAGAGAAAAGTTAGCAAGTCTGTGTGAAAAAAGTTTATAAAAACAGAAAGAAAATTGAATCAATAAGTCAGATGGCAGCAGAAATTAGAGACAAAAACTTCAAAACACTGACTCGGACATAAGGTCCCGTCACGCATTCTTTCTCCTTTTCTTTCTCACGTGTTATTTTCCTTTATCTCTCCTTCATCTTCACCATTCTTGCAGTCAACCAAGAAGCTGATAACAACAACAAGATACTTCAACTGACTGCTAAAAATGAACGTCTTGATAAGTACAATTCTCCCTCATTGCTTTAACTTCATTTTGAATTTCTTGTCTGCCATAAAAAAGGAAAGGAACACAGGCTTCATTATTTTCCTGTTCATCTTTGCATACATACAATATGACCTGCTACTTACAACCATGACCTCTTGATTAATTTAACTTCTATTTACACTTTCTCTTTGATCATTTACATATAATTACACTTACAAAATTTGTTATTCTGTTCAGTTAATAAAATTCCACTTATTTTACTAACAAAGCACTTTCATTCTTTCAACTTTCTGATATTTTAAATTGTGGAGATTTCAGTTGTGTTTGGCACAAGGTCAATTTGATAGCCATAGCTGTGGCCCCTTACAAGATACATCAAATCACGCATATAGCACAATATAGAATAAGGAATGCATACATTTAATCACACATACACTAAACAAATCTCATGAGAAAATATATACACACAGAAAAAATGAGGAATAGAGACACAAAATAAATTTGGGTATTGTTAAAAACCTATCACCCTGATGAAACCTGATGTTTTACTGTGCATAAATCTATGGTAATTTGCTATCTACTGTAACAAGCAACCAAAAAGTGAGAATTGCAATATTTTGGCTGTATCACAAAACTAAAAACTGATTGTGTAACTCCACACAAATATTTTTATATTCAAAATTAAATTTGATTGAAAGCAAATTTTGAGAGAATTAAAATGTCCATTTGAAAAGTTTTTACAATGTGAGAGAAAGTAAAAAAAATGTCATGAACAAGAGTAGAGTTGTCTCACTTAGACAATATTTAAATGTTCTGCGAAAACGTGAAATTTATTTGATAATGCTGAATTAATAAGAATTTTTTTTTAAGCATCGAAAAAACAATTTCTGTATTGATATATCGATACAATGTTGTGACATGTTCTCTGTACACGGACTATTTTTTTAGGAAGGAACAAATTTTCCTTGTACACCGTTTCCGGCAATATCTTTGTTCCGTTTACTTTATTCTTTGTGTTCGTAAACAATACATGCTATTTGGTTTCAAATAATGAATCGTTTTTCATTGCAATTTATTTAAAAGAATCTCAACTTTTATTGATTGCCAAATCTTGTCGATGTTGAGAAATATCAATTCGAACAACAAGAACAACTTTTAATTCTGTTTATTTTTCTATGAAAAACTTTTACTCGCCCAGAAAAGGTAAGTAGAGGAAAATCGCTTAATTTCTTGAATAAATAATAAAAAAGGAAGAAGAAAAAATAAAATTTTCGTTTCCTAATAAAAATGTAATGAACCCCTTACGTCTGTCAGGAAAGGAGAAAAACAAGATTTTATATACGAAAATTTCGAACGTGTTAGAAAGAAATAAAACATTTTAAAGAATAATTAGAACAGACTTTGATCTATCCTCTTAATAATATCATGAATATTTTGCGGATAAAACTTTGTTTTTATTTAGTTCAGGGCCCCTTTTCTACAAACTATGCTGTTTTTTCAGCGAATTCGTATAGGTACCTTCATTACGTCAATAAAAACAACAGCATATAGTATAAAAAAAGTTCCCAAACATAATAAAACAAACTTTTTCCCTCAAAATGTTTATATTATTTTTAATAGGGAAGATCAAAGTAGTTTTTAATTATTTAAAAAAATTTTTTAATCCTTTCTAACATTTTCGAAATTTCGTCAGAATGTTTTGTTTTGAAAAGTTTTGATTGAGTTAGCAGCTAAGAAACGTTTTACAATGGACACTAAATAATTGCATTTGCGTTGCCCCCTTTTTTTAGGTTAAAAACACATTAATTTGGAAATTCTCGCAAAAATCAAATAATTGTCGGATTTTAATAAAACTTTCAGTATTCATTCACAAATGAATGAAATTACTTTTGAAATTATTATTTTTTTTAAATCTTGATAAAAACATTTTTTTATCTCTGTTACACTCCTCACGTAAATTCATGAAATGTTCAAAAATTTTAATTAGTTGCTAACTTTTGTTTTTTAGGTACTTCCGCAAAATCACTGAAAAAACAGCATAAGTGTGAAGGAAAAAGATCCCAAACTAAATAAAACAAAGTTTTATCGGTAAAATGTTTTATAATAGGATGGATCAAAGAATTTTTTAATTATTTTTTAAATTTTTTAATTATTCCTTCACGTTCGAAATTTTTGTAGAAAGTCTGTTTTTTTTCTGACGTCAGTGCGGGCACTAAATTGCCGCAACGTTAATAAGTAAAAAAAAAAAAACGTAATATTTGACAGTGAAAGACACATTAATTTGGAAATTATCGCAAAAATCAAATAATGGTCTGATTTTGATGAAAATTTCAGGACTTATTCCTAATTGACTGAAATCAATGGAATAAAATATTAGTAAAAATATATATATATATATTTTTACATATGTTATCCCCCACAAATTAATTTCCACAAATGCTTAAAAATTCGAATTTTGTCCACAATAAGCCTAATATAATTAAATTCAGGAGTCATTGGGGAATGCTAATCAAGTTTTTTTTCTCCAATAGTGTCATTTTTCTAAAAAATAGGTCCAAATTGCGAAAAATGCAATAACTATGTCAATTTTTATGCGGCTAAACTTCTGATTGCTTTTATGAACAATATAAATTAAGCATATCATAGTCTAAAAAGAATAAAAATTGATAAATAATAAATTTTTACAAGAATTATTTTCATTTTTTTAAAAATTTTTTAATTATATATAAAAATTATATATAAAAAGGTTTAAAATTATTGTTTAATTTCTTCTTCAACGTGTTCAGCTAGGGTATGTAATTAATGCATGAAGACTACAATTGCTAATCGAAAATTTAAAAGCTTAATACAAATGATTGAGCCAATGGATTTTAAAATAATTAAAACATTTTAATTGTGTGCATTTTTACTGCCCGTATTTTTATTTGTACAGATGGCCGCAAGTGATATTTATCATTAAAAGGTCATGTGATTCAAGGGTTGTCTTCCCTTACATAAAAAATTACATTTGTATATTTTTGTCACCTTCGGCCTCCCTACTTTAGCCTTGTTAACAACTTCTGGTTGTCATTATGTCACTCGACACTAGAGATAGGCAGTGTAGATTGGATTACTTTAACTGATAAAAAGTTATAGCGAATATTTCAGAGAGTAAGCAAGTACATTTGTATGAAAACAGATAAAGGTAAGTTTTAACTTAAAAAATTAACTTCAATAACATGTCAGCAACGTATATTTTATTTTTGCCAGATTTTTAAAACAGGAATGTGGCTACTGTTTAAAAATGTGTTGATCAGTCAATAAAATGGCGGTACTTTTAAATTTTTTTTTTAATCTGAAAATTTTAGATTCCAATCAATATAATTTCACTTTAAAATACGCCAGTGTATTTTGTTTACTGGAATTACTAAATTTAATCTCTTGACTTTCAATTAAAACTAATTTTAAACCTAAAATATAACTTATTTATTTTAAAAATTTCATTTTAAAATCAGGTATTGAAAATTTATACTGAAAAGAGGCGGTACCTAGTTTTATTAGTTCAATGCAGGACTCATTGGAGAATATAAATCACCTACTTTTTTTATCTTAAGTTTGCAATCACTATCCCTAAACCTTCTACGAAGAATAAAAAATGCAATAAAACTCTGATATAATTTAATTTGATAATCTTTTAATTACTGGAATAAATGATGGTAAATTTTCATTTTAAATCCCATCGCTTGACCCCTTCAGATTTATCCAAAATAGCATTATCTCTGTGCAAATGTATATGCTGAACTCAAATCAAGTGTTAGTTATTGAAGAAACTTACCCTTTTTTATCTAAATGCCCCCCCCCCACAAAAAAAAACTATATCTTGCACTTTTTCTCTCCTGTAACATTCACAAAGTCATATAATTAACTGCAGAATGACGGACTGCACATGTTATCGAATTTTGGCAGATTTTTTGTCAATTTCTTTTCTCCATTTACTGATACTTCCGACGATGTATTTCTGGGAATTAAAGTAACGCGCTATTGTATTTCTCTACGCTTATTGCTCTCAAAACAGGAAGTACATCACCAGAAGTTTCAGTAAAGGACGAAATTCAACCAAAATTGCTGCCTACATAGAACGTCATTCTGCAGTTAATCACATGACTTCGTGAGAGTTACAGGGGAGAAAAAGTGCGAGATATAGTTCGTTCTTTTTTATGGACTTTCAAAGCAAAAAAGGTAAGTTTCTTCAATAACTAATTGTTGATTTGAGTTCAGCATATACATTTGCACAGAAATAATGCTATTTTGGATAAATTTGAAGGGGGAAAAGCCGTCGGTACCAAAAACAAAAGTTTACCTAAATAATAACTATTGAGGACATTATACTCTGAAACAAATTTTTTTCAATTACTAATAAAATTTTAAAAGAATTGTTTTCGTTTTTTTAAATTTGTTTATTATTAAATTATTTAATAATATATAAGCTTTTAAAAATATTTTTAAAATCTCCAAAGAATTGATTGTGAGTAGACTTTTTAGTTAAGAGCTGATTATGATATTGCCTATCTAAAATTGAAAAGTTTAATAAAAATCGTTTGGCAGAAATATTTTAAATTAATTAAAAAAAAAAATTGTTTGTGTGTAAATATGTTCATTTACGTTCCATTTTTGAGTAAGTACGATGTTCCATAAGCCTCATAACGTTTCCATAATTATCACATCTGCAGTACTGTAAAAATTAAATGAGATATTTTTACCGTGCCTTAAACTTAGTGATAACTTAATAATATGAAAAATACATGATAAAAATATTAATAAATAACATAAAATAACTTAGTTTGGTTATTTTAATTTCATTCTTTCTTATTAAATTAAAATTATTTTAAAAGAAATTTAAATTTTTATTTATTCAGAAAGCATATTCAAATGTCTGGCTATAAATGTAAACTAAAATTTTATTAAATATATAATTACTGAAATTATTATTTTAAATTTTACTATTTAGTTAAAAACCAAAAAAAAAGAAATTGAAATTTTATGTTTTTTTGGCTTGTATGGTCCCAATACTTTCCGTTTGCCAACTTCCGTTTGCCAAAAAAAAAGAAATTGAAATTTTATGTTTTTTTGGCTTGTATGGTCCCAATACTTTCCGTTTGCCAACTTCCGGATCTCATAAATCTTTTAACATCCTCCATTTGGTAATCGAGGTGATGACAGGTAGGTCTACTGTAGCTAAAAAGTTTTTTTTTATTTTAAACTTCTGGCAGTAAGGAATTATTATTGAAATCAGATAAAGGTAAGTTTCAATTTTAAAAATTGACTTAAATGATGTGACGAGGTATATTTTATTTTTGCAAGATTTTTAAAACAAATTTGGCTACTGTTTACATACTGTTGACAGAATGTGTTGATCAATCAAAAACGGTGGGAAATTTAACTTTAATTTATCTGATTTTAATAAAAATTAGATTAAAATCAATATAATTTTGGCTTAAAAAATACCAGTGTATTTTTCTTTTGGGAGAATTAAAATTTAATCTCCTGGCTTTCAATTAAAGCTAATTTTAAAGCTTGAAGATTACTTATTTATATTTAAAATTTAAATTTAAATTTAAATTTAGGTATCGAAAAAGTCACTGGAGGTGCCTAAAAAGCTTTTCAAATCAAATAATATCAGAGTTTTATTACTTTTTTTATTTTACTCTTCGGAGTAGATTTTTGGATACAGAGGCAAAATTTAAAAAAAAGGATGATTTATATTCCCCAATGAGTCCTGTGTTAACTAGAAAAATTATAGATTACAACATTTTAAAATTTCATGGATTTACGTAGAGATGGTAGCAGAGGTAAATATATATATATATATAAAACCGTACTGATGAGCTGTGATATGTCATCCGCTAACTCAAATCAAAACAAGATATTCTACCAAAATTTCAAACATGTTCGTAGGGATTAAAAACTTTAAAAAAAACATTAAAAATTACTTTGATATTTCCTTTTAATAATAATTAAAACATTTTGATTGAAAGAATTTGTTTTTTTTAAGTTTGAGACATTTTTTATTCATACTATGTTGTTTTTAATCGATTTCAATAACATACATTAATGAAGAAATTCATGCAAAAATCAAATAATGTTCGGATTTGGATTAAAATTTCAGGATTTGTTCATATGAATGAAATTATTCTTGGAATATTTATTTTTAGAAAATGTTTTTAAAAATATTCTTTTTTTACCTTTTACATTTTTAATTCATTGAGTCATCGTAATTTTAAAATAAATTTAAATTATTTTTTTTTGTATATTTAAAGGTTTTCTTTTTGTATGTCAATTTCTGTGTGTCCAGTAAAAGGTCATATTGTCCACAATTTCTTCCCCATAAAGGAAAAAAAATATCAATCAATGATATCATTTTCAGTCACCATATACTTAATTACACTCATCTTTTGAGCTGTCATCATAGGTCATATACAGGAGCAAAGGTCAGAAAGATCAACACTGTAATTAAGAAATAGTTTTATTCTAACTTTCATGGTATAAATAAGTAATACTCAGATTAATTTAACATTGTGGCACTGCAGTTACAAGTTAAAAAATAATTTATTAAATTGTTAAAACATTGATAGTTACATTAAGCTAGGATGTGTCCATGGTTGCACATAGGTGTGTACATATACATGTATGTATACGTATGTGTGTGATAAGAAGACAGCAACGTCAAACAGACTGTAGTTGTATTTAGACAACAAATAAATATGATTCCAGTGCTAAAGCTCACCAAGTTTAAGTTACATGTATCAGATTGAAAGGTTTTATGACTATTGTTAGAACTTGGGTTGACACAGATCAGTTTACGGGTGTCTTTAATATAAATATACCTTCATTTTAAGTGGGTCTGGACACAACCGTTCAAGCATGTGGTTGAGTAAATGGGGTTAGATTAGCTTTCACGTGGTTGACTAGTCCAGAGAGAGAGCTCTGCCAAGTTGTAAAGGGCGATGTGTATTGTTGTGTTGGAGAATTATACTGGAGAATGCCATGTCATCTCTCCAGCTTGACTGAGAAAATAAAAGTGCCAATGTCTTAAATCCATTTTCGGATTTGTTTAAATTCTTCCTTTTGTTGCTTTTTGGTGAAAATCAATAACAACACTTACAGCGTGGTGTCCTAACTGATCAGCAGCTATCAACAAATGGATTAATAATCAATTATCACTGTTAATACCAATTTTCAGCATTTATTTAGTGTTACAACATTAAATTTTCTAATTTTTCAAATTTAATGTGTCACAGATTTTTTTTTGCAAGAATTTTAAAACCACAAATAAACTTTTGTTTACAAATGTTCCCATATTTCAACTTCAAAGCCTCTCATTTCAAAGCAAAACCAAAAGGCACACCTGGAGTATACGAGAGAACATGTTGTTTGGAATGACGCACAACGGGATACAGTTTATTTCAGTGATAATTCCAAGTTTACTATATTTGGTTCTAACAGCAAAAACTTACGTACGCCATAGAACAGGTGAAAGATTGTCTTCTCAATGTGTCAAAAAAATCGTTAAGTTTGGTGTCGGCAATGTGATGGTGTGGGGAATGATTTCATCTGCATGAGTTGGCCCTATCATCCACGTACATTGAAATATCAATGCTGAGATTTACGAAAGGCTTCTTCAGCAGCATGTGGTATCAAGATTACACCATAATCTTTATGAATCTCCTATTTTCATGCAAGACAATGCACCTTGCTACAAGGTTCAGAAGATTATGGCTTTATTTGAAGAAGGAATCGCCCTAATGAAGATGGCCAGCCCAGAGCCCCGACCTGAATCCAGTAGAAAACGTATAAAAGATAATTGGAGAAAGGCCTCAGAAAAGAAACTTGAAAAACCAGGATCACCTATGGGAGTTATTGAAAGACGAATGGGAGGGAATTACTGCTGATTTTTGCAAGGAATTAGATCATGTGGTCAACGATGGAGAGAAGTCATTGAAAATAAGGGGATGTTTACCAAATATTAAATTCTGTTGATATTTTGTTCACAATCAAATATTAATAAGACTGTGCCTTTGTTCCATTTAATCTTTATTTAAAAAAAAAACTGTTATGAAAATTTTGTAACTTTGTATAATATTTATGCATTTCATCCTAATCTTTATTCAGTAAAAATTTCATTGCTAATCATGCATTACTTTTTAAGTAAGACACATATTTGTCTTTGTTGTTTCCGTTCCTTATATTATGGCCGCTAATGTATACAGATGTGACATTTTATTTCTATAAAATTAGCAAATGTAGTGAAGTTAAATTAATCTGATTTTCACAATTATTAATTATTTCTAACATGAAATTTAGAATAAAACTTTTTCTTACTCACGGAATGTTGATCTCTGAATTTTGCTGTGAATGATTGATGTGTGATGACAAACAGATGGTGAGATAAGCTAAGTTTGTGGTGACCAGAATTGACATAATTGTCCAATTTTTTTCCTAGAGGGAAAAAATCCATGAGACACATTTTGTACATGTAAAAATGATTAAAATATTTTAAAAAATAATTAAAAAATACTTTGATCTTTCTTCTGAATAAAAGCAATTATTTTGATGGAAAAAATTTGTTTTTATTAAGTTTGGGATCTTTTTTCTTCATAGTATGCTGTTTTTTTCCAGCAAATTAGTGGAGGTACCTACATAAGATTTAAAGTGAACTTTGAAAAAACTTTCTTGAAATGTTCATTGAAGATGTTTGGAACTTTATAAATCACCATAATTAGCAAAGAAAATAGGAAAAAAAATTCTCACAAAAGTTTTTCTTCAGAATATGATGTCCTTAATAATTATCATTTATAAAATCAATTAAAAGTTTATCTAAATTAAAAATGCTGTAATTTTAATGCATTTTTTGTTTTACTATTCGCTGTAGATATTTTGAAAAAAGACTCTTTAAAAATAAAAAAAAATATTCTTTACATTTCATAAGGAATCCTGCATTTAACTAATCAAACAAAATTTGTGATCAGAAATGAATTTCTTGAAATTTCCTTAAATTAATTGGAAGTTGGGGATGGGAGTAATAGATGAACAAATATTGTGAACAAGATTTTATAAAAATAATAACTTCTTAAATATCTCCATTCATTTGTGAATAAATCCTGACAGTTTTATTTAATTTAGGCAATTATTTGATTTTTATAAAAAATTCAAATTTAATTAGTAAAAATGAGTTCATAATAAACATTGGTGAATTGCTGACAAAAAAATAAAAAAATTTAAATCTAATGAAAAAAACTGATATTTCCTCTTAATAATAACATAAACATTTTGATGATAAAACTTTGTTTTTATTAACTTTGGGGCTTTTTAACATCATCCTGTGCTGTTTTTTTTTATCAAATGAGTGGAGGTACCTAAATATGGTGTTCAGTGATAGGAGCAGTGTCTGATTTACTTAAGGACTAGTATCACCTGCATTCCTGGGGACACCTGTTAAAAGAAGAAACATTATAAAAATATACCAGATTTGTATATTATCAGATTTAATGTGGCTTTTTTAACTAATTTGAAACAATTTAGTCTAATGTATTTGGGTCCCTTTTACCTGGAGTGTTTTCTTTTAAAATTAGACAAAACTCTTTGATTGGACCACAAATAAATTTTTATGCATCTTTTTTATAAACTCGAGTGGTGGGGAGTAAGCATACATGATGAAACAGCCACAAGTTCTATAAGGCCTGGGGCTTGTTTAGTCATGAATCCAGCCTTGAATATTGGCATTTATACCTGCTTGGATACCTCAGGGTGTTAGCTGTGAAATTTGAAAATTTCCTGTAGTGGAAAGACCACATGACATAGGATCGGACAGCCAAAAAGTTGCTTCTTTCAGAGGAAAGAGCAAAAACCTTCAAATATATTAACAAGTTGTAAAATATACCATAATCTTTGGTGTATATGTTGATAAGGAATATGAAACACAAAAAATTAGAGAAATTCTGTGGAATCAAGCTTTTTTCATGTATAAAATGTGCCTTATTTTAGAGCCAAAAATTAGTTTTAAGAAAATATTAAATATGCTTTTTTATAAATCTATTCCATCACGCTTAATAGTGTGTTTTCTTACTTGAATACTCTATTTCTTATTTTTCAGTTTCCATCTTTGAGAGAATATAAAACCATGATAGGATTATTTATGAGAAAAATGGCATTCTTGCTTTGGAAAATTCATGGATTGTTAGTTACTTTTCAATGGTGGGACATAACAAGACCTGAATTGGGATAAACCATTTCATTTCAAATCTGTAATTTAAAAATACATTTTCCATGAATTCAATTCTTAAAACAAACATGCAATCTCAAAATCAAGAAAAACGTTTCCACTGTGAAATCTGTGGTCATAAATTTTCCCAAAAATCACATCTCAAACAACACATGGTAACACACACTGGAGAGAAAAATTTCCACTGTGAAATCTGTGGATGTAAGTTTGCCCATAATTGCAGTCTGAAACGACATAGGCTGTCACACACAGGGGAGAAGCAGTATCAATGTGAAATCTGTGGATATAAGTTTGCCATAAATTCATCTCTCAAACAACACATGTTAACACACACAGGAGAAAAACCTTTCCACTGTGAAATCTGTGGACGTAGCTTTTTTTATAATATCAATCTCAAGCGACATATGCAATCACACACAGGAGAGAAACCTTATCACTGTGACATCTGTGAATATAAATGTTGCCGAAATGCAGATCTCAAAAAGCACATGTTAAAACACACTGGAGAGAAACCGTTTCACTGTGAAATCTGTGGATATAAGTGTTCCCATAATACATCTCTCAAAATACATTTGTTAAAACACACTGGAGAGAAACCTTTCCACTGTGAAATTTGTGGATTTAAGTGTTTCCAAAATTCAAGTCTGAAAGTGCACATGTTCACACACACTGGTGAGAAAAATTTCCACTGTGAAATCTGTGGATTTACATGTTCCCTAAATTCAAGACTGAAATTGCACATGTTAACACACACCGGAGAGAAACCTTTCCACTGTAAAATCTGTGGATATAAGTGTTCCCATAATTCATCTCTCAAAACACATATGTTAAAACACACTGGAGAGAAACCTTTCCACTGTAAAATTTGTGAATTTAAGTGTTCCCAAAACTCAATTCTCAGAGCGCACATGTTCACACACACTGGAGAGAAACCTTTCCACTGTGAAATCTGTGGATATAAGTGTTCTCAAAAGTCAAGTCTCAAAACACACATGTTCACACACACTGGAGAGAAAAATTTCCACTGTGAAATCTGTAAACGTAAGTTTTCCCTTAATTCTGCTCTGAAATCGCACATGTTAACACACACTGGAGAGAAAAATTTCCACTGTGAAGTCTGTGAATTTAAATGTTCTCGAAGTTCTGATCTTGAACAACACATCTTAACACATACTGGAGAGAAACGTTTTCACTGTGAAATTTGTCAACATAAGTTTTCCCGAAATTCACATCTCAAACGACACATGTTGATACACACAAAAGAACAATGCTTCAGTTGAGAAATCTGTGGATTTAAAGTTTCTATAAATTCAAGTCTAATGACACGTTTATACACACACATGAATTTAAATTTCCCAAAATATATTTTCTCAGAAAACACCTAATAACACAGAGGTGAGTAACCGTTCCACTGTATAATCTGTGGATGTAAGCAGATAAAAAATATTACTGAGAAATAGTTGGTAGAGGTGAGTAGCATTGTCTAATACCATGAATAATTCAAATAAAAATGATCTTGCCAATATCAGTTAAGACAGTTAAATTAGTATAGTTATATATAAAATCACTATTAAGGAACATTCAAAACACACAAACATAAATAGTACAAAATGGTACAACAATGTTGGATGATATTCCGTCAGAAGAAAATGGCATTGCTTTATGCAGAAACCCTTTCAGCAGAATCAAATTAAATTTGATCAAAATGGAGTGCAATTCTGTACATTTATATTTTTTTCTAGGTAAAGGTCCTGGATAACATAGCACCAACTTTGTATTTGTTCAATTGACAGTTGTCGACAACATCATTGAGATAGAAAATTCTATAAGATGGATTTACAAAATTCATGATACAGCTGACATATTCATGGTTTACACCATCAATTGTCCAAATATGTCTGATAGTTTTGCCAACTATGTTACTGTTGTGTATTTCATGTAGGCCATCTGCAAATTTCAGGTATTCATTAAATAATGAAGAAATATATAATTTCTCAAAATAAAGGTTTCATTTGTGATGGGAATCAGTAGAGACTGAAAATCTTCCTTCCAAAGAAGTCCTTTTGACAGGAAAAATATCCATGGAAGCCTCAGTTTGTGCCTTAAGATTTTCAATGACATCTTTGACCAAGCTACCCCACCATTCTATAGACAGTTGTAGAAGTGCTGTACAAATGATAAGGTTCTAGTGACAATATTTGTGAAATAGATTCCACTAGTTCACTAACATGAGACAGTCATAATGGTGTTTCCTGATAGTGAACTGATTGAAACTATTTTTTTGTTTTTTTTCCTCAGTGATCGTATTTTTTTCTTCAGGACTAGAATTGTTTTAATTCCTTTCAGACGGCAAATTCTGCAGTGACAATGTTTTAGATTTAGATGGAGTGGCAGATGAATATTAGCTTGTACTTGCTGCAAAGAGGGCTGTAGTTGCAGCAAACAGAGTTTCAGGAGAAATATTCGTAAGTGCATCCAGCAGCATTGCAGTTATTTCAGATAAGGTTGCAGTTGCATTAGACAGGTTTTTAGTTGTAGCAGGTGTTGCAGCAGGCATGTTGTCAGTTGCAGTCGGCATGTTGGAAGTTGCAGTCGGCATATTGGAAGTTACATTTGTGGCAGAGGTCAAACAGGCAATAGAAGACATGATAGCAGTAGCAACAGAAGATTTGGATGCAAAAGAATGGGCCACCTGTTTGCATATATTTTCGAATAATGCAAAAAGGTTTTACTTACACCTGGTTTTGAATATTTGGGAAAGTTTATATGTTATATGTAACGTTATTGCATGGAAATCATTTCTTAAATTATTCATAGTGGCCCATTCTGATAACGTTCGATATGGGCCACAGTTTTGTTGCATTTTTGAAAGATATGGCCACACAGAATCCTTTTGCCTGTTTGTATGTCCGCAGAATTTCCTCCATTTTAGTCATATAAAATAAAATGATTTATTTATTTTAATGAAACTTTGACTTATCCACAAATTATTAAAATTATTTTTGAAATGTCATTAAAGATACTTCCAAGAAATTAATTAGATGTTACAGCCTCCACAATTACTTAGTTTTAAAAGTAGTACAATTTAACAAAATTACAATTATTAACTTACAAACAATTAAAACTATTAAATTCTTAAGTCATGTGGAGCATACATTTTCCAGTTTCTTCATACAAAATTTAAATGGCAGTTAAATAAATTCCAATTAATTTAATCTCTGTTTGAAATTAAAAAAAAATGTAACTTGCTTATTGGAAATAAAATTTAATCAGATTTTGTTCATTGTCATTTGTCCATTTAAAAAAATGAAAAACAATTTTTAATTGAATAATTTAATTTAGGTGAATAAAGACGAAAACAATTTCCCCAAACAAATTTAACAAAAAAAATTCATTGTCAAAATCTTAAATTGAAGCTAAATTGAAATCTTTTTCAATTTTTTAAATTAATCCTTTTCAAGCTTTCAGTATCACAAAATCAAAAAAATTTTAGTGTTTTTTTAAATTCTTTTTCTTGGTTGTGGGGTTGACAAACGTGTGAGCAAAAAGATTTGCTCATGTTTGTCTAAAAAAAATCCTAAAAAGACAAAAGAAATTAAAGTAGAAATTTTTAATGGTCAGTTAGGTACTTATTTGTAAAATATTTTAATCCACTAAATTGCTAAAGAACAGCATGAAAAAAAGGCCCCAAACTTAATAAAAATAAATTTTTTCCATCAAAATGTTTGTTATTATTATTAAGAAGAAATATCAAAGTATTTTTTATTTATTTTAAAAAATTTCTTAATCCTTTCTAACACGTTCAAAATTTTGGTAAAAACCTTGCTTTTATTTTTGTTAGCAGGTGACCAAATTGTTAACAAGAGTTTACAATAGAAAAAGTTATATTACATAACTCATTTTTTTTTACAGTGACTAACACATTAATTTAGAAATTCTTGAGAAAATCAAATAATTGTTGAATTTAAATGAAACTTTCAGGATTTATTCTGAAATGAATGAAATTATTTTTAAAAGTATTATTTTTTTAAAATCTTGATAACCTACCCAACATATAAATTCATTGTGTTTGAAAAATTGGTTTTATTAAATGCAGGACTCATTGGGGAATGTAATTCATGCATTATTTTTTAAAAACTCTTCACCTTTATTTCGAAAAATCTGCTCTTAATAGTAAAATAAAAAAATACAACACTACTATGACATTATTTAAAATTATAACCTTTTAATTGCTTTAATAAATAAATTATATTAAGGAAATTTTAGTGTGTGAAGAAAAAAATTTCTTTCAATTAATAATGAAATTTTTAAAATTGTTTTTATTTTTTTTAATTATAACAATGTATAAAGTTTCAAAAATATTTAAAAAATACTTCAAAGATTTGCTGTTGTTAACTTTTTAAGTGAAGATTATATTTATTAACCTAAAATTGAAAAGTTTAATGCCTTCATGTTATTAAAATAATTTTAAATTATTTTTTGTGTACTTAAAGTTTTTTTTGTATGGTAATTTCTAATTCTCCATTAAAAGGACATGTGTTTCACAGTTTCTTTTCCTCAGAGGAAAAACATTTGTACAATTATATCACTTGTGATCGCCATACACTTATCTTGTTTTTCATCTGTCAAGTGGTCATCACTTGGCAAATGTGGAGGAAGGTCTGAAAGTTCAACTTTATATACAAAATAGTTTTATTCTAAATTTCATGCTATTTTTTATTGAACAGTTGCTCCTTTTTAAAAAATTGCTTTGGATACTGAAAATAAAAATGCCATAAACTATGCCATTTTGTTTCTGATAAACTTTTGTCTTTGTAAATTGTAAATTGAATTGTACGTTTTTATAATACGATGATAATGATGAAGTGTTGCACATTTTATACTACTGGTTATACATTTTCATCAAATATGAATATTGATTTTCTAAATACATTAGCTTATAGGAGAAATTCTTTTAGAGTTAATTGTTGTTAATATTTCATATATTTACCTATAAATATTTCCATCATTATTATTACCACAGAATTTTTAAAAAATTTTAAATATTTATATATTATTCTAATAAATCATTTTTATAATGAAAAGAATTTGACTAAAAATTTGTTATTTTTCTAATTGTAAATGTCTCTTTATTACAAAACTGACATTTTGAAAGAAAAAATATTGTGTTTTAAATGCTGCAAATACAAAAATTATGCAATGCAGAAAATAATTTTTGTAATTTTATCATTAAATTATTTGTATAGACTGGATTAAAAAAATAATTCTGGGATTTAAAAAAAAATTAAAATGTTTAAAAAAATAATTTCATTCTTTTTTTGAATAACTTCTGAAATTTTCATTAAAATATTTTTCATCTGTGTCATTGACACTGGAATTTGTTTCTGGAATCTTTGTTTTAATCTCACACCCAAAAACAGAAAAACTAGCTGAAAATTGAAGAGAATAGAAAGTAAAAATATATTCTTACATTGTTTATTCAAAAGTTGATCAGAAGCTTTGGTTTTTCGGCCGGTAGAAGTGAAAAATTGAGATAGTTACAAGATTTTCAAAAACTTTTGATGGGGTTAAAATGTTAAAAGATTTAACTATTGGAATAAAAACGAATTATCTCACTGGAGTTCAAAATTTCCAAGATAGATTAGTTGACGTAATCAGTTGAATCAAGAAAAGGAAGATGAAGAGAAATTATGTCAGAGGAGGTGTTGTTTCCTCATTGGTTGAACCAAACCCCCCACCTCGAAATGTGAAGGTGGAAGTAATCTCATTAGTCAAAGATTTGATTTGCATAAGATACCCCGGGTCTCTCCACACCACCCAAGAGAATTTGGGACAAGTATAAAAATCGGGACCCGAGTTCAGTTTGTTAAGTTGACATCCAGTTGGTTCTTGGCCCAGAGATGTAACGACTGAAGGAAAAGTGTTCCTAACAGGCACCCATGCTGTTTGGGTGCTAGCCATAGAGTCAGTGACAGTCACCTCCCATAGAGCTCATGGCTAAAGATTTAAAGAAACAGAATGTGCTAAGAAAAAGTTAAACTAGCTGAAAGGAGATTATTTTTTGTTGCCAAGTGAAAGAGACAAGACAAATTTATTACCTTCACCAACCTTCCACCCCACTTTGGTTGTTTCTGTAAAGCTTTGGTAAAGAGCCCTGAAAAGACTTTTTATTTGGAAAATTGAAAGCTCTGATTATTCTAAACGAAAATTATTTTTTTTACTTTTTTATATATATATAAAGACTTTCTGCAACTTATTCAGACGTTTTTGAATATATTTCTTTCTTTCTTTTTTGTGCTGTGTTTTATTTTATCAACACGTGTGTCCGGTCTGTTTTGAGGTTGTAGAGAAACAGCTACTGGGTTTTCAACGTGTCTTCCTGAGATCAAAATACCCAGCATGGGCAGGAAAGTTCACCCTTGTAATAGATGTCTTTAGGGCCAGCTACTGTGACAAGACCATCACAACTACCGACCCGAGAGCATCATCATAACTGATCCCCTGATCAACCCTGACTCAGGTTCCAGTCATCATCATCAGCATTGGCGTCTGTGGTCATTTAGAGTCAGCAAGTGAGCCAGTATCACATTTGGTTGCCATGACTGAGGATACACCCTGTGTTGCCACGAAAAATGAAGACCCTGAAGCAGATTTAATCAAAAATCAATCCAGAGCATGTACCAGATAAGACACTTTTTTGTTTGGTTTCTCCCTGAAATTGTTGTGTTTTGCCGATTTCAATTTCCATCATATTTCTTACTGATTGCTGGTTGTATTGTTTAAATGACTAACAACGAGGAGGAACAGGGAATGGCAGGGTCAGAGGTAGGTGATATAGAACACAGACCGTTTGAGAATTTAAGGAGTCGGTTGGGGGGACCAAAGGTGCCAAATTTTTTTTTGGGGGGAGGGGGAGTTGAAAGAGTTAAAAAGTTGGTTAGAGGCCGTAGATAAAAGTCAACTAGTCTACAGGCCAACACAGAGAGAGAGAGAGATGGTATGCATGGAAAGTGAATGTGAAGAGGAGGATGAGATAGCCCCAACCAACTCCGAAAAAAATGGAGGACTGAAAGAGTATTGGACTGCCATTCAACAGAGAATGAGGAGGTCCAGTGTCCATCAAAACTGTCTGAATTTATAGGCCGATTATTAAAAGAACAATCAGCAGTAGCACTGGCCAAAGAGGGCCAATGGGTGTGGAATAAAGTAGAAAATTGTGATAGACAAGATGTGGGTAGAGAGATAGTTAGGCAGAGGAACCTAGAAAAGAGTCCCACATAGAAGTTTTTATACACCCAAGCCAAGTAGTAAATGCAGCAGAAATAGTTCCCATGTTTTTGGTGAATGAAGCTGCTAAGACAGTTAAAATTAAAGGAAAGAGAGGGCTTAAAGAGGATAGATGTACAAAAGATGAAATATTAGCCCTGGGAAATTTTAAGGCTAAGGTAAGGACCTGTTGGGGGTCAGACATGATGTGGTTGCTAAATTAGATAAAAGAGTTGATTGTGTGAATAAAAAGAGCCCAAAAGATGGTGAGAAATGGTGGGGTGAATGCCAGTAAGAAGGTGTTAATAGTTAGGGTTGGAGACCCTGAGTACTACAAAATTCACTGGAAAGAAGAAAAACTAGACAAGAGAAATTGGTCCGGCATCATATGTAAAAATTAGCTAAGATTGCTAATTGGGAAATGAGTGACCCCAGAGGTCAAGAAAATAACAAGGGAGTGACCCTATGGAAACAGAAGGGCTGGGAACATATAAAGATTCCGAAATAGATTAAAAAAAATAAAAAGATGTAACAGCAACCCATTACAGTAGACCTAATAACAGAATATTGAGAGAAACTCATGAAGAAGTCCAAGAGTAGCAGCTGAAACTTTGGAAACTAGAAATCAAAGCAAGTTGAATTTTTACTAATAATTAATTAAAGCTAAAATTTTTTTTTTAATCATATCACCCCGAGCAAGGCGGTAATGCCACTGATGTGCAGGGGGCTATGTGAGAGTGAAAAGATTTGGAAAAGAGAAAGCCGGAAACCACATCGTTTAAGGAACAAGGGATGAGCCTCTACACCTGTACAATAGATGTGGGTGGAGTGTGAACCGGGTGATAGTTTAGTCTATCTAAATGGAACTGAAAGTTGAAAAGTTCATAAGAGAGAATAATTAAGTGAGAAATTAACTAGGATAATAGGAATGTGGACAGTTATACAGTTATACAGTTATACAGGAATACAGAATCTGATAGTAAAGAAATTCTCCAATATTAAAACATGGTCAGGGTGGATGGTAAGGAAATATTCTAATAAATTGGGCAGCAGTGAAAGGTACTGTAATAATCATTACTATAATAGTAGCAGCAAAATGGAAATGTTAAACAGAAACCAGTTGAAAAATTTTGGTAAGTTGCATTGAAAAAAAGAAAAAAAAAAGGGAGTTACCATACAGTGTCCACTTTCCTGAGGAACCAACCTCAGCAGAGCAGATGAGAACAATATCCAAGAAGGACAAGTCATGTAAAAAAAAAAACAAACAAATATATACTTCCATCCACACCTATACACATGCACCCATATATTTTTATTCTTTTTCAGGTTGAGAGAAGAGACTTTTTAATAAAGAACTTTTTGTTGAATTTGCATCCTTAGATTGTTAGTGCTTGAATAAAGCATAGACAGAACCAAAAGTGAAAAAGAAACTTTTTCCAGTTTGAAGAGACTTTTTAATAAAGAACTTTTTGTTGAATTTGCATCCTTAGATTGTTAGTGTTTGAATAAAATATAGGCAGAACAAGGAGTGAAAACGGAACTTTTCCTAGAGACTTTTTTGGAAAGAACCTTCTGCTGAAAAAAAAGTGAAAAAAAATATAATATACATAAAAAAACAAAACAAAAGTAAATTTGTGAGATTGCATGTGACAACTTGGTGATGGCGCATGCTAATTTGATTTTTTTTGTTTACTTGGTAATGGCTGAAGATGTAAAAAAAATCCTACCGACTTAAATAATGAGATTTTATTTTGTTGCTAAGTGAAAGAGACAAGACAAATTTATTACCATCATCAACCTTCTGCCCCACTTCAGTTGTTTCCATAAGACTTTTTATTTGGAAAATTGAAAGCTCTGATTATTCTAAACAAAAACTTTTGCTCTGTCGTGAAAATTGAATTTGACGACTGTATATTCTGCTTTTGTTGATAATTATTTTTTTAAACATATAAAAAGTTTTCTGAAATTTATCTAAGCATCTTCAAACATATTTATTTTTTTTTTTGGTGCCATGTTTATTTTATCAACACATGTGTACAGTCTTGTTTAAGTGGGTAGAGAAACAGCTACTGGGTTTTCAACGTGTCTTTCCTGAGATCAAAATACACAGCGTGGGCAGAAAAGTTCACCATTGTAATAGACACTTTTAGGACCAGCTACTGTGATGAGACCATCACAACTAGCGACCCAAGAGCATCATCATAACTGGTCCCATGTTCGACAGCATCAACCCTGACTCAGGTTCTGGTCATCATCATCATTGGTGTCCGCGATTGTTTAGGGGTCAGCCAGCAAGCCAACCTGCTGAGGTGTCACACCAACACCTATGCATCCTTGTCCACATGATTTAATAATAATTTTGATGGCAAATCTGCTCTAGTCTACAATGCTAACCAGAATAAAATTATATCCAGTTTCACATTTTACCTCTTGAGAATTTGCATTGTAAAATTATTTTGAGATAAACATTTCCTCTGTGCATTCTATGTACTGAAAGTTTACCAGAATGGACATCACCAAACACAAATTAACACATACTGTAGAAAAAACATTCCACTGTGAAATTTGTGGATTTAACTATTCCTATAATTCAAATATCAAACCTCACTTGTTAAAACTCACTGGAGAGAAACCATTCTACTGTGAAATCTGTGGATTGTTACCAGAATTTGAATCTCAAAACATGTTAAATCACACTTAAATGAAATGTTTTCCTTGTGAAATCTGAGAATTTAAATATTACTGAAATGGAAATCTCTAAAATTACATATTAACACACACAGGAGAAAAATCCTTCCATTGTGAAATGTGTGGATTTTAGTGTTCACAGAATTCAAATCTGAAAAGACACATGTTAACTCACACTCAGGATAACCCATTCCACTGTTAAGTCTGTGGATTTAAATCTTCCTAAAATGCCTCTCTCAAAAATCACATATTAACACCCAGTGAAGAGAAATGTTTCCTCTTTGATATTTGTAGGTTCAAATTTTCTCTTGATATACACCTCAAATAACCCATGCATATGCAATCTGGAGAGAATTCTAGTGAAACAAATTTAAACCAGCAACTCGCCAGAGAGAAAAACCAGGTATGAATTGAGACAGAAACAAAACACTAAATATGAAGGAAGCATGTTAGAGAGAAACAAGATTAACCCACAAATCTGAGAATTTAAATGTTTTGAGAATTTAACTCTCAAAAATCTCATATAAATGCACTGGAGAGAAACTGTTCCACTTAGAAATTTTTGGAGTGATTTATAATCAAGTGGAAACATCAATACCTTTACAGATATAGATTTAACATTTCAAGTTATTCTGAATTTTTTCTTTTTCGTTGTTATTGGACTCTCATTTTGTACACTTCTATGTTGACAACAACCTTATTGCTTGCTTTTACCGAATTTAACAAAACAATGAAACTGTCAAAAGTTACCATTGAACCTGCTATGTTCTCAATAGTGTCTAATATGATGTATTATTCAAATTCTTGTAACAGTGACCCAAATTGTACTTCACTGCAAAGGTTTTAGCAGTAGAGAAGGAAGATTACCATATTCTACTATTAGTAGAAGAATGTCTGATTCACTTCAATTCCTGGATGTTGGACAATGAAACAGAGAAACAGAAACCAACAATAATTTTAAGGAATTAAGAGAAACCATTGCAACGACAAACAGATTTCAAGTTTTTGCAAGAACCAGTGTTGCAAAAACAGCTGGTATCAAAAGGTGAGACACTGAGAAGCCTGAAAACATTTGAATAATCCATGAAGCTTCACAAAGACACGCAAAGCAGCTGAGCTGAAATAGAAGAGTGGTATACTGAATGAATATTGCTATTAGGTACAATCCTGAAAAATACAAGACTAGGTGAGATTCATCTCAACGTAGAAGAAAATGGCCTCTTTGGGGTAGAATATGTTCAACCTGTAGGTGACCAAATCAATGAGATAACGTATGTTTTGGCAATGAGAAAAGCATGCAGAAACAGAAAACAAATAACACAATGTCAACCAAAATTGTAGCCAGAAATAAAAAGAAAAATTTGAAGTATGAGAATGATGTGCATTCATTGAATCAATTCAAAGATGACGTGCTGTATGGACAATTCCAAAAAATGCCATTCACTACAATTCCTAAACAGGCTGCAAATGATAATAGCACTAGGGCATTTGAATTTGTCGTACCTAAAAATGAATATTAGATAATAAAAATCTTCACTGAAGCTTTTATTTTAGTTTTAACTTGAGGTTATGCATGACATTTAATATTGTCAGTGAGCAAAATAATTTTCTTTATTTCAGAAGTAATTTAATTTGACTGGAAAAATTTGTTTTTGCTTTATTCTGTTCTCTCTTGTCTTTAAATCAGAATTCTGTAATCACTTGTCTGTATCCCTTTTGTGTGTTAACACTATTCCCAGATTGTGAAATATTTGCCTCATGTTGGTCTAATATATTATTTGCTCAATTTTATGTTGCATTTTGACTGGAAGAATTTGTTTTTGCTTTATTCTAACACTAACCCTGTTCTCTCTTGTTTTTAAATCAGAATTCTTTCATCATTGGTCTGTATCCCTTTTGTGTGTTATTCCCATATTGTGAAATATTTGCCTTATGTTGGTCTGATATATTATTTGCTAAATTTCATGTTGTAATTTAATTTGACTGGAAACATTTTGAAATAAAACAGACCCAGGCAGTTTTCACAAACCGGTGTGAAAATTAATTTTGACAAATAGGAAAAAAGATTAACCCCATACATAAAGAAAAAGTTGAAGGTAAATTTTGCTCTCCGATGTTAATTCTATTTTCTAACCAATGATTTACAAAACTGAGAGAAAAGTTAGCAAGGCTGTATAAAAAATGGTTGATAAAAACAGAAAGAAAATCAATTGTAGAATTTGTTTTTCTCTTTATTTTTTTAAATCAGAATTTTGTCTGTTAACACTATTTCCAGATTGTGAAATATTTGCCTTATTTTGCTTTAAAATATTATTTGCTTAATTTCATGTTGTAATTTAATTTGACTGGAAACATTTTGAAATAAAACAGACCCAGGCACAAACCGGTGTGAAAACTAATTTTGACAAATAGGAAAAAAGATTAACCCTATACATAAAGAAAAAGTTATTTTCTAATCAATAATTTACCAAACTAAGAGAAAAGTTAGCAAGTCTGTGTGAAAAAAGTTTATAAAAACAGAAAGAAAATCAAATCAATAAGTCAGATGGCAGCAGAAATTAGAGACAAAAACTTCAAAACACTGACCTGGACATAAGGTCCCGTCACGCATTCTTTCTCCTTTTCTTTCTCACGTGTTATTTTCCTTTATCTCTCCTTCATCTTCACCATTCTTGCAGTCAACCAAGAAGCTGATAACAACAACAAGATACTTCAACTGACTGCTAAAAATGAACGTCTTGATAAGTACAATTCTCCCTCATTGCTTTAACTTCCTTTTGACTTTCTTGCCAGCAATAAAAAAGGAAAGGAACACAGGCTCCATTATTTTCCTGTTCATCTTTGCATACATACAATATGACCTGCTACTTACAACTATGACCTCTTGATTAATTTAACTTCTATTTACACTTTCTCTTTGATCATTTACATATAATTGCACTTCTTACAAAATTTATGTTATTCTGTTTAGTCAATAAGATTCCACTTATTTTATAAACAAAACACTTTCATTCTTTCAACCTTTTGATATTTTAAATTATGGAGACATCAGTTGTGTTTGGCACAAGGTCAATTTGATAGCCATAGCCGTGGCTTCAACAAGATACATCAAATCCTGCATATAACACAATATAGAATGAGTAATGCATACATTTAATCACACATTCACTAAACAAATCTCATGAGAAAATATATACACACATAAAACATGAGGTTAGGAATAGAGACACAAAATAAATTTGGGTATTGTTAAATACCTTGAAGCATAGGGAGCTGGTTAATGTTTCTTTTGTTTGGCCTTATGTCTTTCTTAACTGAACTCCATACAGCTTACACGTTTTATGTTGAATAATAATATTCATCAGAAGGTTGGTTGTCGGCAGTTAGAATGTGTGTATTAGTGATGAAGAGTGGAATAATAAAATATACAGTTTATATTTAAAATAAAAATTTATTATAAGGAGGAATAACAAGTGTTAAGAGTTAATGTACAATTAGAAATATTTAGAAGTTAATGATAGAATTTGTATTCAATGATGAGGTCGAAGAATTAAGAGTTTGTACAAACTGTTTAAAGCAGCAATTGCTGAGAGAGAGAAGGGAGAAAAAAACCCAAACAAACAATGTCTGGGTCACTTGAAGTTGAGAGTTACATCTTTGAAGTGTGTGAGTAACCTGCCTGTTCTGACTTGCCCGTGACCAGTTACTGACTATCCTTAAACATGGAATGGGGTGGATCAGACATGATTTTTTCCTTTAGCAATGGAAAAACCGTTTCTCTGGCATATTTTGAATTTTGTGATTTGATTACCAATCATGTTCCAGAGTTCCGCTACAGGTCCGTAAAAGGAATTTGATATTTATTTATTTTTTATTTAACTCCAGAACTTCCGCATGGAGCTAGATGCACAAAGACCTGTTTTTGTCATTTGCTTTTTGAATCTCTGAGAGCAAACATGCAGTCCCTTGCTTTGCTTGGTATCACCACAACCTATCACCTTGATGAAACCTGATGTTTTACTGTGCATAAATCAATGCTAATTCGCTATCTACTGTAACAAGCAACCAAAAAGTGTGAAATGTAATATTTTGGCTGTATCACAAACCTAAATACTAATTGTGTAACCCCACGCATATATTTTTATATTTAAAATTAAATTTGATTGAAAGCAAATTTTGAGAGAATTAAAATGTCTAAAAGTTTATAATGTGAGAGAAAGTAAAAAAAAATTGTAATGAACAAAAGTAGAGTTGTCTCGCTTAGACAATATTTAAATGTTCTGCTAAAACGTGATTACATAATGCTGAATTGATAAGAGATTTTTTTTCAAGCATCAATAAACAATTTCTGTATTGATATCGATACAATATTGTGACATGTTGTCTGTACCCGGACTATTTTTTGAGGAAGGAACAAATTTTCCTTGTACACCGTTTCCGGCAATATCTTTGTTTTGTTTATTCTTTGTGTTCATAAACAACGTACGAGTTATTTTCACATGTTTTTATCTTTTTTATTTGCAGTTTATATAAAAATGGAAAGTTTTATTGATGGCCAAATCTTGTCGATGTTGAGAAAGAAATACCAAGTCGAAAAACAAGAGCAACTTTTAATTCTGTTTGTTTTTCTGAAAAACTTTTAGATTCGCCCTGAAAAGGTAAGTAAAGGAAAATTGCTTACATTTCGCTACCTCCACGAATCCGCTGATAATACAGCATAGTATGAAGAAAAAGGGCCCTAAACTAAAGAAAAACAAAGTTTTATCGGCAAAATATGATATTATTAAGGGGATAGATCAAAGGAAGTTTTAATTATTTTTAAAAAATTTCATATTTTCAAACACATTCGAAATTTTGTTTAATAAAATCTTGTTTTTCTCCGTCCCTGACGTACAGCAAACGTAATACGCAAGTCACTTTTTTGCCAGTGAAAAACACATTAATTTAGTTACGTTACTAGTATTTTCGATATGAAACTTTAAAACTGAAGTTTTAAAAATGAAAAAGTTTTCTTGAAACTTTTGTTTTATTTTTAGTTTTAAATTTGTAGTTATATCTAAAAAAATTGCTGAAAAAACAGCATAGTCAGAAGGAAAAGGCCTAAATAAAAACAAAGTTTTCTCTGCTATCATGAAGAGGATAGAATTAGATCATCACACTGATTGGTTTTTACAATTTTTTTTAATTGTTTCTAACAGGTTCATTTAGTGGTAGAAGATCCATTTTTCTCTCTTCAGTGTGAGGCATAAATTGACGCCAGAGTTTAGTACGTCAATCATTCAAAACGTAATATGCAAAGGCATTTTTGACTGTGAAAAACATTAATTTGGAAATTCTTGCTAAAATTAAATAATGGTCGGATTTTGATAAAAATTTCAGGACTTATTCATAATTGACTAAAATCAGTTTCGAAATAATTACATTTAGAAAATATTGTTAAAAACGTTTTATGTTACCCCCCACCAATTAATTTCCAGAAATGTCGAAAAATGTGACTAGGTCTCAACGCATAGATAATTTTAATTAAATTCAGGAGTCATTGGAGAATTCTAATCAATTGTCTTTTTTCTTCAAAACCTGCTCATTTTTAGAAAATCTGTTCCGAATTGTGAAAACAATATTGCAATAAAACTATGCCATTTTTTTTGTTTGGATAAACTTTTAATTGCTTTTAGTCTGAATAGAAAAATAAATTTTTCTATTAATAATGAATTTTTACAAGAATTGTTTTCATTTTTTTATTTCTTTTATGAAGTAATTTCTAAAAAGTTTCAAAATTTTAAAAAAATTTTCTTCCTCATTTTTAAATTAATGTGTGGCAAATATATTTGCTAATCGAAAAATCAAAATGCTTACTATAAATAAAATTTTTGTTAAATAATTAAAACCTTTATTACCTATATTTTGTTTGTAAGGGTGGCCCTACGTGATATTTATCATTAAAAGGTCACGTGATTCAATGTTTGTTCTCCTGAAAAAAAAATCCCATATAAACCTTTTTATACCAAATTCGTCTTCCATACTTTTGGCCAGCTACTGTAAACCATCATTAACGCCTCTGATAAGGTGATGACAGCTGTGATAACAAGGCTACCGTAATTGAGAAACGTTCTTTTGAAAAATTTCAGGCAGTAAGCAAGTAATTCTTGTTTCAAGAAAACGTCAGGAAAGTTTAAATTCGGTAATTTGAATAAAATAATATGTCAGCAAGATGTATTTTATTTTTGTAAGATTTTTTAAAACCGAGAATTGGCTACTGTTTACAATCGATGAAAAATGGCAGAAAATTTGAAATTTAAAAAAATTGTTTTTTAAAGCAAAAATTTTTTGATTCCAATCAATATAATTTCGGTTTGAAATATACCAGGGTATTTTGCTTAAGGTAATTAGTAAATTTAATCTCTTGGCTTTCAATTAAAGTAAAAATTATAACTTCAAAAATATTTTTTATTTTTAAAAATTAAATTTAAATTGAGGTATCGAAAATTTGAGTGGAGGTACCTAAAAATTTACTATTTCCTGCAAGCAAAATATACTGGTTTATTTTGAACAGAAATTGTATTGATTGGAATTTTTAAAAAGTTTAAGATTCTCTTTCAATTTTTTAATTTTGCTGCCATTTTTGAGTGATCGACACGTGATTTGTAAACAAAAGTTAATTCTCAGTTTTTAAAATCTTGCAAAATTAAAATATACATGTATAAAATGACTTGTTAATTTTGGAAAAATAGCAAATTAAAATTAATCTGATTTGAAACAAATATTACATGTTTACGGCATAGATTTAAGAAAAAAAGGTATTTCTTAGTCACGGAGATCAGATATTTATGAAGTGCTAATTGACGAGTTGACGGCCTGATGACTGACAGGCTAACTATGGTTCACCAGAATTGACATAATTTGATGACTGTGAACATAACCATTTTCTAAAAAGAACAACCCTTGAAGCATGTGAAAAGAACTAATATTTGCAGTAATCTAATATTTTATTGAATTTTACTTGCATTAGCTTACATTTGAATATAGTTTCTGAAAAAAATTAATTTTCTTTAAATGTAAAAAATACTGAGGTAACTTAGTAATTCCTGAAATGTTATGGTGTTTTATTTATTATTAATTTATGAAAATTCATGAAATGTTCTGGTATTAATTTAGTATTAATTTATATGTTTTTAATATTTTATTTTTCATTTTATTCCTGTACTAGCATCATAGCTCGGTGTTGCTCGTGCAACTCAGAACATTTTAGTAGTAGGAGAAGATGCCACTTTTTATTTTGTTTTTGTTTGAAAAAACACTTTTTTTTAAAAAATATTTCTTTTGTTTCAAAATTACAGGGAAAAATATTCCATATTTTTGTTGACCAAATGAAGTTTTAAAACGTCGGAATAAAAATTAAATATTTAGGCTTTTTTTTTTTTTAATAAAATAATATTTTAGTCACATTTGACACGTGTGATTTGATTTCTGTGACGTAGAACATCAGAATAAAAATTAAATATAAAGACTTTTTTTTTTAATAAAAAATATTTTAGTTGCGTTTGACATGTGTGATTTGATTTCTGTGACAGAATTCAGCAACCATCTTAGATCTTAGATGTTTTAAGAAGCAAATGTCAACAATCCATTGGCCAAAAAGTGCAAAAGGGAAAATTGCTGAACGTAAACAATAAAAAGTATGTGTTGACCTGGCTTCCCTGTAGATATGTGTCCCTAGAAAGTTTGAATGGCATAGCTTAAAAACTGTAGGCATGCATAGGGAACAGTCACACACAGATTGCCTTTTATATATATATATATATAGATTAATATGAATTGTTCGCATGATTGATATGATAAAGTTGTTAAATTTTTATAGTAATTTGCATTTTATTAATACTTAAACAAATGTTTACAATTTTTTTATTTTCTTTTTATATCATTGTAAGCCAATACCATAAGAAAGTACTGTGGTTTTCTTTGGTTTCCATGTAAGGGGAATAATCCACAACACTTTTTAACTTCTAAAATCAATATGGCCCCTACAGAACATCGTACTTAATAAAAATGAACATTTTTACACACACAAAAATCAATTTTAAATTATTTTAGCAATGATTTTTATTAAATTTTTCAATTTTTGACGGGCAATATAATTATCAATTCTTAACTAAAAAATCTAACCGCAACATTTCTTTGAAGATTTAAAAAATATTTTTGAAACTTTATAAATGATTATAATAAAAAATATGATAACAATTCTTTTAAAATTTTATTAGGAAATCAATTTTTTTTCTGATTATAATGTCTTTCATTTTTATTATTTATTCCAGCTATTAAAAGATTATCAAATTAAATTATATCAGAGTTTTATTGCTTTTTTTATTTTACTCTTTGGAGTAGATTTTCGGATACAGAGGCAAAATTTGAAATTTTTATATTCCCCAATGAGTCCTGTGTTAACTAACAAAATTATAAATCACAACTTTTTAAAGTTCAATAAAATTTCATGGATTTATGTAGAGGGGGTAGCAGAGGTAAAGAAAAAATATTTTTACCAAGATTTTTAAAAAATAATAATTTTAAAAATAATTTCCTTCACTTGTAAATGAGTACTGAAAGTTTCTTTAAAATCTGACAATTATTTGATTTTTGTGAGCATTTCTAAATTAATGTGTTTGTTACCAGGGGAAAAAAGTGGGTGATGCCATCATTACATTTTCCATTGTAAAACAGTTGTAAACATATTGGTTATCCGCTAACTCAAATCAAGACAAGATATTCTGCCAAAATTTCAAACATGTTAGAACGGATTCAAAATCTAAAAAATTAATTAAAATTACTTCGATTTTTCCTCTTAGTAATAATAAAAACATTTTGATTGAAAGAATCTGTTTTTATTAAGTTTGAGACTTTTTTATACATACTATGATTTTTTTATCAATTTCAGTAACATACCTACATTAATTTAAAAATTCATGTCTAAGGAAATTTTCATTTTAGTTTTTAGTTTCTGACCTTTTTTGTGTGATTTGACATGTGATGACAGCCAAATGCAAGATAAATATCTGTGATGATCAGAATTGACCAAATTTTTTGCCTGTAAGGGGAAGCAACTCACACATGACCTCTAATGTATATACAGAAATTACCAGACAAAAAAAGAATTCAAATACACAAAAAAGATTAAAAGTTCTTTTAAAAATACAATGGCTCAACAATTTTCAATTCCTCAATGTATCTTTGCTTAATTACTTAAGAACCTAACATCTACAAGTATTTGAAATATTTTCAAAATATCTTTGAAACTTTATGAATTATTATAATTAAAAAATGAAAACAATTCTTTTGAAATTTCATTATTAAAAATGTTTTTTCTTCAACCTATAATCTTCTTAATTTATATTATTTATTAAAGCAATTAAAAGTTAACCTAATTAAACAATATTATAGTTTTTTCACATTTTTTATTTTACTATTGGGAGCAGATTCTCAGGTAAAACGGCCATATGGTTGAAAAAATAATAGATGATTTACATTCCTCAGTGAATGTTGCGTTTAGCTAATAGAAACAATTTTGCCTAGAAAATTTAATTTCTTGAAATGTCATGAGTTTATGTGTCGGCAAGGCAACAGATGTAAAAAAAAATTTTTTACTAAGATTTAAAAGGAAATAATTTTAAAAATTATTTCATTCATTTGTCAAGTCCTGAAAGTTTTACTAAGCGCTAAAAACATAATTTAAAAAATACTTTATTTTTTTCTCTTAATAATAACATAAACATTTTGATTGTAAAAGTTTGTTTTCATTAACTTTGGTGTGTGTGTGTGGTTTTTTTTTTCATTCTACACTGCTTTTTCAGTGATTTAGTGGAGGTATTCATCCTTTATATATATATATATATATATATAATGAACAGGATTAAAAGTTTATCTAAATAAAAAACGGCATAGTTTATTGCATTTTTATTTTCACAATTCAGAGCAGATTTTCTGAAAAAAGACTAATTTTAAGAAAATAAAAGTTGATTAAAATTCCCCAATAAATCCTGCATTTAATAAATAAAAGAAGCTCCCAATGTCTTGTTAATTTCTGGAGACTTCAAGAAATTAATTGGAAACAGGGTAACCTATCAAAAAAAACAAAAATATTTTTACCAAGATTTTATAAAAATATTGATTTCAGTCATTTGTGAATAAGTGCTGAAAGTTTCATAAAAATCACATTATTATTTGATTTTTGAAAGAATTTCAAAATTAGTGTATTTTTCATCAGCAAGAAAAGTGAGTTATATAATATTACATTTACTGTAATAATCTTTTGTTAAAATTAGGCCACTTGACATTTTATTTCTAGAAAATTAGCAAATGTAGTGAAGTTAAATTAATCTGATTTTCACAATTATTAATTATTACTAACATGAAATTTAGAATAAAGTTTTTTTTATTCATAGAATGTTGATCTCTGAATTTTGCTGTGAATGATTGATGTGTGATGACAAACAGATGGTGAGATAAGCTAAGTTTGTGGTGACCAGAATTGACATAATTATTCAATTTTTATCTAGCGGGGAAAAATCCATAAAAAACATGATGTTTTGATGTACTCACAGAAATTATGCAAAAAAAAAAAAATCTTCAAATACACAAAAACTTTAAAATTATTTTAAAAATACAATGTTTTTACAATGTGCATTAAACATTTTAATTTTTGATTAATAAGTATAGTCTTCACTTAATAAATTAATAACCAAATTGCTAAAAACTTAGTTGAAGCAGTTCATTTAAAATGTCATTATTGATCAACAGAATTGTTCTCTTCAGTCTATAATGACCTTAATATATATTTGTTATAAAAGCAATTTAAAGCTGATCTAATTAATGTTATAGTTTTATTGCATTTTTTATTTTTCTGTTCGGAGCAGATTTTTTGAGAAAAGGTTACACATTTGAAAAAAAATATTAATGATTTGCATTTTCCAATGAGTCCTGCCTACAAAATTTAATTTCTTGAAATTTCATAAATTTACATGTAGTGGGGGGGGGGGGAATAGAGCTAAAAAAATATTCTTACCAAGATTTTTTTAAAATAATTTCAAAAATAATTTTGTTCATTTGTGAATAATTTATGAAAGTTCCATTAAACTCCAACAATTACTTGGCTTTTGCAAGAATATCCAAATTAGTGTTTTTCACCAGAAAAAAAAAATGAGTTGTGTAATATTACAATTCCCATTGGTTCTTATATTGATTTAGTTATGACTAAAAATGAGAAGATTTCTTACCAAAATTTTGTACATGTAAAAATGATTAAAATATTTTTAAAAAATAATTAAAAAATACTTTGATCTTTCTTCTGAATAAAAACAATTATTTTGATGGAAAAAAATTGTTTATATTAAGTTTGGGACCTTTTTTCTTCATACTATGCTGTTTTTTTTTCAGTAAATTAGTGGAGGTACCTACATAAGCTTTAAAGGGAACTTTAAAAAATCTTTCTTGAAATGTTTATTTTAACACTATCTCTTTCTTGATCTTCTTAATTAATACAGAATTTTATTTTTGAAAATTTTCAAAAGTCTTTCTTGAAGTAATTGCTAAAAACTTAAAATATTTTTCAGAATATGATATCCTTAATAATTATCATGTATAAAATCAATTAAAAGTTTATCTAAATTAAAAATGCCGTAATTTTAATTCATCGTTTGTTTTACTATTCGCAGTAGATATTTGGAAAAAAGACTCTTTAAAAATAAAAAAAATAGATGCTTTACATTTCCCAAGGAATCCTGCATTTAACTAATCAAACACAATTTGTGATAAGTACTGAAGTTCTAAAAATTTCCTTAAATTATTTGGAAGTTGGGGATAAAAGTAGTATATGAACAAATATTATTACTAATATTTTATAAAAATAATAACTGCTTAAATATCTCAATTCATTTGTGAATAAATCCTGAGAGTTTCATTAAATTTAGACAATTATTTGATTTTTATAAGAAATTCAAATTTAATTTCTTTGTCAGTAAAAATGAGGTTCATAATAAACATTGGTGAATCGCTGACAAAAAAAAATTAAAAAATTTTAAAAAGTAATGAAAAAACTTTGATATTTCCTCTTAATAGTAACATAAACATTTTAATGGTAAAACTTTGTTTTTATTAACTTTGGGGCTTTTTAACATCATGCTATGCTGTTTTCTTCAGCAAATGAGTGGGGGTACCTAAATTATGTTCAGTGATAGGGGCAGTGCCTGATTTACTTAAGGACTAGTATCACCTGCATCCCCAGGGCCCCAGTTAAAAGAAGAAACAATAAGAAAATATAACAGATTTGTATATTATCAGATTTAATGTGTTTTTTTTTAACTAATTCAAAACAATTTAGTCTAATGTATATGGGTCCCTTCTACCTGGAGTGGTTTTTTTTTAAATTCAGCAGAACTCTTTGAATGGACAACAAATAAATTTTTATACATCTTTTTTATAAATACTAATGGTGGGGAGTAAGCATACATGATGAAACAGCCACAAGTACTTTAAGTCCTAAAGTTATAAATCCAGCCTTGTATATTGACATTCATACCTGCTTGAATACCTTAGGCGTTAAAAGTCAAATGAGTAAATCTCCTGGAGTGGAAAGACTTCATGTCCAAGGAGCAGACAGCTAAAAAGTTTCTGTTTTTTGAGGGGAAAAGAGCAAAAACCTTCAAATATGTTAACAAGTTTTAAAATATACCATAATCTTTTATGTATATGTTGATAAGAAATATGAAACACAAAAAAGAGAAATTCCATGGAATCAAGCTTTTTCACGTATAAAATGCACCTTATTTTCGAGCAAAGAATATGACCAAAAATTCATTTTAAGAAAGTATTAAATATGCTTTTTTATGAACTTTTTCGATTCTCCTTAATAGTGTGTTTTCTTACTTGAATACTTTATTTCTTATTTTTCAGTTTCCATCTTTGAGAGAACATGAAACCATGATAGGATTATTTATGAGGAAAACGGCATTCTTACATTGGAAAATTCACGGATTGGTAGTTATTTTTCAATGGTGGGACATAACAAGACCTGAATTGGGATAAACCATTTCATTTGAAATCTGTTATTTAAAAACAAATTTTCCATGATATCATATCTCAAAACAAACATGCAATCTCAAACTCAAGAGAAACGTTTCCACTGTGAAATCTGTGGATGTACATTTTTTTATAATATCAATCTCAAGCGACACATGCAATCACACACAGGAGAGAAACCTTATCACTGTGACATCTGTGAATATAAATGTTGCCGAAATGCAGATCTCAAAAAGCACATGTTAAAACACACTGGAGAGAAACCGTTTCACTGTGAAATCTGTGGATATAAGTGTTCCCATAATGCATCTCTCAAAAAGCACATGTTCACACACACTGGAGAGAAACCGTTCCACTGTGAAATCTGTGGATATCAGTGTTCCCATAATACATCTCTCAAAATACATATGTTAAAACACACTGGAGAGAAACCTTTCCACTGTGAAATTTGTGGATTTAAGTTTTTTCAAAAGTCAAGTCTCAAAACACACATGCTCACACACACTGGAGAGAAACCTTTCCATTGTGAAATTTGTGGAAATAAGTGTTCCCAAAAGTCAAGTCTCAAAAGACACATGTTAACACACACTGGAGAGAAACCTTTCCACTGTGAAATCTGTGGATATAAGTGTTCCCAAAAATCAAGTCTCAAAACACACATGTTCACACACACAGGAGAGAAAAATTTTCACTGTGAAATCTGTGGATATAAGTGCTACCAAAATTCAACTCTTAAAACACACATGTTCACACACACTGGAGAGAAAAATTTCCATTGTGGAATCTGTGGATATAAGTGTTACCAAAATTCACTTCTCAAAACACACATGTTCACACACACTCGAGAGAAAAATTTCCACTGAAATTTGTAAATATAAGTTTTCCCTTAATTCTGCTTTGAAATCACACATGTTAACACACACTGGAGAGAAAAATTTCCACTGTGAAGTCTGTGAATTTAAGTGTTCTCGAAGTTCTGATCTTGAACAACACATCTTAACACACACTGGAGAGAAACTTGAAATTTGTAAACAGAAGTTTGTGAAATTTGTAAACAGAAGTTTTCCCGAAATTCTCATCTCAAATGACACATGTTGATACACTCAAGAGAATAATGTTTTAATTAAGAAATTTGTGGATTTAAGTTTTCTGTAAGTTCAAGTCTAAAACTATTTTATTAACTTTTTAGTCATGTGGAGCATACATTTTCCAGTTTCTTCATACAAAATTTTAAATGGCAGTTAAACAAATTCCAATCAATTTCATCTGTTTTAAATTTTAAAAATTGTTTTTATTTTTTTAATTATAACAATGTATAAGATTTCAAAAATATTTTAAAAATACTTCAAAGATTTGTTGTTGTTAGTTTATTAACTTATTAAGTAAAGATTATATTTATTAACCTCAAATTGAAAAATTTAATGTAAATTGTCATGCCTTTGTTATTGACATAATTTTTAATTATTTTTTATGTATTTGAAAATTTTTTTGTATGCTAATTACTATGTATGCATTAAAAGGACGTGTTTCACAGTTTCTTCTCCATTGATGAATAAAATTTGTACAATTATGTCACTTGTGATTGCCATACATTTATCAAGTTTTGCATCTGTCAAATGGTCAGCAATTGACAAATGTGAGGGAATGTCAGAAAGTTCAACTCTGTATACAAAATAGTTTTATTCTAAATTTCATGCTATAAATTAGTCATACTTGTGTAAACCAGATCAATTTAACATTCAATTGGCTTTTATTACTTGCACACATTAATTGGGGAATGTAAATCATCTATTTTGGTTTTTTTTTTTTTTCAAACATTTGGCCTTTTTTCTGAAAATCTGCTTGTAACATTAAAGTAAAAATGTAATAAACTATGACATTATGTAATTAGATAAGTTTTTAATTGCTTTCATAACTAATATATTTGAAGGACATTTTCAACTGAAGAATTTTTTTGATTAATAATGAAATTGTTAAAGAATTATTTTAATTTTTTCTTTTTTAATTATAATAATTCATCTATATTTTTGAGATGAGGTAGTATTTAACTATTTACATTATTTGTCCTCATCTTTGTGGCCATTTGTACAATGTTCCAGCTGTTGTACGTTACGGCCTTCTTCAGGTGCTATGAATTTCAAACCGAACCTTTTAGTATAATCACTGGGGTATATCATTCTCATTCCTTGAATAAAGTCTATTTTGGTAGTCATGAGTTATCTTCCTCTAACCCACAAAATGACTTGTCCACTACTGCTGTAGCCTTGGGTCAGGTACACATGGACAAGTGGATATAGATGTTGGTTAGGTCCAAAGGTTCGGATTGAAATTCATAGCACCTGAAGAAGGCTGGAGCGTACAATGGTCAAAACAAGAAGAAAATTTGGATAATTATGTCAATCCTAGTCATAATTAGCTTATCTGGCAGTCACCACACATCATCACTTACAGCAAATGTCAGAAAGATCCACAGTCCATGAATAAGAAATAATTTTATTCTAAATTTAATGCTATAAACAAGTAATACTTACGTAAATCTGATTAATTTAACTTTAAGTTTTGCCAATTTTCCAAAAATAATGTGTCAGAGATATATATTTTACTTTTGCAAGATTTTTCTTTGTAAATGTTTCAATACCTCAGAAATGACCAGATAATTTCAAAATGTTACATTTAAAAAAATATAATTTCTATTTGAAATATGCCAGAGTATTTTGCTTACCAAAAATAGTAAATTTAATAATTTTGCTTTTAATTAAATGTAAAATTAAGGTTTCAAGAATATTTTTCGTTTATCAAAATTCATTTTACATCTTATTTATTGTGAATTATCATGAAAAAGTAGAGGTACCTGTGAGAAACAAATTTTGGTACCTCCTCGTCATTCACTGAAAATACAGCATAGTGTGATGTTAAAAAGACCCAAACTTAATAAAAAAGAAATTTCAGCATCAAAATATTTTTTTTTAAGAGGAAAGATAAAAGTATTTGTTCATTATTTTAAATGCTTTCTAACGCATTAAACTTTTTAATTAAAAATGTTTTTTGTCAGTGAGTGACCTGAATTTTACAAGCATTTATTATGGCAAACATAATATTACACACTTTCTTCAATAATAATACATTAATTTGGAAATTTTTGCAAAATCAAATTATGGTTGGTTTCAAGAAATTTTCAGGACATATAAATGAGTGATAATATTTTTGAGTTCATTATTTTTATAAAGTTTTGGTAAAAAAAGATTTTTTTATGCATATATATACCCCACCCTATTAACTTCTGAAAATTTCTAGAAGTTCACTACTCTTCTCGAACTTTGTCTTATTAGTTAAATACAGAACTCCTGGTGAATGTAAATTATTTTTTTTTTTTATTGAACAGTTGCCCCTTTTCAGAAAATTGCTTTGGATACTGAAAATAAAAATGCCATAAAAATGTGCCATTTTTTTATGATAAACTTTTGTTTTTATAAACAATATATATTAAGGATGTCATTGACTAAAGAGAAACAAATTTTCAATGAATAGTGAATTTTTACAAGAATTGTTTTTATTTTTATTTTTTAATCATAATAATTTATAAATTTCAAAAATCTTTCTTCCAATCATCAGTCTGTTAAGTTAATAAATGAAGACTATATTTACTAATCACAAATTGAAATGGTGAATACAAATCTTTGCACACAAGAAACAGAGAATTAACTTTTGTTTACAAATGTGTTGATTGCACAAAAATGGCCAAAACATTGAAACATTTTTAAAGCTGAAAATTCAGTTACAATTCATTTCCACTTTTTAAGAATGAAAGACACAGAGAAAGCTCTATAAAATAAATTTCAGAAAGTTCTCGCAATGAATTCTTTTAAAATTCTATGAATGTTTCCATCATCTTGAAAGTTTCCATCATCTTGAAATCCAGACAATTGAAAGGATTTTTAAAATCAGCAATTTTTTAATTTCTTTTTTAAGTAATAATTTGAAAAAAATCTAAACTTGGCTCCTACTGTCATGAAAGACACTTGACTATATGGAATTGAAAAATACATATTATAATTGCTGTTAAAGAATAAATTCAAAGAAAAACTAAGAATAACTAATAATTAAAATAGGATAACCCCACTGAATATGAGGTACCTAACTTAGTTATAAATCTAAATTTTTAAAAATAGAAAAGCTTTCTTGAAACTTTTATTTTAGTATTTGTCTATACTTCTTAGATGAGGTAGTATTTACATTATTTACAATGTTTCGGCTATTGTCTTCATCTTTATTGCTATGTTTCGGCCGTTCTTCTTCAAGTGGTGTGACATCTGGCAGGCAGTTAAAGTTGCTGCAAACAACTCACCAGCCACTAAAATTGCAAATCTAACATCAGATGTTGACAATAGGCTACTAAGTGTTATTGAAAAGAATGGAGTATTTGTGCAATAACTTTGTGAAGGTTCTTATTATTTTTTGTTAATATATCTTTTATTTTTAAAATAAGTTTTTTTAATGTTTTTCCTTTAAGAAATTGATGAATTTGTTCTAAAAATTTTTCATGTTATTTTTTTATATTAATTTTACAAGGTATAATAATGTAAAATTATCAAAATAAATAGTTGCAAATAAACTACTGGCAGTTAAATTAATCTGTTTTGTTAATTTAGTAAAGTTTTTTTCCAAACAAAAACAATAGTTTTCTCTATCATTATATATCAAAGTTAATAATAAGTAGAATCTAAACAACATCATAATAGGACTTTTAACATTAAAGACACAACTCTTTATACCAATTCATAACTTGCATATAATCCCTAGATGCAGTTTAATTTAACAGTACTTCTGCCTTCCTTTTTTTGTGATCAAAAATTATTGAAAATGCATTTTTTATAAACGTATTTCAAAACCCTATGTACTGTGTTTTCTCACAGTAGAGCTCAATTTATTTATTATTTTTCGATCTTTGAGAGGACATGAAACCATGATGAATATTTATGTGAAAAAATGTCATTCTTACATTTGGAAATTCATAGATTAGCATTTACTTTAAATGATGAGATATAACAGGACATGGATTAGGATAATCCATTTCCTTTGATATCTGTAGTTTGAAAATACATTTTCATGAATTCAAATCTCAAAACAAACATGCAATCTCAAACTGGAGAGAAACATTTCCATTGCAAAACCTGTAGAGCAAGTTTTTCCTTCAAATCATCGCACTCAAAACACATGTTAACATTCACTGGAAAGAAATGTTTCCACTGTGAAATTTTTGGATTGAAATTTATCTTGAATGGAAATCGCAAAACACACATAAACATACTGGAGAGAAAAGTTTTTTAATGTAAAATCTGTGGATCTAAGTTTTCTTGAAATTCATATGTCAAGGAACAAATTAACAACAACTCAATTTTCTGTTTTTTCAAGGAAAACTTTTTGGATTCATCCTAACAGGTAAGTTTTTTAGAGCTACTGTCATGAACTTGCTAAAAAATTAGGTTTCTCCACTAATTCACTGGAAAAAACAGCATAGTATGGAAAAAAAGGTCCGAATTTTAATAAAAACAAAGTTTCTGTAGTTGAGTAGTCTCAAACACAAAATAGTTCTTCCAAAAAGAATGTCGATTAGTAGTCTCAAACACAAGACTACACAAGAGTTCTTCCCAAAGAAAGTCCTTTCTCCTTCTTCCTTTAACCAACCACCCCAAGAAGGAGACACATATCTCATCAAATCTTGTGGTCGGCATGATTTTACGTCAATTTGACAGCATAAAGTAATGTGGCTTCCTCACAAGATTCTTTTTACATACAGACGTTCATAATGTAAGTTGTGTTTTTTTTAAGTTTCTCCTGCAAGAAAATGTTTATGAAGATGCAATCATCAGAGGAAAAGTTGGCGGACCTGAAGCAGACTTCCACCACGTTTAATTTCGTTGTTTTTCATTCTTTTTTTACTTTTTTCAGCGCAGTCCTATCAATTACCCACTTAGCTTTACGGTTGACTTGAAAAATTCAATATTTAAACATTTTTGGTCGGGGGGGAGGTAATTTTCTCATACAACGTTATAGTAAATCGAGCCTCCATTTTTGAAACCAGTCGTCAGTACGACATTACCGCCACCTGTAAATTTGTTCATTATCAAATTTTTGGGACTTTTTCAATGCAATATTATCTTTTACACCTTAAACTTTACGAATGACAAAAACAATTTGCAAAAATTTCAGTATTTAAAAAATTTTAGGAGGAACCAGTTTCTCATAAATACAACCTTATAGTGGTTTGAAAATAGAGGATCAATTTACTTTACCTTTGTATGAGAAACTGACTCCCCCACAAATTTGTTTTAATATTGTAATTTTTCAAAATGTTTTTTGATAATCAGAAAGTTTAAGTAACAATCGATAGAACTGCGCTGAAAAAGTAAAAAAACATGAAAAACAATGAAATTAACATAAACAAAGCGACCCCAATGTGTGTGGGTTGAAAATGGAGGATTGATTTATTTAATGAGAAAATGAAACAGAACTGTGCTAAAAAAAGTAAAAAACAAAAATAAAAAATAAAAAGCAATGAAACTAAATGTGGTGGTAGTCTGCTTCAGGTCAGCCGAAAGGTAAAAGCATTTTTTAATTATTTTAACACGTTCGAAATTTTAATAACACTTTTGTTTTGTTTTTCATCGACAGGTAAACAAAATGTTTTTTTACTATTTACAATGGATAATGAAATAAATATATAAAATGTATTTTTTCCGGTGATAAACACATTAGTTTGGAAATTCTTGCAAAAATCAAACAACAGTTGGATTTTAATGAAATTTTCAGGACTTATTCACAACTAGTAACTACCTCCACTATTGCTGAAAAACAGCATTATGAATAAAAAAGGCCCCAAACTTAATAAAAACGAACTTTATCCATTAAAATGTTTACGTTATTATTAAGAGGAAAGATAAAAGTATTTTTTAATTATTTAAAAAAAATTCTTTTAACAAAGCAAAATGAAAATGTCAAAAAAGTTACCATTGAACCTGCTATGTTTTTAATATGTTGTATTATTCAAATTCTTCTAACAGTGACCCAAATTGTACTTCACTGCAAAGGTTTTACCAATAGAGGAGGAAGATTACCATATTCTACTATTAGTAGAAGAATGTCTGATTCACTTCAATTCCTGGATGTTGGACAATGAAACAGAGAACGAGAAACCAACAATAATTTTAAGGAATTAAGAGAAACCATTGCAACGACAAACAGATTTCAAGTTTTTGCAGGAACCAATGTTGCAAAAACAGCTGATATCAAAAGGTGAGGTACTGAGAAGCCTAAAAACATTTGAATAATCCATGAAGCTTCACAAAGACACACAAAGCAGTTGAGCTGAAATACAAGAGTGGTATACTGAATGAATATTGCTATTAGGTACAATCCTGAAAAATACAAGACTAGGTGAGATTCATCTCAACATAGAAGAAAATGGCCTGTTTGGGGTAGAAAATGTTCAACCTGTAGGTGACCAAATCAATGAGATAGCGTATGTTTTGGCAATGAGAAAAGCATGCAGAAACAGAAAACAAATAACACAATGTCAGCCAAAATTGTAGCCAGAAATAAAAAGAAAGATTTGAAGTATGAGAATGATGTGCATTCATTGAATCAATTCAAAGATGACATGCTGTATGGACAATTCCAAAAAATGCCATTCACTACAATCCCTAAACAGGCTGCAAATGATAATAGCACTGAGGCATTTGAATTTAATGTTGTCAATGAAAAAAATAATTTTCTCTATTTCAAAAGTAATTTAATTTGATTGTAGAATTTGTTTTTGCATTATTCTGTTCTCTCTCTTTTTTTTTAAAATCAGAATTCTGTAATCACTTGTCTGTATCCCTTTTGTGTGTTAACACTATTCCCGGATTGTGAAATATTTGCTCAATTTCATTTTGTAATTTTATTTGACTGGAAACATTTAGAAAAGAAAAACAGACTAAGGCAGATTTCAGAAGCCAGTGTGAAAATTAATTTTGACAAATAGAATAAAACATTGACCCCATACATAAAGAAAACTTTGAAGCCAATGTTAAATTAATTTTCTAACCAATGATTTACAAAAACAGAGAAATGTTAGCAAGGCTATGTGAAAAATTTTATAAAAACAGAAAGAAAATTGAATCAATTAATCATATGGGAGTAGAAATTAGAGACAGCACCGGCAAAATGTGAAAAACTTCAAAACACTGACCTGGAAACAATTTCCCGTGACGCATTCGTTTTCCTTTTATTTCTCATGTGCTATTTTTCTTTACTTCTCCTTCATCTTCACCATTCTTGCAGTCAACCAAGAAAATGATGACAACGACAAGATACTTCAACTGACTGCTAAAAATTAACGTCTTGATATGCACCATTTTCCCTTATTGCTTTACCTTCCCTTTCACTTTCTTGCTGGCCATAAAAAAGGAAAGGAACACAGACTTCATTATTATCCTGTTAATCTTTGCATACATACAAAATGACCTGCTACTTATAATCATGACCTCTTGATTCCTTTAACGGCTTTTTACACTTTCTCTTTAAAGATTTATATAGTAATTTCACGTCTTACAAAATTTATGTTATTCTGTTTAGTTAATAAAATTCCACTTATTTTACAAACAAAACACTTTCACTCTTTCAACCTTCTGATATTTTAAATTGCGGAGACATCAGTTGTGTTTGGCACAAGGTCAATTTGATAACCGTAGCCGAGGCCCCTACAAGATACATCAAATCACGCATATAGCACAATATAGAATAAGGAATGCATACATTTAATCACACATACACTAAACAAATCTCATGAGAAAATATGTACACACATAAAAAATGAGGTTAAGAATCGACAACACAAAATAAATTTGGGTATTGTTAAATACCTATCACCTTGATGAAACATGATGTTTTACTGTGCATAAATCTATGGTAATTCACTATCTACTGTAACAAGCAACCAAAAAAGTGTGAAATGCAATATTTTGGCTGTATCACAAAACTAAATACTGATTGTGTAACTCCACACAAATATTTTTATATTTAAAATTAAATTTGATTGAAAGCAAATTTTGAGAGAATTAAAATGTTTCTTTGAAAAGTTTATAATGTGAGAGAAAGTAAAAAAAATGTGATGTACAAAAGTAGAGTTGTCTCACTTAGACAATATTTAAATGTTCTGCTAAAACGTGAAATTTATTACATAATGCTGAATTGATAAGAATTTTTTTTTCAAGCATAAATAAACAATTTCTGTATTGATATGTCGATACAATATTGTGACATGTTGTCTGTACACGGACTATTTTTTGAGGAAGGAACAGATGTTTCTTCTACACCGTTTCCGGACGACTTGTTTTCACATGATTAATCTTTTTTATTTGCAGTTTATATAAAAATCGAAAGTTTTATTGATGGTCAAATATTGTCGATGTTGAGAAAGAAATATCAAAGTCGAAAAACAAGAGCAACTTTTAATTCTGCTTGTTTTTCTATGAAAACTTTTAGATTTGCCCTGAAAAGGTAAGTAGAGAAAAATCGTTTACATTTCGTACCTCCACGAATCCGCTGATAAAACGATAAACATCATAGTTTGAAGAAAAAGGGCCCTGAACTAAATAAAAACAAAGTTTTATCGGCAAAATATTCATGATATTATTAAGAGGATAGATCAAAGTATGTTTTTATTATTCTTAAAAATGTTTTATTTCTTTCTGACACGTTCAAAATTTTGGTATAAAATTTTAAAAAATCTTGTTTTTCTTCCGTCCGTGACAGACGTTGTAAAGGGTTCATTACATTTTTATTAGGAAACGAAAATTTTATTTTCTTCAGACTATAATGTCCTTCATTTTTATTATTTATTCAAGGAATTAAAAGCTTTTCAAATTAAATAATATCAGAGTTTTATTGCTTTTTTTTTATTTTACTCTTCGGAGTAGATTTTCAGATACAAAGGCAAAATTTAAAAAAAAAAGGATGATTTTTAATATTCCCCAAATCAGTCCTGTTTAACTGACAAAATTAGAGATCGCAACATTTTAGAATTTTAAAATTTCATGGATTTACGTAGAGATTGGTAGCAGAGGTAAAAAAAAATATAATAAATATATATATATATATATTTTACCAAGATTTAAAAAAAAATAATACTTCCAAATATAATTTCCTTCATTTTTGTGAATGAGTACTAAAAGTTTCATTAAAATCTGACAATTATTTGATTTTTGTGAGAATTTCCAAATTAATGTGTTTGTCACCGGGGAAAAAAGTGGGTGATGCCATCATTCAGTCAGTTAAGTGCCGTACGTGATACACGCTTGGGCGATCATGTCTCGAAAGAGACATGACTGACTGGGCAGAAGATTATCCCACAGTAGGTTGCCATTGCTTTCTGCGGTAGACTGGTTGCCGACCAAGGCTATAGAACCCAATCTGTCCTGTTATTTAACCCATAACTGGAAGGAAGAGATGGATTAATACCTTTCCCAAGGGTATTTGCGCGTAAGTGAATACAATGGATTCAACTATTTTCTATATTGTGAAACAGTCGTAAACGTTTTTGTTATCCGCTAACTTAAATCAAAACAAAATATTCTGCCAAAATTTCAAACATGTTACAAGGGATTAAAAAATTTAAAAAATAATTAAAAATTACTTCAATATTTCCTTTTAATAATAATTAAAACATTTTGATTGAAAAAGTTTTTTTTAAATTCATGCAAAAATCAAATAATGGTCGGATTTTGAATAAAAATTTAGGATTTATTTATAAATGACTGAAATTATTTTTGAAATAATTATTTTTAGAAAATGTTCTTAAAAATATGTTTTTTACATTTACATTTTTCATTGAGTCATTGTAATTTTTCATTGAGTCATTGTAATTTTAGAATAAATTTAAATTATTTTTTTTGTGTATTTAAAGTTTTGTTTTGTATGTCAATTTCTGTGTGTACAGTAAAAGGTCATATTGTCCACAATTTCTTCCCCTTAAAGGAAAAAAATATCAGTTAATGATATCATTTTCAGTTACCATATACTTAATTACACTCATCTGTCAAGCTGTCATCAAAGGTCACATACAGGAGCAAAGGTCAGAAAGATAAACACTGTATTTAAGAAATAGTTTTATTCTAACTTTCATGGTATAAATAAGTAATACTCAGATTAATTTAACATTGTGGCACTGCAGTTGCAAGTTAAAAAATAATAATTTTTTAACTTGCAACTGCAAATAATTTTTTAAATTGTTAAAACATTGATAGTTACGTTAAGCTAGGATGTGTGTGTCCATGGTTGCACATAGGTGTGTACATATGCATGTATGTATACGTATGTGTGTGATAAGAAGACAGCAACGTCAAACAGACTGTAGTTGTATTTAGACAACAAATAAATATGATTCCAGTACTAAAGCTCACCAAGTTTAAGTTACATGTATCAGATTGAAAGGTTTTATGACTATTGTTAGAACTTGGGTTGACACTAATCAGTTTACGGGTGTCTTTAATATAAACATACCTTCACTTTAAGTAGGTCCAGACACAACCATTCAAGCATGCGGTTGAGTAAGATCAAGGTTTCCCCGATGGGGGATAGTCTAGCTTTGATGTGGCAGACTAGACTAGAGAGAGAGAGAGCTCTGCTTAGTTGTAAAGGGCGATGCGTGTTGTATTGGAGAATTATACTGCAGAATGCCATGTCATCTCTCCAGCTTGACTGAGAGAATAAAAGTGCCAATGTCTTAAATCCATTTTCGGATTTGTTTGTTCTTTTTTTAAATTCTTCCTTTTGTTGTTTTTTGGTGAAAATCAATAACAACACATACAATGTGGTATCCTAACTGATGAGCAGCCATCAACAAATGGATTAATAATCAATTATCACTGTTAATACCAATTTCCAACATTTATTTAGTGTTACAACATTAAATTTTCAAATTTTTCAAATTCAATGTGTCACAGATTTATATTTTTGCAAGAATTTTAAAACCACGAATAAACTTTCATTTACAAATGTGCCCATATTTCAACTTCAAAGCCTCTCATTTCAAAGCAAAACCAAAAGGCACACCTGGAGTATGCGAGAGAACATGTTGTTTGGAATGATGCACAATGGGATACAGTTTATTTCAGTGACAATTCCAAGTTTACTATATTTGGTTCTAACAGCAATTCTTATGTACGCCATAGAACAGGTGAAAGATTGTCTTCACAATGTGTCAAAAAAACCGTTAAGTTTGGTGGCGACAATGTAATGGTATGGGGGAATGATTTCATCTGCATGAGTTGGCCCTATCTCCTGCATACATGGCAATATCAATGCTGAGATTTACAAAAGGCTTCTTCAGCAGCATGTGGTACCAAGATTACACCATAATCTTTATGAGTCTCCTATTTTCATTCAGGACAATGCACCTTTCCACAAGGCTCAGAACGTTATGGCTTTATTTGCAGAAGAACGAATCACCCTAATGAAGATGGCCAGCCCAGAGCCCCGACCTGAATCCAACAGAAGATAATTGGAGAAAGTGCTCAGAAAAAATCCTGAAAAACTAGGATCATCTATGGGAGTCATTGAAAGACGAATGGGAGGGAATTACTGCTGATTTTTGCAAGAAATTAATTAGATCATGTGGTCAACGATGCTGAAAAGTCATTGAAAATAAGGGGATGTTTACCAAATATTAAATTTTGTTGATATTTTGTTCACAATCAAATATTAATAAGACTGTGCCTTTGTTCAATTTAATCTTTATTTTTAAAAAAAGTATTATGTAATTTTTTGTAACTTTGTATAATATTTATGCATTACACGCTAATCTTTATTTGGTAAAAATTTCATTGCTAATTATGCATTACATTTTAAGTAATACACATATTTATGTCTTTGTTGTTTCCATTCCTTATATTATGGCCGCTAATGTATACAGATGTGACATTTTATTTCTATAAAATTAGCAAATGTAGTGAAGTTAAATTAATCTGATTTTCACAATTATTAATTATTTCTAACATGAAATTTAGAATAAAGTTTTTTTTACTCACAGAATGTTGATCTCTGAATTCTGTGAATGATTGATGTGTGATGACAAACAGATGATGAGATAAGCTAAGTTTGTGGTGACCAGAATTGACATAATTGTCCAATTTTTTTCCTAGAACAGAAAAATCCATGAAATACATGACGTTTTGATGTACTCACAGAAATTATCATAAAAAACCTTCAAATACACACAAAAATTAAAATTATTTTTAAAATATGATGTTTCTACAATTTGCATTAAACATTTTAATTTTTGATTAATATATATAGTCTTCACTTAATAAATTAATAACCAAATTGCTAAAAAACATTTTTGAAATTTTATAAATGATTATAAAAAAGGAAGTTGAAACAATCCATTTAAAATTTCATTATTGATCAACATAATTGTTCTCTTTAGTCTATAATGACCTTAATATATATTATTTATAAAAGCAATTTAAGGCTGATCTAATTGAATAATGTTATAGTTTTACTGCATTTTTATTTTACTGTTTGGAGCCGATTTTCTGAGAAAAGGCCAAACAATTGAAAAAGAATCTTAAATGATTTATATTTGCCAATGAGTCTGGCGTTTAATTAATAAAACCAATTTTGCCGACAACATTTAATTTCTTGAAATTTCATAAATTTACATGTAGTGGGTGTAATAGATCTAAAAAAATATTTTTACCAAGATCTTTTAAAATAATTTCAAAAATAATTTTGTTCATTTGTGAATAATTTCTCAACGTTCCATTAAACTCCAACAATTATTTAGCTTTTGCAAGAGTTTCCAAATTAGTGTTTTTCACCAGAAAAAAAAAGTTAGATAATATTTGATTTTCCTTTGGTTCTTATATTGATTTCGTTACAACTAAAAAATGAAAAGATTTCTTACCAAAACTTTGTACTTATGAAAATAATTAAAATTTTTTAAAAATAATTAAAAAATACTTTCATCTCTCTTTTTAATAAAACCAATTCCTTTCTTTAAAAGAATTTCTTTTTTTTAAGTTTGGGACCTTTTTTCATGCTATTCTCGTTTTTTTTTGTTTTGTTTTTTTTCCAGTAAATTAGTGGAGGTACCTACATAAGCTTTGAAGTGAACTTTGAAAAAACTTTCTTGAAATGTTCATTTTAACACTATCTCTTTCTTGACCTTCTTAATTAATACAGGATTTTATTTTTTAAAATTTTCCAATGTTTTTCTTGAAGGAATTGCAAAAAATGACTGAAACATTGAAAAATTATTTAAAACCGAAAACACATGCCCTTTTAATGATTAGTCTCATATAACTTTCCATACTTAATAATCATGTGCAATATTTTACTGCTAAATGATTTGTATTAAACTTTTCAATTCTTGATTTGTAAATATAACCTTTACCCAATCAATTAATAATTGAAGACACTTAGTGGAAGTAATTTGAAAGATGTTTGGAACTTTATAAATCACCATCATTAGCAAAGAAAATAGGAAAAAAATTCATAATTCATTAAACAAAATTTTTTCTTCAGAATATGATGTCCTTAATAATTATCATTTATAAAATGAATTGAAAGTTTATCTAAATTCAAAATGTTGTAATTTTAATGCTTTTTTTGTTTTACTCCATTTTGATGATAAAACTTTGTTTTATTAATTTTGGGGCATTTTAACATCATACTATGCTGGGTTTTTTTTCATCAAATGAGTGAAGGTATTTAAATGATGTTCAGTGATAGGAGCAGCCCCTGATTTACTAAAGGATTAATATCACCTGCATCCCCTGGACCCCCTGTTAAAAGAAGAAACAATATAAAAATATACCAGATTTGTATATTATCAGATTTAATGTGACTTTTTTTAACTAATTTGAAACAATTTAGTCGAATGTATTTGGGTCCCTTCTACCTGGAGTGTTTTCTTTTAAAATTAAACGAAACTCTTTGAATGGACCACAAATAAATTTTATGCATCTTTTTTATAAACACAAGTTGTGGGGAGTAAGCATACATGATGAAACAGCCACAAGTTCTATAAGGCCTGGGGCTTGTTTAGTCATGAATCCAGCCTTGAATATTGACATTTATACCTGCTTGGATACCTCAAGGTGTTAGCTGTCAAATGTGAAAATCTCCTGGAGTGGAAAGACCACATGACATGGGATCGGACACCCAAAAGTTGCTGCTTTCAGAGGAAAAAGAGCAAAAACCTTCAAATATATTAACAAGTTGTAAAATATACCATAATCTTTGGTGTATATGTTGAGAAGGAATATGAAACACAAAAAATTAGAGAAATTTTGTGGAATCAAGCTTTTTTCATGTATAAAATGTGCCTTATTTTAGAGCCAAAAATTAGTTTTAAGAAAATATTAAATATGCTTTTTTATAAATCTATTCTGTCACAGTTAATAGTGTGTTTTCTTACTTGAATACTCTATTTCTTATTTTTCAGTTTCCATCTATGAGAGAACATGAAACCATGATAATTATTATTTATGAGAAAAATGGCATTCTTGCTTTGGAAAAATCATGGATTGTAACTTTTCAATGGTGGGACCTAACAAGACCTGAATTGGGATAAACCATTTCATTTGAAATCTGTAATTTAAAAATACATTTTCCATGAATTCAATTCTTAAAACAAACATGCAATCTCAAAATCAAGAAAAACGTTTCCACTGTGAAATCTGTGGTCATAAATTTTCCCAAAAATCACATCTCAAACAACACATGGTAACACACACTGGAGAGAAAAATTTCCACTGTGAAATCTGTGGATGTAAGTTTGCCCATAATTGCAGTCTGAAACGACATAGGCTGTCACACACAGGGGAGAAACAGTATCAATGTGAAATCTGTGGATATAAGTTTGCCATAAATTCATCTCTCAAACAACACATGTTAACACACACAGGAGAAAAACCTTTCCACTGTGAAATCTGTGGACGTAGGTTTTCTTATTATATCAATCTCAAGCGACATATGCAATCACACACAGGAGAGAAACCTTATCACTGTGACATCTGTGAATATAAATGTTGCCGAAATGCAGATCTCAAAAAGCACATGTTAAAACACACTGGAGAGAAACCATTCCACTGTAAAATCTGTGGATATAAGTGTTCCTATAATTTATCTCTCAAAATACATATGTTAAAACACACTGGAGAGAAACCTTTTCACTGTGAAATTTGTGGATTTAAGTGTTTCCAAAATTCAAGTCTGAAAGTGCACATGTTCACACACACTGGAGAGAAACCTTTCCACTGTGAAATCTGTGGATTTACATGTTCTTTAAATTCAAGACTAAAATTGCACATGTTAACACATACTGGAGAGAAACCATTCCACTGTGAAATCTGCGGATATAAGTGTTCCCATAATTCATCTCTCAAAACACATCTGTTAAAACACACTGGAGAGAAACCTTTCCAGTGTAAATTTTGTGAATTTAAATGTTCCCAAAATTCAATTCTCAAAGTGCACATGTTCACACACACTGGAGAAAAACCATTCCACTGTGAAATTTGTGGATATAAGTGTTCCCAAAAGTCAACTCTCAAAACACACATGTTCACACACACTGGAGAGAAAAATTTCCACTGTGAAATCTGTAAACATAAGTTTTCCCTTAATTCTGGTCTGAAATCACACATGTTAACACACACTGGAGAGAAAAATTTCCACTGTGAAGTCTGTAAATTTAAATGTTTTCGAAGTTCTGATCTTGAACAACACATCTTAACACACACTGGAGAGAAACGTTTCCACTGTGAAATTTGTCAACATAAGTTTTCCCGAAATTCCCATCTCAAACGACACATGTTGATACACACAAAAGAACAATGCTTCAGTTGAGAAATCTGTGGATTTAAAGTTTCTGTAAGTTCAAGTCTAATGACACGTTTATACACACATGAATTTAAATTTCACAAAATATATTTTGTCAGAAAACACCTACTAACACAGGTGAGAAACCATTCCACTGTGAAATCTGTAAGCAGATAAAAAATATTACTGAGAAATAGTTGGTAGTGGTGAGTAGCATTGTCTAATACCATGAATAATTCAAATGAAAATGATCTTGCCAATATCAGTCAAGACAGTTAAATTAGTATAGTTATATATAAAATCACTATTAAGGAACATTCAAAACACACAAACATAAATAGTGCAAAATGGTACAACAATAGTGGATGATATTCCGTCAGAAGAAAATGGCATTGCTTTATGCAGAAACCCTTTCAGCAGAATCAAATTAAATTTGATCGAAATGGAGTGCAATTCCGTACATTTATTTTTTTCTAGGTAAAAGTCCTGTATAACATAGCACCAACTTTGTGTTTGTTCAGTTGATAGTTGTTGACAACATCATTAAGATAGAAAATCCTATAAGATGGATTTACAAAATTCATGATACAGCCGACATATTCATGGGTTACACCATCAATTGTCCAAATATGTCTGATAGTTTTGCCAACATTGATACTGTTGTGTATTTCATGCAGGCCATCTGCAAATTCCAGGTATTCATTAAATAAAGAAGAAATATATAATTTCTCAAAATAAAGGTTTCATTTGTGATGGGAATCAGTAGAGACTGAAAATCTTCCTTCCAAAGAAGTCCTTTTGACAGGAAAAATATCCATGGAGGCCTCAGTTTGTACCTTCAAATTTTTAATGACATCTTTGACCATGTTCATAGTGACAGTGGGTTCTTTTTAGGTTGTCGTACTCATCCATGGTTCTGTTCACAACTTACTTATGATTCCCAGCACTTTCATCTCGATGATAGTGGCTTCTTCCCTAAATAATATCTGCAACCTTGTGACAGTCTCATTTGTGGATGACAAACCTTTCGAAAATGGGAAAGTAAGTTACTCCTAGATGAAAAATTATATGCAACTGATTTCCTTGGAATCTAGGATTTAGGAAAAATGGGAGCCCTTCTTAGCAAAAAAAGGACTTCATTGTGTTAACATACTCTAATTTATCTGAGAAAATTCATGGCTAAAATAACTCGCCAAGCAAGATGCTCACTTACATTTGATTTTCCTGTGGTGCTGATCACACAATCCTTAAGGACTTTCCTTGTATTGGATGCAATTGCTTCCAAAGGATGTAAATGGCAATGAAGTTTTTCTTATTTCAATCTGCCACTCTTTTCTACTAAAGATATTGCTGAATGGTTGACAGTTCTGAAATAATGTTTTTGAAACTGTCATCAACATGTCTGTGTCCAACGTCTGTCTAATGGGTGACTGGGAATGCCACATATGGTGTGTCACAAGCTCGCCTTGAGGTTGGCCTTTCTCAGTCATGCGTTGATGGAGGACTCGTGAAGACGTTATAGAGACACAAGAGGAGCTGATGATGGCATTGTTAACATAACACTGTTCACATGGATCCCATTTTGTATCATTGAATCAAAAACTAAAGTGCAGTTTACAGCACTTATCGCATCATCGAACATCTTGACATCTGAAAGGAAACCGAGCTACCCCACCATTCTATAGACAGTTGTAGATCTTCTGTACAAATGATAAGGTTCTAGTGACAATATTTGTGAAACTTGAGAAGCAGGAAACAGTCATAATGAAGTTTCCTGATAGTGAACTGATTGAAACTATTTTTTAAGTTTTTTTTTTTTTTTGCTGTGATCATATTTTTCTCCTCAGGACTAGAATTGTTTTAATTCCTTTCAAACAGCAAATTCTGAAGTGACAATGTTTTAGATTTAGATGGAGTGGCAGATGAATATTGGCTTGTACTTGCTGCAAAGAGGGCTGTAGTTGCAGCAAACAGAGTTTCAGGAGAAATATTCGTAAGTGCATCCAGCAGCATTGCAGTTATTTCCGATAAAGTTGCAGTTGCATTAGACAGGTTTTTAGTTGTAGCAGGTGTTGCAGCAGGCATGTTGGAAGTTGCAGTCGGCATATTGGAAGTTACATTTGTGGCAGAGGTCAAACAGGCAATAGAAGATATGATAGCAGTAGCAACAGAAGATTTGGATGCAAAAGAATGGGCCACCTGTTTGCATATATTTTCGAATAATGCAAAAAGGTTTTACTTACACCTGGTTTTGAATATTTGGGAAAGTTTATACGTTATATGTAATGTTATTGCATGGAAATCATTTCTTAAATTATTCTTAGTGGCTCATTCTGATAACGTTTGATATGGTCCATAGTTTTGTTGCATTTTTGAAAAATATGGCCACACAGAATTCTTTCGCCTGTTTGTTTATTGCTGTAGTTAAGCAGAATTTCCTGTTTTAATCATCAAAAATAAAATAAAACAATTTATTTATTTTAATGAAACTTTATGACCTATCCACAAATTAATAAAATTATTTTTCAAATGACTTAATGTCATTTTTAAGAAATTAATTAAATGTTACCCCTTCACAATTACTTATTTGAAAAGTAAGACAATTTTAACAAATTTACAATTATTAACTTACAAACAATTAAAATTATTTTATTAAATTCTTAGTCATGTGGAGCATACATTTTCCAGTTTCTTCATACAAAATTTTAAATGGCGATTAAATAAATTCCAATTAATTTAGTCTTTGAAATTAAAAAAAAACTAATTTGCTTATTGGAAATAAAATCTAATCAGTTTTTATTCATTGTCATTTGTCCATTTAAAAAAAAAATGAAAAACAATTTTCAATTGTAGGTGAAAAAAACTGAAAACGATTTCCCCAAACAAATTTAATAAAAAAAAAGTTCATTGTCAAAATCTTAAATTGAAGTTAAAATGAAAGCCTTTTCAATTTTTTAAATTAATCTTTTTCAAACTTTAGGCATCACAAAATCAGAAAAATTTTAAATTTTTTTTTAGTTCTTTTTCTTGGTTGGGGGGGTTGACAAACATTTGAGCAAAAAGATTTGCTCACATTTGTCTAAAAGAAATCTTAAAAAGATAAAAGAAATTTAAGTAGAAATTTTTAATGGTCAGTTAGGTACTTATTTGTAAAATATTTTAATCCACTAAATTGCTAAAAAAAACAACATTGTATGAAGAAAAAAAGGCCCCATACTTAATAAAAATAAACTTTTTCCATTAAAATGTTTGTTATTGTTATTCAGAAGAAATATCAAAATATTTTTTATTTATTTTTAAAAATTTCTTAATCTTTTCTAACACGTTCAAAATTTTGGTAAAAATTTTGCTTTTATTAGCATGTAACCAAATTGTTAACAAGAGTTTACAATAGAAAATGTTATATTACATAACTCATGTTTTTTTTATGGTGACTAACACATTAATTTGGAAATTCTTGGAAAAATCAAATAATTGTCGGATTTAAATGAAACTTTCAGGATTTATTCAGAAATGAATGAAATTATTTTTGAAAGTATTATTTTTTTAAAATCTTGATAACCTGCCCAACATATAAATTCATGAATTTTTTGAAGGAATTAAATTTTGTTTGGAAAATTGGCTTTATTAATTAAATGCAGGACTCATTGAGGAATGCAATTCATGCATTATTTTTTAAAAACTTTTTGCCTTTATTTCGAAAAATCTGCTCGTAATAGTATAATAAAAAACACAATGCTACTATGACATTTAAAATTATAACCTTTTAATTGCTTCAATAAATAAATTATATTAAGGAAATTATAGTGTGAAGAAAAAAATTTCTTTCAATTAATAATGAAATTTTTAAAATTGTTTTCATTTTTAATTATAACAATGTATAAAGTTTCAAAAATATTTTTAAAATACTTTGCTGTTGTAAATCTTATTAAGTGAAGATTGTATTTATTAACCCAAAATTGAAAAGTTTTAAAAACCCCACTTTTTTATGCATATATTAACCCCACCCTTTATAAACAATATATATTAAGGATATCATTGACTGAAGAGAAAAACATTTTCCACTAAATAGTGAATTTTTACAAAAATTATTTTTATTTTTATTTTTTAATTATAATGATTTATAAATTTCAAAATCTTTCTTCCCATCATCAGTCTATTAAGTTAATAAGTAAAGACTATATTTACGAATCACAAATTGAAATGGTGGGTATAAATCTTTACACACCAAGATATTTAAAATAATTAAAACATTTCTTTGGTGTGCAGATATCAGTTTGTTTTTTCTTTTTAATTTCATCCTAGTTCATTAAAACATCACGTGTTTCAAGTCTTGTTCCCCTTATGAAATGCTTGTTTAGGTTTTTATAAATTTATTTCAATTCTGGTCAACCATACTTGGCCAGATAAGTAAACATGATTGATTTTAGGGCTGTCATTGCCTACTTAAAACTTCAGCAAGTCAAACCTTTGTGATTATGAAATATTTTTATTTTAAATTTCATGCCAGAAACAATTTATAATTGTTTCAAATCAGATTAATTTAACTTTATTTTTGAAAATTAGCAAAAGGTATTAATCCGTCTCTTCCTTCCAGTTATGGGTTAAATAGCAGGACAGATTGGGTTCTATAGCCTTGGTCGGCAACCAGTCTACCGCAGAAAGCAATGGCAACCTACTGTGGGATAATCTTCTGCCCAGTCAGTCATGTCTCTTTCGAGACATGATCGGCCAAGAGTCTATCACGTATGGCACTTTAACTAACTGAATGTGTCACAGATCTATATTGCATTTTTGCAATATTTTTTAAAACTGAGAATTAACTTTTGTTTACAAATGTGTTGATCGCACAAAAATGGTCGAAACATTGAAAAATTTTTAAATCTTGGTAAATTTCTTTTTTACATCAACTTAATTTTATGAAATTTCTAGTAAATAAATTCTGCTTGCAAACTTATATTAATGTTGTAAGACTAGATGGTTATCAGGTAAGTAATCACCAAAACGGAGGTTGGGAATAATAGTATATCGACAAGTACAAGACTCACAAACTGCATGAATTAGATACCCTGCTAGTAAGTACAATCACTCTCTACTCTACACCTTAGTCCAATAGTACCCACATATTTAAGAGGGAAGGAACATCCCATTCCTGCATGCATGTAAGTATACAGCAGTTAGTTAAATGCAGGATGCCTTGGGGAATGTTAACCATGTACTTTTTAATTCAAACAGAATTTCCTGAAAATCTGATCCCAATAGTAAAATAAAAAATGAAATAAAACTATGATATTATTTAAATAAGCTTTTCATTGCTTTTATAAAGACTATAAATTAAAGACATTGTAATCTGGAGAAAAGAATTGTCGAATCATGCATGGTCATTTTTTATCTAATGTATGGGAAGTACCTAATATAAATGATCTTTAAAAAAATTCACTTTAATTTGTTTTTTTTTATTTTTATTTGTACGAATGAGAATGTGCAAAATTTGAAGAGTTAAAAAAAGTTAATTGGTTTATGTTATAACCATCAAGATAACAATTATTAATAATAGACAATAAAATGAAAAATGAGATATTAAGAATATGAATTAATAAAGAAAATACCATAATATTTCTTAAATTACCATGTTACGTCTATCATGATATTTAAAATCATTATTATCTCCGGAAATTTTAAAATTGATTTAAGAAAATATTATTTTAAATTTTATTTTTTCAGAAAGCCTATTTGCAATATGAGTTTTGGTAAAAAATTGTTACGTTTGTTAAAAAAATTCAAGGATGCATGGCCCAGTGGTTAGTTCCAATGACTTGAAAGTTAAGTTGTGAGTTCAGTACCTGGCTGCAGTAGTAATGAACAAATAAGAGTTGAGTTAAAGGGAGATAACTACATTGCATCCAGAAGTGGCATCACACATGGAATGAAAACTATATACCCTAGGGATCTATATACTTCTGATCACCTGAAGAAGGCCAGAGCATACAACAGCAATAGCAATAAAAATGAAGACAATAGCTGAAACATTATAAATAATGTAAATACTATCTCATCTAAGAAGTATAGACAAATACTAAAATAAAAGTTTCAAGAAAGCTTTTCTATTTTAAAAAATTAATTTTTTAACTAAGTTAGGTACCTCATATTCGGTGGGGTTATCCTATTTTAATTATTAGTTATTCTTAGCTTTTCTTTGAATTTATTCTTTAACAGCAATTATAATGTGTGTTTATCGATTCCATATAGTCAAGTGTCTCTCATGACAGTCAATGCAAGCCAAATTTTGATTTTATTCAGATTATTAATTAAAAAAGAAATTAAAAAATTGCTGATTTTAAAAATCCTTTCTATTGTCTGGATATCAAAATTGGAATTTCAAATGATGCATATTAACACACACTGGAGAGAAACCGTTTTACTATGAAATCTGTGGATTAAACTTTTATGAAAATTGGAATTTTAAATGGCATGTTAACACAAACTGGAGAGAAACCTTTCTACTATAAGATTTGTGCATGTAAGTTTTCCCAAAATTCACATCTCAAAAGCCACATATTAACACACTGGTGAGAAACTTTTCAGATGTGAAATCTGTTCATATAAGTTTTCACAAAATTTACATCTCAAAAGACCCATGTTAACACACACTGGAGAGAAACCATTCCACTGTGAAATCTGTGGATTAAACTTTTATCAAAATGGAAATCTCAAATAACACATGGTAACATACTGCTGTGAAATATGTAGGCATCAGTTTTCCCTGAATCAATCCCCCAAAAGTACACATCATAAACAGCACAACACACATTCACAAGATAACCTTTCCATTGTGAAATTTTGAGTTATTTTGTCATTAAATTTCTATTGCATAATTGAAAAGAAATTATTGTATGGCTAAAAACAAGTAATTCAAATTACATAATCAGATAATATAGCTAACCAAATGATACCATACTGAACATATATTTACCTGGTCTGAATTGACAAGTTCGTAAACAAAAGTTCATCCAGATTTAAAATTACACAAAAATAAAATCTACATCTTTGACACATAATTTTTGAAAAATTAGCAAATTTAAAGTTAAATTAATCTGATTTAGAAAAAGTATTATTTATACATATGAAATTTAGAATAAAAGTATTTCTTAATCATTTCTAATTTTCTGACTTGTGAAGTGAGTGATGGTAGGGGAAGAAACCTTTTAATGTCTCACACAAAATATTGTACTTTTTATGTAAGAAAAAAGTATTTTAAATATATTTTGGCTCAAAGTTTAAGCATTTCAATTCGTCTCAACTAAATGACCTTGCTACAATAAGGTTTTGTAGAATTTTAAAGAGGTCTTTGAAACTTTATAAATTATTATGATTAAAACAGGAAATATTAAAACTATTCATGTAAAAATTAATTATTTATGGAAAATATTTTTCTTCACACTATACTGTTTTCAATAGATAAACATTTTAAAAGTAAGTTAAACTTTTTTTAATTAAATAATGTCATAGTTTTATTGCATTTATTATACTATGAGGACCAGTGAAGTTGTAGAAGTTTCATTTAAATTTACTCTCTGTCATTGACATTGAAAGATCAATAAATGTCTTTGAAAATAAAGTCTGCAAATATTAAATCACTTCTCTTTTTGATTTAGCATGTTTTGATATCAAATTTTTGTGAATTGTACGTTTTTATAATACGATGATAATGATGAAGTGTTGCACATTTTATACGACTGGTCGTACATTTCCAACAAATATGAATATTGATTTTCTAAATACATTAGTTTATAGGAGAAATTCTTTTAGAGTTAATTGTTGTTAATATTTCATATATTTACCTATCAATATTTCCATCATTATTATTACCACAGAATTTTTTAAAAATTTAAAATATTTATATATCATTCTAATAAATCATTTTTATAATGAAAAGAATTTGACTAAAAATTTGTTATTTTTCTAATTGTAAATGTCTCTTTATAACAAAAGTGACATTTTGAAAGAAAAATATGTTTTAAATGCTGCAAATACAAAAATTATGCAATGCAGAAAATAATTTCTTGTAATTTTATCATTAAATTATTTGTATAGACTGGATTAAAAAATAATTCTGGGATTTAAACAAAAAATTAAAATGTTTAAAAAAATAATTTCATTCTTTTTTTGAATAACTTCTGAAATTTTCATTAAAATATTTTTCATCTGTGTCAATGACACTGGAATTTGTCTCTGGAACCTTTATTTTAATCTCACACCCAAAGTCTAATATAGTTACCCATGTCTCTGATATGTTTGTACCTTGCCTTTTATATGGGGTGCAGGTATGAGGGCACATCCTTCAGCTTTACACTCAGTGGCTATGAGTATACCTATATCAATCTCTTCATTTTATTTGATGGTCAAGTATAACATTTGAGTGCAGCCTGTATCCATACATGGTTTTCAATTAGAAGTTGTACATTTTCTAGTCTAGAAGTCAGGGTGCTGATTTTTTCTCTTCCATAACCAATTCCAATGTAAACCCATGATTGCCCTGCTTAAGATACTTGTAAAATGTAATTGCCTTGTTTAAGATTGTCTTGTAAAATTGCATGAAAAGAAAGAAATGTAATCCTAGATTTAACAGGACAAAGTGAAAGAAATTATTATAAGTGGTATTGTTGATTTTGCAGTTTATTGTAAATTGCAATATGAGCTTGAGTTAGAAATATTTATAAAATATTGTATGCTTGTTTCTTCATTGGTTGAACCAAACCCGCACCTTGAAATGTGAAGGTGGAAGTAATCTCATTGGTCAAAGATTTGATTTGCATAAGATACCCCGGGTCTCTCTGCACTGCCAAAGAGAATTTGGGACATGTATGAAAATTGAGACCCAAGTTCAGTTCATTAAGTTGACATCCAGTCGCTTCTCGCCCAGTGATGTAACAAATGAAGGAGGAGCATTCCCAACTGGGACCCATGCCATGTGGGTTCCAGCTGTAGAGACAATGATGGTCACTTGACATAGAGCTCATGGGTGAAGATGTAAAGAAATGTAGAGAAACCTGACGCTGACTGACTTGAAAGAGTTAAAGTTGAATAATGCGCCTACGATAGAGTCCTGACTGAAGATATACAGAGACAGAATGAGCTGAGAAAAAGTTAAACTAGCTGAAAAGAGATTTTATTTTGTTGCCAAGTGAAAGAGACAAGACAAATTTATTACCATCATCAACCTTCCACCCCACTTCAGTTGTTTCGGTAAAGCTTTGGTAAAGAGCCCTGAAAAGATATTTTATTTGGAAAATTGAAAGCTCTGATTATTCTAAACAAAAACTTCATAAAAATAGAATTCGAAAACTGTATATTCTGCTTCTGTTGATAATTAGTTGATAAAGTTTTTATATGTTTAACATATAAAAACTTTTCTGAAACTTATCCAGGCATCTTTGAACATATTTATTTTTTTTTTTTTTGGTGTCATGTTTATTTTATCAACACGTATACAGTCTTGTTTAAGCAGGTAGAGAAACGGCTACCGAGTTTTCAACATGTTTTTCTTGAGATCAGAGTACACAGCATAGGCAGAAATGTTCACCATTGTAAAAGACGCCTTTAGGACCAGCTACTGTTATGAGACCATCACAACTAGCGACCCTAGAGTATCATCATAACTGGTTCTGTGTTCGGCAGCATCAACCCTGACTCAGGTTCTTGTCATCATCATTATTGGTGTCCGCGATTGTTTAGGGGTCAGCCAGCAAGCCAACCTGCTGAGGTGTCACACCAACACCTATGCATCCTTGTCAACAGATACATGATTTAATAATTTTGATGGCAAATCTGCTCTAGTGCACAATGCTAACCAGAATAAAATTATATCCAGTTTCACATTTTACCTCTTGAGAATTTGCATTGTAAAATTGTTTTGAATCAGAATAAACTGCATAATGCATCTGAATTAGAAACTAATAATTCTTTCTGCATTGATTTGTCTTCAGAAATTTAGTTAAAATTACAAATCAAAAAGTTAAAATCCCTTTAAATTGACAAATTACATATTTAAGTTTGATATATAGTATAATGTTGGATTTTTTGTTTTTGAACATATTTTAAAAAATACTTGAAAATTTGTTCATGTCATCCATACTATTGTTTTCAGTTTACATCTTTGAGAGTACCTCAGCTCTCAGAATATACATTTTAAAACACACCTGAGAGAAATCATTCCACAGTGAAATTTGCAGGTTTAAATATTGCCAGAATTCATGGTAAAACACACTGGAAAGAAATCATTCCACAGTTAAATGTGTAGGTTTAAATATTGCCAGAATTCATATCTTAAAGCACATGTTAAAACACACTGGAGAGAAACACTTCCACAGTGAAATCTGCAGATTTAAGTGTTCCCAGAAGACGAATGTGAACACACATTGGAGAGAAACCAGTCCACTGTGAAAACTATAGGTTTTCTCAAAGTTCAACACTTAAAAAAACATATTTTAGCACACACTGGAGAGAAATTATTCCATTATAAAATCTGTCCATTTAAAAATTCCCAGAAATCAAATCTCAATTCTCACATATTAACACACAATAGAGAGAAACATTTCCAGTGTGATATCTATGGATTTAAATTATCCCAAAATTCATCTCTCAAAAAACACCTTGAAGAGGAACTATTCCGCTATAAAATTTTTGGATTTAAGTGTTCTCATATATGATGGATCATTCAAATTCTTCTAACAATGACCCAAATTGTACTTCACTGCAAAGGTTTTAGCAGTAGAGAAGGAAGATTACCATATTCTATTAGTAAAAGGAGAATGTCTGATTCAGTTCAATTCCTGGATGTTGGACAATAAAGCAGAGAAAGAGAAACCAACCTTAATTTAAGGAATTAAGAGAAACCATTGCATACACAAATAGATTTCAAGCTTTTGCAGGAACCAGTGTTGCTAAAACAGCTGATATGAAATGGTGAGACACTGAGAAAAACATTTGAATAATCCATGAAGCTTCACAAAGACACACAAAGCAGTTGAGCTGAAATACAAGAGTGGTATACTGAAGGAATATTGCTATTAGGTACAATCCTGAAAAATACAAGACTAGGTGAGATTCATCTCAACATAGAAGAAAATGGCCTGTTTGGGGTAGAATATGTTCAACCTGTAGGTGACCAAATCAATGAGATAGCGTATGTTTTGGCAATGAGAAAAGCATGCAGAAAAAGAAAAAAATAACACAATGTCAGCCAAAATTGTAGCCAGAAATAAAAAGAAAAATTTGAAGTATGAGAATGATGTGCATTCATTGAATCAATTCAAAGATGACGTGCTGTATGGACAATTCCAAAAAATGCCATTCACTACAATTCCTAAACAGGCTGCAAATGATAATAGCACTAGGGCATTTGAATTTGTGTTGCCTAAAAATGAATATTAAATAATAAAAATCTTCATTGAAGCTTTTATTTAAGTTTTAACTTGAGGTTAATGCATGAAATTGTCAGTGAGCAAAATAATTTCCTTTATTTCAGAAGTAATTGAATTTAACTGGAAAAAAATTTTTTTGCCTTATTCTGTTCTCACTTGTCTTTAAATTAGAATTCTGTAATCACTCATCTGTATCCCTTTTATGTGTTAACACTATTCCCAGATTGTGAAATATTTGCCTTATTTTGCTCAATTTCGTGTTGTAATTTAATTTGACTGGAAACATTTTGAAATAAAACAGACCCAGGCAGTTTTCACAAACCAGTGTGAAAATTAATTTTGTCAAATAGGAAAAAAGATTGACCCTATACATAAAGAAAAAGTTGAAGGCAAATTTCACAATCCGTTGTTAAATCTATTTTCTAACCAATGATTTACAAAACTGAAAGAAAAGTTTGCAAGGCAGTGTGAAAAAACGTCGATAAAAACAGAAAGAAAATCGAATCAGTAAGTCAGCTGTGAAAAATGTGAAAAAACTTCAAAACACTGACCAAGACATAAGGTCCTGTCACGCATTCTTTCTACTTTTCTTTTTCACGTGTTATTTTTCTTTCCCTCTCCTTCATCTTCACCATTCTTGCAGTCAACCAAGAAGCTGATAACAACAACAAGATACTTCAACTGACTGCTAAAAATTAACATGTTGATAAGTACAATTCTCCCTCATTGCTTTAACTTCATTTTGACTTTCTTGCCAGCAATAAAAAAGGAAAGGAAGACAGGCTCCATTATTTTCCTGTTAATCTTTGCATGCATACAATATGACCTGCTACTTACAACCATGACCTCTTGATTAATTTAACTTCTATTTACACTTTCTCTTTGATCATTTACATATAATTACACTTCTTACAAAATTTGTTATTATGTTTAGCTAATAAAATTCCACTTATTTTATAAACAAAACACTTTCATTCTTTCAACCTTTTGATATTTTAAATTATGGAGACATCAGTTGTGTTTGGCACAAGGTCAATTTGATAGCCACAGCCGTGGCTTCAACAAGATACATCAAATCCTGCATATAACACAATATAGAATGAGTAATGCATACATTTAATCACACATACACTAAACAAATCTCATGAGAAAATATATACACATATAAAAAATGAGGTTAGGAATAGACACACAAAATAAATTTGAGTATTGTTAAATACCTTGAAACATAGGGAAATGGTTAATGTTTCTTTTGTTTGGCCTTGTGTCTTTCTTAGCTGAACTCCATACATCTTACAAGTTTATGTTGAATAATATTCATCAGAAGTTTGGTTGTCGGCAGTTAGAATGTGTGTATTAGTAATGAAGAGTGGAATAATAAAATGTACAGTTTATATTTAAAATAAAAATTTATTATCAGGAGGAATAACAAATGTTAAGAAACATTTAGAAGTTAATGATAGAATTTGTATTCAATGATGAGGTCGAAGAATTAAGAGTTTGTACAAACTGTTTGTAACAGTAATTGCTGAGAGAGAGAGGATAAACAACAATGTCGGGGTCACTTGACGTCGAGAGTTACATCTTTGATGTATGTCAGTAACCTGCCTCCTCTGACTTGCCCGTGACCGGTTAGTGACTATCCTTAAATATGGAATGGGGTGGATCAGAAACGATTTTTTTCTTTAGCTCTGGAAAAACCGTTTCTCTGATGTATTTTGAATTTTGCAATTTAATGACCAAACATGATCCAGAGTTCCGCTACAGGTCCGTAAAAAGGAATTTGATATTTAGTTACTTTTTATTTACTTCCGGAACTTCTGCATGGAGCCAGACGTGCAAAGACCCGTTTTGGTCATTTGCTTTCTGAATCTCTGAGAGCAAACATGCAGTCCCTTGCTTTGCTCAGTATATTCACCACAACCTATCACCTTGATGAAACCTGATGTTTTACTGTGCATAAATCGATGGTAATTCGCTATCTACTGTAACAAGCAACCAATAAGTGAGAATTGCAATATTTTGGTTGGTTGTATCACAAACCTAAATACTGATTGTGTAACCCCACGCATATATTTTTATATTCAAAATTAAATTTGATTGAAAGCAAATTTTGAGAGAATTAAAAAAATGTTTCCTTTAAAAGTTTATAATGTGAGAGAAAGTAAAAAAAATTGTAATGTACAAAAGTAGAGTTGTCTCACTTAGACAATATTTAAATGTTCTGCTAAAACGTGAAATTTATTACATAATGCTGAATTGATAAATTTTTTTCAAGCATATCATTGATATATCGATACAATATTGTGACATGTTGTCTGTACACGGACTATTTTTTGAGGAAGGAACAGATGTTTCTTCTACACCGTTTCCGGACGACTTGTTTTCACATGATTAATCTTTTTTATTTGCAGTTTATATAAAAATCGAAAGTTTTATTGATGGTCAAATATTGTCGATGTTGAGAAAGAAATATCAAAGTCGAAAAACAAGAGCAACTTTTAATCCTGTTTGTTTTTCTATGAAAAGTTGTTAGATTTTTTGCCCTGAAAAGGTAAGTAGAAAAAAAATCGCTTACATTTCGCTACCTCCACGAATCCGTTGATAACACAACATAGTTTGTAGAAGAACAGCCAAATAGAAAATGAGTTTAGCAATAATAATTTACGCTGTGAAAAAATTTCCCAGGTTTCTATACGGAAGAGAGTTTATTCTGCAAACATATCACAAACCGATGTTATCAATATTTGGATAAAAAGGTATACGGACTCATACGACAAAAACGACTACAACATTGGGGTGTAATTCTATTGAATTATAATCTCAAAATATAATATGTACCTTCAAAGAAGCTAGGTCATGCCGATGGGCTATCAAGATTGATACCTGAGTATACGTAACCATTGGAAGAAACAGTAATAGCTTTGCTAAGAGATGAAACACTATTAGAGAATTCTTGAAGATGTGAAAAATGAAAAAGCAAGTTAGATTGAGAAATCTAAAAAAGCAAGTTGTTTCACTGTTTTCAATCTGCAATAAGCTTTTATAAAAATAATAACTGCTTAAATAACTCCATTTATTTGTGAATAAATCCTGAGAGTTTCATTAAATTTAGATAATTATTTGATTTTTATAAGGAATTCAAATTTAACTTCCTTGCCAGTAAAAATGAGGTTCATAATAAACATTGGTGAATCGCTGACAAAACAATAACAACATTTTTATTTTAAAAAATAATTCAAAATTTTAAAAAGTAATGAAAAAGAGCTTTGATATTTCCTCTTAATAATAACATAAAAACATTTTGACGATAAAACTTTGTTTTTATTAACTTTGGGGCTTTTTAACATCATGCTATGCTGTTTTTTTTTTCATCAAATGAGTGGAGGTACCTAAATGAGGTTAGCATCCCCTGGACCCCCTGTTAAAAGAAGAAACAATATAAAAATTTACCAGATTTGTATATTATCAGATTTAATGTGGCTTTTTTAACTAAGTCAAAATGATTTAGTCGAATGTACTTGGGTCCCTTCTACCTGGAGTCTTTTTTTTTAAATTAGGCGGAACTCTTTGAATGGACCACAAATAGATTCTTATGCATCTTTTTTATAAACTTAAGTAATGGGAAGTAAGCATACGTAAGGAAGGAACCACAAGGTTTATAAGTCCTGGGGCTTGTTTAGTCATAAATCCAGTCTTGTATATTGACATTCATACCTGCTTGGCTACCTTAGGTATTAAATGTCAAAGGTGAAAATCTGCTGGAGTGGAAAGACTACATGACCAAGGATCAGACAGCCAAAAAGTTGCTGCTTTTTTAGGGAAAATGAGCAAAAATCTTCAAATATATTAACAAGTTGTAAAATATACCATAATCTTTGGTGTATATGTTGATAAGGAATACAAAACACAAAATATTAGAGAAATTCCATAGTATCAACATTTTTTCATGTATAAAATGCACCTGATTTTAGAGGAAAGAAAATGACCAAAAACTAGTTTTAAGAAAATATTAAATATGCTTTTTTATAAACCTATTCCGTCACACTTAATAGTGTGTTTTCTTACGTGAATACTTTATTCCTTATTTTTCAGTTTCCATCTTTGAGAGTACATGAAACCATGATGAATATTTATGAGAAAAACAGCATTCTTACTTTGGAAAATTCATGGATTGTTAGTTACTTTAAAATGGTGAGATCATAACAAGCCATGAATTTGGATAAACCATTTCCTTTGAAATCTGTAATTTGAAAATACATTTTCCCTGAATTCAAATCTCAAAACAACCATGCAATCCCAAACTGGAGAAAAACCTTTCAACTGTGAAATTTGTGGTCATAAGTCTTACACAAGATCACATCTCAAACAACACATGGTAACACACACAGGAGAGAAACCTTATCACTGTGAAATCTGTGGATATAAGTGTTCCAAAAATTCAACTCTCAAAACACACATGTTCACACACACTGGAAAGAAAAATTTCCAATGTGAAATCTGTGGATATAAGTGTTCCCGAAATTCAAATCTCAAAACTCACATGTTCACACACACTGGAGAGAAAAATTTCCACTGTGAAATCTGTGGATATAAGTGTTCCCGAAATTCAAATCTCAAAAAGCACATGTTCACACACACTGGAGAGAAAAATTTCCAATGTGAAACCTGTGGATATAAGTGTTCCCAAAAGTCAACTCTCAAAAAGCACATATTCACACACACTGGAGAGAAAAATTTCCAATGTGAAACCTGTGGATATAAGTGTTCCCAAAAGTCAACTCTCAAATCACACATGTTCACACACACTGGAGAGAAAAATTTCCACTGTGAAACCTGTGGATATAAGTGTTCCCAAAAGTCAACTCTCAAAGCACACATGTTCACACACACTGGAGAGAAAAATTTCCAATGTGAAACCTGTGGATATAAGTGTTCCCAAAAGTCAACTCTCAAAAAGCACATGTTCACACACACTGGAGAGAAAAATTTTCAATGTGAAACTTGTGGATATAAATGTTCCCAAAATTCAACTCTCAAAACACACATGTTCACACACACTGGAGAAAAAAATTTCCAATGTGGAACTTGTGGATATAAGTGTTCTAAAATGTCAACTCTCAAAGTACACATATTCACACACACTGGAGAGAAAAATTTCCAATGTGAAACCTGTGGATATAAGTGTTCCCAAAAGTCAACTCTCAAAACACACATGTTCACACACACTGGAGAGAAAAATTTTCAATGTGAAACCTGTGGATATAAGTTTTCCAAAAAGTCAACTCTCAAAAAGCACATGTTCACACACACTGGAGAGAAAAATTTTCATTGTGAAACCTGTGGATATAAGTGTTCCCAAAAGTCAACTCTCAAAACACACATGTTCACACACACACACTGGAGAGAAAAATTTCCAATGTGAAACCTGTGCATATTAGTGTTCCCAAAAGTCAACTCTCAAAATACACATGTTAACAAACACTGGAGAGAAAAATTTTCAATGTAAAACCTGTGGTTATAAGTGTTCCTGAAAGTCAACCAAGGCTCTGTTAACAATTTCCCTATGATTCCCAGCACTTGCATCTCGACAATAGTGGCTTCTTCTGTAAATAATGTCTACAACCTTGTGATGGTCTGATTTGTGGAGCAAAGTTCCCTGACAAACTTTTCCAATTTTTGAAAATAGGAAAGTAAGTTGCTCCTAGATGAAAAATTATATGCAACTTATTTCCTCGGAATCTAGAGATTAGGGACAATGGAAGCCCTTGTTGGCAAAAAAAGGACTTCATTGTGTTAACATAACCTAATTTATTACTATAACTGAGGAAATTCAATAATAATTTGCCAAGCTAGGCGCTCACTTACATTTCATTTTCCCATGATGCGGATCTCACCTAAGGACTTTCCTCATATTTGATTCAATTGTTTCCAAAAGATGTAAATTGCAATAAAGTTCTTTTATTTCAATCTACCACTCTTTTCTACTAAGGATATTGCTGAATAGTTGACAGGAGCTCGGTCTGTCAAGCAACATTTAAATTTTGAAATGTTTTTAAAGTGTCATCAACACTTTGGCCTGTAAAGTGTGAACATATTTGAGCTAACTTGTTGATACAGTGACACATATGCTGCTTGTAGTCATTGGTAGTCCCTCCAAGAAGAGGAGCTGATGATAGCATTGTTAACATAACACTTTTCAAATGGATCCCATCTTGCGTTGTTGATTCAAAAACTAAAATGAATTTTTCAGCACTTATCACAGCATCAAACGTCTTGACATCTAAAAGGAAACCGAGCTCCCCCACCATTCTGTTGGCAGTTGTAGATCTTCTGTACAAATGATAATGTTCTAGTGACAATGTTTGTGAAATAGATTTCACTAGGTTCACTAACACTAGAAGCAGGAACTCCATTTAAGAGACAGTCATAATGGAGTTTCCTGATAGTGAACTGATTCAAACTATTTTTGATTTTTTTTTTTCCTCAGTGATCGTATTTTTTTCTTCAGGACTAGAATTGTTTTAATTCCTTTCAGACGGCAAATTCTGCAGTGACAATGTTTTAGATTTAGATGGAGTGGCAGATGAATATTGGCTTGTACTTGCTGCAAAGAGGGCTGTAGTTGCAGCAAACAGAGTTTCAGGAGAAATATTCGTAAGTGCATCCAGCAGCATTGCAGTTATTTCCGATAAAGTTGCAGTTGCATTAGACAGGTTTTTAGTTGTAGCAGGTGTTGCAGTAGGCATGTTGTCAGTTGCAGTTGGCATGTTGGAAGTTGCAGTCGGCATATTGGAAGTTACATTTGTGGCAGAGGTCAAACAGGCAATAGAAGATATGATAGCAGTAGCAACAGAAGATTTGGATGCAAAAGAATGGGCCACCTGTTTGCATATATTTTCGAATAATGCAAAAAGGTTTTACTTACACCTGGTTTTGAATATTTGGGAAAGTTTATATGTTATATGTAACGTTATTGCATGGAAATCATTTCTTAAATTATTCTTAGTGGCCCATTCTGATAACGTTCGATATGGGCCACAGTTTGTTGCATTTTTTGAAAGATATGGCCACACAGAATCCTTTCACCTGTTTGTTTACTGCTGTAGTTAAGCAGAATTTCCTGTTTTAATCATCAAAAATAAAATAAAACAATTTATTTTAATGAAACTTTATGACCTATCCACAAATTAATAAAATTATTTTTCAAATGACATTAAAGTTATTTTTAAGAAATTAATTAAATGTTGCTCCCTCCACAATTACTTACTTTGAAAAGTAGGACAATTTTAAAAAGTTTACCGTCATAAACTTTACTTACAAACAATTAAAATTATTTTATTAAATTCTTAGTCATGTGGAGCATACATTTTCCAGTTTCTTCATACAAAATTTTAAATGGCAGTTAAATAAATTCCAATCAATGTTTGAAATTTAAAAAAACTGTAATTTCTTTATTGGAAATAAAATTTAATCAGACTTTGTTCATTGTTTGTCCACTTAAAAAAAATATGAAAGAACAATTTTTAATTGTAGGTAAAAAAAAAACAAAAACGACTTCCTCAAACTAATTTAATAAAATATACAATTGTCAAAATCTTAAATTGAAGCTAAAATTAAATCCTTTTCATTTTTTTAAAATTAATCTTTTTCAAACTTTAGGTATCAAAAAATCAGAAAAATTTAAGAGTTTTTTTTAGTTCTTTTTCTTGGGTAGACAAACATGTGAGCAAAAAGATTTGTTCATGTTTGACTAAAATAATTTCAAAAAGACAAAAAAATTAAAGTAGAAATTTTTTAATGGTCTGTTAGTTACTTATTTGTAAAATATTTTAATCCACTAAATCATTAAAATAAACAGCATAGTATGAAGAAAAAGGGCCCGAAATTAATAAAAACAAACTTTTTCCATCAAAATGTTTATGTCATTAAGAAGAAATATCAAAGTATTTTTTATTTATTTTTAAAAATTTTTTAATCTCTTCTAACACTGTTCAAAATTTTGGTAAAAATCTTTTTATTTTCGTTAACAGGTAACCAAATTGTTAAGAGTTTACAATAGAAAGCATTATATTATACAACTCTTTTTTTTTAATGGTAACTAACACATTAATTTGGAAATTCTTGGAAAAATCAAATAATACAGATGTTGGTTAATAAGGACTATATTTACTAATCACAATTGGGGAGTGGGGGGGTGTAGATAAACGTGTGAGCAAAAAGATTTGCTCACATTTGTCTAAAAAAATCCCAGAAAGACAAAAGAAATTAAAGTAGAACTTTTTTGATGGTCAGTTAGGTACTTCCAAACATTAGATAAAAAATTACCATACATGATAATTCTTCAAATTTAATAAAAAAAAACTTTTATCATGAAAATTTTGAATTTCACTTATGAAAGTTTGTTCATATTTTCTTGTGTTATTCATAATTCTTTTAACATTATCATAAATTAGTTAATGCACCTACAGTCACAATTAATTAAAAAATTCAGGAATTGAAAAAAAAAAAACTTACTTTGAATCTTCAAGGAATGACTTGCAAAAATGCTGTTGAATTTAGAAATGTCTTGAAAACACTGGAGTCAGAATGAAAGTGCAGTTTTCTCTTGTATGTTTGTTTATTTTTTCCATTATCGCAAATTCTCTTTTACTATCACTCAAAAAAAAATTGAAAGCTTTGGTTCATGAAGACCAAGAAATGATGGACCAAATAAATAAGTGTCAGCATCAATTAGCATTGAAGTGGTCACATTACACAACACAGACTGTAATAACTGATTTTTTTAAGCCTGCACCATTGTGAATAAATAATTTTTATTTCTTTTGTTAACTGTGGTAAATTGATTTTAATGTTAAAAAAATAATTATGCTGAATAAATCTTTTCAAAGTTAGACCATCTTGTGTTCTCATTAATTTATTACCAGATTACAGATGCTTCCTGGTAAAGTGACCAGTTCAGCTACGAAAGAACTTTGTCAAACAAGAGCGCGCTCTGAATCATCAACCAGATGAGTGATGCCTTGTCATTAGTGAGGCATTTCAATCCGGGCACCCAAGGCCATATGAATCAAAATCCTCACCCTCAATACAATGCATCTCTTGAAAATGGCTGGCCGGATCTCAGAGATGTCAGCCTGTATCCAAGAAAGAACCCACCAAAAGATGCCGTTCCCATCATCTGCATCTGCTGCTATGTTAGGCATTTCTAGTACACCTCTTCATAAAAATAAAATGTACATTTTGCATTTTAAAATACAAATTTATTAAAAGGACACAAGTTGTAGAAGTTAATGTGCAATTAGAAACATTATTAAGAAGCTAAGGGTAGAGAAGAGAAAGATAAAGGTATCAAAATTTGCAGAAAATGTTCATAGTATTATTGTTTAAAGAGTATATGCGTACATACGTAAGTATGTGTGTATGTATTCAGTAGGAATGTCTTTGGGTAGAAAAGAAGTAAAAGGAATCAGCGGAAGGAAAAAGAAAGAGAACAAATGTCCGACTCAGCTTGAAGCTTCTCTCGTAACATTTTTGCTTGTCGTCTTTGCTGCTTCCATCCCTGACTGACTCATTGACACTGATCGGAGCCCTTTTATTGTTATTAGATTTTTCACACTGACTCGAAGTCCTCAAGGTGAGGAAAGTCAGCCAAATAGATAACAAACTGTGCCATGCTTAGACTGGGCTCCCTCACAAAAAACTTCTAAAAGACATTTTTAACACATAATATATATATTATCCTTTAGTAAATATTTTTATTTTCTTATTAAACAGTAACCATCTTTTATTTTCAGTATTTTTCTTTTAATGTGAAAGGTCATATCTCATATATCGCCCGGTTCACACTTCATCCACGTCTATTGAACAGGTTAAGAGGCTCATCCCTTGTTCCCTTATTAGGATGTGGTTTCCGGCTTTCTCTTTTCCAATCTTCTCACTTTGTTTTTTTTTTCAATTGGAGTAGATAGAACTATCTATCGCCCAGTTCGCACTCCACCCATATCTATTGAACAGGTTAAGAGGCTCATCCCTTGTTCCCTGTTTAGGATGTGGTTTCCGGCTTTATCTTTTCCAATCTTCTCATATTATGTAGCCCCCTGCACATCAGTGGCATTACCGCCTTGCTCAGATACAATTAAAAAATACAATTAAAAAAAAAATTACATGGTAAAATACTAAAATATGTACATTTTGGAGAGTGAAATATACGATCGTGGGGAGGATAGGTCACGGGTATTTAGTGAGCGATCACCTGCCGTATGTGACCAGTTTTTGATGGCAGTAGGGGTTTTCGCATACAACAGTTCCCACTGTATAATGTTTATCTAATTATTTTTGTCCGCTTTATTTTTCCTCTTTTTTGCTGAAATTATCAGCCAATCACTGCTTACAGAATAGACTTGCCTGTAACAGAATGGAGTTTCCCAGGTGATTATTTAAACCACCTACCAATTTGCCCTGGTGATTTTTTGGTCAGTTGAACTCAACTTCTATTCTAGTTGATTACTGGCTGATTGTTCTATAAGATTCCTACAGGAATAGTGTGAACATAAAAGGGATACAGACAAGTGATCACAGAATTCTGATTTAAAGACAAATTTTTCAAGTCAAATTACAGGTTTAACATATTCTACCCCAAATAATTCAGGCCATTTTCTTCTATGTTGAGATGAATCTCACCTAGTCTTGTATTTTTCAGGATTGTACATAATAGCAAAATTCCTATTGAATATAATTGAGAATGTGTAGGTGTTGGAATGGATAATGGAAACAAAAAATCAGCACCCTAAGTTCTTAACTTGGAAAACAACAATTTTGAATTGAAAACCATGTATGGATACATGCTACGTTCAAATTCCATACTTGACTATCAAATAAGTTCAAGTGATTGATATAGGAATATATATCCAGTATACAAGGCAAGGGTACAAGCATATTGGAAACATGCGTTACAACCACAGGGGTGATTTGGGCAGTCACTAAAACAGACTATATTAAGTCTCTATGTTAGTCTTTGGCTGTGGAATGAAAACAAATGTTCCATATCATTGACTGGCAGAGAGAAAGTGATGATATATTGGTGTGAATGAAATGCATATTGATTAAGATTCAAGTCTTTCGTCATCATTTAATTGGCAACCCTCATTCATTCTTAACTAAACAATTATTATTCATGGAGAAGGAAAACCACTGGAAACATTTGCATAATCTTCATTAAAATTCCAGTGTTAATAGCATAGACAAAAAATATTTTAATGAAACTATCTGAACTTATTAAAAAAAAAAAAATGAAATTATTTTTTAATCATTTCATTTTTTTTTTAATCCCAGAATTATTTTTTTAATTTATTTAATTATAAAATTACCAGAAATTATTTTGTACATTTCATAATGTTTGCATTTGCAGCATTTAAAATACCCTTTTTTTGTTTCAAAATGTCTCAGTTTTATTATATGGAGACCTAATTAGAAAAATAAGAATTTTTTAGTCAAATTCTTTTCATTTTAAAAACAATTTATTAGAATAATTTATAAAACAAGAAAATATTTTAAATTTCTGTGCTAAGAAATAACGATGAAATTGTTTACAGGAAAATATATGAAATATTAACAAAAATTATCTCTGAAAGAGTTTCTCCTATAAGCTAATGCATTTAAAGAATCAATACAATATTCCTATTCACTGGAAATGGTTGACCATTAGTTTAAAATGTGCAACACTTATTATCATTGTATTATAAAAAAAAGAACAATCCACAAAAATTTGATAGCAAAACATGTTAAATCTAAAATTAAAACAATTTAATGTTTTCAGACTTTATTTTCAAAGACAAAATTTCATTGACCTTTCAGTGTCAATGACAGAAATTTTTTTTTAATGAAACATTTAAAGCTTCACTGCTTTGATTAGCATAATAAAAAATGCAATAAATCTGTGCTATTATTTAATAAGCTTTTAATTACTTTAAAAATATATATCAATTAGGGACATTATAGTTTGAAGAAAGAAATATTTTCCATGAATAATGAATTTTTACAAGAATTGTTTTAATTATAATAATTTATAAAGATTCAAAAATATTTTTAAAATTCTACAAAACCTTGTGGTTAGGTTAAGTTATTAAGTGAAGACTATATTTACTAACTGAAAATTAAAAAGCTTAATACCAATCTCATAATCAGTACATTTGAATCACTCAGCCAGGTACCCAGGTGTATAGATGATAGGTAACACCAATAATGAAGAAAAATGTATATGTATGCAAAGACAAACAGATATGAATGCCAAGTTACCTGTCCCATTTCTGACAAATCAACCCTGTTCAGATTCAAACTTGGGTCTCATAAAAACATTCAAACTACTCTGCTGTGTGCACAGATGTATAGATAAAAGGTAACGCCAATAACAACGAAAAAGAAAGATATATTTAGAACATTTTCTTGTAATATTCCTGTGTGAGTTTCAAATTTTACCATTTGTTGATGACAAGATATCATTTTTATTTAAATAAAGATAATGTTGTGGATCTTCGTTGCCAATTTGTTGTGGAGTGGTAGTGAAACTTTGCTGCAATGTTGTAGTGACCGATTTGTGCCAGAAGCAAGACACAGAACAAGAAGGTAGGTTCAAAACAATGTATTAGTGCAACAAGAAACAAGATATCCACAAGAAGTGTTAATAATAAGTAATATAGGAATATGTAAGTCCGAAGGTATTATTACACTGCCTGACTAATAGATGTCGTCACCTGCTGTACTTGACTACTTTTAACTGCTCTTGTTAAACTGCTCTCTGGAAGTCACACAGGTAATCATATATGTTGCAAGAGGAAGCATCCATTTCTCAGAGGAGGGTACCATAACAGATACATTTGAGGAAATGTTTTCAGACTTTATTTTCAAAGACTTTTCAGTGCCAATGACAGAGAGTCAATTTTAATGAAACTTTTATAACTTCACTGCTTTGATTATATAATAAAAAATGCATTAAGCCTATGATATTATTTAATTAAATAAGCTTTTGAATACTTTTAAAATATATATTATCTATTAAGAACACTATAGTTTGAAGAGAAATATTTTCCATGAATAATGAATTTTTACATGAATTGTTTCAGGTTTTCTTCTTTAATTATAATAATTTATAAAGTTTCAAAAATATTTTTAAAATTCAACAAAGCCTTGTTGGGGTTAGCTTAAGTTATTAAGTGAAGACTATATTTACTAAGAGAAAATTGAAAAGCTTAATACAAATTTTTGAGCCAATAGATATTTTAAAAAAATTTTTTCATGTGTAGGAAGTATATTTTGTGTGTGACATTAAAAGGTTTCTTCACCTGTTCATCATCGCTCCTTTCACTGGTCAGAATGTTATGACCTCCATGCTCAAAAAATACTTTTATTCTAAATTTCCTGCTATAAACAAGTAACACTTTTCCAAAATCAGATTAATTTAACTTTAAATTTGCTAATTATTCAAAAAGAATGTGTCACAGATGTATATTATATTTTTATATTTTATTATTTTATTTTATATTTATTTTATATTTATTTTATATTTATTTTATATTTTTGCATGATTTTAAAACTGCAAATCTACTTTTGTTTACAAAGTGGTTAGGCTGTCAAAATGGATGCAAGAATGATTTCAAATACTCAGAAAAAGCTGAGATTCCAATCAATATAATTTCAATTTGAAATATATCAGAGTATTTTCCTTACTGGAAATAGTAAATTTGACCATTTAACTTTCAATTAAAGTAGATACCTCCATTCGTTTATAAAAAATCAGCATAGCAGCATGATGTTTAAAGGGCTCAAACAAATAAAAACAAATTTTTATCATCAAAATATTCATGTTGGTATTAAAAAGAAAAGTCAAAGTTTATTGTTTTCATTTTTAAAATGTTTTATCGTTTCTAAAATGTATGAAATTTAGGTGAAAAATTTATTTTCATCCACAATCCACCTGATGTTTGTTAGAGGTTACTACTATGCATGTTGTTTTTTTGCATTGAATCTCAGTACTTATTCATAAATGAATGAAGTTATTTAGAAAATCTCAATAGTTATTCGTAAATGAATGAAGTTATTTAGAAAATTTTGGTGAAAATATATTTGCTTACATCTGTAATCCTTTCACCCTCTAATTAATTTCATGAAATTTCTAGAAAATCAATACTGATCCCCAATTTTTTTTTTATTAGTTAAATGCAGAAATTTTGGGGGAATGTAAACAACCAATTTTTTTATATAGAACCACTTTTACAAGAATCTGCTCCAAATAGTAAAATAAAAATTGCATTAAAACTACACCATTTTTAATTTAGATAAACTTTTATTTGATGTCATAAATAGTATATTAGGATATATTCTAAAAAAACAATTTTTTTGATGAATAATGAATTTTTATAAGTGTTTTCGGTTTTTCTTTGCTAATTATGATGATTTATAAAGATTCAAACATTTTTTAGATTTCTTCCAGTCACTCAGTGTCTTTGATTATCAATTTATTAAGTAAAGAGTATATTTACAAATTGAAAATTGAAAAGCTTTAAATCATTTTGCATTAAGATTTTTAAAATAATTTAAAAATTTACTTATTTGTTAAACTACACATTTTTTAACTATTAAAAGTAATAAAAGACTTATCATTAAAAGGTCACATATTTCAAGGGTTGTTCCCCTTACAAAATATTTACTTAGGTTATGTCAATTCTGTCCAACCATACTTTCAGATGTGTAAATTGATTGATGAAATGGCTGTCATCACCTACTTGAAAGGTTAGTGTGCCAGACTTCCATTATTAAGAAATACTTTTATACTAAGTTTCAAGACATAAAAAGTAATAGTTTCAAATCAGATTAATTTAACTCTAAATTTGCAAATTTTCCAAAAATAATGTCACAGATATATTATTTAATGTTACAAAATTTTTACATTCGAGAATTAACTTTTGTTTATAAATGTGTTGATTGCTCAAAAAATGACCAAAAATTGTTAAGCATTTCAAAATTTTAGATTCCAACTAATATACAATTTCTGTTTGAAATAAACCCGAGTATTTTGCCGACTACTAAATAGTTAATTTAATCATTTACTTTTCAATGAAAGCTAAAATTAAAGCTTCCAAAAAATATTTTTTATTTTTTAAAACTCCATTTAAAATTTAACTATTAAAACTGAGTGGAGGTACCGGCTTTTTAGACATTATGTTTTTGATGAATAATGAATTTTTACAAGCATAAATTTGAAATATTGTCAATGTTACAAAAATGCTTAAAAAGCTTATTTAAAAGCTATTGTTGAGAGACTTTTCTTTTAGGAAGTCGATAACAATTCATCTCACTTACCTTTTCAGGGTGAATCTAAAAATTTCTCATAGAAAAACAAACAGGATTAAGTTGCTCTTGATCAACTTGATATTTCTTTCCCAACATCAACAATATTTGGCCATCAAGAAAAATTCAAACTTTTAAAGAAATTACAATTAAAAAAGACAAATAATTTGACAATAGGTCACACATCATTTCTAAAAAGAAACATCCAATAGAACAAAGAAAATGTAAGAAACAGTGTAAAAGGAGAATTTGTTGTTAGCTAAAAATTGTCTTTGTTTATCGATATATCAATCTGTATTTTCTGATTTTTCATGAAATTTATTGTGATGAAATATGAAAATAACAAAATTAAAATGCTTTTTAGAATCCAATATTTGTCCAGTAGAATTGTTTGAATGAAAATTATTACATTTAAATTTAAGTTGTGACATATCGGTCATTCCATATGATAAATCTACATGTTTGGTATCAATTTTTAACATCAACTTTAAATTTTTTACATATTCGACAATCAATTTTAAATCAAATTGTGAATTCTAAATCCACAGATTTCTCAATTGAAATGTTTTCCTCTTACATGTATTAACATGTGTTGATTAAAATGGGAATTTAAGGAAAACTTATGTTTACAGATTTCACAGTGGAAACATTTCTCGCCTGGGTGTGTTGTTTGAGACCAGAACTTAAATTCACAAATTTCACAGAGGAAATTTTTCTCTCCAGTGTGTGTTAACATGTGTGATTTGAGACAAGATTTTAGGGAACAGTTATATCCACAGCTTTCACAGTGGAAATCTCTTTCTCCAGTGTGTGTGAACATGTGTGCTTGAGAGTTGAATTTTCAGAACACTTATATCCACAGATTTCACAGTGGAAATTTTTTTCTCCGGTGTGTGTTAACATGTGTGATTTGAGAGAAGAATTAAGGGAAAACTTACATTTACAGATTTCACATTGGAAATGTTTCTCTCTTGTGTGTGTTAACATGTGTGATTTGAGAGAAGATTTTAAGGAACACTTATATCCACAGATTTCACAGTGGAAATTTTTCTCTCCAGTGTGTGTGAACATGTGTGTTTTCAGACTTGAATTTTCGAAACACTTATATCCACAGATTTCACAGTGGAAATTTTTCTCTCCAGTGTGTCTGAACATGTGTGTTTTAAGAGTTGAATTTTGGGAACACTTATATCCACAGATTTCACAGTGGAAATTTTTCTCTCCAGTGTGTGTGAACATGTGCATTTTGAGAGTTGAATTTTGGTAACACTTATATCCACAGATTTCACAGTGGAAATTTTTCTCTCCAGTGTGTGTGAACATGTGTGTTTTGAGGCTTGAATTTTGGGAACATTTATATCCACAGACTTCACAGTGGAAATTTTTCTCTCCAGTGTGTGTGAACATGTGCTTTTTGAGATTTGAATTTCGGGAACATTTATATCCACAGATTTCACATTGGAAATTTCTCTCCAGTGTGAATGAACATGTGTGCTTTGATATTTCCATTTTTGGAACACTTAAATCCACAGATTTCACAGTGAAAGTTTTTCTCTGCAGTGTGTGTTAACATGTGTGATTTGAGTCTTGAATTTAGGGAACACGTAAATCCACAGATTTCACAGAGGAAATTTTTCTCTCCAGTGTGAGTGTACATATGCGCTTTGAGACTTGAATTTTGGGAACACTTAAATCCACAAATTTCACAGTGGAAAGGTTTCTCTCCAGTGTGTTTTAACATATGTATTTTGAGAGATGAATTATGGGAACACTTATATCCACAGACTTCACAGTGGAAAGGTTTCTCTCCAGTGTGTTTTAACATGTGTTTTTTGAGATCTATCTTTCGGCAACATTTATATTCACAGATGTCACAGTGGAATGGTTTCACGCCAGTGTGTGTTGACATGTGCTGTTTCAGACTCAATTTTAGGGAAAACTTACGTCCACAGATTTCACAGTTGAAAGGTTTCTCTCCCGTGTGTGTTAACATGTGTTGTTTGAGATATGAATTTTGGGCAAACTGATATCCACAGATTTGACAGCGATAAGGTTTCTCTCCTGTATGTGACAGCATGTGTCGTTTGAGATTGCTGTTATAAGAAAACTTACATTCACAGATTTCACAGTGGAAATTTTTCTCTCCTGTGTGTGTTACCATGTGTTGTTTGAGATGTGATTTTTGGTAATACTTATGACTACAGATTTCACAGTGGAAACGTTTTTCTCGAGTTTGAGCTCGCATGTTTGTTTTGAGATTTGAATTCGTGAAAAAAGTATTTTCAAATTACAGATTTCAAATGAAATGGTTTATCCCAATTCATGTTCTGTTATGTCTCACCATTGAAAAGTAACTAACAATCCATGAATTTTCCAAAGTAAGAATGCTGTTTTTCTCATAAATATTCATCATGGTTTCATGTACTCTCAAAGATGGAAACTGAAAAATAAGGAATAAAGTATTCACGTAAGAAAACACACTATTAAGGGGATGGAAAACGTTTATAAAAAAGCATATTTAAGTATTTTCTTAAAACTAGTTTTTGGTCATTTTCTTTCCTCTAAAATCAGGTGCATTTTATACATGAAAAAAGGTTGATACTATGGAATTTCTCTAATTTTTTGTGTTTTGTATTCTTTATCAACATATACACCAAAGATTATGGTATATTTTACAACTTGTTAATATATTTGAAGGTTTTTGCTCTTTTTCCCTAAAAAAGCAGCAACTTTTTGGCTGTCTGATCATTGGTCATGTAGTCTTTCTACTTCAGGAGATTTTCACATTTGACATTTAACGCCTAAGGTAGCCAAGCAGGTATGGATGTCAATATACAAGGCTGGATTTATGACTAAACAAGCTGCAGGACTTATAGAACTTGTGGCTGTTTCATCACGTATGCTTACTTACTTGTGTTTATAAAAATTTATTTGTGGTCCATTCAAAGAGTTCCGTCTCATTTTAAAAGCAAACACTCCAGGTAGAAGGGACCCAAATACATTCGACTAAATTGTTTCGAATTAGTTAAAAAAAGTCACATTAAATCTGATAATATACAAATCTGTTATATTTTCATATTGTTTCTTTTTTTAACAGGGGGTCTCAGGGATGCAGGTGATATTAGTTCTTATTTAAATCAGGCACTGCCCCTATCACTGAACATATATATTAGGTAGCTCCACTCATTTGATGAAAAAAAAAACAGTGTAACATGATGTTAAAAAGCCCTAAAATGAATAAAAACAAAGTTTTATCATCAAAATGTTTATGTTATTATTAAGAGAAAATATCAAAGTTCTTTTTCATTACTTATTAAAATTTTGAATTATTTTTTAAAAAATTAAAAATTTTTTATTGTTTTTGTCAGCGATTCACCAATGTTTATTATGAACCTCATTTTTACTGGCAAGGAAATTAAATTTGAATTTCTTACAAAAATCAAATAATTGCCTAAATTAAATAAAACTGTCAGGATTTATTCACAAATGAATAGAGATATTTAAGCAGTTATTATTTTTATAAAATCTTGTTCACAATATTTGTTTATCTATTACTCCCATCCCCAACTTCCAACTAATTTAATTAAATTTCTAGAAATTCATTTCTGATCACAAATTTTGTTTGATTAGTTAAATGCAGGATTCCTTACAAAATGTAAAGAATATATTTTTTATTTTTAAAGTGTCTTTTTTCCAAATACCTACTGTGAATAGTAAAACAAAAAATGAATTAAAATGATGGCATTTTTATTTTAGATAAACTTTTAATTGATTTTATAAATGATAATTATTTAGGATATCATATTCTAAAAAAAAATTGCTTAATGAAGTATGAATTTTTGTAAGAATTTTTTCATTTTTTCTTTGCTAATTATGGTGATTTAAGTTCCAAACATCTCTTAAATTTATTCCACTAACTTTGTGTCTTCAATTGTTAATTTATTGTGCAAACGTTATATTTACAAATCAAAACTTGAAAAATTTAATACAAATCATTTAGCAATAATATTTTGAAAATACTTTTTACTTGCTTTTATGTTATATTGCACATGGTTAGTAAGTATGAAAAATTATAAGAGTCTAATAATTAAAAGGGTATATGTTTTCAATTTTAAATAATTTTTCAATGTTTCAATCATTTTTTTGCAATTCCTTCAAGAAAAACATTTGAAAATTTTTAAAAATAAAATCCTGTATTAATTAAGAAGGTCAAGAAAGAGTTAGTATTAAAATTAACATTTCAAGAAATTTTTTTCAAAGTTCACTTTAAATCTTATGTAGGTACCTCCACTAATTTGCTGGAAAAAAAAACAGCATAGTATGAAGAAAAAAGATCCCAAACTTAATAAAAACAATTTTTTTCCATCAAAATGATTGCTTTTATTCAAAAGAAAGATCAAAGTATTTTTTAATTATTTTAAAAAATATTTTAATCATTTTTACATGTACAAAATTGTTGTAAGAAATCTTTTCATTTTTTAGTTGTAACTAAATCAATATAAGAACCAATGGGAAATGTAATATTATGAAATTTTTTTTTTCTGGTGAAAAACACTAATTTGGAAATTCTTGCAAAAGGCAAGTAATTGTTGGAGGTTAATGGAACTTTCAGAAATTATTCACAAATGAACTAAATTATTATTTTTTAAAAAATCTTGGTAAAAACATATTTTCAGATCTGTTACCCCCACTACCAAATTCATGAAATTTCAAAAAATTAATACAAACTGTTACAATCACAATGTTTATGTTATTATTAAGAGAAAAAATCTAAGTATTTTTTAAGTTATGTTTTTAAATTTTTAATCTATTATAAGTGATATGTGCTGGAAAAGGATATATATATATATCAATCGAGGTAGTTAAGTGGTTTAGGCAAATGTACCCGGGTAGAACAATCTAGTAAGTAGATGTAATGTACAGTACTCATCCTATGCAGTATCCTAAGATGTAGGCGTAGTCAATAGTTGTAGATCTCTAGTGGAAGATCTCTGGACGTCCTCACCTTAGTCTTAGTCTGACACCAGTTATTCACATTCCAGTGTTGGGAACCAAGGTGTGTTTATATTCATTACCTATTCATTACATCACCTCCCCTTGAGATAAATTTTCCTGTGAAATTTAGCTTCAGTATTTCTTTTTTCTAGGGTCTGGACATAATATATTTAATTTTTTCCTAAGTCTTTTTGCCTCAAACCTTTCTGCCGTGGTGGCATTTGGCATACTGGTACTTTTGGCCTCGAGGTCAAAATACTTCCATTGGTGTTTTCCGTAACACCAGTAGTGTGTCTGTGTCTCAATTGATTCTAATGTCTTCTGCACTGAAATTTTTCCTTTTTTATGTTATATATGACCTGTCCAATCCTTTAGGTGATAATCCTTTCTTCCCAATACATTTTTCCAACCCTAAAGTTCTTGAAAAAAAACTTTTTTACCTGGCTTATATGCTTTAGACAACTGGTTTTCTTTTTTCGCAGTTTTCTTCACCAGACAAGGCAACAGACAGAGCGTATCTTCCTTGCAAACATTAACTCTGCTGGCGATAATCCTAATGTCATATTTGGGTTTGGAGTGATACTATATACTGCCAAAAATTTTTGAATATTTCTTTCATTTGTGTTCACAACTTGACTTTACATAAATGCTGGTTTAAAGATATCCATGAATTTGTTTCGCCTGTCCATTCAATCTTGGGTGATGTACTGGTGTTGTCATGTCATTGATGGACAATGATGAACAGAATTTCTTGAATTCTCTTCCTGTAAACTGCATTCCATTGTCACTGACTTAACTTTTAGGAATACCAAAGCCATTGATGGACAATGATGAACAGAATTTCTTGAATTCTCTTCCTGTAAACTGCATTCCATTGTCACTGACTTAACTTTTAGGAATACCAAAGCGACAAAAAATTTTGTTAAATGCGTTTATTGTATTTGTTGCAGTTGGATGTCTGCACTTAACAATTTCTGGCCACTTAGTGAAACTGTCTACAATAATTAGATAATAAGATCAATTCATGGGCCCTGCATAGTCAATATGCAATCAAGTCCATCGGACATCTGTCTTTGGCCATGGCTGAATCCTTATTGGTGGGTCCCTTGCTGCCAGTTGACACCCTCTGCACAATTTCACCAGGTTTTCTATGTCTTGTTCAATCCTCAGCCAATAGGTGTAGCTTCTCATTAAAGATTTCAGTCTTGAAATCCGTAGATGGCCAGTGTGAAATTTTTTTAGAATTTTCTTTTGCAGATTAGCCAGCATTACAACTCTGTGTATATTAATAACTTATCGCTGATTGAAAACAGTGACACACTACATGCTTTTTTAGATTTCTCAATTAATCTAACTTGCTTTTTCATTTTTCACATCTTCTAGAGTATTAGAATTCTCTGATAGTGTTTCATCTCTTAGCAAAGCTATTACTGTTTCTTCCAATGGTTACGTATACTCAGGTATCAATCTTGATAGCCCATCGGCATGACCTAGCTTCTTTGAAGGTACATATTATATTTTGAGATTATAATTCAATAGAATTACACCCCAATGTTGTAGTCGTTTTGTCGTATGAGTCCATATACCTTTTTATCCAAATATTGATAACATCGGTTTGTGATATGTTTGCAGAATAAACTCTCTTCCGTATAGAAACCTGGGAAATTTTTTCACAGCGTAAATTATTATTGCTAAACTCATTTTCTATTTGACTGTTACTTTGTTCAGCGGTCAGTAACATTCTTGAGGTATGTGCCATTGGCTTCTTAGATCTGACATGGAATTCATGAAGCAATATTGCACCTAGTCCCTCATCACTGGCATCTGCTGCTACAATAATTTTCTTCTTTGGGTCGAAATGCACTAACGATAGCTAAGATAAAAGACAGCTTTCTATTTTTTTAAAAGCCTGTTTGCATTCTTTCGACCATATCCACTTTGCGCCCTTTTTTAACAATTCATTTAAAGAAGCTCTCATATCATATATTTTTGGGATATAACTGCTACAATAGATTACTAATCCAAAGAACACTTGAAGTTTAGCCACATTATTATTTTTTATAGCCTCAGCCCTTTCTGGATCTGGTCTTCTTCCTTTACTGTCAATGATCTGTCCTAAATATTTTATCTTCTTTAAGAAGAATTTGCATTTTTCAGCACTCAGCTTAAACCTATATTCCTCAATTCTGTAAAATGCTGCTCTAATATGTGTTTTGTGTTGAGCCTTGTTTTCACTTTTAATGAAAATGTGATCTAGATATGCGATTACATACTCCATACCAGCCAACATTGTGTCCATTATTTGCTGGAATAGGCTTGGCATTACCTTCAATCCAAACAGAAGTTTAGTTTAAACATTCCTTTATGTGCATTTATTGTCAAGTACTTTGAACATTCTTCACTGACTTTAATCTGAAGGTAAGCCTCCGACAAGTACAACTTTGAAAACACTCTACCTCCATTTAATTTAGTGAATATATTCTCAGTAGAGGGCATGCACGGTCTTTCAAACAGTCATTAAAACCAGTTGAAAAATCAGCACACACTCTGATTTTTCAGTTTTTCTTTTTTATATATAGTTGGAGACATCCAATCTGAGTAGTCAACTTTCAAAATTCCACCACTTTTCTCAAACCTTTCTAATTCGTCATTTATTGTCTAGTGCTGAAAATGGTACTTTTCTCTTTGATCTAAAAATTGGGTTGACATTTTCTTTCAATTCGAAGTTGACTTCTGTTTTTGTGCACAGACCTAATCCTTCTGAAAAAATGCATGGGAATTCATTTTTCAAATCCATAATAAAACTGTTTTCCTTGTCTTATCGTTCCCCATGATGTTAATTTCATTATAGAAAGAATTTACCGGTAATTCCTGTACGTTAAACAAAATGATCCAGTCTAAACCAAAGAGGTTTTCTAAACCAGGGAACACATATACTTTCGATTTGTGAATTTTTTCCATGAACAAAATGTTACATTTTAATTCACCTTTAAATTTAAGTCTTTTTCCTGACACTCCCCTAGCAATTTTGTCTGTGTTAGTCAACCGTGGGGTAACCAATTTTTTTCCGTGTTTGCTCGTTTATTATCGAATCGAGTAACAATTTTATGGTCTGACCATTTATTTTCACATTGAAATATTTCTTCTTTTACTCCCCTCAATTTTGTTTTTTGAGCAAACTACATTCATTTTTGTTCACGACTTTGCTTTTCCTTTTCTCTGCTTTGACCGACAATGAGAACTTCTATGGCCTACACGCCCACAATTAAAATGTCTTTTATTTAAAAAAAAAACAATCTTTCTTCATATGCTGTCCTCCACGCGAACTGCATATCATTTCTCTTTCTTTATTTTGTCTACACTTCCATTGTCTTAGTTTGTATTCACAAAATGCTCTTCTCCTCAATCCAGGTATTGTCTTTTTTTATATTTATAAGTTGCTGACATTCTACCATTATGTTTTGTAGCGTATTCTTTGTATTCTTTTCCATGATAGTGAGGATTTGTGATCTAATTTCTTTGTATTTGGTGTTGTTAGCCCCTGAACAAATATTAGACACTTGAACATATCACTTGACAATTCATTCAATTTAACTGTCTCACACTGTACATTAACCATACCTGCATATGTGACAAAATCATCATCCTCTTCTTTCATATTTAGACACTTGTATAGTGCGTGAAATATACTGTCTCTTTTATCAAAAATTTTCAACAAAATCTCCACTGTTTCGCTGAACGTAATTTCTTCTGGCATCTTTGGAAGGATTAAATTTGTGCATTCTCTTCTGTTCTCAACTTCTGCAACAACAGTGTGATTTTTTCCTCATCCAACCATTGTTCACATCATTTCATAAATATTGTTTTGAATCTACAAAAATAAGCCGGAAACGTTGAACCACTGTCGAGGTCATACTTAAATTCAGATAGTGAATTTGCAATTCCTTCCAGAGAAAAATATGTAGAATTTGGTTCTTTTGTTCTCCTCGATAATATGTCTTCCAAATGTAATTCATTGTCTTTTGACTGTTGTTCAAATAACATTTCCAACGTTTGTTGTTGCTGCATAAATTGTTGTTGTTGGAATTATTGCTGAATAAGTTGTTGTTCTTGTTGTTGCTGTAAGCACCTTGTAGCACCTTAATTTGTTAAAGAATTTGTTTCATTTTACCAAAATATTAACAAAAAATTTTTCTTCCAAATTACGTATCTAAAAAATCTTCTAAGTCCAACAAGAGGGGAAGGCACTTTCTTACTTCTGTAAGTGTTGCCAAAGTTTTTCCTCTTCTAACATTCCTTGTTAGTAAGTTATGAAATCAAAAAATGAGGAAATACTTACTTTCTGTAAGTGTTAATTAGTACTTCTAACATTTTTTGTTAGTATTTTTTTCTTGTAAACTCGCCAACTGATATGTTGCAGAAAGGTATATATCCTTTGAGGTAGTTAAGTGGTTTAGACAAATGTAACTGAGTAGAACAATTTAGTAAATAGGCGTAATGTACGGTAATCGTCGTATGCAGTATCCAGAGACGTAGGCATAATCAATAGTGGTAGATCTCTAGAGGTAGACCAATAATGGAAGATCTTTAATGGAAGACTAATAGACCTCTAGTAGAAGATCTCTAGATGTCCTCGTCTGAGTCTATATTTATGGCAGATAACAGCCAATCACATTCCAGTGAGGGGGAACCAGGGTGTATACATATTCATTACCTATTTATTACATCAATAATATGCTTGAAATTTTGGTAAATATTTTGTTAGCAGGTAACCGAATCATTACAGGAGTTTACAATAGATACTGTAATATTAAGTAACTCAATTTTTCCTGTTGAAAAACACATTGATCTAGAAATCCTTGAAAAAATAAATTCACTGTAAGAGTTTAGTAAATTTTCAGGACTTATTCACAAATGAAAGAAATTATTTTTGAAATTATTTTTTTTTTAAATCTTGGTAAAATTATTATTTTTTTTTTTACATCTGTTGCCTTCCCTCCATGTAAACACATGACATTTCAAGAAATTAAATTCCGGCAAAAGTGGTTTTATTAATAAAACACAAGATTCACTGTGGAATGTAAATCATTTATTATTATTTTTTCAAACTTATGGCCCTTTTTCCTGAGAATCTACACCCAATAGTAAAATAAAAAATGTGAGAAAACTAGGGAAATTAGGGAAACTTTTAATTTCTTTAATAAATAATATAAATTAAGAACATTAAAGGCTGAAGAAAAAACTTTTTAATAATGAAATTTTAAAAGAATTCTTTTCATTTTGTTAATTATACCAATTTATAGTTTCAAAGATATTTTTAAAATATATCAAATACTTTTAGATGTTAGATTATTAAGTTATTAAGCAAAGACTCATTTACTAATTGAAAATTGTTGAGCCATTGTATTTTTAAAAGAATTTTTAATTGTTTTTGTGTATTTGAAGTTCCTTTTCTTGTATGTTACTTTCTGTGTGTACATTAAAAGGTCATGTGTTTCACAGTTTTTCCCCTTACACGAAAAAAAATTTGAACAATTTGGTCAATTCTGATTATCATAGATATTTATCTTGCATCTGGCAGTCATCACATGTCAAATCATAGAGGAAAGGTCAGAAAGGCTAAGACTTTGTGATTAAAAAATAATTTTAGTTTAAATTTCTTATTACAGATAGGTCAGTCAGTTAAGTGCCATATGTGATACACGCTTGGGTGATCATGTCTCAAAAGAGACATGACTGACTGGGCAGAATATTATCCTGCAGTAGGTTGCCATTGCTTTCTGCAGTAGATTGGTTGCCGACCAAGGCTATAGAACCCAATCTGTCCTGTTATTTAACCCATAACTGGAAGAAAGATGGATTAATACCTTTTCCAAGGTTATTTGCACGTAAGTGAATGCAATGGATTCAGCTGGAATTCAAACTCGTTCCGAGTTGATATCCAATGCACCACAAAAATTCACTAATTTTCCAAAAGTAATGTATCATGTATGCATACTTCATTTTTACAATATTTCTAAAACCAAGAATTAACTTTTGTTTACAAATGTGTTGATTGCTCAATAATGTTGGAAAAAATTTTTCAATTTTAAATTGCACAAATGTATTTTGTTTACTGGAAACTGTAAATGTAGCTTTCAACTAAAAGATTCCTTTGTGGCAGACACGAGATACAACTTGGGACTAGCACTACTGTTTGCGACTTGCCTTGTCCCCGCCAAAAGAGAGCCCGTATTTGCTTAGCATGTAAAGCTACTGCAGCTAAAATGAAGTTAAAGGAAAAAGCACTTACCACTCCGACGTAATCCATTTTTGGCCAGATAATGTAAAAGAATGAGGGGGGAATTGCGTTGCATTTTTATACACTAAAAATGTGCAATGCATTATGGGATAACAGGAAGATGCAAATGGATTATGGGTACGTGGACAGCTATAAAAGCAACGTGAGGGGATGGGAAAGGAGAACGTTCAAAGTTGCTGGCTGAAACATCTGTCAGTGAGATTTTGAGACAGAGCTCAAGAAGGAAAGACTTGCTTGGAATACCAGCTGGGAGAGTGTTAGGGCGCCGCCCCTATCTGACTACATAATGGACTGTTCCCATTGCTATATATAGCAATGGTGGATTCTCTACATGGAGAGTCGTACGGGTTCATACAGAGTCACTTGAGAGTCAGTGCGAGAGTTAGACACACTTCCGGTGGCGTACCGGAAGTAATCACGTATACACCCGTCTTACGACGGATTGGACTATTGTATCTCTTCTATTGTAAATACTACTAATTCACTTCTGTACTTACTAACCATCTTTCCGTGGAATACAACTTATATTTCTGATTCTGTTGTTGAGTTATTCATTTACACTTGGCGACATAACAGAGAGCCACAATTCAGTTGCCGTTTTAAGTTTATTTTGCCACATCCTTAGACTTTATTTTTTAAAATTCAATTTAAAAGTTAGTTATCGAAAATGAGCAGAGGTACCTAATTAAGGATATTATATTGAAGAGAAAAATATTTTTCGATGAATAAATGAATTTTTACAAGAAAATTTTTTCATTTTCCCTAATTTTTTATAACAGTTTATACAGTTTCAAAAACCTTTTAAAATTTCTTCCAAATGTTATTTCTAGTAAATTATTAACTTAATATGCAAAGACTACATTTACTAATTGAAAATTGAAAAGATTAATACAAAAATTTGTGTCATAAGAATTCTAAAATAATTAAAATGTTTTTCGTTTCATCTCACTCCCATGTTTCCTGTGTACATTTCAACATTCAATGACCTTCGCAAATCAACTCTTCAACATTTAAATTATATTTCCTATTTTTAATTCCTAGTTGTCTCAGTTTGTTAAAAAAAGTAATTTTGAAATTCACAATTTTGTGGAGGTACCAATAAAGAATATGAAATATATAAAAAATAAAAATTAATATGTGCCATAATTATTTAGTTACCTCTGTCATGTTATATAATTTCATTCTCTGTTACTGAATTGTAAACTTATTTCATAAAAAAGTTTTACATTATTTTAATTTTTATTTTTACTAAAACATCTTCAAATATAGGGCTATAAAGATGAACTAATTAAAATTCTATAAAATATTAGATAATTGCTGAAAATGTTAAATTTTTAATGTTACTATATAATTCAAAACTAAAAAGTGAAGCGTACAATTAAGCTATATGCAATTATCTCAATTTTGGCCACCATACTTAGTGTTGTTTTTGACGACTTGCATCTGTCAAGGCAATCGTCACCTCAGATAACAGTAAGATAACACTGATAAGGATGACTACTGTGACTGAGAAACCCTTTTATAGTACATTTCAGGCAATAAACAAGTAATAATTTTTTTCAAATCAGATTACGGTACATTTGAATTTGCTAATTTCACAAAATAACGTATCAGAGAGGTACATTGTATTTTTGGCTTCAGTTTACAAAATGTGTTGATCAATTAAAAAGTAGCTGAAAAAGGGAAATTGTTTTAAATATGAAAAATTTTAGATTCCAATGAATATAACTTCAGTTTGGAAGACACGGGAGTATTCTGCTTACTGGAATTAGTAAATATTATCTTTTATCATTCAATTAAAGTTAAATTGAAAGCTTCAAGAAACCTTTTTTATTTATTGAAATTCATTCAAAATGAAGGTTTCGAAAACAAGTGAATGTCCCTACGTCAATGCTTTAGAAATGATTAAATATAGGTCCTCCACTCATTTTTGATAAGTAAGTTTTAAATTGAATGTTTTAAAAATAAAAAAGTGTTTGTAGCAGCCACAGATCTATTTCCTTTAGCGAATCAGTGCCCCCGACGGGAGATTCGGTCACTCACTGACCAATCAATGGGCGGAGCGCATTGATTCCTCTCTAGAACTATTTTTCCTAGTCCTTTTTGGTAGAACGGACGAAAGGCAGAGAGCCATGAGCCAGCGGGAGTAATGGACGTCTCTCTCACATCGCTGCCACTGATTCCCCTTGGAATACTTTCACTGAAGACGCTGCTGCTAGCTTCACCATGGACACTTACGTACTATCAATCTTGGACGTTTACTATACAATAAACCATTCTTTGTTGTTGTTTTAAAAGGAAGTTTCGTCATTCATTTGTGTGCCTAAAAAATATAGTGTTAGAGAAATTAAGCATTTCCCAATAACCCTATAGTTCTTGTAATATTTATTTAGTTATAACTGAAACTAAATGATTAACTTTACCAAGACAAGTAAGCAAAATACTTTGGTTTCAATCAGAAACTATTTTGATTGAAATCTAAATTTTGAGAGATTTTAATTTTTGGCCATTTTTGAGCAATTGACACATTTGTAATCAAAAGTTTATTCGTGGTTTTAAAATTCTTGCAAAAATATAAATCCCAGACACATTATTTTTGAAAAATTAGAAAAGTTAATGTTAAATTTATCTGATTTACATGAGTATTACTTATTTATACCATGAAAGTTAGAATAAATCTATTTCTTAAACACAGTGTTGATCTTTTCGACCTTTTCTTCCCAGTAATTGACCTGTAATTTCAGCTCGACATATGAATGCAAAATGGCATTGGTGACTGGAAATCAATTGACCAAATTTTTTTTTTCGTTAAAGGGGAAGAAAACGATATGACCTTTTTACTGTACACACAGAAATTATCATACAAAAAAAAACAAAAAAAAACTTTAAATATACAAAAAAAATAATTTTTCAATTTATTATAAAATTACGATGGCTCCATGAATTAAAAAATGTATTGTAAATGTAAAAAAAATATTTTTTTAGGAACAATTTCTAATAATTATTATTTCAAAAATGATTTCAGTCACTTATGAATAAATCCTGAAATTTTAATCAAAATCCTACCATTATTTGATTTTTTTTGCATGATTTTCAAACAAAATTAATGTGTTTTTCACCGGCAAAAAGTGACTTGCGTAATATTACGTTTGCAGAAAACCTTTACGTCTGTCACGGACGGAGGAAAAACAAGATTTTTATACCAAAATTTCGAACGTGTTAGAAAGAATTTAAAAAATTCAAAAAATACTTAAAAAATGATTTGATCTATCCTGTTAATGATAATATAAACATTTTGCCGATAAAAACTTTGTTTTTATTTAGTTCAGGGGCCTTTTTCTTCATACTATGCTGTTTTATCAGCGGATTCGTGGAGGTAGCGAAATGTAAGCGATTTTCCTTTACTTACCTTTTTAGGGCGAATCTAAAAGTTTTTCATAGAAAAAGCAAAAAGGATTAAAAGTTTCTCTTCTTGTTCGACTTGATATTTCTTTCTCAACATCGACAAGATTTGGCAATCAATAAAACAGATTAATCGTGTAAAAATAAATAGTATGCAGTTTATAAACACAAAGAATAAAAAAAAACGGAACAAAGACATTGCCAGAAACGGTGCACAAGGAAAATTTGTTCTTTCCTCAAAAAATAGTCTTAGTACAGACAACATATCACGACATTGTATCGATATATCAACACAGAAATTGTTTTTTAGATGCTTAAAAAAATAAATTTATTATTAATTCAGCATTCACGTTTTAGCAGTACATTTAAATATTGTCTAAGTGAGACAATTCAACTTTTCTTCAAACATTTTTTACTTTATCTCATATTGTGAACTTTTCAAATGGACATTTTAATTTTCTCCAAAGTTGCTTTCAGTCAAATTTAATTTTGAATATAAATATATGTGTGTGGATTTACACAATTAGTATTTACACTTGTGACTCTGCTACGATATTGTAATACTTACTTTTTGGTGGCTTGTTACAGTAGATAACGAATTACCATAGATTTACGCACAGTAAAACATCAGGTTTCATCAGAGTGATAGGTATAACAATACAAAAATTTATTTCGTGTTGTCTATTCTTAATCTCATTTTTTATGTGTGTATATATTTTCTCGTGAGATTTGTTTAACGTACGTGTGATTAAATGTTTGCATTCCTTATTCTATATTGTGTTATATGCGTGATTTGATGTATCTTGTAGGGGCCACGGCTATGGCTATCATATTGGCCTTATGCCAAACACAACTCAAATCTCCACAATTTAAAATATCAGAAGATTGAAAGAATGAAAATGTTTTGTTTGTAAAATAAGTGGAATTTTATTAACTAAACAGAATAATATAAATTTTGTAAGAAGTGAAATTACTTTGTAAATCTTTAAAGAGAAAGTGTAAATAGAAGTTAAAGGAATCAAGAGGTCATGGTTGTAAGTAGCAGGTCATTTTGTATGTATGCAAAGATGAACAGGAAAATAATGGAGCCTGTCTTCCTTTCCTTTTTTATTGCTGGCAAGAAATTCAAAAGGAAGTTAAAGCAATGAAGGAGAATTGTACTTATCAAGACGTTCATTTTTAGCAGTCAGTTGAAGTATCTTGTTGTTGTTATCAGCTTCTTGGTTGACTGCAAGAATGGTGAAGATGAAGGAGAGGGAAAGGAAAATAACACATGAAAAAGAAAAGGAGAAAGAATGTGTGACGGGACCTTATGTCCAGGTCAGTGTTTTGAAGTTTTTTCATATTTTGCTGGTGTTGTCTCTAATTTCTGCTCCCATCTGACTGATTGATTCGATTTTCTTTCTGTTTTTATAGACTATTTTCACATAGCCTTGCTAATCTTTTTCTCAGTTTTGTAAATTATTGGTTAGAAAATTAATTTAACATCTGATCACAAAATTTGGCTTCAAATATTTCTTTATGCATAGGGTCAATCTTTTATCCGATTTGTCAAAATTAATTTTCACACTGATTTCTGAAACCTACCTTGGTCTGTTTTTTTTTCAAAATGTTTCCAGTCAAATTAAATTATAACATGAAATTGAGCAAATAATATATTAGAGCAAAACAAGGCAAATATTTTTCCAATCTGGGAATAGTGTTAACACACAAAAGGGATACAGACTAATGATTAATGAATTCTGATTTTAAAACAAGAGAGAACAGAATAAAGCAAAAACAAATTCTACAATCAAATTAAATTACTTTTGAAATAGAGAAAATTATTTTTTTCATTGACAAAATTAAATTCAAATGTCTCAATGCTATTATCATTTGCAGCCTGTTTAGGAATTGTAGTGAATGGCATTTTTTGGAATTGTCCATACAGCACGTCATCTTTAAATTGATTCAATGAATGCACATCATTCTCATACTTCAAATCTTTCTTTTTATTTCTGGCTACAATTTTGACTGACATTGTGTTATTTGTTTTCTGTTTCTGCATGCTTTTCTCATTGCCAAAACATACGCTATCTCATTGATTTGGTCACCTACAGGTTGAACATTTTCTACCCCAAACAGGCCATTTTCTTCTACGTTGAGATGAATCTCACCTAGTCTTGTATTTTTCAGGATTGTACTTAATAGCAATATTCCTTCAGTATACCACTCTTGTATTTCAGCTCAACTGCTTTGCGTGTCTTTGTGAAGCTTCATGGATTATTCAAATGTTTTTCTCAGTGTCTCACCATTTCATATCAGCTGTTTTAGCAACACTGGTTCCTGCAAAAGCTTGAAATCCATTTGTGTATGCAATGGTTTCCCTTAATTCCTTAAAATTATTGTTGGTTTCTCTTTCTCTGCTTTATTGTCCAGGAATTGAACTGCATCAGACATTCTCCTTTTACTAATAGAATATGGTAATCTTCCTTCTCTACTGCTAAAACCTTTGCAGTGAAGTACAATTTGGGTCACTGTTAGAAGAATTTCAATAGTACATCATATTAGACACTATTGAGAACATAGCAGGTTCAATGGTAACTTTTGTCAGTTTCATTGTGTTTTGTTAAATTCAGTAAAAGTAAGCAATAAGGTTGTTGTCAACATAGAAGTGTACAAAATGAGAGTCCAATAACAATGAAAAAGAAAAAATTCAGAATAACTTGAAATGTTAAATCTATATCTGTAAAGGTATTGATGTTTCCACTTGATTATAAATCACTCCAAAAATTTCTAAGTGGAACAGTTTCTCTCCAGTGCATTTATATGAGATTTTTGAGAGTTAAATTCTCAAAACATTTAAATTCTCAGATTTGTGAGTTAATCTTGTTTCTCTCTAACATGCTTCCTTCATATTTAGTGTTTTGTTTCTGTCTCAATTCATACCTGGTTTTTCTCTCTGGCGAGTTGCTGGTTTAAATTTGTTTCACTAGAATTCTCTCCAGATTACATATGCATGGGTTATTTTAGGTGTATATCAAGAGAAAATTTGAATCTACAAATATGATAGAGGGAATATTTCTCTTCACTGGGTATTAATATGTGATTTTTGAGAGATGCACTTTGGGGAAGATTTAAATCCACAGATTTAACAGTGAAATGGTTTATCTTGAGTGTGAGTTATCATATGCGTTATGAGATTTGAATTCTGTGAACACTGAAATCCACACATTTCACAATGGAAGGGTTTTTCTCCTGTGTGTTCATATGTGATTTTGGAGATTTCCATTCTAAGAAAATTTCTATCATCAGATTCCATGAGGAAAACGTGTCATTTAAGTTTAACGTGTTTTGAGATTCAAATTCTGGTAATTTGATAGTTTTCATTTAAACTATGCTTTTTTTCCAGTGATATTGGAGGTATTTAGTTGTGAATAAGTCCTGAAAGTTGCATTAAAATCCAACAATTGTTTTGATTTTTGCAAGAATTTCCAAACTAATATGTTAATCAACTGGATAAAATGTGTTATGTATTAATTACATTATCCATTGCAAACCCTGGTAACATTTTGTTTACCCAGTGATGAAAACCAAAACATTATTTTTATTAAAATTTCAAATGTGTTAAAATAAGTAAAACATACTTTGATCTTTCCTTTGATGATTACATCCTCATAAACATTTTTTTTTTGCAGGAGAAACTTTTTTTTATTAAAATTTGCATGTTTTTTTTTCATAGTATGCAGTTTTTTCAGTGAAATACTGGAGGAACCTAATAGCAAGTTCATGACAGTAGTTCCAAAAAACTTACCTGTTAGGATGAATCCAATAGTTTTTCATAAAAAACAGAAAATTAAGTTGCCGTTTGATTTGATATTTCTTTCCCAACCTCAGCAATTTCTCATAATCAATGAAACTTCCTATTTTTAAAGAGATTACAATTAAAAATGATTTAAAAATTGAACAAATATACTTTCTCAACAGAAAAACGAATTTCTAATTACAAAAAAATCAATGGAAAAAACAATTTGTTCCTTTCTAAATAAATCATCCAGGTACAGACAATATGGCAAAACATTTACATCACAAGTTCAAACTATTTTTCTTATTTTTCATCAATATTTTTTTACGGAAGGTTAAAAAAATAAAAATAAAATAGAATTATAAACCTCTTTAAAATCAAATATGTGTCCAAGAAATTTTCTCTAAAGAAAATTGGTAAATTTAAGTTATAAATTAACAGGTTGGGAAAATTGTAATGTAATAATGCCTACGTTTTGCCTAAAATGTATAGTGACCAAAACCTGTAAGGGAATTAAAAGAAAATTCTGTATAAAAAATAATCAAACTTTTTGTATGGATGAAACAATAAAATAAAAAACGTGACACTCCAAAATTTCATTTAAATCTTTTGATTATACAAACATACCATTTAATGAAAATGGAATCCACTTTGCAATATTAAATAAAAAAAGCATTTACGACAATGTACCTATTGCATATGTTGTGAGTCCAGATGAAAAAAATTGCAATATTAAATTTCCTTCAGAATGATAAATTGTGTTTCTGTAATAAAGTTTAGAAAATTTAAAATTTGAATTTCATGCTAGTCATCACTGATTAGTCAGAAAATATGAAGCATGTGAGAACACATCACAGAACATGTTTAATTATGAGTTAGCCAGAAATTTCAAGCAAGTGTTCTTGATTCTATTATACTGCATATGATGATGAGACTTTCGTCTGAAACCTTAGTGAGAATTCTTACTTCAACCAAGTGCCACTGATAGACATGCAACTAATAACAGTTAAATTTTATGAAAAGCCTCTTAGCACAAACACAAAATTAAAGCTTTGTCACTCACTCAAAAGAACAAAATGTTTAACCCTTTGAAGACATATCCTTCGAACTCATTTAAAAACAAACTTTTCAACAAATTGTTTTGTTTACATGCTTTTTACTTAACAGCAAAAGGGAGAGAATTTATTCATACATAATTATATGTACTTAGCATTTATAAAACACATTTACATTCCCTATTTACTCTCTCCACATCTAATATCATTTTCACATTTTGTATATTTTACAATATGAATTTTATCTGTTTTTGTTACCAAATATCAGGAAATTCTTTGTTTATTATTTATCCCTTGTTGTTTGTTGTCAATTGCTAAATGTTAAAATTAAAAAGTGGTGAATATAGGCCGTATTCACTACACTTTTTTCAAAAACAACAGAATTAATTCCAAAATTTTCCCTGAAAATATAATAGAAACGTTTTTCAAATAAGTATACATAATTCCATGTGGAATTTTTCCTCTTAAATCTGAAGATTTGTGTGTTTATGACAGCTTGCTCCACAGACATTTCTCTCTTGTGTGTGTATACACGTGGCATTTGTGGTGGTTATTTTGAGAAAATGGTTAATCCACTGATTTAACAGTGCAACCACATTGTTTGAGAGGCACATTTAGGGAAACAAACATCTACAGATTTCACAGTTGAAAGTCTTCTCTACACTGTGTGTTAACATGTCTCTTGAGAGATTAATTTTGGAAAAAACTTAAATCTACAGATTTCACAGACAAAGTTATCTCTCTAGTGTGTGTTTAGGTGTGTCTCTTGAGATGTGAATAACTAATGAACTTACATCCACAGATTGATGTGAATTTTGAAAAAACTTAGATCCACAGGCTTTACAGCGAAAAGTTTCTCTCCAATATATTTTGAGCTTGTGTTTTGTGATTTCCATTCGAGATAAATTTCAATTAAAAAATTTCACAGTGGAAACATTTCCTTCCAGTGAATGTTAACATGTATTTTGAGTGTGATGATTTGAAGGAAAAACTTACTCCATGGGTTTTGCAATGGAAATGTTTCTCAGCAGTTTGAGATTGCACGTTTGTTTTGAGATTTGAATTCATGAAAAATGTATTTTCAAATTACAGATTTACAAAACAATGTTTTATCCTAATTCATCAGCCATTATATGCTATGGCCTTCTTCAGGTGCTAAGAATTTCAAACCGAACCCTTTAATACAATCACTGGGTTATATCATTCTCATTCCTTGCTTGAAGCCCTTTTGGTAGTCATGAGTTATCTCCCTCTAACCTTCTGAGTAATTGTTCAACACTGCTGTAGCCTGGTATTGAACTCACAAATCTTTGGGTCAAGTCACTGGACATAACCAACGTCTGTATCCACTGATCCATGTGTACCTGACCCAAGGCTACAGCAGTAGTGAACAAGTAATTTTGAGGGTTAGAGGGAGACAACTCATGACTACCAAAAGAGACTTTACTCAAGGAATGAGAATGATATACCCCAGTGATTGTAATAAAAGGTTTGGTTTGAAATTCATAGCACCTGTAGAAGGCCGTAACGTACAACAGCTGGAACATTGTACAAATGGCCACAAAGATGAGTACAATAGTCTGAATAATGTAAATAGTTAAATACTATCTCATCTCAAAAATATAGACGAATACTTAAAAATAAAATTTGACATATTATAAAGTATTATAATTAAAAAAGGAAAAATTAGAATCATTTTTGAACAATTATTAATCAAAAACTTCTTTATTCTTTAGTTGAAGATGTCCTTAAAATATATTAGTTATGAAAGCGATTAAAATCTTACATAATGTCATAGTTTTATTACATTTTTAATTTAATATTATGAGCAAATTTTTAGAAAAAAGAGCAAATGTTTGAAATAAAAAAGAAATAGATGATTTACATCCCCCAATGAATCCTGTGTGCAAGTAATAAAAACAAATTTAATGTTAAATTAATCTGGTTTACACAAGTGTTACTTGTTTATAGCATGAAATTTAGAATAAAACTATTTCATATACAGAGTTGTACTTTCAGACCTTCCTTCGCATTTGCCAAGTGATGGCCGCTTGACAGATTCAAAACAAGATAAGTGTATGTCAATCACAAGTGTCATAATTGTACAATTTTTTCCTCTAAGGGGAAGAAACTGTGAAACATATCTCCTTTTTATGCATACATAGAATTTAGCATACAAAAACAAACTTCAAATACACAAAAAATAATTTCAAAATATTTTTAAAATATGAAGGCATGAGAATTTGCATGAAACTTTTCAATTTTCAGTTAATAAATATAATCTTCACTTAATAAGTAAATAAACTAAAAACAACAGATCTTTGAAGTATCTTTAAATATTTTTGAAACTTTATAGATTGTTATAATTTAAAAAATAAAAACAATTTTTAAAATTTCATTATTGATTGAAAGATATTTTTTCTTCACAATATAATATCCTTACTACAATTTATTTATTAAAGCAATTAAAAGCTTATCAAATTAAATAATGTCATAGTAGTATTGTATTTTTTATTTTTGGAAATAAAGGCAAAATGTTTAAAAAAAATAATGCATGAATTACATTCCCCAGTGAGTCCTGCATTTAATTAATAAAGCCAATTCTCAAAACAAAAATTAATTTCTTTAAAAAATTCATGAATTTACATGAATTTACCAAGATTTTTAAAAGATAATACTTTCAAAATTAATTTAATTCATTTCTGAATAAATCCTGAAAGTTTCATTAAAATCTGACATTTGAATTTCCAACATAATGTGTTAGTCTGCTGCAACTGCCTGCTGAAACACCTAAAAACATGTCTAATGCGACTGTAACCTTGACTGATGCAACTGCAATCTTATCGGAAATAACTGCAATGCTGCTGGATGCACTTATGAATATTTCTCCTGAAACTGTTTGCTGCAACTGCAGCAAGCACAAGCTAGTATTCATTTGCCACTCCATCAAAATCTAAAATATTGTCACTGCAGAATTTGCTGTTTGAAAGGAAGTAAAACAATTCTAGTCCTGAAGAAAAAATTACGATCACTGCAGAAAAAAACACATAAAAATAGTTTCAGTCATTTCACTATCAGGAAACTCCATTATGACTGTCTCCTGCTTCTCATGTTAGTAGTGAACTAGTGAAATCTATTTCACAAATATTGTCGCTAGAACCTTATCATTTGTACAGCACTTCTGCAACAGTCTATAGAATGGTAGGGTAGCTTGGTCAAAGATGCCATTGAAAATCTTAAGGCACAAACTGAGGCCTCCATGGATATTTTTCCTGTCAAAAGGAAGATTTTCAGTCTCTACTGATTCCCTAGAACCATATCCATTTGTACAACTGGCTATAAAATGTTGGGGGATTTCAGTTTCCTTTCAGATGTCAAGATGTTCGATGCTGCGATAAGTGCAGGAAACTGCACTTTAGTTTTCGATTCAATGATGCAAGGTGGGATCCATAGGAACTGTTATGTTAACAACGCCATCATCAGCTCATCTTGTGTCTCCAGAACGTCTTCTTAGAAGGACTACCAATGACTACAAGCATTATATTTGTCACTGCATCAACAAGTTGGCTCAAATAGACTCACAGTCTGTTGGCCAAAGTGTTGACAATTTCAAAAACATTATTTCAGAACTTAAATGCTGCTTGACACACCAACGTCCTGTCAACCATTCAGCAATATCTTTAGTAGAAAAATAGAAAAGGAGTGGCAGATTGAACTTTTTTGCAATTTACATCCTTCAGAAGCAATTGCATCCAATACAAAGAAAGTACTTAAGGATTTTGAGATCAGCACCACGGGAAAATCAAATGTAAGTGAGCGCCTTGCTTGGCAAATTATTGTAGCCATGAATTTCTTCAGATATAGTGATAAATTAGGGTATGTTAACACAATGAAGTCCTTTTTTGTTGCATATAATTTTTCACCTAGAAGCAACTTTCCCATTTTCGAAAAGTGAAAAAACTATCAGGGAACTTTGCTCCACAAATCAGACCATCGCAACGTTGCAGACATTATTTACAGAAGAAGCCACTATCATCGAGATGCAGGTGCTGGAAATCATGAAGAAGTTGTTAACAGAGCCTTAAATGAGTACCTTCTATACCGATGTCACAACCTAAAAAGACCCTTCTGACACTATGAATGTGGTCAAAGATCTCACTGAAAATCTGAATGTAGAAACTGAGGCCTCCATGGATATTTTTTCCTGTCAAAAAGACATTTTTTTGGAAGTCCACTACCAAAGGAAGATTTTCAGTCTCTACTGATTCCCACCACAAATGAATCTTTATTTCAAGAAATGATATATTTCTTCTTTATTTAATGAATACATAGAATTTGCAGAAGGCCTGCATGAAATTCACAATGGTAACATAGTTCGCGAAACCATCAGACATATTTGAACAATTGATGGTGTAAACTTTGCATATGTTGGCTATGTGACGAGTTTTGTACATCCATCTTATATGATTTTCTATCTCAGTGATGTTGTTGACAGCTGTCAATTAAAAAAACACAAAGTTGGTGCTATGTTATGCAGGACCTTTACCTAGAAAAAAATAAATGTATGGAATTGCACTCCATTTTGAGCAAGAACAAATTTAATTTGATTCTGCTGAAAGGGTTTCTGTATAAAGCAATGCCTTTTTCTTCTGACGGAATATCGTCCAACATTGTTGTACCATTTTGCACTATTTATGTTTGTGTTTTGAATGTTCCTTAATAGTGATTTTATATATAACTATACTAATTTGACTGTCTTAACTGATAGTGGCAAGATCATTTTTATTTGAATTATTCATAGTATTAGACAATGCTACTCACCTCTACCAACTCTTTCTCAGTAATATTTTTTATCTGCTTACAGATTTACCAGTGGAATGGTTTATAAGCTCTGTGTTAACATGCATTGTCTGATAAAATATATTTTGAGAAATTTAAATACATGTGTGTGTATAAACATGTCATTAGACTGCAACTTACAGAAACCATAAATCCACAGATTTCTCAATTGAAACATTGTTCTCTTATGTGTATCAACATGTGTCGTTTGAGAAGGGAATTTAGGGAAAACTGACGTTTACAAATTTCACAGTGGAAACGCTTCTCTCCAGTGTGTGTTAAGATGTGTTGTTCAAGAACAAAACTTCGAGAACACTTAAATTCACAGATTTCACAGTGGAAATTTTTCTCTCCAGTGTGTGTGAACATGTGTGTTTTGAGAGTTGAATTTTGGTAACACTTATATCCACAGATTCCACAGCAGAAATTTTTCTCTCCAGTGTGTGTGAACATGTGTGTTTTGAGAGTTGAATTTTGGTAACACTTATATCCACAGATTTCACAGTGGAAATTTTTTTCTCCCGTGTGTGTGAACATGTGTGTTTTGAGACTTGACTTTTGGGAACACTTATATCCACAGATTTCACATAGGAAATTTTTCTCCCCAGTGTGTGTGAACATGTGCCTTTTGAGATCTGCATTTCGGCAACATTTATATTCACAGATGTCACAGTGGAATGGTTTCACTCCAGTGTGTGTTGACATGTGCTGTTTGAGACTCAATTTTAGGGAAAACTTACATTCACAGATTTCACAGTGGAAATTTTTCTCTCCGGTGTGTGTTAACTTGTGCAATTTGAGTCTTGAATTTAAGGAACATGTAAATCCACAGATTTCACAGTGGAAATTTTTCTCTCGAGTGTGTGTGAACATGTGTGCTTTAAGACTTGAATTTTGGAAACACTTAAATCCACAAATTTTACAGTGGAAAGGTTTCTCTCCAGTGTGTTTTAACATATGTATTTTGAGAGAGGTATTATGAGAACACTTATATCCACAGATTTCACAGTGGAATGGTTTCTCTCCAGTGTGTTTTAACATATGCTTTTTGAGATCTGCATTTCGACAACATTTATATTCACAGATGTCACAGTGATAAGGTTTCTCTCCTGTATGTTTTGACATGTGCTGTTTGAGTCTCAATTTTACGGAAAACTTACATTCACAGATTTCACAGTGGAAAGGTTTTTCCCCTGTGTGTGTCAACATGTGTTGTTTGAGACATGAATTTTGGGCAGACTTATATCCACAGATGTCACAGTGATACGGTTTCTCTCCTGTGTGTGATCGCACATGTCGTTTGAGATTGCTATTATAGGAAAACGAACATCCACAGATTTCACAATGGAAATTTTTCTCTCCAGTGTGTGTTACCATGTGTTGTTTAAGATGTGAATTTTGGGAAAATTTATGACCACAGATTTCACAGTGGAAACGTTTTTCTCCATTTTGAGATTCCATGTTTGTTTTTGAGATTTGAATCCATGGAAAATTTATTTTCAAATGACAAATTTCAAAGGAAATGTTTTATTCAAATTCATATCTTATTATATCTCACAATTTTAAAGTAACTACCAATCCATGAATTTTCCAACATAAGAATGCTGTTTTTCTCATAAATATTCATCAAGGTTTGATGTTCTCCCAAAGATGTAAACTGAAAAATAAGGAATAAAGTATTCACG